>CM062809.1:258522674-259722674 GCA_031772625.1 Pinus tabuliformis | reverse complement strand
AGGAGGACACGTGGCGGCCTCCGTCTTATCCATGTGTCACCTCTTTATTGGCCCGAACCCAAACACATGGACCAATAGGACTTCGCAAATTCAACGAAATATTCTAAGAATATTCATTTTCCCCCTAGGCGGTACAGATGCCCAGTCAACCACTTGCAAAATTTTTACCTGTTTGACAAAGTTAACAGATCGTGTTTCTGGGAGCATACAATGTTTGTTTGGCATGAAATGCGTTGCACCAGATTCAGGATGACAAGCACTATGCAGTCATTTCGGTTCCACACCATTCTAACAACTTTGATTTTTGAGCATAATTTTAAGCACCTTATCACTCCTCCCCACTAGAAGCCTTTTGGACCCCAAAAGATCACTTTCAGTTGACCAGTAGGTGAGGGTACATTTTCCTCACCTTTCCAATCTCTATCCATTTGGCTTTTGAAGGATTTGTACCCTTGAGCCCCACTCAAAGATATTGACACTTCCCCATTTTAATGTCTTTGTTCTTCTGTTAATTATAGTTTCTTATTGAAGCTCATCAAGGAATTCTGGAGAAAAGTCTTCAATAGATGGAATTTGAATATTCTCTCCTTGATCTTCAATCAAAGGAGGCTCATACAACCTTAAATTCTCAACATTAACAACAACATAAATTTGCATATATGAAGGCAAATCTAACCTGAAGGCATTGTTACCAATATTTTCCAAAATTCTAAATGGACCATATTTGATTGGTTTTAGCTTTTTACCTTCTCCTTGGAGCCTCTCTTTGCTAATGTGAAGCCAAAATTCATCACCGACTTGGAGCTTGTGATCTTCACGATGCTTATCATGCCTTCCTTTGTACTTGCCTTGCCTCTTTTCAAGTTGTTCTTGAACCTTTTGGTCTACCAATTGGATTTTTTCAATGAACTTTCTTGCTTTGTATATGTCGCTATGACCATCAATATCAACATCTTTCCCAAAAATAAAATCCAAAGAAGATTTAGGCAAGTACTCAAATGGCGATGTTTGAGTTAAAGAGTTCTTGGCTCGATTGTAAGCATGTTGAATATAGTGCAAATGTTCATCCCACAACTTAGGATGCTTGCTGCAATACCCACGAAGAAGATGTATCATTGTTTTGTTCACCACCTTTGTTTGACCATATATTTATGGATGAAAAGTTGTACTCTTTTTCAGTTTGGTGTCCATGAATCCCCACAAACTTGACCAAAAATTCCCAACAAAGCGAGAATCTCGATCACTAACAATGGATGTGGGAAATCCAAAATGCACCCATACATTTTGAAAGAATAACTGAGCAGTTTGTTCAACTGTAACTTTCTTTTTACATGGCATTGAAATACACATTTTGTTGAACCTATCCACAACTACATACAAACAATCATGACCTCTTTTTTACAATGGAAGACCTCCTACAAAATCCATAGAAACACTCTCCCCCGGTCGTGAAGGAACCAGTAGTGGTGTGTACAATCCTAACTTCCTATTACTCGGCTTACTGATTGCACATAATGAACGTCCCTTAATAAAATGAGACACATTTTCAAGCATACGAGGCCAATAAAAATACCTTTGTAGATGTGCCACCATCTTACTTACACTAAAATGACATCAATAAGAGAAGTATGTGCCTCTGTTATGATGTTAACTATTTCTCCCTGTGGAATACAAAGCTTATCAAGATGGTACAACAAGTTATCATGAAAATGATATTCCAATTCTTCTACTTGGTTACCTTGACTCAAGCTTGCTTAAACATCTTGACAGCCATTATCTAATGCATATTTCTCAATATAACTTTCATGTAAAACAGTATTATGCTTGAGTAAATTAGTTTCACTAACAATAGGACTAGAAAGCATATCATCAACTTTATTGTAGATACCTTTCTTATACTTGATTACCAAGTGGAATTGTTGAAGAAAACCCATCCATCGGAAGTGCCTTGATTGCTGCAACTTTGATTGAGATTGCAAGTATTGCAATTGTTGATGATCAATGTGAATGATTGTTTCCTTACCCATCAGGTAGTGTTTCCACTTTTTCACACTTTTCACCAATGCATACAATTCCTTTTCATATGTAGGATAGTTAATCACCGCACCATTAAAAGTTTTTGATTGAAAACAGATAGGCTTACCATGTTGCATGAGGACTTCACCCATGGTGTAGTCACTAGCATCAATCTAAATCTCAAATGATTGTCTCAAGTTTGGAAGTACAAGTACTAAAGTTGAACTGATCTTTTCCTTCAATGCATCAAAGGTGTTTTTTTGTTTGCCTCCCCACTGGAAAACCTTTTTCACACTTGTCCATGCATGCAAAGGAGCTGCTATAAGAGAAAAATTAGCAATGAATTTCCTCCAATATTGGGTTGCTCCCAAAAAAATTCTTACATCAATAACTGTGTTGGGTTTTGACCAATTCAAAATCACATCAACCTAGAGGGATCTATTTTCAACTCACCTCATCCAACAATATGACCCAAATAAACTAAAGAAGTTTTTCCAAACTCACACTTTGACATCTTAAGATACAACTGTTCTTTTTTCAAGACATCAAGTACTTTTCTTACATGCATGACATGTTCATCATGCGATTTTCTGAAAAATAAGATGTCATCTAAGTAGACTATAACAAACTCATGAAGAAATGGCATCAATGCATCATTCATCGCACACATGAATGTAGCAAGAGCATTACATAAACCAAAAGGCATAATTAGCCATTCAAACAAACCTTGTTTTGTTTTGAATGTTGTCTTCCAAATGTCTCCTTCATCTATTCTAATTTGATGGTAGCCACTCCTTAAGTCCAACTTAGTAAAATACTTTGCATCTTTCAATTGATCAAATAAATCATCTATTCTAAGTAGTGGGTAATGGTTCTTTACCGTAATTTTGTTCAATGCACGAAAGTCCACACACATGTGCCATGTTCCATCCTTCTTTAGCACCAAGACAATAGGTGAACCACATGGCAAGGAAGATGGTTTGATGATCCCTTTATTCAATAACTCTTGAATTTTCTTCTTAATTTCTGCACTTTCCATCACTGACATCTTGTACATGCCAATGTTAGGAAGAGGACAATCTTGTTGCAACTGTATCTCATGTTGGATTCCTCTCTTGGGAGGTAATCCCTTTGGTTCCTGAAACATCTCATCATATTGGTTAACTACATCAACCAATTCAGATTTTAATTTTGAATCACAACTTTTAAAAGCTTCATTATCAACATCATTCTTGGGTTTGATCATTAGAAGCACAAAATTCTTGCTTGAATTCACTAGTCTTTTCATCTGCCCCGCATTAACAAGTGAAAGATTTAATTTCTTGCTATGAGCTCTCACAATATATTCTACTCCATCCTTGAACAAATGATATTTGTTTTCATGTATATGGAAGATAGATTTTCTACCATAAAGGTACGGGCTGCCTAAAACGATGCCACATATATATAATGGCACAACATCAAGCTCCACTTCATCTATGAAATTTGCAGTAATGGTGAATTTCAATTTACACTTTCGAGTAACATGTAATTTTGCATTGTCACACACCCCTCCAAGTGGATATGGTTTATGATGTGGAATGGTTTTCAAGTTTAAAATTTTGACAATGTTTTCAGAGATAAGATTGGCTTGAGAGCCACTATCAAAAAGTGTATCAATCTTGTTATGTTTTGAGATTAACCTTATGTGAAAAAATTTCTATTCTCCTCTTTTCATCTAGAGTTTCATTTTCTGAATTTGAAGAACTAGTGCTAGCAATGGATTCTTTTCCTTTTATAGCCATGGTTGTGATTTTAGTTTCGTCACCCGAATCAGATCCCAAATCCTATTAAGTGGTTGCAGTTGTCTTTTGTTTTCCCTTGTTGTTGAATTTTTTTGGTTTCATTTCAGGATGAAGCTTCCAACAATGAGCTTCATCGTGACCCTCTCTGGAACAATGTTTGCATGTTACTTTCTCTCCTTCTTTTTTGATAGATGCATTTTTCTTTCCCTTCCCTTTGAAACCCTTTTCTTTTCCTTTACTCTTAAATGGCTTTTTACTACCTTCTTCTGGAGTGTTTTTCCCTCTTGCCTCAAGATGAGTGGCTTGCACACACATGTCATCTAGATTAATGGGATTAAACATCAAGATAGTATGCCTAAGGTAATTGTGTAAACCCCCTATGTACTTCAGCAACGTGTCCCGTGAATGAAAATCTACACCTAACATTAAAGACCTTTTTCTGAATTATTGGGTGTAATCTTGCACATTTTGACCTTTAAGATGTCTAAAGTTATGCCAATTCATGATGGCTTTCTGCATATAAGCTAGAGGGTAGAATTGTATTTTTATTGTAGCAATGAAATCAATCCAAAAAATTGATTTCTTACCATGTTTTTTAATCTCCTCTTGGGTCTTTGATTCCCACCATACTAGTGTTGCACCCTCCATTCTCAAGGAATCTAACTGAATCTTTATGTCATCCTCTTGAAGGTTTTGAATTCTGAAATAGACGTCCAACTGACGAATCCAAGTATCAAGCTTTTATGCATTCACTTCACCATTATACATGGGCAGCTCAAATTTAACATCGACTTTTTAAAAAGGTGATTTATCAGTTCCTTTTGAAGTATGATGATGAGTATGAGTAAGGGTTGCGTTAGTGGAAGAGGGTGAAGATGCTTGTGAAGAAGAAGATGAAGAAGATGGTGGAGAGGGTGGAGTTTTATCTCCATTTCCATTACCTCCTTTTCCATTATCTCCTCCTAAAGAACCTTCTCCTTTGGGAGGTTTGGAACTTTCCCCTTGCAGCCTAATATTCCTCTCTTCATAAAGGACCTTCACCATCTTTGTCATATCAAAGAAAGCCTTTCTTAAGGTCTTCTCATCTTCTGTCATGTTTGTAGGTTCTCCTTCATGAGACATGTTGTCTGGAGTCTCAACTACAACTTGAGGCTGAACTGGTGTTGGAGATTGTGGCAACCTTGCTCTCTTTCCCCTTGACCCAACTTGAGGGCTTCCAACCAGCTTCCCTTTTCCTCTTTTGAGTTTTAACCTTGTAAGAATGACATAAACTCACAAACAGTTAAATCCTTCTTTCACAAAGAAAACCTAGTGCTCTGATACCAAAATGATATGATTTAGAATATTAGATTGTTGTGCTAAGATCCTCAGATTAGAAACAAAATGCTTTCATTGTGCTTAAGGATTCATGAATTTTTGCAAGTATAAAATGAGTTTTTATGTTAATTTTATGAGAAATTTTAACATAAATTAGAGATTGAACAACAACATAAACATGTACAGAACATCACCAAAAACACATCAGAATAGGAACATGATGAAGGAATTCACCCCTCCTGGGCTACATCTCCTTGGTCCAGCTTCCAATGGCTTAGGCCTCTTTATTATTATTAAAAGTGTAAAATGATGTCTTTATAATGCTCAAATTCTCCTGAAACCTACTCCAATGAGTCCAGAATGTCCAAAAATGGCTACCTAGCCTCTTTTTGCATACAATTTGGTCAAAACGTAAGGAAGTTATGACCTCTCCTAGTTTCTCCACTATTCACTCCACAATTTGCACCAAATCCGACATCATCCTACAAATTCGCCCCATTTTCTACTAAGTAGGATCATTAATTTAGTCGTCGAGGCCTTAGAACCAAAATATGGGTCATATGGGGTCCATGCGCCTAGGGGCTAGCCCCTGGTGTTGGTCCCCTCCCTCCAGCGGTTAAAGTAACTATTTGCAGGCAGTGAGGAGGAGCGGTCACATATGCACTTGTCTAGCAGTCACGGTGGTGGTGGCAATGACTGTCACATAACCATTTGTGGGTAGGCGAATAGTGTTCACATCGGGGGGGCGGTTAAGTCTGTCTGCCTGCCAACCTGACGATTAGTAAACTTTAAATCGCACCTGAAACCATAGTCTATTAAGTAAAAACCTGTAGGCCCAGTGGTAAAGCATTGTCGTGTGTTGTGGGAGGTCACGAGGTCGAGCCCGACCTCTGACCTGTCTTGCCAACAAAAAAATAATTGGTCATTAGGATGACACGTGGCAGCTTCTGGCTTAGCCACGTGTCACCTCCTTATTGGCCCGAACCCAAACACATGGACCAATAGGACTTCACCAATTCAATGGAATATTCTGAGAATATTTGTTTTGCCACCTAGGTAGTGCGGATGCCCAGTCAACATCCTAGTCAGCCACTTGCAAAAATTTTACCTGTTTGACAAAGTGAACAGATCACATTTTTTGGAGCATACAGTGTCCGTTTCACGCGAAATGAGTTTCTCCGGATTCAGGATGACGAGCACTACGCGATTGTTCAGGTTCCACGCCATTCTAACAACTTTAATTTTTGAGCATAATTTTGAGCACCTAATCAGACCCCCCCCCCCCCCCCCCCTTGAAAGGCCGTTGTAAAACCATTTTTACATTAGCTTGAATTTAAAATTTTGAGGCGGGAAGTCTATGAGGTATGAAAGCAAGCTTATATACTATAAAGTATGTATGAAAGAAGATAATGGATGAAGCATTTTTACAGTTGTCTGGTAAAAATTTTAAGTAAGGGGAGGATGAGTGAAATGAAGTAAAGAGGAGGGTGAAGTTTACAATGTTGGAAAGATATTTCTTCCTTATACAAAGGTAAAAATGAAATTCAAGCGAAAATTTGACAGAAGAAATTGAGCCACGAGGAAAAGTCACTTATGTTCATTTATTTTCTTATATGTCGGCACAAAGGAATATTTAGAAAAAAACTTTTGATTTCAAAAAACTTTATATAAATTATGCACATGAATTTGAAATTGAAAATAATTTTAATTATTTTTAAAATCAAAACCATGGGAGAAAAACCAACAAAAGTTTTACAGAGATAAGGAGGAAAATAAATTATGAAGAGAAAATGTACCTAAACATAAGATTTGGGTAAATTCTTGTCCAAATATTTTAGATGAGTAAAGAAAAAGGGAAACTAAGAGATATTTTACAAATCAGGGAAGAACAACAAATGGTTTTCAAAACCATGGGAAGGAAATCAGTTGATGGTTTTATGAAATATGTTTATGAATTTTATTTATTCATAAATATATAAATTAAAGGTAAAACAAGACATAGATTTCAAAACAAGACATGGATTCCAAACAATGGATGGATTTACGGGATGAAATTATTTGAGGAAATAGTTTGAGATTTCATTTATGGAATTCATGAAAATAGAGAAATATGAATTTACAGGATTAAGCAAAATATTTGGAAAACATTTATCAAAATATTTTCTTACCAAATATTTTACAACAATGGTGAAACACTTTAAAAAGTGACATAAAATCATTGGTTAATTCAAGCATTGGAGATCCAAAGGACACCTACCAAAAAAAATATTAGTCAACCAGATTATAGACATGATTTTAGCATTTGAAGGAGAGATATTAGCAGTCACTCTTATTTAGATTTAGAGGCAGAGATATCAGCATTCAAAGGACACCTAGCAGCAGAAAATCAACAAACTGGGATCAAAGTGTAGTTTTCCAGTAGACAATTTAAGCAGCTCAAGAGTTCAAGGTAGAAGGCTTGCAAACAACTCCAAATTTCCAGTAGCTTTTCAGAGATTCTTTTTATTTTTAGTTTATTGTTCAGATTTTTAGTCCAATATCTTAATGTAATGTTCTATATATTGTTTCAATTGTAATGTAAAGGGGTTGGCTTTTGATGTCAAAACCCTGCCGTTTTGTAAAACTTTTATTACAGAATTCCTAATTGAAGTATTCTAGCTCCAGTTCATGGAAAATTTTGTTTCTCCTGTATATTTTTCCAGTGCTTTCATACCTTATTTATTCACATGTTCAAGGTAACATAGGAGCTCTGGGTAAGAATAGATTGAGTATCAATCTCTGTGAAAGACCCTTTCAAATTTATAATCATTTAAATTAATTAACTGAACTGTTTGTCTTTGTTAATTCCTTTACATCTTCTAATTGTTGCTTTTTGTCATCTCTTGAATGTGTTTTGTTTGGACGTAGAAATCTTCTACACACATCCACTATATCTGGTTGATTAAGTATTCAATATGATTGCTTAATTATCATGAATTATCTTATATTATTTTATCAAATTCTATAAAAATCATGGTATTCTGTCAAACTGGATGTGGGCACTTTGACCAAGGACTCTGCAAGAAAGGGATTTATTTATAAACAGATATTGGACAATCATCAGCAACCACCCAAAATAAATCATATATTTAGCCATTGTGCTCCATAGTTTGTTGTCGAGTGACAGTGAACAGCGTTAAAAAATGCCTCTTGACATTTGAGGGAGCCCCCTTTGGTTCAAGGGCCATCTTGAACCTAAAGACTGGTCGAGTTGGTTTCTCGATGTAGTTTTGTAGCCAAGAACTTCCTACGAGAAACCAGTACAACAACCACAATAGCAATAAAATGACTGACATGCATGCATGATAAACATATAAACTTACATGACAATTTGATTTTACCCAAAGTTCTAGTGTTGTAAACCTACTCTAATACCACTATGTAACACCCCACCTCACATTTTCCCGCTTTTACAAGCTCACTAGGGTAAGCATGCGCTGGGAGTTACTATACATGACCCAACATCTAAGTTCTATCTATGGAAGTGGGGCCTACTATCTTGAAACTTACTACAACCTCCCAGGGACCCTAATCACCCAAATATATGACAACATCCACTAGTGATCTTTCCCTGAGTTGGAACTACCTTTTTAACTAACTTTAAAGGCCAACCACATGCATGCAGGCCAATGCATATGGCTTGAAGGTTCCATCCACACTCACAACCCATCCTCCATGCAGCTACAACCGATATTTCTCAGTTTTGAGGGTGTGGACTGAAGCCCTATTCTAGAATTTTAGGCTAGTCTTCAGACCAATTGCCTAGATCTATCCAAAACATTCTAGAACTCTGTCATTAACCCGTAGGGGTCCTCATTCTCTATTTGTGACTCTATTCTTGCTCAATATTGTCAAATACATAATAATCATTTAGACAAACACTTTGTAAATAAAGTACCTATAGGTCATTAATGCATATTTGTTCACCAATTCATTAGTTTAATTATAGGTTCATCAAGAATGCTTATTTCCCTCTCTTACTAGCTAGAACAACACATATTAGCTCATGCATTCATGTAATTAACTAAGAGCCTCTTAAACCATGGAATAGAACCAAAATAAGATCACACCATATAATTAGATATATGCATGTAACCAACATTTAACCGAAATGAAGCCATGACAAATCAGTCATCAAATCAGGACATGTGCTCATTAATCTCAATAAGAAATAACACATAATAACATATGCATAATTCCAACCAGGTCAGGAACTTCCACATACCACCCAACCATAGATTGGGACTAAACCAAATATTTCTTTCGGCCCAGTCACCCCCATGTCATATTCCAAGCATTAATGTGGAATCACATGGGATAAACCAATACACAACCAATCAAGGAATCCATAGGTTAAACAACCTCCAGCCTCAAGCCACAATGGTCTCACCTAAACCAGTCTAGAGATCACCAAACCAAAACATGATAGAATGCCTTAGGATTTATTCACCATACCAAAGGAATTTTCCTGTCTCCACCCACCTGTCAAGAGCTTCCTAGAGAGAACCATCTCCATTCTTCACCCTTGGGATTTTCTTGAGACCACATCAACCCAGATCCAAAATATATTGGCAATCCAAGGCTCAACCAAATAGGAAACCCACTACATCATGGTTATCTAGGAAATGGCATACGCAAAGGCTAGACACCATTGTTAATCCAGGAAATATCCATGCCATTGATATAAAATGACAAATAAATGGATCCATGAACCATGCATCCAAATCCCAACAAGATAATCACACATGAAAACTGTTATTTGCAACAATCCTCCTGCTTGCTACTCTTTTCCTTACTTGATTTTTTCCCTTTCTTTCTGTTGATCCAATTCCTCTTGTGCTCCTAGGTTTCCTTTCTTTTCTCTTGTTTGTCTCTTCCTTGTGTCCAAGTGCTCTCACCCTTTCTCTTGTCTTAGAGTACCTCTTGTTGTCATATTCTCCTATCCTTTTCCTCTCTTTTCCCCAAAAGAGAATGCTACAATGACGTCTCTCTAATTTGTTTTCATTTTCTTTTCCTTTTCCATCATTCTCCATTGCATGCATATTATTGTCCCTTCATCTTACTTTTCTCTTATATTCCTTTATTTCTTGAATTAATTTCCATTTATTCCCATTCCTTTTCCAATGCCAATTTCCATAGCCAATAAATAATTACCCACAAGTGACCCCCAATGTGATGTTTTTCCCCACATTCAGCTTGAAATACGTGTCCCATGACCTTGGTTTTACTTTTTCCTTGTAATGTCCTTTATTACATGAAACTTTAACCCGTTGTTGTTAGAGGTTACACTTTTGGGCTAAATGTCGCAATGGAATTTCAAAATTTTACTCTTTTATTGAATTGAAGCCCTCAAAATTCATAAATGTGTTGTGAATTTTGATTCTGATTAAAAAAATAATTTGTGGGGAATTTTGTTGTTGTCTTAATAATATTTTTTTCAAACAAATTTAGTGTCATATAACCTGTCAATTTTCCATTAAATGAAATGCTTTTCTTTTCAAATTTTCGCACATCTTAAGAGGTATGTGTGTGTTCACAGAGCATAACTTAGGCTAAAATGTGCGTGTGTGTGTGTGTGTGTATATATATATATATATATATATATATAAGAGGTATGTGTGTGTTCACAGAGCATAACTTAGGCTAAAATGTGCGTGTGTGTGTGTGTGTATATATATATATATATATATGAGCATGATCTACATAGAGATAAATAAGTTATGCATATTAACTTTTTATGCAAAATTTTATATTTAATATTTTTCAAAGTTGTCAAAGTAATATTTCAATTGCATTTTGTAGACACATATGTTCACATAAGATTTTTTTCAACTATTTAAATAAATTAAAAAACCAAGAGTACCCTTTTGAAGAGGATTCATTGTGTATATTTGATGTTATTGATTTTTTATTCAGCCCTTTTGAATCCGTCAAAATAAATTTCATGCATTATGTTTAAAATAAATTAGATGAAAAATATCATATGAATTCGAAAATGTTAAACTCATATGCCATTGGATAGAGCATTCCTTCACAAATCCAACATGATCAAATCTGCCACCTAAGGAAAAATTATGCCTTAATTCTTCTAGGGTAAAAAATGATGTCGCAATTAAATCTATAGAAGGGGAGCTAAAACTCTGCTTTTTAGGCCTTCGGCAACTTGATCAAGTGCTTAAAATGCTTGACCGAGCCCTTAAGATTAAATCTCAAATATCTCGATCAAGAGTTTATGAAACCCTCGATCAAGCCCTTAATGTATTTAAATAGAGGCTCTATCTAACCTATAGCTCAATCAAGCCACTTTTTTTAATCCACGCCTAGGTTGTATTTGTAGGAAATTTCAAAAATATGGCTCGATCGAGCTATCTTCAAGCCCTCAGATAGCTCAATTGAGGGCTCAAATATTGCTCGATCAAGTGCTTAAAATGGCTTGATGGTGTTGTTGTTTTTCACCCAAAATGCACCCTCGCTTGCCGAAAAATGTAACCCAACTTCATGCACTCGAACATCAGTCGAGTTCACGTGGATGATGAGATCAGGTAATTGTTGTGCACCAGTAAGTGGAAAAGAAGAATGTGAGAGATATGTTGAGCGAGAACAAGTATATCCCAGAGGAGACATTCTTGGATGAAACCCATGGGAACGCCTGTACCTTAGTCATGGGTAGAGTTCTATATGGGGTTCCAGTGCTTATATTATCCTAGATTAGGGAAAAAAATAAGTATGGAAACATATTCTCAGCAGGGAATTAGCAAAGATGACATGGATAATGAGGTTATATAGTTCTATAATTGATTGCAAAAAATGGAAATATATGTATGTGAACAAGGGAAAAACTAGAAAACTAGTACTTACTAGCCAAATGGAAAAATGATATATAAGGTTGCCCAAAAAAAAAAGTAACGTTGAATCATTTTATTACACTTGCTTCTCAAAACTCATATAGATGAAGTTGTAAAATTTAAATCAATTTGAAAAGAAAAATCCAATAAAGATACAAAATGTCGATATCTCTCATGAGGAAAAACAATAGAGGGAAGCTAAGTTTCTCTGAGCTCTTTTTCCTATATATTTGATATATCACCTAACTCTATGTTTTATAATTGACATTTTTCTGTCAATTTTCATTGATGCTAATTTTTTTATCTTTGTTAACTAACAAATAATATTTATTGTATCAACATCCTAGAACATTTACAGACAGTGTTCTTTAATCTCTGGAGTACTCTTATAATTGAAATTATAACATATATTAAGTTCAAGTTAAAGATAAGTTCATGATTTTACATCGATGCTCATAATGCATATGGAGCAAACAATTTCAGTGTATTAATAGTCGTATGAAAAAGAATCTTTGTGTACTCAGTAAACGATGTACAAAACAAGATATAATTTTTACCTGCCTGTCACGAGAAAGATTCAAGGTAGCTGGCATCAAAGTTTTTAGAAGCAAAACATGTTTCTATGCATAAATTATAATTATAAAATCCAAAACAAAGCAAATAAAAAGATCATATGCTAGGTTCCAAAAAACACTCATATGACATTTTCAATATGTTCAATGAGTATGGAGACTAGGTTGGGAAGATCTATGATTTCTTGTTAATTGGCCACAACGGTAATAGTTACTTACATATGTGCATGTTTATTTCACTACGTGCATTGCAAAGATGTTATATTCAATGAATATATCAAATTCATTTTGTCAATAGTGTCAATTGTTCATTTTCTTCTATGTGGATTAGATTTAATTGGTATATTCACAAGCATCAATATCTCAACGAACATTGACCTATTATGAGTTTTAGCTTTCCCTGTGTTGAGCATAATTATATTTTTTATTCCAATTAAACAATGTAAGCACGTGTTTTCTTGGTAGAACAATTTGTGTCCTATATGTGTGAACAATATCCATGTTACCACTTACCAATTCTTCCAATAGAGAAGCACATGTTTTTTATTGATTAATCATATATAAGTATCTAACCAAACATGCATATTTTGGCAATAATCTTTAGTTAGCATGAAAAATTATACAAAAAAAAATAAAATTGAAATTTGGGAGAAAACTATAAACAAAAACCATATATACAAAGTATTAGCAATATTCAAGACCTTAGTAACATTTATACGCAAAAGAAATTATATGTTTTACAGTTATTACTAGCATCCACAAGGTCTTTGAGAGAAAGTTGTTGTTTGGAATATACAAATTGACTAGACCATCAATGGCTCATCAATCCACTAAGAATGATAGAGCATACAATCCTTGCACAAGTTTCTATGTATAATGGATAATAGCACATCATTCTAACTCATATGTATATTAATGTAGTTTAAACAGGATCTTAGATTCTATGATTTACTATTTTTAAAAGTGCAAGGGCAAAAAAAACTGCAATAGAATTTATGTCAATGCAATGTTGTTAAGAACTAGAGCCTATAATGAGGAAGAGCTTGAACAAGAAAAAAAACCATTTATATATAAAGAGACACAGACACACTAGCTCTTTGTATGTTTTCTTCTTCTTTTTGTTCCTTTATTTTTCCCGCATTCAGTTTACAGAATTGCAGTCACCAATGCAATAGAAGACAAAGGAAGATGTGCATAAATATAATATTGTATAATAAGCACAATGCAGTTACATTATGTTTTCCATGTGTGTCATTTATTATATTTCATAGTGTGCCTTTGGTTCGTTTGTATTCATCTGCACAAGGGAAAAATCCTTGGTTCAAAAATTCAAAAAATAGACAAAATAACAATTGGTCGCTAAAAGCAAATTCATTCAAAGTCGATACAAATGAAAAATTCAATGATGTAGTGAACATAGTGTCACTATATATCGCAATCCTAGAGCCTGCAATAGAAACAAAAACATACATTAGTATTTACGTAGGAAGTTTCAAACTATGTTTCAAGGAAACCTCTAAGAGAAAAAATGAAAAAGAGAACAACTATCTTAACTGTCAAAATGTATGAAGTTCATACACTCAACAACTAGCTTTTTGTTGATCACAGTTCTTTGATTTCAATGACTATGTTGTTAATTGTTAATGTGAAAATTCCCCGGATACAAAATTTTCTTAAATGGAAAATTGTAGATGACATACTATGCATGTATTGCTGAAAATTTGTCTCAGTAATAACTAGACAATGTTCTTTTAGATGTGGCATTTGCAATATGCAATCAATTTTGCACCCATTTGTCTCCAATGTGCATTCAACATTGTTCTCATAATTAAAAGATTTGCTTTATTTATAATGTGTGGATCTACCTATATTTGGATGAACAAGTTGCTTGCATTTGTTGCAAACTCCTTGGAAAGGAGGAGAAAAACAATTATTTGCTTTCAACACTCCTTACAACTATTTTGTGGAAATATTTAGTTGTGTTGGCATGCCAACCTACTCTCTTCATTTTTATAAAAAAAACAAAGAGCCCCTCAGAGAAATTTTTATTATTCCTCCCAGTTGTTTCGGATTTGATTGAAATGAGCTTAATGAAAAGTTTTTTATCAGTGGGATTACGGACTTCAAGGTCTCTGAGGGATTTTCTTTCAGTGGTTGCTTAATTTCATCGATCACCTTTTTATTGAATTGTAATGTCATGACCATGTTCTTTTGGGTTATTGCAAACAATTTATGAATGGGGTATGACTTTATAACATGCTTCTTTGGGTTATTGCAAACAAATTATGAATGGGCTAAGACTTTATAACATGAAAATTTGAAAGTGCAAAGCATCGTTACATAGTTTTGTAGCAGTCCTCTTTGATACATATTGCTTGTCGTAATTTCTTTATAAACATTGTCTTTCATATGTTTCTATCAAATTATAGCCCTAATGTGGTTGATGGTTTTTCCCTCAACCTTGTTATTACACTTTTTCCCTCTTCTAGGTTTTGGTCATGTCTTGCTGTCATGCTTCAATCATTAGTGGTTGACCTTTGAGAGGCTTAGCTTTGAGTGCTTTCCACATTGTGGTTTGTTGACTCTTTTTTATGGATGAAATTTTGACATTTACTCTGATATTTTTGAAATGTGATTTTTTTTTGGATGCATTGCTCAATCATTTCCTTCTTTGATTTATTCAATGGATTTCATCTTATCTCGATGATTTTTCATATATATATATATGAGTATATTTGTATATTATTTATATTAGTGATATCTATTATATATTAAATAATAATTAAAAATAACAAAATTGACTTTTTTTTAATTATGCATATATTAAATAATTTATATGTGTTAAACACGTGATAAGAAATATAGTTTATATATTTGTCTGTGTATTAAATATGTTATATTTCAAAATAAACAAAATAATTTTATTTATTTATTTAAGTTTCAAATATATATTATATTCAAATATTTAATATTTTGGAAAGTTTTTGTTTGTTTTCAAAAACCAAGAGAATCCCAAAGCGGATCAAGCCAAGCCCCAAATCCAACCAACTTTCCCAACACGATAAATCACATCCTATGCCACTCAACAAAACACTCAACAAGGTTAACAACCATGTTACTTAACGTATAATTGAACCACTAATGTTTATGAACAACCCAAAACACTTTCACGTCCTGCATGTGCCATTTTGTTCCCAAACAACAAAGTTAAAATAAATAGGGGAGAGCCTTATATTGTTGTGCAAGGACCAATACTAGTTATAGTACTGGTCCTACACATCCATCAAAAAATATACATAAATCATAAAAAAATATGCACATAAATGGTTTATATTAAGTTATATAAGTTATATCGTTTAGTCCAAAATGGGCCCACATATTTATTGGGCCAAAAAGTGTCAAATACCAAACCTTAACATCACAGGTTGACAAGACATAATGTCCCAAGTACCTCTAGCTCTGAATTACCAAATAAGTCAAAATGCACTACAAAACATTCCATTGAATTCTATTTAGGAGTACACCTATCCCATCAAACATTGACCTACTGATTTCCACTAGAGCAACACATCCCATTGCTCAATAATACCTGCACAAGAATAGGTGAAATGTGTGTCAGTCATATGTACATATGTGTTTAACCATTCAACCTATTGAATACAATAAATGACAACATTCAATTCAGGAATTAGTTTAGAGGGTGCAATAAATGACACAAACCCTTTAAATTCAAGTATTAAACACACCATCCTTTTCAATTCAGGAATTAAAAACAAGAAAGAAAAAGGATCAACCATCAAACATTATCAGCCATTTGATCATGTACAAATCAATCCAGGCCAAACATTTGGGAGATGGAAATCCATGCCAATATTCCCTACCAATTAAATTCTATATGAAAAACCTATAAAACATCAACTCTTACTGATTTTCATTTCAAACATTCATTCTACTCATCAATTATTGGAGACATACAACCAAATTGTTTAGACACTGTTACATTCATTCCATTCAGAAGTTGTTGGAAACATGCAAATGGAGTGTGTGCACACGGTTACATTCATTCTATTCATCAGGTGCTAGAGACATACAAACAGAGTGTGTGAACAGTGTTACATTCATTCTATTCTTCAGCTGTTGGAGACATACAAGTATGTTTTTGTTGAATAATGAATAATGTTATTTTTGTTGAGAAACAAGGGTAAATTAAAGTCATTACAGCCAATATCACTTGTTAAATAGATTACAAGATCGAGAAGAATTTCTATATGAATAGCATACCCACTGACTTAGAAACCAACTTCAATGCCACTATAACCTTAAATCTAACCCCTGCAATTCAATATCAGACTAGTATAATAGCAAAGAATATCCTTTCAAAGAGAAACTTATGATGTCAGGTAGATTCATTGTTTGGTTAGAGAAGCATTTCTAAATGAATAACATACCCACTGGCTTAGAAATTCTCTTTTAATTATTACAATATCAAATTAAAGGGAGATAATTACAATATCGAGGGAATAGAACTACAAGGAATTAGAGGACTAGCTATTCCAATTAGAGAAGAACTAAAATTGGATAAGTTGGATATTTTGGACCTGAAACAGACATATCACACTTCAATTCAATTGATTTATGGACCATGCTAAGCTTCTGCATATAAGGGGGCAACATTGAAGGCATATATTGCACCATTAGGTGTGGAAAACCCAAATTGTAATAGTTGTGAGAACATGCTATATTATCTCTGCTAAGGTCTGTCAAAGTCCTGCATAAACTTAAAGTGAAGGTTTCAGAGTGCTATCATGCAAATCTACATCAGTGGACCTGCCTAATAATTATAGGCCATCTACCCTTACCACGACTACGCCTTTTTGTTTGGACCAATAATTTTCCAGTCTCAAGGGGGTCTCCTAGGTGTTGTATGCTGCCAATAAACCCATAAATTTGTAAAGAATCAAAGTTGAATGGCACATAGAAAACTCAGTGTGAGTTGTTTCCCTTAAGCAGTCAACAGAAAGGATAATTTCTTACCTATATTAATGATCGTTGAGATCAGATGCCTCCAACAGTATAACAATGAGTGAAGAATGACAAAACTGAAAAGATATGTGCCTAAGGTGAATCTGAAATCAAAATAAGTATCAAGCAAACCAAACATTGCAACACATCTAACAACTGTTGATCCAATAGATTATAGGAACCAAAGATAAGGCATAATATAACCAAACCAAATATTATTTGAGGTTGAATTACACCACGATGGGGGCAACATTGAAGGCATATAGTGCACCATTTGGTGTGGAAAACCCAAACTGTAATAGTTGTGAGAACATGCTATATTATCTCCTTTAAGGTCTATCAAAGTCCTGCATAAACTTAAAGTGAAGGTTTTAGAGTGCTATCATGCAAATTTGCATTAGTGAACCTGCCTAATAATTATAGGCCATCTAGACTTACCACGGCTAGGCCTCCCTATTTGGGTTGTTAATTTTCCAGTCTCAAGGGGGTCCCTTAGGAGTTGTATGCTGCCAACAAACCCATAAATATGTAAAGAATCAAAGTTTATTGGCACACATAAAACTCAGTGTGAGTTGTTGCACCTAAGCAGTGAACAACAAGGATAATTTCTTACCTATATTAATGATCCTTGAGATCAGATGCCTCCAACAGTATAATAATGAGTGAAGAATGACAAAACTGAAAATATATGTCCCTGAGGTGAATCTGAAATCAAAATAAGTATCAAGAAAGCCAAACATGGCAACACATCTAACAACTATTGGCTCACACCTCTAACAACTATTGAGCCAATAGATTCTAAGAACCGGAGATAAGGCATAATAGAACCAAACCAAATATTATTTGAGGTTGAATTACACCACAGTGGGGGCAACATTGAAGGCATATAGAGCACCATTAGGTGTGGAAAACACAAAATGTAATCGATGTGATAGTCTAATTATAATAATTAGGATAGAGTAGGAACAAGAACAAGAAGGAAAGAAACCTCTTACATGTATTTGACCTAGGTTTTGACTTACAAGAACAAAAAGAATTGGAACTAAGAATTTGAAAGGGAATAACTACACAACACAGAGACACCAGTACACGAATGCCTCCGCCTTAGACTTTTAGAATTTGAAAGGGAATAACTACATAAAGAGACTACAACTAAGAACCCTTACATAAAAACATGCTAACTCTTACTAGGAATAAAATGAATGGCAAGAACAAAATGAGTGCCAAAAACAATGATTTGAGGACACAAAAAGTTAGTTGGGTTGAAGAAACTGTGTTATGTCAAAGTTGTTAAAAAAAAAGAAAAAGGAATAACTCTTCCTAATAAATCATATTTTTACCAACTAAAAATGAATGCCAAGAACAAAATGAATACAAGAACAATGATTTGAGGACACATAAAGCTAGTTGAGTTGAAGAAATTGTGTTATGTCAAAGCTACTACAAAAGGAAAAAGGAATAGCTCTTCCTGATAACCCATATTTTTACCAACTAGGAATAAAATGAATGCCAAGAACAAAATGAATGCCAAGAATAATCATTTGAGGACACAGAAAAATAGTTGGGTTGAAGAAATTGTGTTATGTCAAACCTGTTACAAATTTAAAAAGGAATAGCTCTTCCTGCTAACTCATAAAAATCATCCAAGAATCAAATAAATAAGTTTAAACCCTTCCAATAATGATTTTCAGATCCGAGATGTATTCAGTTACATTATATAAATAAAGCATTGATTGTTGTTGCTCATTGATTGCAAAGGCCGATGAATTTCCTTGTTTTCTAATACAATTTTCTAAAATCAGAATTTGGTGGTAACTTTGCAGGTTGTTGGAACCATGCCAAGAGTTTCTATTGCAGATCGTACAAGGAACAGGAGGATGCGAGGGGTGAGAGGGTCCCAACTGTGATCCATTTCATCAGATGAGGATAGAGGGGGTGATGTGAATGCTCCCAATGCGCCCAATAATGTTGTTGAAAAGGACATTGTGGTGGTAGATCATGTTATCCCAGCATCAACCACAGAGCCGCCTTCAACCATGGTGCAAGGTGCAAGTTTAACAAAGAAAATCAATGCCATCAGAGGTTGGACAAAGCAATACATGTTAGCTACAATTGATGACATCGAGTTTAAGGGACATTCAATCCATGCCTCTACAAAAAAACATGGTAATGTTGCCTCTAACATACATTATTGGATAAATGGGTTGACTAAGACGAAGCGTAGAGGGCCTGTTACAGTTATGACTAAAGAGGAGGAGGCCGAGGTGGTTGAGTGGTGTAAGGAGATGGTCCAATTGGGACATGTGTTAGAGATTATACAACTTAAATCTACAGTAGCTCAAATCTATCAGGGGAGGCCAAACCCCTTCAAAGATGGGTTTCCTGGTAAATCATGGTGGAGTGGATTTAAAATAAGGGATCCATACCTTGTGTTACATACAACTGAGGGCCTTGATAGAGACATGGCTTTAAATCTATGCCTTGCAATTGTGTCCAAGTTCTATAACACTCTTTCTGCTGCATATGAGCAATACTCATATGCCCCATATCATATATGGAACTGTGATGAAACAGGCTTACAGGCAGGAAGGAATTGTGGTATGCGAGTAATTTCCAAAAGAGGGAGCAGAAATGTGCTTAAGAATTTTCCTAAGAGCAGGGAGTGGATCACTATTCTTTCTTGTGCCAATGTAATTGGTTCTTCAATCCCAGGATTTTATCTATTCAAAGGTAAAACACAACTAAAAAACTATATATAGAACTGTGAACCAAGTGCATGCATGGCAGCACATCCCCATGCATGGATGACAAAGGAACTATTCCTGAATTGGATTTGTCACTTTCATGCATCTGTACTAGGTGGTGTCTCACCTTAAAACAGACACCTACTGATGTTAGATGGCCATGGAAGCCACATGGTTGTGCAGAAAATTGAGGAGGAAAACAATTTTGGCATTGACCTGTTAACATTGCCGGCTCATACCACTCACAGATTGCAACCCCTTGATGTCAGCATGTTTGGGTCCTTCAAGAATTATTTCAAGGTCGAGCAAGCTCCATGGATGGAAAAGAATCCAAGGGTGGAAGTAAAGAGGTTTGAGATAGCTGAGCTTGCAAGTAAATCATTTAAAAGGGCTCTCACACCTTCTAGTATCAAGGCTGGATTTAGGAGGACTGGTATATGGCCACTTAATGTTGATTCTCTTATGCATGATACTGGTTGTAGCCAAGCATTTTATGTGGAAGGTCAAGAAGTAGAGAACTTACAAGACCATGTTGATGCCCAAGAAGATGTTGCTGCTACTGAATGTATAATGTCCCTTTATGAAGGGCACTTATGTGGTGATGATGATGAACATGTGAGTGAGACACAGTTCAGTTATGAACCAAATTTGAATATCATAGAGGTTGTCACACCCATTGAACCACCTGCCAATTCTGCATGTGATATTCCATATGAGGCAGTTGATGAAGCAAATGAAAATACAAACTTGATTTCAAATGATAATGAAATAGGATTAAACAATGATCAATTGAGCATGCCAATCCAGGTAAGCCCACCATCATGGTTGGCAGATGCCATGATGAATATCAACACACATAATGTGTCTACCCCCAATGACGAAAGCATGGACATTCTTTCACAACCATCAAAGTTGAACATCAAACTTGTTCATTGTTTTGTCGACAATGGTTCACTGGAATAGGAGCATGTTCAGCATGAAGTACCTGAAGAAGCCAACAATGGGGGCCAATCAGTTGTACCGGAGGTTGAAAGCCAAGTGCTAGATTCTAGGGAGCATGGGACAACAAATCAGAGATTATTTGGTGCATTCCTAAAGCTACTAGTAGAGAGAGTGAAGACCTCATCAAGGCACTCAACTGCATATTTTATTTGTTTGGGGAGGAGTTCACAGTTTCTCACATCTGAAGATTATATGAAATTATTGTTTGAGTCTAAACGTAAAAAAAAAATGAAATTCAGGAAACTAAAAAGAGAAAGAATGAGTTGGCCAAGGACAACAGAGTTGCAAGGATTACAACAACAGAAGCTCGATCAAAGGAAAGGATGTAAATACAAAAAGCAAGGGAAGATAAGGAACATCAAGAACAATTGGCAAGGCTAGAGAGGGAGGCAAGAAAGGTTCAAGAAGTGCTAGAAAGAGGAGGAGGGGTGACAAGCAGGGAATTCTATGGTCCAAGCCAATTTGAGGAAAATAGAATGATGTCCAACATGCGGGACCACATTGCAAAGCACACACCATCATACCAAGAGTTGATTAACATCCAAGTCCCCCGCTATCAGCCAGGGGTTGTGCCCACCTCATATAGCCCTACTAGTGTAGGTTTAAATACTAGCTATGTTTATATGAAACCTTCACTCAGTGTTGGGGTTAGTAACACAAGTGGACACTTTGGCTACTCAGTCCCTCCATGGCTATAAGGAGAAAATTGGAGTCAAAGATATGGTAACATTCAAGCACATCCTAATCAGACAATATTGGGTAGTCCACCATACTTGGGTCATGTAGGAGACTCAACAATTTTGGGCAATGCAAGAAATGGAGGCCATCAAGCATAGGGGTGGCATGAATTAATTTTTGTAACCACATCGCAATGTGAATTTTGTAAGGATGCAATATGTTGATTGGTTTCATAGTAGAAGCTAAACTATAAACTATATTGAATTTGAATTGGAATTATGATCTGAAAATTATTTTTATTTCGGTGTGAAGATCCAACTACAACAAGTATGACCAGGATAATCATTTAATTTGGTAATTACTTGATGAAAGGAAACATAATAAAGAAGGAAAAGAAGTGAACATAAATCACAAGTAGTTACCAATAGAAGATACTAATAACCAGCAAGAAATTGAGCATGAGGGGATTCAACAAGAGACAAAGAGATCTATAATATCTATTTGTAATATCTATCCAGTGGAAGAGATTTGTTCCTATTTCAAGAGAGGTTATATATTGACAGTTCCTATTTCACGAGAGGTTATATATTGCACATATAAAGGTAAAAAATTATCACCGTAATTAGGATCATTACAAACATATTCATTGTTAAATAATAGGTAGAAGCTTCACTGTAGCTCTTTCCACCATGGGGACCCTCGGCATTATGGACCATTTTCATTTTCAAAGGAAAGATCTATCCATGAGCATGTGGTTGAGAAGTGCAATGGAAACCAGCCCTCTGTTTGCTCGCAAAGGCAGTAAACAAAAGAATCCCTTAGTTCTCACTAAAGGAAATTCAAGAGAAAATAATAGAAAGTAAAGATCAATTGAGTCGAGTTTGAAACAACATTGCAAAGGAAATAGAACTAAATGAAGTTTGGAATGGTTAGATGCAATCTTTATAAATGGACTAATGTATGTAACTATAAATCTAACAAATGTATAAGAGAGGTTATATATTGATTGTTGTGGAAAGTCAAGACCAATGCCAGCTATGGATACCAATGCACTATAACACTATATCCCAATTAGACAAATTGTTCATCTAATGTCGAACCCAACACTCAAATTAACCATTCCTCTACCTTTTGAATATTTGAATACATGCATATGTTCCAACACCCTTGTGAACAATACACCAGTGGTACATGACTCATTTGAGAAATTAACATGAGTATCATGTTTTATTCTCTGTCATTGTTTTCCCAGTTGAATGACCCATATAATATATATATGTTTTCTTAGGTGGCTATAATGAATTAACAAAACGTAAAATTGTAGAACACACTCTACTATTCAAAAGTTAAAGGATATGAAACACTTCTCATTCTTATTATGATCACTGCAATCAAGAAACAATTAAGGTATGATTGAGAGGCTCATATGGATGTAGGCACATGACCTATTGATGTTTTTTATTGTTACAGAAAACAGGGGATGGTTGTCGTGGTGCTGGGAGTTGAGGCATATGGCAGAACAGGTCCAAAGGATGGTTGTTTGTGACTGCCTACACTCTGTACAGAGCATTCAAAGCAATCTCGAGCAAGCCAATGATTTAGAGATTATGAATAGTGTTGTGTTTGTATACTAACGATTCCACCAATCAATAAAGGGGTTGTATTATGTGGTCTACACAAAGTAAAGATCAATCGAATCCAGTTTGAAACAAAATTGCAAAGGAAATAGAACTAAATGAAGTTTGGACTGGGTAGATGCAATCTTTATAAATGGACTCATGTATCTAACTATAAATCTAACAAATGTATAAGAGAGGTTATATATTGATTCCTTTGGAAAGTCAAGACCAATGCTAGCTATGGATACCAATGCACTATAACACTATATCCCAATTAGAAAAATTGTTCGTCTAATGTCGAACTCAACACTCAAATTAACCATTCCTCTACCTTTTGAAGATTTCAATACATGCATATGTTCTAGCAAACTTGTGAATAGTACATCAGTGGTACATGACTCATTTGAGAAATTAATATGAGTATCATGTTTTCTCCTCTATCATTGTTTTCCTAGTTGAATGACCCATATAATATATGTGTGTGTGTGTGTGTGTGTGTGCGTGTATTTTCTTAGGTGGCTATAATAAATTCACAAAACATAAAATTGTAGAACACACTCTGCTATTCAAAAGTTAAAGGATATGAAGCACTTCTCATTCTTAATATGATCACTGCAACCAAGAAACAATTAACATATAATTCACAGGATGATAAGCAATGGTTGTAAGTACATGGCATAATGATGTTGTTTTTGACTTGTACAGAACACAAGGGATGGCTGTAGTGGTGCTGGGAGTTGAGGCATATGGCAGAACAAGTCCAAAGGATGGTTGTTTGTGACTACCTACACTATGTACGGAGCATTCAAAGAAATCTCAAGCAACCCAATGATTTAGAGATGAAACATCATTTCAAAGGAAATACAACAGCCAGACAATCTTCGAATAAACGATTTCCCCCTTACATGTATTCAATCATCGAGTTCAAGAAGTTCAAGACCCCGTGGAAAATTATGCCTACGAACCCTTATAAACACAGGTTATAGATATATATAATTGAATCTTCAAAGCTTTTTTTCATTTGAGGTTCCAAAATATATTAAGTATTTCAAGAACGAACGAGGAGATGGAGATATCTCATCAATCGGTAACGCAGAATGAGGAGATGGTCCTTCCCCTTAGAATTCCCCTTGTTGGGTCATTAGCTTGTTGGCTTCACCAAAAAAGGGAAGTCTTTGTGTTTGAGGAAAACTACACATTTTAACCAGTTGTTGCCACCTACGCTACCACATCTGTTAGTAATTCATTCACTTAAGCTTTTTTTTCATTTGAGGTAGGAGGTGGCCAGGCACATCAAGAGAGGGGTATCTAAATGGAGGAAGCCCACTACCCAAAAATCCCACAAAACTGAAAACCCACACAGTTGAAGCTAAATTTCAGAAAATTAGCCAAAACCCACACAGGTGAAGGCGTTTAAAAACACATACACATGCAAAACAAAAGCACAATAATCCAATTCAGCTAAAAGTGTTAAAAGACACAGGTATTCAAGTTGGTAGGACAATGTCCTACCTTATAGTCATCTAGTTATTATTTCATCGGCTTTCTCCATGCCATAAAGCCGCAAGAACCCCCAATGCTCCAAAAATAGTAGCTCGGACTGCAACAACCTGCAAGATAGCATCAAACATGGTTAGATATCCCCAAACCTGCAGAAAAAAATGTGAAATTCAAGCTCACAAATTTACCTACAAACCTAAAAAAACCCTTCGAAGCGTGAAACGGCCATGTCCAACACCGAGCCAAGATAAATCTGCCACAGAGAGGAACGCATGTGAATTACGAGCCCATACCACCAAACAGGGAAGAAAAACCAGTCGAAAAAACAAGACAAAACAGACAAACACAACCGAACAACCTCGAGCACGACCATCTCTGTTGCTCCATAAACCACTGCCCGCATCATCGAGGACTATTATGGCAGTGACCACCATTAAAGAAGCGGCATGCAACTACCCACCAGCGCAAATGGACAACAACAAGACCCGAACAGAAATGAACTATGCACAAAACAAGTCGCAAAAACTATGTCGTTATAAACCCTAAACCCCAAGTTAACCCGTTGAACCGGTGGCTATGTACAAGCAACAAGTGGATGCATGTGAGGGCAACGTGTCATACAACGGGGGAGGATGCTAGCGTGGCATTAGTGCAGTCCAACGTGGAGGCCATCAAGCATGGGTGGTTCTCCCCTATTAATAATAATATAATTCAGAAAATGGCATCTGATTTTCAAGCACAGATTGCAGATGATTGGGTGAATCTAAGAAATCTGGGACATGGGTTTTTCCTAGAAAGACCCCAAGCAGTATTTTACCAAACCATATTTATACGTTGTTTGGGAGAAAATCACGGTCCTTCTAAGACAATTTTTTTAGTGAAGCCCAAAAATTTTCAAAATGTCATTTACGCCTTTTTCTTAGGATCTTTTATGATCTTATTTGTCCTATGTTTACATTTTGATTTGGATTTGTTCATTCAATGGATCTACAGTACAATTTGATTGTTTACAGGTTCAATTTTGTGTTTAGAACGTTGATTAAGAGGTTCATTCTAGAGCGCAGTGTGATGTGTAACCAGGGAAAATTTTTAAAACCCCCCCTAAATTTACATGTATAATAAATGGGCGAATCTCCATGGTATATAGGAAAAATGGAAGGCGATTTTATCAATAATATGATATGTATATATAATTTTTTGGCAAATCTCTCACCAGGCATGGTGAATATTTTACTCAATTATAAAATCTTGTGTTTATTGAATACACAAATGAAATCATTACATTTCTTTAAAATATCTTTTGAAATCAAAATTACCGAAATTACATATCGATAACCTAGTGGGTGTAGGATAAAATTCACCCGTGCCATTCATAGAAAGAATGAGAAAAAACCTAATACTATATATAAAACCAAGAAAAATTCAAATTCATCACTTCTAGGGACGTCGTAACCACCCTGCCAATACAAAAGTATGTTCCTGTTTGCAATTAGAAAATTACCCAAATTACAATCTATTTACTCCAGCGTATGTTGGAAAGTTATAGAGGGATGACTAGTGCAATCAATCCATGTATGTTCCTGTTTGCAATTAGAAAAATTACCCAAATTGCAATCTATTTACTCCAGTGTATGTTGGAAAGTTATAGAGGGATGACTAGTGCAATCAATTCATTCCTTTTAGCCCTGGATTTGCAATCTATTTACTCCAGTGTATGTTGGAAAGTTATAGAGGGATGACTAGTGCAATCAATCCATTCCTTTTAGCCCTGGATTTGTTTCAGTTTAAAACAGAAGTATACAAATATACTTGTCCAATGTCTATGCTTTAACCGTTCACCTTAAGATGCTTTTACAATATAATTTCCTAAGTCTATTTAATATCTTCATTATCATAAAAACCAACCTATATCCATCTTAACTCCACATCTACCACTCTTAGGGGGATGAAATCTATTTATCCCTCTGAGCACTTGGTAGACCCATAATTAAGATGGATCTAAGATGATAGAATTTCCCCTTTAAATAGTCTATGCTCACATGAATACCATGGTATTACCATGGGTCAATACCATGGTTTATCATAAAACGTGGAGCTTAAAAATTACTATTAGTAATTTATAAAAATTAATAAAATTAATAGTTGATTTTTATTTTATTTTTTATTTTAATCAAGCTAAAATGTTTAACATACATTAAATTACAACATCCACTTTTACTCTTGATCGGATCAAATATTTTTTCACTCTATGCTAGTTTGCATATCATGATATTTGATACATCTCGGGGGTTAGTAGATCCAGAGTAAAGATGGATCTATCATGGTTTAATTCCCCCATTTAAATAGGCTACATTCGAGGTGAATACCATGGGTCAATACGATTGCCATTTTGGTGAATACCATGGGTCAATACCATGTGCCATTTTTATTTTTATTAATACTAATATTAAGGTTAATAATGTTTTTTTGCATGGTATTAATAACAATCTAATCCATGGTATTTGTCCCATAGTATTTTGCCCATAGGTTTCACCTAAATATAACGCATTTTTTGAGTGTCCTTAAATATAAGGTGACTTATGGAGTAAATATAAAAAAATGTTTTATTTGTTTACCATACCTCTCGTTTATTTATATTTTTATTAATTTACCATACCTCTTTTACAAATATGGTATTTGGCCCACACGATTCACTTAAATAAAACCTCTTTCTTGAGCCTTCATAAATAGAACGAGGGTTATGGACTAAATAGAAAAAGAGGTTTTATTTATTTACCATGTGTCTAGTTTATTTATATTTTTATTCATTTACCATACCTTTTGAGTGAGTATAAAAAGACGTTTTATTTATTTACCATACCTCTCATTTATTTATATTTTTATTAATTTACCATATCTCTTTTATAAATATGGTATTTGGACCTTTGGCCCATAGAATTCACTTAAATAAAACCTATTCTTGAAAATGGGCAAATGGATTCACTTAAATAAACCCTATTCTTGAAAATGGGCGAATGGAAGGTTGTAACTCCTAATTTCAAGGGCTAAATTTACCTTTTTTACCCTCTCCCTTAAAATAAGGTAGGCTATTTGAGATGATTTGTAAAAATGTACTATGATACAAAATATTCGCCACTAAAAATTTAAAACCCCTTAATTTCGCCAAAGGACGAACATTGGCCCCTAAAATTTTCTATGTCCGTAATCAAAGTTGAAATTTTGCTCATGTCCCCCAAAATAAAAATATTTAAAAATCTAAAAACTAAAAATTAAATAACTGTGCAAAACATTTAAATAATATCCGCTCATAAAAAATTTTGCAAATAAAAAATTGGATCTTTCTCAGTTCCTATTAGATCTATATTGAAGATGAATCTACTAAAAAGGAAAATATAAATTCCAAGTTGACATTATCAATTTAAATAATAAGCCCAGTTGCAAAATTTCTAAAATCACAAAGTTGAATTTAAAATTAGTTTTTTGCTGTTATTCGATTTGATGCCAATTTGATCCTTTTTTCAGGGTGCTTGGACTCTGAAGTTAGAAACAAAGAGAAAGGTCCAG
Organism: Pinus tabuliformis; assembly: GCA_031772625.1. Classification (NCBI taxonomy): domain Eukaryota; kingdom Viridiplantae; phylum Streptophyta; class Pinopsida; order Pinales; family Pinaceae; genus Pinus; species Pinus tabuliformis. The sequence continues at coordinate 259,693,972 of CM062809.1, read as the reverse complement.
AACCCATTCCAAAAAAAGCAAAAGGTGGTTCCTGAAAATTTGTTTGATGCAATCCAGAGAGAAGTGTGATCTTTTAAGGGTTCAATTACAGCGTGCAGCAGAAAAAATACGAATTAGGGTGAAATTGCAAAAAGTAATGGATTTCGACTCAAATTCTGACCAAACCAGGACGAATCTACTCAAATTCTTACCAAACCAGGATGAATCTTCAAAATCTGAGACATTCTTTTTTTTACAATACCCCAAGCAGTTTGTCGCGTGATATTTGCGCGATCCGCTGCACCATTTGAGATATTTGCCGGGTTCTTAGCCATTTTTCCTAATTTCGCCCAGCCATGGACAAGAGGGAAAAACAATTTCAAAATGATTTTTTTAGTTTTATTTTAAATTATTTCATATATTAATTTAGGTTTAAGTTCGTTTAAAATAATTTTGTTTTAAATGTAGTTTTATAGGTTTAAATTTGTTGTTTCTAATGTAGTTTTATTACTTAGTTATAGTTTAACCTTTATTTAATTTTACTGTAGTATGTTTTAATTTTTTTAATTTTAATATTTAATTTGTTTAAATTGTTTTATTTAATAATATATATTACGATTTTTGGTTTTTTATTTTTTTAATGTTAATTTTTAATTTGTTTAAATTGTTTTATTTTATAATATATATTGCGATTTTTTGTTTTTATTTAGTTTTAATATACCCAGTTTTTAATTCATTAATTTAGTTTTAGATTTTATATTATTTTACGTTTTAGATTAGATTTATATTAGTTCTAAGAGTTGCTTTTGGTTTGATTTTTAGTTTTAAAAGATTTCCCAAATGATTTTTAGTTTAATAATGTTTCGTTGTTGGGAAGGAAAAAAATTCCATGATTATAAATGTAGATTAAGGGGAGGTCTTGGTCCAAAAGAGAGTGATTTGAATTTTTTTTTCTTTTTTATTTACTTTGTAAATTTATTTTTTCAAGATAAATAGGAATAGAGGCTCTACCAACAGTGGATAGATCAACATTTGTATGGAAGTTGTGTTGAGTGAACTTTTTATATTGTCTTCAACTTTGTATGATTTTTTGTTCAAAGAATAAAATTCATTTTCATATTTGCTCACTATGGTTTTTTTTTAAGTTTTATGGAAGTTTGTAGCTTTCCTTCAATCTTTCTTTAAATCTTTAAAATGAGAATCTTTATGAAATTACTTTATGAAGATTGTCATTATTTTATTTGTTGTGAATCCATTTAGCTTATGTAGGCTTAAAATTGTTTTGCAATTATCATGATTTAATTCTAATTCATATGCAGAAGCTTGGATGGTTTTATGACAAGATTAATTCTATATTCTTATCATTCACATAGGCACATAATATGAACCAATTTAGATCATTTTACTCCCGGATAGGTATTTCATTTTTTTGCTTGTGGTGTGATATTTGCTTGTTTATGGTTATTGGATTATGCTTAGATTATTTTTAGTTTACCTTATTTTGTATTTAGAGTTTAATCTTCTTAAAGACTCACATGAGCAACAAACAAAGACTCATTTTCAAGGGTGAAATCATTATCTTTTATTAATTCTAGTCACATAATTTTTTTGGGACCATTATCATTTTGTACATATCTATATTTATATATATTAAGTAGTAGTTGCATTCTCATTGTATATATGTCATTGTATGCATTTAGGATAATTGTAGGACTCCCTTGTCTTTTCCTTTTGCGAGAGGAAGAGGTGAAAGGCTAATAGAGCCTTAAAACCCATAAAAAATAATCATTCCAAACAACTAAGGTTGTTGAAGAGCCTTGGTTTGGGTCATTTCTTCTTTGTTTACCAGGTGTGCTAACGCTCGCGTCAATGAAATGGTGCTAGAAGGAGGTCCTATGGAGAATTAATTGATTAAATCATCAAACCCATAGCCTTTATTAATTCCATATTTTTAACCCTTTATTGTTCCACTTGTCATGAGTTAAAAAATAGGTTAGAGGACAAGCTAACCTATTAGGAGAAATGTTCTTCGAAACAATTATTTCGACTCCAAATCCTATGTTAGAATGTGCTTTTCATTTTCATTTACCTACGATTTCTAACAAGACACTTTCTCTCTTGTCTGACCTCACCTTTGATGGTGAAGGGAGTGCATCTGCAAACCACCATCCTCCCTTATTTCTTTATACATGTTCAAAACATAATATCACTAATCTTAATTTTTCTTGCATATTATTCATTCCCACCTTTCATAGATAAGTTAAGTTGTGGTTTGAATCCTTTTCGGCTAATTTCATTCATTCTTGGGAATAATTTGTAATTAAGCTTTTAGCTGATTTTAATTTTTTTAACTATGATGAAATAAAGGTTGGTTTGAATTATTTAAGGAAATAAAATGGTGAATCATCAAAAAAAATTCGAATAGGCTCATTCATTATTGCATGAGATCCCCTTTGGGATAAATTCCTCATATTAATAAATGGTTCTATTATCTCATTTCACTTTCAATTAAACAAAATCAATTTGAATTAAATATCAACACCTATTTATAGGTTGGTTTGAATTTTAATAATGATCATGAAGATGTGGAAGCAGTAGAAGATCCACAATCTTTTTCAACTCCTTTTATTTCATTAGATCATGAGCAACATGATATTTTAGAAGATGTGATCAGTATTCCTGAGAACCCTTCTTCATCAATGTTATCTTCTAATATGTAAAATAATTTAATTGAAGTCAAGCATTATTCTTTCCAATGTGCTCCCACTGTTTTGGAAATGAAAGAGCATAAATTTGAAATTTGGATTTTATGATCTCACGATCGATGAATTCTCTCCTAATGTATGTGCCCAGGGCCAATTATCAAGTGATGTTACACTTGGCCAAGATGTTTATTCTCCATCATTAAATGAAACTTCTTGTGATAATGAACATAATCTTATTTTAAATAATATCTCATCTTCATATCCTTTAGGGGAACATGCAATGATGACTAATCTATTTATGCAAGGAAAGGAAACAAATTCCCAAGTGAAATCATATGAGCATATTAGTTCGAGAGATGCATTTTATTTTCTTATTTCTACTACAATATTATGCTTTGTATCCTGACATATTTCATAGTGCTATGTTGCCACACATTCCACGTTTTATTAAAATTTGATTTTGATGTGGCAGATTATAATCAGATACAAATTTATTATGATTTCCATAGAGAAGATGGGGAAAAACATTATATCTTATTACACAAGCGTTTCTCTCTCTCTCTATTCATCATTTACCAATAGGGGAATTGGGAAATAATTTAAATGTATCAAGTTTCATCTTCCATTGATTTATCCCAACATACGTTTGAGAAGAAAGCTTGTTTATATCATAACAAATCTTGTGAGTTTGAAGATCATAATCGATCAAATAATACTACTAATCTTCGTCATGTTGTTTGTCACCAAACTTATATGCTAAGTAATGATGGTTCAAAAAACTTGATCTATCCTATCTATTCATCTCAAGTTGCGGAAAGGAATCATCTTAAGAATGTGAATCCGCCTTTTCAAACTCAAACTCTGACAAGTTCACATCATCTTGATGAAATTTTCAAAATGAATTTTAATAACAAGGTTCTTCTCCAAAAAAAAAAATCATCACAATTTATTTCAAGAGTCTTTTTTATTATTTTATAGTGTTTCTACCTATTAGGATATGATTGAAAATTGGTTGGAAAGGTCTTATCAAGAAAATTCCTTGGACAATGGTAAGGTTGCACTTGCCCTATGTCTTAGAAAAAATCATACAAGCAAGTGTAATCTGTTTATTCTTATTTTTTATGAGCTCCAATTCATTTTATTCATTTGGGACTTCTTTATTTTTACAGAATTGGATTTTCTTTGGTGGTCACACTGGATATATGATTACGCTTCATATTGTAACCATTAACTATCTTAGAGTATTTTAGGAGTAGATTAGTTGTGCTTTGACTTTTTCTATTTATGGTTTAAGTAATGCAGTTGTGGGAGCTTGTTAGTCATGAAGGTAAGGATGAACCCCCATCATAACATCACCAAGTAAGTGTGCTTAATTTTGGTTATTTTTATTTTATTCTTGTTTATTATGAATATTTTAAAATCACTAAAAAAGAGTGCTCTAGGAAAATCAATCATGCACAAAATTTTCTCTCATGATAAATTTAATGTTTTGGTTCTCTAATGATTTGAAATAAATATCACAACTGCACATTTACTTTAGGTTTGATTCTCTTTTAATGGTATCAGTGTGTAATAAATGGTCAAATCATTAAACATCTTACATAATTTTTAAACTTTAAAGCAAAGTAAAAGGGGTAATGTTAATTTTTCTAAGGGCTATATTGTTCTTTGCCTAGATAATTGCATTTATTCATTAACACATTAAGTTCACCCCATATCATCATTACATTATTCATATTTACACCATTATTCATCAGCATATGCAACTATGTAGAAAGAAAAACATCATTATCATCAATACAGTGAAACATAAAGGAACATTAGAAGAAAAGAATGCACACATAGAGACACCAGGATTGGTCCAAGGCCAAGGGAAAACTCACTATGGGGAAAACTCTTTCAAATTATTCTTCTTCTTAGATCGTCATCAAATGATTCAACAAAAGAGAGTACAATGATCCATATCTTTGTTTATGCAATAAACTAATAAAAACAACTATGACATCCATGAAATGAACATAATCATGCTTATACTCAAAACTGGAATTTGAGGAATGTAATGCACTTTCACTGCTTGTAATCAACTGTTGAAAATTTTTTTCATTGAGTGGAGTCTTCGGAATACTAAAATTTCATCTTTTAGTCCTAGATGCACAGAGGAGGAGTTGTGCAAGCATCTATGGAAGTCATGGACACTCCCTGGTGAACTGTATGCATGTATATGGGGACCAAACTCCCCGATATGCTTCAGAAACCCTAGATCTTCCCTTCAATCTTATGTGAGAGTGTCTAAGACTTCCCAGTTTCACTCTTGACCACTCTGTGTGTGCGTCTAGGGACCAAACTACTTGATCTGCTCCAAAAATCCTAGACGCTCCCTTCAAGCTTATGTGCGAGCATCTAAGACTTCTTAGTCACACCCTTGACCACTCTTTGCATGCATCTAGGGTAAAAAAATACTCGGTTACGTGCATGCGACAGAGAAACAAAAATCCTAGATCTGTGCGAACTGCAACCCTGTAGTTTTGGACTCTTGTGCGAACTTCCTCCATTAGACCTGTGCAAACCAAGACAATAGAAGAGAAGAGAAGATGGCTTGATCAATGTGTCCAAATGATCTTGAGGTATATTCTATTTATAGGCTTCCATGAGGGTCTACTTGATGTTGAGGCCGACCTCACCAATTGTACATGTGCGTAGGGCTAACATATTTCAATATACATGAGTGGATAAAATAAATTCAAAAACCAACTTCTGCTTGTCCAAATGAGGTGATATTTAGGTCACTTTTGGTCCTCTCAAAAAGAGGAACCTATTTCAATTATTATCTTCATTATATGAGCTATCAAAAGTGGAATTTGGCCATAGTTGCATAATTTTAACACTCCTTCTCAACTAGGGAGAATTCCACCTGTCGATATCTATTCATAGATCAATATGTCATTCAAGTGTCATCACATATCATCACTGATCATCTCTGTCATGTAGTCATCATGCCATGACCATCTCAAGTATCTCATCATCACAAATCATCAATGTACATCTCAGTCTATCCCTTGCTTATCTCTTGATTGTTCCTGCTCATATGTTGAACAGTCTCGAATATAAAATAAGAAGAATTTTTCATCAGAGGGAAGCATAATATACGACCCTTTATTCATCAGGCTACTACCCGAAATCTCATCATAAATCATCATCAGAGAGCATATCATCAGGGAGCACATCTCCACCTACAAACCAATGACAATAAGGAAGGTCCTAATGGACAATCTTACGTCATGTCCATGATAGTGGGGAAGTTCCTACAGGAGACTCTCATCCCATGTCGAGAAATAAGATATCCAAACTCATATGGGAGCACATCTCGACCCTGGGATCACATCAGGGAGCTCAATATCAACCCAGAACCACATAGGGTTATCTCAACCCATCCTATTCGCTATTGATCTTCTGATTGATGACCTTGAATAGACATGTGGTAGAACAACTACATCATAATTGCCTTGGGTTTTACACCCCAAGTACACTCTCAACCCATTGTCCAAACGGGGAGCGGTATTCCTGACAAGCCCTGCTTGTGGGTATGATGCCGACTAGGGTATACTCTACAAAGACCAAACAAGGGAGCAGCATTCTCTGGCCCTATGAAGATAGGGGAGAAACATATTCAACCCTATGGGTAACAGATAGGGGTCATACCCTATTATCCATAGTTCCCTTAAACCCAGGAGCCCTCTATCTCAATTCCTCACCCTGGGAGCTCAGACAGGGAGGAAGAGTTGGCTCAATGTCCTCAATCAACACTGATCTCATCATACTTAAATCTGGTATCTGCTTGTCTTAATAGCAGTTTTTTCTTGTTCATATAGGAAATTAAATCAAATATCATGTTAGATCATAAATAATCATATAAATCGCAAAAGGATACCACAATCATCCTCCCTCTTAAGAAGGTGTCAATCTCAAGCCTAAGCTTGTCTCAAACAACTACATTGTCACAATATATGAAATTATCTCAGTCCCAACTATAGATATGGGATTTTTTGTCATCACAATGTATCAATGTCATATTCAGATCCTGATTAGATGGAACTCTAAGCTTCTACATCTTGCCTCACAGCTAGTTGTGCTAGCAGTATCATACTCAACCTCGGTCATGCTACAGGCCTCTCATCAATAATATCATGGCAGATCTCATTTTAAGGCAACACTCATATGTGTTCATCAACAATAGTCTCTATCAACAAAAATACATCCATGCGGTCACATATCATAGGAGAAATATCTCAACCTCAAAAATAGAACATCTCATATTTCAAAGGATGATTGGTGGAAACTCTATGTGAATGAAGCGGCTCAATCATGAATTTATTTAGGTTCTATGCACATCATATGGGCGGATGTTCAAAAACGGAACATCAATGCTTCAATCAATTGTCGGTTTCCAAGTCAAGTTTAATAGTATCTTTTCACAACATATTGTAATTCAATCGGAGTATCCAAGGATTTTCATTTCCATTATTCAAAAACATTTTTCAATAGATTTGAAATATAGAATTTATCTCCCAAATTCCATAAATCACTTCATCATGCCATGATATATCATTTCGATCTTCATAAGCCATCTCCCTCTTACTTAGATCATCAGAGGCTCATCACCTGTCAAGAGTAGACCATCAGTATATAAAACCAAAACCATAATCAAAATCAAATCCATACCTTAGAACTCATCATCCTGACTTCATCAGATAATTGTCAAATATGGACATATCTAGATCGGGGAGCTTGCTGCATGCAATTCTCTCTTTATAGACATAATGCCCTACTAAGCCAACATAATCAGCCTTACATAAATCAATGGTGTACCATCACATCAAAAATGTCAGCTCATCAAGTTTTAGAAGCAAGATCAAAACTAATATCGAAGTCATCAATATCATAGTATCAATTCTTTCAACCAGGTGACAGGTAGAGCTCATATAAAGTCTTGACTTCATTTATTATCATGCCAATAATTTTTTCATATATCATGCATTACCAATCCAAACTTCATCAAGTCATTCTCATAATCATAATATAAGTCATTTATGTCACTAGATACAAAGACATATGCAATTTCCTTCTTCATACTGAATCACAATTGTCAATTGTGCAAGGAACAAGGAGGCCAATACCAAACCATTTTCTAATACCCATATAATTCATTGGAAGTCATTATGCTCATGTATCATTGTCATCAAGGAGAATCATCACTCTTCAAATCGAATCATTAGTCATCAAGTCAAATCCAAATTTGCTATCGTATAACGCTCTATAGTACAAAACATATCTCAGTCATCAAGTCAAAGTTCTAAGTCATTATCAAGCATCATGTCAAAACTCCAAACACTTCTCATCTATATTATTCAACCAAATCTAGTCAAAATCTTGTAACAAAAACTATAAACATAATGACATATTTGTATCCCGGTCACCTGCAAGCATAATTTCATTCTATATATTCATATTATAGAAAAATTCAAGCTTTTCCTTCTTTCAGATCTTTCTGTTGTCTGCTTCATCCCTATGGGACTGACATGCTTCAGGTGAACATGTGATTTCATGCACAAAGCTTCATTTGTATGTGTTCTGCAGGAATAGTTGCACCCATAGGCCTTCCTCTGTGCGACTGGGACCCACAGTCGCACTCTTCAAGATGTTATGCGGACGACTATGGTCGAATCAACCTAGAACTTATCTCAGGGCCTTGGACGCACCCTTGAGCTTATATTCATGTGACTAGGAGGCTATAGTCACACTTGTAGCCTTTCTTCCGTGCGACTGAGGCTTTGAATAAGAGAAAACTCATCTTATCTTAGATCAGAACTTCATTGTAGTTCAACAATTTCATGTGCATATCAATCATACTTCAACAATATAGAATATATATAATGCAAATGATAATATGAGTAAGAATCTTGAGGATAGATTCTCCCTCTGAATGGGAATCCACTTCATTCCTCTCCATTCATGTCATCAACATGTCTATACTAATGTCATGCAACAACAGATCTGTTAGATCATAAAATCAAACATAGATCCATCATGGTCATCGATATCACGACATCAATCTTTCATCAAGGGTTAAACTCAAGGAAGAAAACATAAGTAACATCATATCTCGAAGATTACGAACAAAACAACACTTTCTATCAAGTCAATCCATTAAGTTAGGGCATTCAGTTTTACCATATGCCATCAAGACATTACCACAGGTAGTAAGAGATCTAGAATATCAATCTCATAGTTATACCTCTATCATCATGGTTACCATGCTTATAATTATCAATATGATCAAGTTAGGTCATTCAATAAAACTTTACCAAAAAAAAAAGAGTCTAAATCTCTCTTTCCATATGCTTTCATCATGCTTATCACAAGCATTATCAATAGTATCACATATAAGAATTAATGAGCTAACCTTCTATGTGAAATCCATCATGAATTATTCATGAAAAGTATCAAGAGTATCATCTACTAGAGTGAAGTTGCTAGCCTTCCTTATGGGATCAAGATAACCAACAAATAGATCTTAGCCAAACATCAATGTATCAACATTAGGTAGCCTCATAGAATTCAAGAAGATCAAAATGTTCAATAATAGGTACACCATTTCATCATAGGAAACATAAATCTAGGTCACTTTCATATGCATGGACCATTACAAAAAGACACATTCTCATCATACCTTAGGGCTTACCTATAAATCCAATGTTATAGCTGAAATACAATATACCATGCATACATTGTGGTATTCAAATACCTTATCACCTTTTCATTAGACATAGGCAACTTGTAGCACTTTGTCATCTTTTCATATAGTGCCTCTTTACCTTTTCCAGCTCTAGTCATCTTTCCTGCATTTCAAATGATCCTCAATAAGGATCCACTTATCACATCTCATCAAGGAGGTTAGAAACATCCATATACTCAAATACATATGCAGGAAGTATAAACAATAAACATAATAATCAGATTCATAAGTCTAAACAAAAGTAAGAGGCATCATGAGTCAAGAAATACTTATCTTCAATGAGAGGTGATCCTCTCCCTCTTGAACCAACCATCACCATCCATAGTCCACATAACAATGTTACCTTTAATCAACCAACCAGGCCTACTAGGGATTATCCCATCTAGGGCTTCATCAAATCTTTCACAAGTGCTTAAGTATCTTCACATTGACCATACTAGGTTTCATATCTCATATCATTTCCATAAAACAAGGTTTCTCTCAAACCCTAACCATAATAACCAAGTTGCCTGGGTTTTCTTCGAACCCTAGAATTCTTTTGGGTCTCCACCATCCTCTTCTTTCTTCCATCAAAGGTGTCATCATTGGGGTGATCTCCATGACTTTTCTTCAACCCAACTCTGATACCATGTTAATTTTTTTTAGGGCTATATTGTTCTTTGCTTAGATAATTGCATTTCTTCATTAACACATTAAGTTCACCCCATATAATCATTACATTATTCATATTTATATCATTATTCATCAGCATATGCAACTATGTAGAAAGGACAACATCGTTATCATCAATGCAATGAAACATAAAGGAACATTAGAAGAAAAACATGCACACATGGAGACACCAAGATTGGTCTGAGACCAAGGAAAAACCCACTATGGGTAAAACCCTTGCAAATTCTTCTTCTTCTTAGATTGTCATCAAATTATTTAGCAAAAGAGAGTACAATGATCCATATCTTTGTCTATGCAACTAACCAATGTAAACAACTATGACATCCATGAAATGAACCTAATCATGTTTATACTAAAAACCATGATTCTGAGGACTGTAATGTATTGCCACTGTATTTAGTCAACTGTTGAACAATGTTGTCACTGAGGAAAGTCTTTAGAAAACTGAAATTTCATCTTTTAGTCTCGGACACACGTAAGAGGAGTTGCGTGAGCGTCTATAGCAATTTTGGATGCTCCCTAGTGAACTATATGTGTGCATCTAGGGATCAAACTGCCCGATCTACTTCAGAAACCCTACACACTCCCTTCAGGCTTATGTGCAAGCGTTTGAGACTTCCCAATCGCACTCTTCACCACTTTGTACATGCATCAAGGGATCAAATTCCCTGATCTTCTCTAGAAACCCTAAACGCTCCCTTCAGGATTATGTACGAGCATCTGAGACTTCCTAGTCTCACCCTTGACCACCCTGTGCATGCATCTAGGTTCAAAAATACATGTTTATGTGCATTTAACCGAGAAACAAAAACCCTTGATCTATGCAAACTTCAACCCTATAGTTTCAGACCCTTCTGTGAACTTCCTCCGTCAAACCTTTGCGAACCAAGACAATAGAAGAGAAGAGAAGATGGGTTGATAAATGTGTCCAAATGAGCTTGAGGTATCTTTTATTTATAGGCTTCCATGAGGGTACATTTGATGTTTAGGCTGACTTGACCAATTGTACATTTGCTTAGGGTCAACATATTTCAATATACATGAGTGGATAAAATAAATTCAAAAACCAACTTCTGCTTGTCCAAATGAGGTGATCTTTAGGTTGATTTTGGTCCTCTACAAAAATGGAATCTATTGCAATTGTTATCTTCATCATATGAGTTGTCCAAAGTGGAATTTGACCACAGTTGCATAATTTTAATAGATAAAACACTAAGGGACTAAACATGCTAGCTTTTAAGATTCATATCATCCCTACATTATAATCAATTTATCAATTTTGGCTTGCATTATGAGAACTACATTGGTGGATGAATTTTTGTTTTTGACCTATTTTTCATGATTTGGATTTTGATTTTGATTTTATTTTTCCTTCCCATTTGTAGGTTTGTCCAGTACCCCTCTCCTTGGTTTAATTGGAGGTAGATTTTGATGTTTTTCGATTCTCCTTGGCATGATTATTAGACAAGCAGATTATTCTCTATTTTTTCATAAATGATATCTTATTGTTGATGCTCAACCCTCCTGATAAGTTAAATTCTGACTTTGCAAACTTATTATTTCATTTTTCTTGATGCTTGTCTTAATATTTCCACCATTTTTTAAAAGCTACAACATGATGGTTTCTTTAGATGAGACTTTAGGGTAGCAATATAATTGACGAGTAAATATTATTCATTAAAAAAAATTCATGCCATCCCTTGCTCTTAAGGATCAAATTTTCCTCCCCGCCTATTAAGTAAATTATCCAAGCTTAATCATAATCAAAGTTTATTTTAATTTAAAAAGGATTAATTAAGGGATACGATGTATCATTACGAGCCGACCTTCCATGATCATGGTATTAAGGAAAGTGACATTACCACTAGCTGGTCACCAAGCCAAGGTAACGACATTTAGTCATACAACTGAAAGACAAGGGGTCTCATCACAAGCCAACTTGTTGATCTTTTGTTAATTCTTGTGAATGTCACTGTCACTAGATAGTTACCAAGCAAAGACAATGGTATTCAGTTAATTTCTAAACTAAAATAAATGCTTTCAATGACTCTGAATCTATATCTAATAGATGGGATACATGCATTTTCATTGGGTTAAAAGACATCCCTACCGAGGATATAGACACCTGGTGCTAGCAGTGACCATGTCTATGGTATTAAAGTTAATAATATACTATGATTTACTTGGGCACATGTGTCTTTCCATGAACTCATTATCAATAAAGTTTACTTATTAGTTTATATTTTATTTGATTTTTGAATTATAGTGGAAATTATTTTGACATGTTTGAAATTTTCTAATTCTTGTTTATACAAATTAGACATAAAGATTTTTGGGTTATTTGAGCACCAACACAACATAACATCTTATCATGATTCCTTAATTTCTATAGGTTTCGAATTGTTAAAACATAAATAATTGGTTTGCCCAGTTAGTCGCTAATGTTGGCACACCAACCTACTTCCTTCATTTTTATAAAAAAATAAAGGGCCCCTTCTGGAAATTTTTACTATTCCTCCCAATTGTTTTGGATTTGATTGAAATGAGCTTAATGAACATGTTTTTATCAGTGGGATTATGGAATTCAATGTATTTGAGGGATTTTCTTTCAGTGGTTGTTATTTCATCGGTCTCTTCTTTATTCAATTGCAGTGTCATGATCATGTTCCTTTGGCATATTACAAGCAACTTATGAATGGGCTATGACTTTATAACATGCAAATTTGAAGGTGCAAAGGGTCGTTACAGAATCTTTAATTCTATAGAAGTCCTCTTTGATGCCTATTTCTTGCCATAATGTCTTTATAAACATTTTATTTCATATGTTTTGATCAACTTTAAGCCCTAATGTGGTTGATGGTTTCCCCTCATCCTCGTTATTACATTTTTTCCCTCTTCCAGGTTTTGGTCATGTCTTGCATCGTGTTTTTTCACTCACACACACATAGATAATTGATATTTTTTGAATTGTGCATATATAAAATAAAGAATATATTTGTTAAACACATGATAGGAAATGTAGTTTATATATTTGTGCATATATTAAATATATAACATATTGTATTTCAAAATAAATAAAACAAATATATATAACATGCAAATTTGAAGGTGCAAAGGGTCGTTACAAAATCTTTAATTGTATAGAAGTCCTCTTTGATACCTATTTCTTTCCATAATGTATTATAAACATTTTATTTCATATATTTTGATCAAATTTAAGCCCTGATGTGGTTGATGGTTTCCCCTCATCCTCGTTATTACATTTTTTCCCTCTTCCAGGTTTTGGTCATGTCTTCGCATCGTGATTTTTCACTCACGCGCACATAGATAATTGACATTTTTTGAATTGTGCATATATAAAATAAAGTATATATTTGTTAAACACATGATAGGAAATGTAGTTTATATATTTGTGCATATATAACATATTGTATTTCAAAATAAATAAAACAAAAATATATATATGGATTTTTTAATTGTGTCTATATTAAATAATTTACATGTTAAACACAAGTTAGGAAATATATTTTATATATTTGTGCATATATTAAATATGTAACATTTTCTATTTCAAAATAAATAAAATAATTTTATTTATTTAAATTTTAAATACAACAAGCATTGGCAACTATAAATCACATATGTAAATTTTAAATACAACAAGCATTGGCAACTATAAATCACATACTAAACACATGATAGGAAATGTAGTTTATATATTTGTGCATATATGAAATATATAACATATTGTATTTCAAAATAAATAAAACAAATATATATATATATATATATATATATATATATATATATATATATATATATGGATTTTTTAATTGTGTTTATATTAAATAATTTACATGTTAAACACAAGTTAGGAAATATATTTTATATATTTGTGCATATATTAAATATGTAACATTTTCTATTTCAAAATAAATAAAATAATTTTATTTATTTAAATTTTAAATATAACAAGCATTGGCAATGATAAATCACATACTACGTCATTCAATGATCAACCAAAGTTAATAACCATGTTACTTATGTATAATTGAACCACCAATTTTTATGAACAACCCAAAACTCACCTCTTGCATGTGGGATTTTGTTCCCAAACTACAATTTTAAAATAATAATAATAACAATAAAACAAGCAATTGCCCCTAAAGGTGCAAAGATACATCGAAGGAATTGAACATGCTTATGATGTCACTACAAAAATGTGCAGCAAAAGAAATATAACAACCTAAAGGGTGGAGGATAGAGGGGAGGAAATGTGTTCAAGCTTGCAACAGTCCCACACTTGTGTCGATGCTTGTCTGACATATGTTGCTCGAACCACCTTGATAAATCACTTTTTTCGAATCATACCACTATGTCAAAATCTTATAAACATATTATATCCAAACTATAACATGCAGGGTAATGAGGAGAAACATTACCATATAAGTATGTATATATCTATATATTATGAAAGTTTTAGTAAAATTAGAAATAATTTTTTTCTATAAAATATAAATAAAACCATTTTATTATATAAGTTAAAATAATGATGATTTACATTAGTAACTATTATATTTAAAAACTCTTTTATTTAAATGTAATGATATAAAAACTTCATACTTTTAATAATATCTATGTATATGTACATGTAATTTATGTTATTCCTATCATCTTAAAAAAATTAAATACTAAAACATGTCAAAGATATATATCTATATAATTGTATGTATTATGAATATTTTAATAGAATGAGCAATAAGAATATTTTTATATATAGATGTTATAAATATTTTTATATATAGATGTTAAATTTATATGTGATGTAAATATTATTATAAAAATCATGTGGAAAAAACTAAGAAATGTTCTATATATGTGTGAGTTATGAGATCTTGTTCTACAAGTCATTGTTTTTCAATGTGTGTGAGTGGTAACTAAGTGAGAGTTCTTATCATCGAGATTGTCATGTCTATTGAGTGTATTGATCCCATCACTATGTAATGGAACACATTGTTATGTATTTGGAATGAGAATGATAAACCTGAACTGATATAAGTCTTATTTGATCCTTATTAGTTTAAGTAAATCATCATACATTTATTTAACAATATTGAATTTGATGACAAATTTAATTATAGAAACAATTTTTAATGGAAATTTAAATATTTTTTCCCACAAGTTGTAGAGGAGATTGTGATAGTGTTCTGTTAAAGCACTTTGTGGTTTAAAGGTCATTGGTTCGAAACTCATACAGCGATATTGTCATTTCAAGACTCACACATTTACACATTTATAGTAAAACTTCAAAAACTACAAATTAAATTTATGTATTAAATTTAAAATTAACTCTCTTACAAAATTGAGTATACTAACTTTCTTACAAAATTGAGAGAGAATTAATTTTCAAATTAACTCTGGTCCAAAATTGAACATACTTTGTGACCCTGTTACAAGTTAAGTGTTCTAGTTATTTCAACTCTGTTGGTGTGTGTCAGTGATTTCAAGGCTCACATTATTTAACAAACTAAAAAATTCTAAATATTTTTTTATTCCCAAATAATTTTAAAAGCACCAAATAAAATCCAGAAATAACAGATTTTATAATGAAACTACAAATTAAATATAAAATTACTTCTCTTACAAAATTGAATATACTCTGGAATGAAAGGAAATTAATTTTAAAATTACTTTCATGAAAAAATTAAACATACTCTGGAACGAAAGGCACTTCAAGTCTCGAATGAAAGGAAATTAATTTTAAAATTAACTTCGTCCAAAATCGAACATACTCTGGAATGAAAGGCACTTCAAGTGTAAAAACTCTCGCCTAGAATTTGAACAAACTTTGTTATGAGTGTTTTTCAAATGACCGTCCATTGAACCTTATACAACTAAATTTTTAACTGAAGCAAGTCCTCATAAATTCTTTCTAAAATGTTTCGTCATTTTGGAAACATTTTGAAGTGTTTTGTTGAAATAAATTTAATGAAAATCATGATACCTCAACGCTACATTTTTTAAAAACGTGATATGCAATGTGTGAATCAAATTTGTTGGGAAGAAACTTATTTTTACCACGAGGCAAATCTAGTCTTTTGATTAAATATTTTTAAAATAATTTATTAAGGAATTCTTACTGGTCTTTTGATTAAATATTCTTTAAATAATTTATTAAAGAATTTTTACTAAATTTCATATAATAAAAAATTATTAAAAGTTTAAAAATAAAACTCTTTCACTTAAATTTAAATAACCATATTTTTTAATAAAATAATAAAAATCAATTTAAATAACCATATTTTTAATAAAATAATAAAAATCACATTTGTCTGTACTTTGTCCGTCATTACAAAGAAACACTCCGTACATATCTAAATTAAAAAAACTCTATATTATTCAAATATTATTCAAATGTGGTTGAAACAAGTTTCCTTGAAGTTTCCAATTGGTTAAACAAAACATATTTTAAATTTGTAAAAACAAAACATATTTTAAATTTGAAAAATTAAAAGCTCTTTGAAGGCCTTTTAATGGTGCAAATTTCTCTCCTACATTCTCTATTGTTTCTAATGAGGTAAAGGCTAATCTTCATAGAAGTATGGACTCTATATGTATCTGTTCTTGTAAAATCTTAGGTCTCTCATATTTAGGTTGAACATATTTTACCCTCTTTGCATTCGATGCAATTGTATGATGTGTCTTCTACTTCATGTGAATGTTAAATTTATGAGGTTACAGATATGTGTCCTTGAATATGCAAATTGAATATGAATCAGAGATTCGAAGGGCTTTTTTCTGACTAAATTGTTCGTCTAATCTCAATCACCTTCACCTAAAACTATACATCGTAACATCAAATTTTACAAGGAAAATGTTTGTGAGAACTTAAGAAAAACCAGTAAGTTATTTCTTAAAAAAAACTAATCCAAGTTAAATATGTGAGCTTAGAATTTCTTCTCATATAATTATATATTAAAAAAAAAACACAACAAGAACCATCCTTAAATCAAATCAAAGTTACATCACGATGACACATACTGAATTTTCTTAAATCAATATGATTATTTTGGAAATATAACACAAAGACTGAATTTTCTTGAATCAATATGAATATTTTGGACCTATAACACTTATTTATTTTAATACCAGGCAACAATAAATGCAATAACAAATTGAATTTTATTTGAGACTTCAGGACACAATGCAATTCAAATTGCCTTCTCATATTAGTCAAGGGAGAAGAACGCAATAACAAATTGAATTTTATTTGAGACTTCAGGACACAATGCAATTCAAATTGCCTTCTCATATTAGTCAAGGGAGAAGAACGCATATTAATCAAGAGGGAATTTCTCTTTGTGAGCGCGATCCCCATCGGCAAACCACTACTTAAATTTTGCATTGATCGTACCAGTTAGATCTAAAGGTGAAGAAAAATTATCTACCCTTTAAATGGACGAAGGATTGTGCACATCAATGAATATGAAACTGTTCTTGCTTTTAACCAGGCAGGGCTCCTTGAGAACAATCTTCGTCCCCATGGGATAAGTTTTTGTGGCGAAAATTTGATTAATTGATAACGGATCTGAAGAAACACTATAATGCATACAAAAATATTTTTCCATGGCCACCTGTGTGAAATACCTGAGACCTTTTCTATGGATTACGATTAAGTCTTGTTTGTCAAAATTATTGGTTTTCATCGTTACAGAATATCTAGAACCTAGTCCAAGAATGCCGAAAAGCTTCTGGAAATATGGTTGGGGGTTTGCCTTCTCAGCTTGTTTTCGTGATTTGCTCCCTATGACATCGTATGACATCGTTTGAAACCCTAGAAACATCTGCTTGTGAATCTGGGTTTGCTGGGAAACCTCAGACAGGTTAAAAACCCTCATAACTTGTTTTAAAAAAATGACCGAGCATGAACAACGCGCAACACTAACCAATGACGGAAAAAAAAAGTAATGACATTTATTTCCTGTGAGCCATGATATTTTCTATGACAGAGCATGGATAACGTGCAGTTTGAACCAGCAGCTGAAAAAAAAGTAATGACATTTGTTTCCAATGAGCCATGATATTTGCAGAACTGTGCAGGCCCCAGTGGAACAAATATTCTAGCCAATATTGACGTACCACGCAGATAGACAGATGTTATCGGTACATCGGGACAGATGCCACCCAATAGACAAAAGGGTAGATGATATTCCCCAAGTGAATTGTTCCAAAAAGAACACCTTCGGTGTAAAATATTTAAAAACGTCCTTCGATTTTCAATCATGGATTCCGGATGATTGGGGCAAATTTGAGATATATGAGACATGGATTTTTTCAGAGAGACCCAGTTAGTTTGAATAGCGAGATTTTTGGGAATCGATGTGTCGTTTGGGAGAAAATCCTAGCCCTTCTGGAGAAAACTTCTCGGTGACGCCCAGAAATTTTCAAAACGTCATTTACACCTTTTTCTTGGGATCTTTTATGATCTTATCCGTCATTTGTTCACATTTTAATATAGATTTGTTCATTCAATGGATTTGCAGGATTATTTGATTGTTTTTAGGTTTTATTTTGTTCTTAGAACGCTGATGATACTAGAAAGGAAAATACAGATTCGGAGATGAAATTTTTTTTCCAAAAGGAAAAAATAGAACTGAAGTTTATTAGAGATAATTCAGTTTACATTGTGCATGACATATTCAAAAGTTCATAATTCAGTTGTAATGGGACCATCATCCCGAATACAACCAGGGATAATGAGTATACACGCATACTACAAAAAGAGGTAGATATCGAAAGATATACCAGAAACCTTTTAACAACCAAATAGTACCAAAAAGGAACAGAGACGAGAAGATGACAATATGAGTTGAGAATAGAAAAAATATTTATTTAAGGAAGAGCAAATATGTCCCCCACTATCCATCACCATGAAGAAAATAAGAAACAAACATATATCCCTCCTCATGTAGCAACCCTCGCTTTGATAAGAGATCAGCCATAGAGTTTGGTTCACAGAATATGTGTTGTATGTTGTAATGTTGGAATATGAGAAGTAGCTCACCAGTTTGCATCCTCAAGTATCTTAACTCGAGAGGGTTGAAATGTGATCTTCTAGAAAACCCATCAACAATGGTTTTCGAATCCCTGTTTCATGAGCCACCAATTCAGCACGGGTATTGGTTCCCATACCTCCGCACCAGTGTATCCTATAGGAAACAGCTTCATCAATGTATAAACAACTCCACAACCACATCTCCCATTCTTCTCTGCCCCATAAAAAAATTCAGTTGGCAAACAGATTTGATTACGAACGAGGAGCCTTGACAAATCTCGTTCTTTGGATGGCGCAGGGGCCATGAAGTCAAGCCATGGAAATATATTGGATATGGTCCAATCAGTGTTTTTAAACCTTCCACGAAAAATAACATGGTTGTGGGATCTCCAGATCTCCCTAATCACTAGTAGAGGGATGTAGGGTCTTATTCCCCTTCCCCATAGTCTTCATTTCAAACAATTTTCTATGGATGTGAAGTTGTGTAGAGGAAGCTCATAATATGTGAGGATATGAGACCATACCTGAGATGCAAACCTATAAAGGAAAAATAGATGACACACATTTTCAATATCAAGACCACAAAGAGAACATCTACTAGGGCCCTCGTAACCTCTTTTGCAGAGGTTGTCCCGGGTCAATTTTTTTTTTTTCCAGGCAAGCCATGCAAAAAAAGTGATCTTAAGGGGAACTTTAATGTGGTAGATAGCCTCAAACCATGATTTTTTGAGGGCCCCCAATTGTTTTCGAGTGATAAAATCATGGTTATCCGGAACAACAATGGATCCATCTCGGGTGATGCCATCCCATGTAATGTAGTCACCCTCTGGATTCCCACATAATCCCACTTGCATGAGGTTCTGAATGTATTGGTTCCATTCTTCAGCAATGACTCCCTGCAATCCAATTTGAGATGCTGACTTCCAAGTAAGGATATTACCTTTCCAACCGTGTATAGTCTAATCAAGGTGAAAGAAGCCCCTATGCTGAAGGGCCACTATCATGTCATGTGACAATTATGTAGATGCATGTAAACCAACAAATCGATCAAAACCAATAACAATCTCGTTTCCCCTACCAAAATTCCATTGCAACCATAGTAGAAACCATGGTAATATCCATTGGAAGATTTTCGAGATGTAGGACCCCCGCTTGATACCAATCTACTAAAGTTTTATCTAAAATGTGATATGATTTTGTCTCATGTATTTTCCAGCAATGATGCGACCCCAAATACGACCATTGAAAAGAGCTCACCAAAAATACTTCATGAGCAGTGAGAATCCAAACACCTTAGTGTCCAATATATCCCATTCATCAGAGTATTTGGGTTTAGTGATGGAATCCCTTGCGATGAGATGATATTTACTATCCGACCCATATCCCAACCACGTGAAATGGGCAAATCAATATTTTATCTGAGAGAAAATGTGAGCAGAAAAAAAAACATCCAGTAAATCGCAAGTTGTTGCAAAAAAGATCACACAAACATGTACCTACCCCCCATAGATAAGTAGTGATTCATCCAAACCCCTAGTTTTTTGGAAAATTTTGACAGCAACCACATCTAGTCCTCCCTTTTGTAGCAAGTTGGTTTAGCCATCCTATAATAGTCATGTTCCCATGCCAAACCTCTCTACTATATGTGTAATGTTAGTGGGATTAACATTTCAAAAATATAAGCAAGATTTCATACCATTGAGGAAGAGGCTCGAAGCCCATCCATATCTCTAGAAAATATGGTGAAGAGTTGCCCATTGATCCCACAATATCATGCCAAAAGTCAGGATGTCATCAACAAATAATAGATGTGTGACAGTAATGTGAGGAGTCATCCTCAAACCCTGAAATGTGCCCAAGTCCCTGGTCGAAGATATCTTCCTGCTAAAACCATCCATTACCATAATGAAAACTAAGGGAGATAAAGAGCATCCCTGATGGAGACCGTTGTGAGCCCAGAAAAAATCAATGGGATATCCATTTATAATGAAAACAATCCAAATGTTTGTAACACACACCATGATCCACTCAACATTCCAAATCTCCAAGCCAATCTTAGTCAGAATGATCCAAAGCAGCCCCCAGTCTACACAATCATATGCTCTTTTTAGATCTATCTTCATCACAACAACTTCAGTCCTTTTTGTTTGAATTGTGTGTATACACTCCTAGGAAATTTCAATGGCATCATGAATGGATCTACCATGAAGGAATCTGTATTGCTTGTCTGATATAAATGCAGAGAGTGTGCCTTTGATTCTTTCTGTTATCACCTTCGAAATAATCTTATATATAACATTACACAGAGATATAGGCCTGAAGTTCGAAAAAGACTTAGGGACACTAACCTTCAGGATGAGGGCGATGAAAGTGGATTTTATAGAGCCCAATATGTGGCACTCCATCCGAGATTCTTCCACCAAGTCCAGAATAGCAGCCCCCATGAGGTCAAAAAAGTATATGAAGAGTTCTACAATCCAACCTTATCAACCCAAGCATCTATCATTTGCGAAGGATTTTAATACAAAGAGAATCTCATCCAAAGTGGCAGGTCAATATAGATGTTCGTTAGTATCTTGATCGAACATAACCTGTAAATCTTCGACCCCCCACAACTGGTCCTCAATATGAACATCAGAGTTAGCCATATAAAGTCCTCCAAAGAATCTCAACGCTTATTTTTGTATATCACCATCAGAAAATTTAAAGTTCCATCCTCTCCCTTGATGACCCATATTGCATTAGTATTGTGTTTCTTGTTTGCAAATTTATGGAAGAATTTTTTATTTCGATCACCAACCTATATCCATATGGCGTAGATCTTTAATCAGCGTGATTGTTCCTGAATCAATAAAATATGTTTCCTCCTCTCCTCCAGTTGTCGAATTTTATTAATGGATTCTGGATAAGGTTGTACCCCTAGAAAACAAATAGATACAATTTGAATCTCCGGAACAATGGCTTTAGGTTAGGCACGTAGGAGGGCCTTTTTCCTACACTCCCAAATTTGAACTCGACTCTTCAGAGTGGATAGTTGTGTAGAAATGAACTTCATCATTGATTGTCCTTAAGACCTACAACTAGAGGACCATGTCTCCCTTACCACATTTATGGAGTATGCATCCTCCAGTGTTATGCAACCAGCTCACAAAATAGAAGAAAATATTGATCAATGACTTAAAAATCAGCCTCTTCATGGGGGCAACCTCCTTTACATTACACAAATGAACAATTCTTGGATGATACAGATGAAAAAACCTCCTTTCTATATATAGGAGTCTAAGGGGTCACAATATAATCAAAGCCGACATAACAATAATAATATAAAGGCATAACAATAACAATAAGGGCTACAATGACAGTAGTAATGGGGGAATCACTAGTATTATAGGGACCTAACATGCCCCTCTCCTTCAAAAACATGTTATCCTCAATGCTTGAGTAGTTATGGATGCTTCTGTATAAAATTATCATCCTACCATGTGGAATCTTCAGCGGGTAAGTTCTTCCACTTGATGAGATACACTGAAATTGATCGATTTCGTAGTTGTCGAGTTCTTGTTTTTGTGACTGCTTCAGGTTCCAATATGATTTTTCCTTCCTCGTCAAACTCTGGCAATATTGTTTGAACTAGGAGCTTATCACCTATAACCTTATTTAAGCATGAAACATGGAAAATTGGGTTCACTCAGGAAGCTCCAATTTGTATTCCATAGTACCAATCTTTTGCAACACCTTTTACGGACCATAATACTTTGGTGATATTTTATTATCCTTCTTAGCTTGCTTGAGGGACATTTGTTTATATGGTTGTAGCCGTAGAAATACCCAGTCAGCTACATCAAAACTTCTTTCATTATATTATGTGCCAAAGTGAGGTTATCCTTTAAGAGTTGGAGAACTTTTTGTTGATGCTCGATGTGATCTTCCACTGCTTGAACCTTAGAATTTTCTCTCAAATATGATGTGATGGACGGTGGATGATATCCATAAAGTTCCATAAATGGGGTCATTTTTGTTGCACTATGGAAGGAAGTGTTATACCAACATTCAAACAAAGGAAACCATTTGACCCATTCTGTCTGTTTACCAGATACAAAGCAACGAAGATATCCTTCCAAACATTTTTTTACTATCTTAGTTTTCCCATCAGATTGAGGATGATAAGATGACCTATGAGCTAACTGAGTACCAAGACAAGAAAATAATTTTGTCCAAAATTTTCAGTGAAAATGGGATCTCTGTTCGCTTACAATAATCTTTGGGCTTCCATGTAGCTTTTGAATTGTTTCCATAAATGCAGTAGAAACTGTACTAGCTTTAAATGGATGAGATAATGCACAAAAGTGTACATACTTGGTAAGTTTGTCAACTACCACCATGATGACACTCTTTCCTTTGGACTGGGGTAAACCTGAGATAAAATCCAATGAAACCTCCTCCCAACATTGACTTGGAATGGATAAAGGTTGTAATAGGCCTAGGGTCTTAATTGTTTAAACTTTATTTTGTTGGCAAACCAAACATTCCACCACAAACTTTTGAATATCATATTTAAGGTCATCCTAAAAAAATTCCTTCTTAACCCTGTGGTAAGTTTTTAAAAATCATGAGTGCCCTCCTAAGGGAGAGGGTGTGCAATTCCATAAGAATCTTTTGTTTGAGTTGGGAATTATTACATAGGTATACGTGATCTTTGTACCATAACGAATCATTTTTCCAGCTAAATGTATTAGATGTATTGGGATATTGTTGCAACTTTTGAATGAGTGCCCACACTTCTTTTTCATTCTTCCATTCATCCCTTGCTTCGTTTATCCAATCTGGTTGGATAATAGAAATGGCGCATGACAAAAATTGAAGAGAAAAAAATATGGAGCAAAGGACTTGCTCTTCTCAGTATTACAAATCACTTAAATAAGATTACATCAAAAACATCACTAATAAATGACTGGAGTTAAGCTCGACTAACTCAAACTAAATTGGGACACTTGGGATTAGATTCTTCAACACTCCCCCTTAATTACAACCACATAAAAATTTAATTAAGATACCTGCTGGTCTATGTCTCATCTAGGTTTACAATTTAAAAATTGACTTCATATTTTCTTCTTCTCTTTTTCCAGATCCTATAGCCTCTAAATTGTTTAAGCATTTTCTTCTTGTCATATCCTTCATAACTTAGATTCTTCATTTGCTGCTGTAGGTCTTCCTTTTCTCCACGTTGTTTAAGCATACCCTGGACTTCTTCAAAAAATGACTTGTATATGGGTTGTTGCCACATATTATCTTCTATAGTGTTCTTTTCATCATCAATCTGCTGCAACATAAGATTATAATAAAAATAATATTTCTTCAAGACTCCAATACCTGAAAATTTCATTAATTTTTTCATCATCCAAGCTCTCTTCAAGGATCATTTCTGCAGCGTCTATGCAGACTTCATCTAGACATGGTGTTGCAAGCCACGCTTCAAGAAAATTGAATTGCTCTTCAAAATCATTATCTGTACCTGCACATTGGAAATCAACATTAGAATTAAAAATATTTGCAGAACCACATTGGTTCTGTTCCTTCTGCTCTGTAATGAGTGATTCCTTTTGTTGCACTTCCAGCTCTGCTTCTGCCTTTATCTCTATTTCTCTTCGTGAGCTTCCTTATTTTCCTCTTCCTCTATTTCTGTACTAACCTATGCTACTGCAAACAGGTTGTCTTCAATTGTCTCACCAAATAACATCATGTCAATATGATGTTTATATTGCATCACCTGCAACCATTCATCATTAGCCAACAATTCTTCATCAAATTTTACATCAACAATATTAATTAGTGGATTCCCCTTAGCATAGACTGCTCCAATGGTAGTTTCATTGTCTTCAGCAAGCTCTGTTGTTGGATTCACCAAACTTTCATCAACAAGATCCATTGCTGGAATCATAATATTATCATCAGCAAGCTCTATTGTTGGAATCACCAAATTTTTGTCCACTTGTGGCTATGCACAATAGGGTTCGTGAGCATCTACGTGATCCTTCTCTCTTTCTTCTGTGACTTCTTCATAGACATCATCCATGTGTGACTGAGCACAGTGGGTTTCAATAATTCATTCATCTGGATGTAGATATGATGCTATAGATCCACCTTCATCTTCAACTTCAATACTCCCCCTTGGACCAAAACACCTCTCAAGGGTATCCTAGGCCTCCTTGGTTGTCTTGGCTTCTGAAATCAGGGGAAGAATGTTGTCATCGACAGATTCTTTTATGCATTTCAATGCAAAGGCATCCTTTTGTCTTTTCACTTCCAAATCTCAAACATCTCTTGTGGTCGCTTTAACTTTCTCAACCTCCTGGATTTTCCCATTTGATCGCTAACAGAATGCGACTCAACAAAGAAATCAAACTTGAAATATAGTGACTATGCCTCTTTAGCGAACCTTCTTTAAAAAAAACTTTCACAAATATTTTTTTTTGAAAAAAAAATCAAGTGAAACCCTTCCTTTGAAAAAAAAAACTTTTCAAATATAAAACAATAATTCCCTTTTACATCCCTTTGGTTCTCCCCATCCTTTTTTTTAATTCCCTCTTAAAAAAAAATTCTTTTAAACCATATCATGCCCTTTTTAAAAAACATTTCCTTGCACATCCTTTACATAACAATGTAATGCCTTTTCCAAATCTTGTGGAGCTTATTTAAAAAATTACATGTGCCCTTTATAAATAATATGAATCTCATTTCACATTCAAATTCATAAAAGGTATTTTAAAAATTGAAATAAGCCCATTCAAAATACTACTGTCATACTCCTTTGACTTTTTATTTGTGCTCCCGATTGGAATGCTTCTTCCGTATGAAGACTCGGCTTCAAAATTCGAAGACCTCAAGTAGATCACGTTTGAAAACAACCTTGATGGCTATACCTTGACTTTTTCCAATGAATCTACTACTCTCCTCTGCTAACGCACTTGAAAGGATGGTTAGACAGCATGCTAATGTCTTCGTCGAGATTGAAAGTCGGTGTTAGTGTTGTAACGCACAGTTCATCAATAGGACGGAGCATTAGTTTGAAATCAATGTAAAGAAAGCTCAATTAATGCGCTTTCTCCTCTTACTCCTCAGTGTTAGTGGTGTTACTAACACAGTGGCTTAATGCATGGAAATCGTTAATCTCCCAAAAAAATTCTTCAATCTGTTTTGCCTTTGCCTTGTTGTAGCTGGCTTCTTGGTTTTCTTACTGCTTCTTCACAGGCTTCTTCAAACTTCTGTTGCTCTCTCAAAGAGGCTTACGCTTTCTCTTCACTCACATTACTGATCTCTCATGGAGTCTTATGCAAACTCATCTCTCTTTGTTGCTCTCAAGGATTCTTACATAGGTTGATCTATGATACCATGACAAAAATTGAAGAGAACAACACATGGAGCAGAGGAATTTCTCTTCTCAGTATTACAAATCACTTAAATAAGATTACATCAAAAACATCACTAATAAATTACTATAGTTAAACTTGACTAACTCAAACTGAACTGGGACACTTGGAGGGACGGTTTTGACACCTAACAAGTGGTTGGGATTAGATTCTTCAATAGCGCAAAGCAATACTTCCACATCCTAATCCTTTTTAAAGAGTGCATCTGCCACAACATTTTGCTTCCCTTTTTTGTAGATGATTTCAAAGTCATAACCCAACATCTTTGTGACCCATTTTTTCTACTCTTCTAAAGATAATATTTGTTCTAAAAAGTATTTAAGACTATCATGATCCGTTTTTACCTTGAAGTGTCTTCCCATTAGGTAGGGTCGCCATTTCTTAAGTGCATGTAGTATTGCCAACATTGCCTTCTCATAAATAGCTTTGTTTAAATACTTTCATTTCTTATTGGACGACTTTTGAAAGAAATGGGTCTTTCTTCTTGCATTAAAACGACACCAATTCTATTTCCCGAGGCATCACATTCCACAGTTAAGGCTTTTTTGAAGCCCGACATAGCTAAGACCAGTGGTTAGTACATTGCCTCTTTAAGATGTTCAAGGGCATTCATTACTTCTAGAGTCCATGAAAATGCATCTTTCTTCAATAATGTTGTTAGAGGTGCTGTTATTCTCCCATAATTCTTAACAAACTTGCAATAATACCTTGTCAACTCGAGAAATCCTTGCAGATGCTTTATGGATGCGGGTATTTTCCATTCCTTAATGGCTTTAATTTTGATAGGGTCTACCTTCACACCTTTCTGAGATACAATATAACCCTGATATTCCACCTCTTGTACTCCAAAGAAACATTTGGAGCTTTTTGCATATAATTGTTTCTCCTCCAATAATTTGAGCACCCTGACAACATGTTGAACATGATCTTTTCAAGACTTGCTATAGATTAGTATATCATCAAAAAATACTAACACAAATTTTCTAATGAAGGGTTTGAAAATGGAATTCATAAAACCTTGAAATGTAGAAGGTGCATTGGTAAGGCCAAAAGGCATGACCAAAAATTCATAATGACCCTCATGAGTTCGAAATGTTGTTTCTGGAATGTCTTCAATCTTCATTCTGATTTGATGATATCCTGAATGAAGATCCAACTTGGTGAAGTAAATTGATCCATGTAATTTATCCAATAATTCATCAATGACAGGAATGGGAAATTTATCTTTAATAGTGAGCTTGTTGAGATCCCTATAATCCGAAAACATGTGTCATGATCCGTCCTTCTTGTGCACCAATACTACTGGAGCAGAGAAAGAACTTTGACTAGGTTGAATAATACCAACCTCTAGCATTTCTGCAACCATATGTTCAATTTCACTCTTTTGGGCATAGGGATATCTATAAGGCCTGATGTTTGGAGGAACACTGCCTGGAATCAAATGAATAGCATGATCATGATCACGAATAGGTGGGAGGCCTTTGGGAGTCTCAAATACCTTGGAATGATTGTTCAGGACTTTTTGGAGATCTGGAGAAATAGATGGTTTTAATGTGGGAACCTCTAGTGAACATAATTGTTCAATTACACCCCGTTGTTCTTTCTTTAGAATCTTTGTCATTCTGTTAGAGTTGATTATATTTCTCGGTTTCCCTGCAATACCCTTAATTCAACTTCCTTTCCTTCAAAACAAAATTTCAAGAAAAGTTCTTGAAAATTAAAAGCTATCGTACCTAAAGATTGTAGTCTTTGGACTCCTAGTACAACATCAGCACCACCCATTGGAATGGAAAGCATTGGGTTATTCAATACATATTCTCCCATGGATAGCTTTATATTATGGCACTTTCCAGAGCAATTTATGGTTCCTCCACTTGCAACCATTACTTGACACTCTGGTTCTGGATATAGGAAGCAATTCAATTCCTTGGCTATCTTACAATGAATAAAATTATGGGTTTTTCCCGAATCAATCAACACTATTACCTTTTTCTTCTTGATATGTCCTTATATCTTGATATTTTGAGGAGTTGTTGACACCTAATCCTCATGATTGGGTGAATTTATGTAAATAATTAAATTAGAAATGTGAACAGTCATCGAGAGATGAACTGAACAGTCTCTCCCTATTGTATATAACAAAGACCTACCTGATGGAATAATATACGAATCAGTTTTTTCTTTGTGGAGTTACTGCCTGGCTTGACATGGTATCAAAGCCAGCTCCTTTTTTAGCTTTTATGTGCTTTGTAACTCCCTATTCTGCTCCATATAAATCTCATATAAGTTTTATAAGGATAGATGGTTGAGAATGGGAGGAGTTTCTGGCCGCTCTGTACTATGGAAGTTTTGCACGCTGTATACGTTAGCTCCAGAAACGCTGTCACACATATATGCTATTTTGAACATTGTATACGTTGGCTCCAGAAATGTTGTCATGCTGTTTTGAATGCTGTATACGTTGGCGCCAGAAAAGCTTGAACGATTGGCTCCAGAAACTCTGTCACATATATACATTGTTTTGAACGCTGTAAGTACCATGAAAATTGACTATGCACTATCCAATTTTATGAGGACCAAATAGTGTTTTAAATTGTGAAAAAAAAAATCCCTTTTATGAAGACCAAATGCCGTTTTTAAATGGTGGATTTATATGAGGTTTAAAGCAAAACACTTATATGGGTCACATGGTAATTTAGTTTTTTATATAAAGGGGACGTATGGCATAGACATATATAATGGTGGATTTATATGAGGTTTAAAGAAAAACACTTATATGGGTCACATGGTATTGGCGTCCATATTGGTATATAAGGAAGAGATTTGAAATCTTTTGAGAATGCTCTTTTGAGTACAATTTCACTGTATATTGGCAGAAGTATTTTTTCTATCAGCAAAATTAATTTTTTTACAGAATGCATTCAATCATATCCATGGTGGGAATAGTTCTCACTGGCAAGGAGAACTATCCTGAATGGTCCCGGATGATAAAACACACCCTCATTTTCAATGAGTTGTGGAAAGGAGTGTGTGTCAGAGAAGGATACAATGACCCAGTACAGCCTACCTCAGACAAAGAGCTCATCATTTGGGAAAACAAGAACAGCAAAGCTTATGCATTAATCGCAGCATCTGTAAATGAAGAGGTGAGTCGCCATATTCCATCATATTCAACTACCTTTGGAGCCTTACAAAAGCTAAAAGAACTCTATGACTCACATTCTACACTTGAAGTTGTTCAACTCATGATTAAACTCTTCACTCTTGAACTGCAAAATAATGATCCTCTTGCTCTTGCATCTGAAGTAAAGTCTATAATGCATGATATCAAATCTACTAAGGTTGAATTGGATATTCCTCTTATCGCTTTTCTCAAGGAATTTTATCCTACTTACTCCAATTATCTTGAGTCATTGCAAGTAAATGGAAATCTCAAAGATATAACCTTTGACTCTCTTGTGAAAAAATTTGTTGAAAGAGAGAAAGCTTTTGGAAAGAAGACAGCCCCTGAATCTTCTAAAGAGACTGTGTGCCTTGCTCATAAAGAAAAGCATCCTGCTCAAGATTCTCCAAGAGGAAGAGGTGGACGAAGAGGAAGAGGAAAATATTTCAGAGGCAGGGGGCAGACATTCTCAAGGAGAAAAGGCATATTTGCACTGCATTCACTGCAAAAGAAATGGATCACATGATGTCTCTACATGAAAGCTACCATGGGACAAAATTGAACAGAAAAGAAACCAACAAAAAGGTAAAACTGATGATACAGACAAAGGTAAAGCACCTGAATCCGCTCACTATGTTGTGGCACAATGTAACATTGGAGTAAATGAAGATTTATTTAATTCTTCACTTGATTCTTGGAAAAATGATTGGTTGCTTGATTCAGGAGCAACCTGCCACATGACTCATAGAAAACATTTTTTTGAAGAATTCACTGACAATGTTGATGGAGCAGTATACTTTGCAGATCAATCAAAAATCAAGCCATCGGGGCTTGGCACAATCAGGCTTAAACTGCCTAGTCTTCGAGACTTTCTTCTGCATCATGTTCTATATCTCCCACAGCTCAAGAGAAACTTGTTGTCCTTGGTCCACATCTGCCAGCAAGGTCACTCCATTCATATGTTTGATGGCAAGCTTGAGGTAAGAAAAGCATCTGACCACTCACTTGTCATGAGGGGAATAGAAGAAGAAAGGCTTATCAAGCTGCAAGGAACCTCTGCTCATGCACAACATTTCTCATACAATTCTCATCATGAAGAAGGTACACTTCCATCAAGTTTATTATGGCATGCTAGATTTGGAAATTTGAACTATGACAGTCTCCGCTTGTTGAAGAAAAATGGTGTTGCTGGTTTGCCTACAATTCCTAGGAAACTTAAGCAATGTGATGCTTGCAATCTAGGAAAGCATAGCAAACAGTCCTTTCATGATTCACATTCAAGAGCGCATAGAAAACTTGAACTCATTCATTCAGATTTATGTGGTCCAATGCCTGTTGCTTCTACAAATGGAAATAAATATATCATGACATTTATTGATGACTACACCAGAATGTGTTGGGTTTATTTTTTGAAGAACAAATCTGATGTTTTTCAAACATTCAAGAATTTTTATAAATGGATTGAAAATGATGTACAATCTCATATTGGGTCTATTCGCACTGATAATGGAAAAGAATACACATCAAATGAATTTGAAAACTATCTTCGCCAACATGGGATCAAACATCAAACAACTGTGCCTTATAATCCCCAACCGAATGGTGTAGCCGAAAGAATGAATAGGACAATCTTAAATATGGTACGATCCATGCTCTTTTTCAAGAATGTAAAGATAATGTTTTGGGCTGATGCTGCTGTATGTGCTGCATATATAAAGAATAGATGTCCATCTAATGCTATAAGAAACAAGTCTCCATATGAAATGTGGTATGGACATGTTCCTTCGGTAAAGCATCTCAGGGTCTTTGGTTCCACCTGTTATGCCTTGATACCAAAGGTACATAGAAACAAACTTGGTGCTAGAAGTCGTAAGTGTATCTTCCTGGGGTATTCAAACACCTACAAAGCATACCATCTCTATGATGAAGTAAATAAAAAGTTTGTGTATCTAGAGATGTAATTTTTCTTGAATCATCCAAAACTGACAATGTTGTTGAGCGGCAACTTGATCGCTTGGATAGATCTACAAAAGCAAAATCATTTCAAGAATTTGATAATCAGATTCCACATCTTGAAGGGTGGATTCCTATACTAGATCAACATGTGGGATCTTCTTCTTAAGAACACTCTCCCCCGCATGAAACTCCAACAACAGATGATGCTTTAAGTGATGTGATTGATAGAATTGGGAGACTCAATCTTGATTCAGTCCCAACTCAATCAATGGAGCAGCCTGGACCATCTCAGAAAGGTCCCCCAAAGTGGGTGACAAAGACACTTGAAAGTGTTCATCCTGATGAAATTGGAAAGACAGGAACCAGAAATTCAAACCAGCAAAATGGAGGTGATGTAGATGACTCTAATTCACCTGTTGATATGGATGTTTCTTATAATTGTGAATTAAACTTGTCTACAAATTTTGAACCAACTTCCTTCAAAGAAGCTGCTTCTCATGACGAATGGAAAGAAGCGATGCAAAAGGAGTATGATTCCCTCATAAAGAACGACACTTGGAAGCTGGTTGATCCTCCATTAGGAACCAAACCAATTGGCTGCAAGTAGGTCTACAAGAACAAGTATAAAGCTGATGTATCACTTGATAAGCACAAAGCTAGGCTTGTGGCAAAAGGTTTTGCACAGAAGGAAGGGGTCGATTATGAGGATACTTTTTCCCCCACAGCAAAATGGGCTACCATCCGAACACTCTTTGCACTAGCAGCTCAGAATAGTTGGAAAGTCCATCAAATGGATGTAAAAACTGCTTTCTTGAATGGAGATCTAAAAGAGAATGTTTTTATGTCCCAGCCTAAAGGATTTGTTGTGAAAGGACATGAACATAAAGTATGCAAACTTGTGAAGTCCTTATATGGACTCAAACAAGCACCGCGATCCTGGTATGAAAAACTCACTGAGCATCTTCTGAAACTCAATTTCAAACATTTTGACCTTGATGATGCAACTTTATTTGTCAAGAAAGTTGGAAAAACAGTTGTATATCTTGTGGTATGTGTAGATGATATTTTGATGATAGGGAACAATGAAAGCTACATTGCATCCATGAAGAAGGAATTGGGGAAAAGTTTTGAAATGACTGACTTGGGCTATGTTCATTACTATCTTGGCATTGAAGTAACCCAACATCCAAATTCCATATTTCTTTCTCAAAAGAAATACATTGGAGATTTGTTGAACAGGTTTGGCATGACAGAGTGCAATCCTCTTACTACTCCAATGGAACAAAACTTAAAAAGCTCACATCTATTGAAGGAAAGGAATTTTAGGATGCAACAAAGTATAGACAGCTTGTAGGAAGTCTCAACTACCTAACTACTACCAAACCAGACATTTCATTTGTTGTTGGAATCCTCTCCAGGTTTATGCAAAAGCCTTGTGAGGGACATTGGTCTGCTGCAAAAATATTTCTAAGGTACTTGAAGGGAACTCAAGGCTTTGGAATCAAGTATACACAGGTGGACAACTTCAGCTTGATTGGATACTCTGGTTTAGACTTCGATGGAGACAAAGAAACTTGGGTATCTACTTCAGGATATGCTATGAGTCTTGGATCAGGAGCTGTCTCCTGGAGATCACGCAAACAATCAGTTCTAGCAGATTCCACAATAGAAACATAATACGTGGCAGCAGCTGAAGCAACAAAAGAAATTGTGTGGCTTAGGAAAATTCTTGAAGATTTGCAGGTAAAACAAGTACAATCAACTCCACTCATGATTAACAATACCTCTGCAATAAAGTTGGCCAAGAACCCAAAGTTCCATGATCGAACAAAGAACATCAATACTAAATATCATCTGATTCGACATCATGTTGAGGCCAAAACAATCCATCTCTGTCATTGTTCCACAAATGAGCAAATTGCAGACATCTTCACCAAAGCGCTTGGAAGAGAAAAGCTTGAACGATTCAGAACGATGCTTGGACTCACCAACATCCCTTCAAATTAAGGGGGGGAATGTTGACACCTAATCCTCATGATTGGGTGAATTTATGTAAATAATTAAATTAGAAATGTGAACAGTCATCGGGAGATGAACTGAACAGTCTCTCCCTATTGTATATAACAAAGACCTACCTGATGGAATAATATACGAATCAGTTTTTGCTTTGTGGAGTTACTGCGTGGCCTGACAGGAGTGGTAATTCCGACCAATGCATTACAATATATGATCGGATTCATTTCTTCTTTCTCTAGAGTTTGTTCCTGGTGTATATCCTATTCTTTTGACATTTCTTGTTCCTTTTCTTCCTCCTCTTCACAATCTATGTAAAATAATTTATTCTTGGCACACTTATGAACTTTAGTGTATTTGCTATCACAATTGTAACAAAGACATTTTTCTCTTTTTTCTTCCAATTGTTGTGGTGTCAACCTTGTAGGTTGTGGAAGGCTAGGGGAAACAACACTTCCATCTTTATAGTTGTGAGTGGTAGGCTTCCTTGTTGCCATAACTTTTCTTTCCATTTTTCTTGCCAACCCGAATGCCTTCTCTAATGAATCAGGTTCCCAAAGGTGAACCTCATGTTGAATGTTATCCTTTAAACTCCCTATGAACACATCAATCCTATGCTCCTCTGGAATATATTTTACCCTTATATTCAATTTTTGGAAGTCCTCAATGTGCTCTATCATTGAACCATTTTTTTTTAGATTTATCAATTGGCTAAAAAAGGTGTTTTTTTTGTATCCTCATAATGTGCTATCATTTATTCCGTAAAAATTTCCCAAGTGACAATTTGTTTACAAGAGAAAAGCCATCGATACCATAAAAACTGATTTGGTTCCAAATATAAAGTTGCAATGTGTACCTTTTGTGTGTTTTTCACATTATGGAGATCAAAATATTGCTCCTGATCTGTAGTATGATCCATGTTTCCAGATCCTTCCCATCAAACTTCCTCATATTGGACTTTGGAACATGGTGGGTCTTCAATCCAGCGTTAGAGTCTATGAAATCATGATTAATATTTCTTTTGTTCTTATCATGAGTTTCATTTACTATCCTTTTGCCATTAGGAAGCATTTCTTGTAGCAACTTTGTCAAATCTATCTTCAAATCTTCCTTATTGTCTTTAAGTTTTTCCTCTATACCATCCATCTTAGCTTCCATGCCATCCATATTAGCTTCCACTCCATCCATCTTAGTTTCCATGCCTTTCTTTAAACCATCCATCTTAGCTTTGGTTACTTTTTCTGAGAGTGAAAATTGTTGCACTTGATCTCTTAATTTTGATATATCATGTTTCACTTATTCCTCTTCTTCATGATTCATGGTAGAGATTTTAGATTGCTTACTAGGTGTTTCCATTTTCTTTCTTCGGGTCATCAATTAATGATAATTATGCCTCACTATTCCCTTTGAATGACTTGAAAATAATTTTTCAAACCAAACTAATGCAATTGTTTTAAAAAAACTACACAACTATTTTTGCTTTTTAGGAGCTCGATATTGAATCTGTTGTATCTTTGTAATTTAGGATCTCCAAGGTATAAAATTGTGTCTTGTGGTAGCCCTATGAGTCCTCTTTCTAACCCCATAAATATTATCAATATTGGATTCTTCAAGAAAGAGTTACGTCAAATCTCCTACGACGACCGAATTATAGGCTGGTTCAGTAGAGTGAACTTGTATGACCTATAACATGTCACTGTTTCGACCTTCATACCTGAAAATGATACACAGAAAACTAAAATCTGTCCTCATTCTATAAATTCTTACGAAATTGCAATCTGATGCTCAGAGAGAACGTTATGACAATTTTCCCAAGGTCACATGTTTGGGATATAATTCGGGAGCCTGCAAAAACCTTAACTTCCTTGGATCATATCTCTGAAAATATAGAGAGAAGTGATCTGAAATTTGGACCCGAGGTTCATCGTGATTTCATCCCAAATGGGCTTTAATTTTTGCATTAGAAAAATCGTAGAAAAAATTTATAGTGAAGATGTCACGATGATCTGTTTGGAGTAGCGAAACCGTAGAATCCAAACCTCTGATACCAAATGTTATGCAACCAACTCACAAAATAGAAAAAAGATAGATCAGCGACTGCAAAATTATCCTCTTCGAGGAGGAAACCTCCTTTACATTACACGAATGAACAATTCTTATATGATACAAAAGAAAAAACCTCCTTTCTATATATAGGAGTCTAAGAGGTCACAATATAATCAAAGCCAACATAACAATAATAATATAAGGTCACAATAATAACAATAGTGGTTTTCTATGGGACACAATAATAACAATATGGGGACAATAGGGGCACAACAATAACAATAAAGGATACAATGACAATAGTAATGGGGGAATCAATAGTATTATAGGGACCTAACATCCAGCCATATCCTATTGAACTTAAAAGGGATCCCCTGTCGCTTCTCCTTCGACCGCCACTGCATGACAATAGGGCAATGGTCCGAGATGAAGGAATCCACCACCTATGCCTGAATATTTCCCAGAGACTCGGCTAGGCTCTCATAGACCATGAAACGATCCATACATTTACCATATATTTCAGTCCTCCTCTACCATTGTTCCATGTGGGAACCAGTGGAGCTGAACATATATCAACTAGATAATTCTCATCAAAAAGGGTATAGAGAAAATCAGATATTGGATCCATTTATCCCTTGGATCCCCAAAATTCATTCCTCGAAAATATCATGTTAAAATATCTTGTAATTATCAGTGACCCAATATTTAGAATATTAGAAGTATGGACCCGCTCCCAAAAAACA
The DNA here is from genome assembly GCA_031772625.1 of Pinus tabuliformis. Classification (NCBI taxonomy): domain Eukaryota; kingdom Viridiplantae; phylum Streptophyta; class Pinopsida; order Pinales; family Pinaceae; genus Pinus; species Pinus tabuliformis. Next base: position 259,657,420 of record CM062809.1, on the reverse strand, counting down.
TGCATGTCAGCATAAAGAGCATCTATATTCCAAATGTGGACTCGCTCCATAGAACCCCTAATATGTCCGGACTATAAAATTCTTGAAAAAAATCTATAGTCATGAAAATCGGTCCAGCAAGGATCCCATAGTGCCACAGAAGCCCCCGATAAACGACAAGATTTTGTGGCCACTATGCACCAGTGAGGATAGATAACCCGAAAATATTCAAGGGACCTAACAGAGTCAACCATGGTCTTCTGGAGAAGAATTAAAAATGGATGAGTAGTGTGGAATAGGTGGTGGAGAGAGAGTCTTTTTGCAGCGTCCCCCAAGCTGCGCATGTTAAGGGATAGGATAGTCATGGAGGACTAGCCATGGGGGGCATAATGTCTCTAAGGGCCCCAAGAGAAGTGCCAAGGAAGGGAATGTCATGCAGAGCATCGTCATCAAGGTTTAATTTTTTCCCAGGCCCTCCCCACTTGTGTTCACTGCCCCAACCATTACCCTTACAACGATTAGTGATATTTTTAGCAGATGTAGCACTGACCAAAGGGTGTAGAATATGAGATGAGCCTTTGTGAACAGTGAGAGCTGAAAGCTCCATGGCAAGATTAGCTTTAAGAATTTCACGGTCACTGTCCACCGAATTATATGGAGAAGGGGGAGGCAATAGTAGTGGAGGAGAGGAGAGATGGTCCAGTGAAGATGGGATAAGAGTAGAGTCAGGAACAAGAGTCTGTGACGGCTTCGAAATGTCCTCAGTACAATCAGAAGGAAGTAGAATAAAAACATTGTCCGGAGTGATAGATGTAGAGGGGAGGTTAAAACAAGTCGAGGAAGGATTAAGATGCACCAAGGCAGAGTAACGGCCATGGGGAGGAATTAATTCCTCATCACGAGAAGAGTAATAAGACTAAGAAGAGGTAGATGTCAAAATTTTCAAATATTGAGTAGGAGCATCAGATGTGGTACCTCGGTGTTATCTCGTCTTAGGCATGGAACCCTCCACTTCCAGCTCGCTAGTATTGCAGTGACCGTCTCGTCGTTTGTCCCAAGAATGCAGGTGATGCCGAGGGAATTTCTCCATAAGATGGCCCGCCTTGTGACATAATAAGCACCGGAATGGGATGCCCCAATGGTCAACACGTTGTATAAAATGCAAGGGTCCCCATTCCAAGATTATCTTCACCTTCAAGCCACCCGCATAATCCACCTCCACCAAAATCCAAGTGATCTGCTTGTCCCGAGCCCCCAACACCCTCGGATCCATGTATATAAATTTACCCACAATGTTTCTGATCGCTTCCAGGTTTGGTCTAGTCGCGAAAGACTAGGAAGCTTCACCTAGATGTATTCGTTCTAAGGGATATCTCGAATGGGGTTAAATCGGACATACCACCAATTAAGTTGTAAGAAACCTATACCCTGCACCCATGGAGTCCCTATAATGTCTCTACATCTGCATGGTGGAGGAAGTGAAATCTATACCATTGATTCAAAAGACGACTAACCTTAGGAGTGTATCCCAAAATGGGCTTCCATTGTGCCAGTGCCCACACCTCCATATCCAACTGCAGAGCCTTAGAGAAGACCCATCTTCTAATAAGAGTGTGGTTCTGTAGGCTCTGGACCTAGTCCCAGAGCACATCATAACCGAAATTGAGCAGTTTAGGCACCTCGGTCGTTTTGATGTTCCTATGTCGATTTTCCCATCGAGGTTGTGGGAGATGGAAAAGTGGATCACCATTTCAAGCTGACACATCCGATGCATGCACTAGGAACAGACATGGATTCGAGTCTGGGGGTCATTTGGCCTGTGAATGCACGTCCTGCATGGCATTCAATTGAGGTTGAGAGCCCCCAACCCCGTGCACGCTCGGCCTCCAATGTGGTACAAACAAATGCCCCGTGTGATGATATATCAACATCCAAAGATGCCAGAAATCCCTCCATGCGGCCAGAATAAATCCTAGTCACCACCCCAAGTAGATCAATCAACACCAATCACCAACACCCAGGGAGCTTATCAGTTAAATAATAAGTGCAGTTGTAAAATTTTTGGAATCATAAAATTGAATTTAATAATCATTTTTTTCTTTTGATTCGATCTGATGCAAGTTTTTTCCTTTTGGCAGGGTGATTGGATTCCAAAGTTTGAAACAAAGAGAAATTTCCAGAACCCATTCCAAAAAATGCAGGGGGCAGTTCCTGCAAGTCAAATCTAGGAAGAAACCATCAAAGAACTCGGGGATTTCTTACCCTAATAACGGAAATTTTTTTATGCAATCCAGAGAGAATGATAATCTTTTAAGGGTTCAGTTATAACATGCAACAGAAGAAAAAGAATAATAATAAAATAAATATTGAACTGGGGCGAAATTGTAAAAAATAAATAAATTTCAGCCTCATATTTTGATAAAACAAGGATGAATCTTCAAAATATGGGACATGGGTTTTTTTTTTGAAATACCCCAATCAGTTTGTCGCTTGAGATTTTCGCGATCTAATGCACCATTTGAGATATTTGCCAGTTTTTCGAGAGCCATTTTTTCTAATTACACCTAGCCATGCACAGTATGGAAAAATGATTTTATTTTTAATTTTTGTTTTAAATAAAGGATGTTATTGGTTTTGTTTTAAAATTATTTCATATATTAATTTAGGTTTAAATTTGTTTTAAATAATTGTGTTTATAAAGTCGTTTTATTATTTAGTTCTGGTTTAACTTTTATTTAATTTCACTATATTATGTTTTAGTTCTTTTAATTTTAATTTTAAATTTGTTTAAATTGTTTTATTTCATAATATATATTATGGTTTTTGGTTTTCATTTACTTTTAATATACCTAGTTTTTAATTCATTAATTTAGTTTTATATTGGATTTATTTTAGTTTTAAGATTTGACTTTTTAGCTTTAAAAGATCTCCGAAATGAATTTTAGTTTAATAATGTCTTGTGGTTTGGATGGATGGTAAAAATGGAAGATTTGGATCCTAAAAAGATGGGGCAAATCAAATCTAAAGGAGGAAGACAATTTTTTCTATGATTATAAAATAATCATGAGATGTAAAGTAAGGGGACAGGTCTTGGTCAAGAAGAGTGTGATTTGAATCCTCTCTACTTTCTTATTTCCTTTCTAAACTTCTCTTTTATAGATGAATAGTAATAGAGGCTCCACCAACAGTTGATAGATCAGCATCTGTAAAGAAGTTGTGAAGAGTGAACTTTGAGGATTGGCTTCAACTTTGTATGACTTTTTTGTGTAGAGAATAAAATTCATTTTTAGATTTGCTCACTATGGTTTTTATGTAAGTTTTATGGAAGTTTGTAACTTTACTTCAATCTTTCTTTAAAACTTTAAAATGAAAATCTTTATGGAATTACTTTATGAAGATTGTCATTATTTTATTTGTTGTGAAATTATTTAGCTTATGTAAGTTTAAACGTGTTTTGCAATGATTATGATTTAATTATGATTCATACGCAAAAACTTGGATGATTTTAATATAATATTAATTCTATATTATTATCATTCACATACTTACATAAGTTGAACCAATTTAGATCATTTTACTCCTACAAGATAGGTATTTCATTTTTATTTTCTTATGATTCAAAAGTTGTTTGTTTATGGTTATTGGAGTATGATTATATTAGTTTTAGTTTATATTCTTTTGTATTTAGAGTTTAATCTACTTAAAGGCTCACCTAAGCAACAAAGCCTCCTTTTCAAGGGAGAGATTATTTTTTTCATTAATTCTGGTTAGATAAATTTATGGACATCATTATCCTTTTGTACATATGTATATTTGTATAGTTTAAATAGTAGTTGCATTCTCATTGTATATATGTCATTGTATCTATTTAGGATAATTGTATAATTCCTTATCTTTTCCTTTCGTAAGAGGAAAAGGTGAAACGCTATCAGAGCCTTAAAACCTGTCGACAACAACCATTCCAAACAGTTGGGGTTGTTGAAGAGCCTTGGTCTCAGTCGTTTCTCCTTTGTTGACCAGGTGTGCTAACGCCCGCATCAACAGATTGTTAAGCTCGAGTATGTGCAGTGCAACTGCAAAATATTGTGTGTTGGAAGAAAACTATTTAGAAGGAATTGGCAGACATACATGTGTTGTTTATTTAACAAAAGATAGAAAACTTTCTCTTATGAACTCATCATTCAAAGAATCAAAAAAATTTGTTGATCCAAAGCAACTATTGACTTCCATTCACATAATTTCTAACAATGTCTTTGAATAAATACATCGGAGTGATTTTTTATGCCAATTCATGTTGTATTTTGAAAAAATGATCCTTGTGGCTATCATTCAACTACAACTGTAGTAAATCAGAGGACACAACTTTATGTTTTCTCCACCCCCACCTTTTTTGTTTTTTCTTGCCAACAAATTTTGAAACAAACTCTAACTTCATTATGATCTAAAAGAAAGAGAGTAATACGCAAGAGAAAAGAACTAAACAGATAATGGAAAATATTTAGTTTTGGTTATTGTAGTAGTAAACCTACAATTGCAATGTCATCCACTACTTCACCATCTTTATATTTTCTTCGAGTTCTTTGTTATTCCATTGACATACTTATGACCATAGTTGTAATTGAGCCCACTACATTGTGTCATTTGAGTCAAAAATATTTGGTATTGTTGTGTCTAGGGAAAATTTATGTTTTTTGCAAACTTGTTCAATTGCTTGATTTGATGTTCTGTCCTGCAACACTATACAACATTTGGCATCTCCTCGTTCATAAATTCCTTTGTTTCTTATTGCAAAATTTATAATATGAACATTGTTTCCCACAGTAAATATGTCTTGGAAATGCTCTATTAGATTATTTCCCATGTTTACTATGATTGTTAGTTGACCCTGACAATCAGTATGAACCAACAATGCCTTTATAAGAGAGTTTGGGTTTATGCTTTGTGTTGGGCCATAGACAACAAAAATGTTGCCCTCAAAAACCTTTGCATGTACTCCTAAGCATATTTCAATAATTAAAGACGCAGTTGTTTGTGTCATCTTCACTCTATATATATTCAAAATAAGAACAACATACTTAAAAAATGATCCAATTCATTTAGTAGAAACCTGTAAATTGACTCCATAAATATCAAGAGAGGCACAATTCTAACCATTTTAGATTTTCTTCTTACATATGTCTATGGAACACTTGCATGCAAGAACTAGTTGTCTTTGTGTTGTTTAGAAATAATTCTATGAAGAAACTTCAAAACTGCATATGCTCCACAATAATACATAATAAAATATCTTTTACTATGTGTGTGTGTGTGTGTGTGCGCACACACACGCGCGTTCTATAGTTGGTTCATATCCATTCATGTGCCAATGAAACATGAACTAGAGAATATATTAATAAATGTTATTAACACAAGGAGGAAAACATAAATCTGAGATATATGTAAATTGCATAGTGGATATGCTATAAAAAAAAATGCAGCTAAAAAAGAAAAAAAAATGAGAAAAAGAGAATAAAGAAATTCAAGTTCATGGTGTTAAAAATTAGAGGTATTTTATGTTTGTGTCTGTGCCACTTTCTTGCTCCTTGTCGTCTACAACTCTTTCGTTCCTTGATGTGTGTAGAAAAAAAAAATTGCAGACATGACAATTCTCATGAAAACTGAATAATTGAACTATAGAACGTGCATGATGACAAAGTTGCTTAAGTGAATAATAAAGGTATAGTAAGATAGATTGTATGATGATCTGTCCAATAAGCATCAAAGAAATAGAAGGAAACAATACTTTGTGGAAATTTTGTTCAAAAGTGATGAAACGTTGATCTATTTTTGTATGATTAGTTTTGTTGTGCTAATAACAATTACAGATTTATAAACATGTGCTTGCTTCTTGCTTTTTGGGCTAAGGTTTCCTTAGTTGTTGGTGCTTACAAACAGGTAAATTTCCTTAAGTTAAACAAGACATTCATGAGCAAAATAGCTTCAAAAACGAATAATGAGCAAAAAACATGTACAGTGCATCAAACCATCAAAGAGACACATTAACATAGTGTTTTGATGAAGGAGTTCACCTCTCCTAGGCTACATCTCCTTGGTCCAGTTTCCATGGCTTGGGCCTCTATATTAACTCAGTGTGGAAAAAATGTTGTTTACAAAGCTCTATGGTTCCTGATACCTGCACTAATGTGTTCAGAAGGTCCAAATTAGCCAAAAAAGGCTTCTTTCTGATCTCAATTTGGTCGAAAATTGAGTAAGTTATGCTTCATTCAGTTTTTCCTAGGAAACCTCCACTAAATCTGGAGAGACTCCAGTGAAGTCCGCCAAAACTGACAGTTTCCACCTAATTTGGTGCGCCGCCAAATCTGTCGCCAACTTAATCAACTGTTTAATTAAATACTAAACAGCAATAATTAATATTAAATGTGATTAGCGCACTAAGCACCTATCCTATGGCCCTTGGTTTTTTGGTGTGCGGTCACATGGGGTGGGGGCTAGCCCGCAGAGCTAGCTCCCACCACCCCTGTCATGGAACTTTTAAAGTGGCTTTAAATATAACTTTGTGTGCATCATTTTCAAGTTCTTTGTTGTGATGCAATGGTAAGGCATGGAATTTGGGTGGGGGAGGTCATAGTTCAAACTCGCCTATGCCCATCCCATAAATATTTTACCACCATATATGCCATCGGAATTTGTATTATATTTGACCATAGAAATGACGTTTAAATATGTGCATGCGGATTTAATATGTTTATTACTTAATATATAATATAATATAATATATATATATATATATATATATATATATATATATATATATATATATAGTTAAAAAAAACTATATAATATAAATAATAATTATATATATAATATATAATAATATTAAAATAAAAACAAATTCAAATTCCACCTTGGAGCCAACTAGGCAATTTCACCTTCTCTGAGCCAAACTGGCGAATCCGGAGGTGACACTTGTCACAGCCCCATTGGGAAAAAACTAAAGAAGATTCCCCTTGCTGACTAGACTACCATGTCATCATTCTGTCCCATTCTGCAATTTTTTTAGTTTTTTAGGAAAATGAATAGTAGGCCTTTTCTCCTTCATCCGGACTCTGTTTTTGGTGAAACGAATTGCGTTGTGATTTTTTTGACGAGACAGGTGCAGTCATATAGTTTTCGATCCAATATGAGATCTTTGATTTTTGAGCTAAATACTGAGCACCTGATCATTCCTCCCCACTAGAAGCCTTTTGGACCCTAAAAGATATGATTATCTAACAAGTAGATGAGGGTACATCCCCCTCACCTTTCCAAGCTCGATCAAATTGGCTTTTGACAAATTTTTTTCCTTGAGCTCCTCTCTAAGGAAATCAAAATTCACTTACCTTGAGGACCCTGTTCTATACCTATACTTGTCTTTGCCCTTTTCAATCTAATCTTCCACTATTTTTTTCACCATTTTCAGTCATTCATAGAAACTCATGGTTTTGTCCATGTCGCCATTAAAAGCAAAATCCTCCTTACCAAGATGACATAAAAAATATAATGCAAATGGATGACAAATTTCACTACTTGACTTACATGACTCAAGCCCAATTGTACATCTTGAAAGTATGAAATTTTCTAAACATAACTTTCATGTAAAACATAATGAGGCTTGAATACAATAGTTACATAACCAATAGGCCTAAAAGGCATAACAATTAACTTGCAGCGTATACCTCTTTTGTACCTTCGAACCAAGTGAAATTGTTGACAAGTATCCATCCAATGAAAGTGCATGGATCACAACTTAATCTTTACACCATGGAAATCTTTTGAATGAAATAAGATGGTGAAGTTGCTTGCATAAACCTGAAACTCAAATGAAACTTTCAAGTTTGAAAGAGCATAAAAAAGAATTGAACTGATCTTTTGGTTTGAAGCAACATATGCCTCTTGATGTTTGCCTCCCCACTTGAAGACTTTGCACACACATGACAATGCATGCCAAGGACCTTCAAAAGAAGAAATGTCAACAACAACTCTCCTCCAACATTGGGCTGCTCCAAACAAACCTCTTATCAAAATGATGATCTTGGGCGTTGACCAATCAACAATGGCATCCAACTTAGAGAGGCTTGCCTTTAACTTACCTCTTCCAACATCATGACCCAAATGCATCAAAGAAGTGAAACCCAACTTGTACTTTGATATCTTCAAAAAATCAAACAATTTTCCTTCATAGATGACATGTGCATAAGAAAACTTTCTAGACATGTGTATGTCACCCAAGTGGAAAATTTATTCAAGAAAGGACTCTTTTTTTCCATAATTCAAATACATGTATGTAGTAGAAGTGCTACAAAGAACATACAACATTAAAAGCCATACAAACTATTCTTGTTTGGTGTTATGTATGTCCTTGCACTAACCTCTTTTTACAAATTTGCTTTGGCGAAAACTACTCCTTTTGTCCTCTTTCTTGAAATACTTACCATTCCTCTTTGGCATCATAACCATTGGTGCACAACATGGTGTAAGGGATGATTGAATGAGCCCATTGCTCAACAAACTTTTGCATTGCATTGGTGTCTCTACATTTGGCAATTTTGTCAACCCTTGCATACTAACATCACAAAGAGAAACCTCTTACTGCAAATATATTTCATGTGAAGTTTCTTTCTCCTTGAAGGATGATTCTTTCACAACCTGAAATACTTCAGCACTTTGATGAACTGAACCAACCAAATCAGAATTGAAACTTGCATTACATGCAACAAAATTTTCATAAACAATATCATCATTTGGCTTGAACATGAGAAGTACTAAACTTTTACTTGAATTCACTAGTATTTTTGCCTCCCCTGCATTAACCAAAGAAATGTTCACCTTTTTCCGATGGTCTCTCACTATATACTCCACACCATCCTTGAACAAGTGATACTTGTTTTCATGGCAGTAAAAGACTGCTTTCTGGTCATACAAATATGGACTACCCAACACCACACCTGAAATATCAAGCAGTACCACATCTAACTCTACTTCATCAACAAAATTTGCAGTGATTGCAAACTTAAACAAACATTTTCTTGTAACCTGTAAACTTGTGTCTCTTGTTATCCCTCCCAAAGGGTATGCTTTATGGTGCGGTACAGTTTCAAGATTCAATTTGTTAACTAAGTATTTAGAGATTAGATTCGCTTGTGACCCACTATTGAAGAGTGTGTCAATATTGGTGTGTTTAGAGATGACCCTAACATGAAACAACTCAATTCGTCTCTTTTCATCTGGAGTAGTAGTAGTAGTGTTACAATTTTGTGAACTAGTGCTTGCAATATCATGTTTTCCTTTGATTCCCATGATAGTGATTTTGTTTTCATCACCTGATTCAGAACCTAAATCTTCTTGAGTGATAGAAGTGGTTTTCTATTACCCTTTATTGTTGAACTTATTTGGTCTCATTTATAGATGGAGTTTCCAGCAATTATCCTCATTATGTCCCTCTTTTGAACAATGTTTACATATAACTTTCTCCCCTTCTTTCTTCACACTTGCATTTTTCTTCCCTTTCCATTTTCCACCCTTTCCTTTCTCCTTACCCTTAGGTGGATTTATATTACTACTCTCTTCATAAATGTTCTTTCCTTTAGATTCAAGATGCCTGAGTTTGATTGAACATAAGAATAGTATGTTTCATATAGGAATGTAAACCCCCAATATATTTCAATAGTGTATCTTGGGAATTCAAATTCACTCCTAATAACAAAGCCCTTTTCCTAAACTCATGTGTATAATATTGGATTGTTTGGCCTTTAAGCTGCCTATTCTGCCAACTCATAATGGCTTTTGGCATATAGGCTAAAGGATAAAACTATCTTTTAATTGCATAAACAAATTCAACCCAAGTGATGGATATATTACCATGGATTCTCATTTGCTCTTGACTCTTTTCTTCCCACAAAACTAGTGCAACTCCTTCTAGCCTTAATGAATCCAACTGGATCTTTATGTCGTCTTATTGAAGGTTCTGAATTCTACAGTATACCTACAACTATCGAATACAATTGTCAAACTTTTCTACATTCACCTCTCCATTGTACATGGGAAGTTCGAATTTTATGTCCAATTTCAATAATGGAGTTTTTCGTTTTGGTGTTTTGGAATGAGTATGGGCGGCTTATGTGGTGGAAGTGGAAGATGATGATGTGTGAGATGATGGATATGATGAGGAAGATGATGAGGATGGTGGAGATGGAGGTGGCTTTCCACCATTCCCTTTGGAATCCTTCTTCTCATATTTTTTGTCCTCTGAGCTTCCTTCTCCATGTGGAGATTTAGAACTCTCTCCAACAATTATGGTGTTCCTCTCTTCATAGAGGACTTTAACCATCTCAGTCAAAGTATAGAAAGATTTCTTAAATTATTCCTCTTCTTAAGAGGGACCTTCAAGCTCTCTTTCTCCAGACATAGTGGCTATGGATTCAGGCTCAGAAATTTGTACTGATTGTACCTCTTCAATCTCAGTTGAAAACAAAACTTGAGGAGTTTCAAGTGCAGTCGAAATTGGAACTTTGGGTGATGGAGATTGTGGCCTTGTGGCTCTCCTTCTTCTGTGAATTACCTCAGGAGTTGCAATCAATAGCTTCCCTTCTCCTCTCTGAAACTTTAACCTTGTAAGAATCACAATTTTGCAAATCCTAATTGCACAAACTCAAGAAATCAAGCAATTCAACCTTGTGCCCTGATACCAACTTGATCTGTTTTTGTATGAGTAGTTTTGTTGTGCTAATAAAAATTACAGATTTATAAACATGTGCTTGCTTCTTGCTTTTTGTGTTGAGGTTTCCTTAGTTGTTGGTACTTACAAACAGGTAAATTTCCTTAAGTTAAACAAGACATTCATGAGCAAAATAGCTTCAAAAATGAATAATGAACAGCAAACATGTACAATGCAACAAACCATCAAAGAGACACATTAACACATTGTTTTGATGAAGGGGTTCACCCCTCATGGGCTGCATCTCCTTCATCCAGCTTCCATGGCTTGGACCTCTGTATTAGCTCAATGTGGAAAAAATGTTGCTTACAAATCTCTATGGCTCCTGATACGTACATCATTGTGTTCCGAAGGTCCAAATTAGCCAAAACAACTTTTTTCTGTTCTCAATTTGGTCGAAAATTGATTAAGTTATGTTTCATTCATTTTTTCCTAGGAAACCTCCACTAAATCTGGAGACACTCCAGTTAAGTCCACCAAAACTGGCAGTTTCCGCCTAATTTGGCGCACCACCAAATCCACCGCCAAATTAATCAACTATTTAATTAAATTCTAAATGGCATTAACTAATATTAAGTGCGATTAGCGCACTAAGCACTTATTCGTTGGCCCTTGGTTTTCTGGTGCATGGTCACATGGGGTGGGGTTTGGCCCGCAAGGCTGGCTCCCACCACCCCTGTCGTCGGACTTTTAATGTGACTTTAAATATAACTTCCTGTGCATTGTGTTTAAGTTCTCCGTTGTGGTGCAATGGTAAGGCACAGAATTCGAGTGGGGGAGGTCAAGTGTTCAAACTCGCCTCCGCCCATCTCATATGCATTTTACCACCGTATATATTGCGCCACCATATGAATTAATATATGCCATCGGACTTTGCATTATATTTGACCATATAAAGGACATTTAAATATGCGCATATAATAATTATTTATATAATATATAATAATATTAAAATAAAAATAAATTCAAATTCCACCTTGGAGCCAACTAGGAAATTTCACCTTCTCTGAGCCAAACTGGAGAATCCGGAGGTGACACTTTTAACAGCGCCATTGGGAAAAAACTAAAGAAGATTCCTCTTTCTGACTGGACTACCATGTCATCATTCTGACCCATTCTGCAATTTTTTTAGCTGTTTAGGAAAATGAATAGCAGGCCTTTTCTCCTTCATCCGGACTCCGTTTTTGGTGAAACGAATTGCATTGCGATTGTCTTGATGAGACAGATGCAGTCATATAGTTTTCGAGCCAATATGAGAACTTTTATTTTTGAGCTAAATGCTGAGCACCTTATCAAACATAGAGCCACAGTCAATAGTTGCACTTGTTATATGGAAACTAAAGCTATTATTTTGCATGAATAATTATAGTTTTCTTTGTTGTTGATTATTTTGCAACATGTCAAAGTTGAAATATGTGTGTGTGTGCGTTCTATAGTTGGTTCATATCCAATCATGAACCAATGAAACATGAACTAGAGAATAGAGTAACAAATGTTATTGAGTATACAGGACACAAGGTGGAAAACATAAATTTTAGATACATGTAAATTGCATAGTGGCCACACTATAAAAAAGTGTAGCTAAAAAAAAGGAGAAAAAGAGAATAAAGGAATTCATGTTCGTGGTGTTAAAACTTACAGGTATTTTATGTTTGCATTTGTGTTGATTTCTTGCTCCTTGTCATGCACATCCCTTTTGTTTCTTGATATGTGTAGAAAAAAATTGCAAATGTGACAATTCTCATGAAAACTAAATAATTTAACTATAGAACATGCACAATGGAAAAGTTGCTTAAGTGAACAATAAAGGTATATAAAGATAGATTGTATGATGATTTGTTCAGTAAGAACCAAAGACATGGAAGGAAACAATACTTGGTGGAATATTTCTCCAAAAGTGATCAAGCATGGAGCCATAGTCAGTATTTGGCCTTGTTATATGGAGACTAAAGTTGTTATTTTACATGAATAATTCTAGTTTTCTTTGTTCTTGATTGTTTTGCAACATGTCCAAGTTGAAATCACAAATGAGCACAACTAGGAATTTGTCTGGTTTGTGATTTAAAATGAACTTCATGAACTCAATTCTATAGTCAACACTTTTTTGGTGAAATATATATTTGAAATTATAATTGCACTCTCTTTAATATGGAAAGTGGCAACTGTTGATTCAATGCCTTGTTGTATAAGTGAATTGATTGTCGACACTACTATTTTTTGCATAATATGTGACAATGCCATGTAAGTGAAATAGTTGTATGCAATAATATTTGTTTTCAAAGATTGTATTTGATGGGAGTGATTTTGTTCTTGTTTCTTGCAAAAAAAGGACCTTACTATTCATTAGATTGTAGTCAACAATGATATCCTCATAATGTAATGAGAAGCTACATGTGTTCAGTGAACATATTATCAAATAATAATTTGTTTGATTTGAATGTAAGCTATATTCAAGTTCATAACAAGCACTCTGTCTAAGTATTTTCATTTCACTAGCAACTTTGTCACAAGGAAGAAAGTTTATATCTTCCAATTTGTTTAGCAAATACAAGCATTTAATATCTTTCACAAATGACAATATAGTGTACACAAGTCCATGTTGCTTAATCCCTTTTGTATCAAAAGCCAATCGATCCATTGTCAAGCCTTATGATCAGTGTATAGCTCGTGTGCATGCCAACTAAACAAGGAATTATTTCCGTGTGAAACTCTTTTTGATATTTAATTCAATATGCCTACAAATTCTAGTGATAGGTCTCCAACTAAACACTATACCAACTTTGAACAAGTTGGCCATTTTTCTTCGTTGAATTGTTCCAAGCCTTGGGTCAGAAAATTCAATCCAAATCACACCATTCTTAGATGTCATGGAAGCTCTAAAAATACCTTCAGCACCATTGACCAAGCCACATTGAATATCATAATTATCGCCAACCAATTCAACGAGCATAATTTCTTTGAGCACAAATTTAGTTGGCAATTCCATTTTGATGTTCCTATTGGAATTTGTATTTTTTGAGTCAACTATGCTATCATATGCATTTAGTGTGATTGTTTCTATGTTAATGAGAGATAACATTTTTTCATTATGTTCTTGTACTTTTTTGTTTAAGTAGAAGAGATATGGGAATGTAAAATCATCGGGTTGACATCTAAAATAATGTTTATTCAAGAATGTAAGGTCATTGTATGTGAACATGACTTAATTCTATTTAAAATGGACACAAAATATATTTTTTTTCCACATCACTTCTTTTAGTTCATAAGTTTTGACATTGTCTCTCCAAAAACTATAAGGCACATTATTCCTCTAAAACTTGGATCTTCAAATATCGAAGAATCATGAACAGATGTTACTTGGCACAAATCGGCACAGAATATTACACTAATATTACCCAATGGACTAGTTGGAGTATGCATGATTTCACAAAGTCGTCTATCAATGTTATATATCAATCGAGAGCCAATCGATGAAGCTTCGTCTATGAGCAAGAATTTAAGTTGTTCGTATTTTTCGGTCAATATATCATGTGTGTTAAAATTCCTTGGCGTCATGTCAGATGGGGAAGTGGTAAATGTAAATTTGAATGTACTATGACACCATTTGCAATATATGCATCTTTTCCAGTAAATGCAAGAATGAGCCATTTTTTCTTCAAGGGGTCACTTTGTAATTATTTGTTGTAGAGTCACACCAATGCATGGTAAAGTGCTTGTGCAGTGAATTTTTTTCATGGGCCTGCACCTACAGTGATAAAAAAATAAAATAACTTTTCAAGATTATTTTTTATCCATACGACTCTAAGATTTATTATTGACTGTTGTTCTTGATTTAGTTGTGTTTAAAATAAAGGGATTCTTGATGAATTCATGATTTGATATGACCATCTATTAAATACTGATGTAGATTTGATTAGCCATTAGTGAATTGAATGAAAACCGAAAGCACAAAAAACGAGGAAAACTGCTGGAGCAGAACACTTTACGACAGCTGATAAACCATAAGAAAGATGCAAAACAAAAGTGTAAACAGTGAAAACACAGATATACCAGACACTGATATTGATTACAGAGTTCATCGCTAATGGACTACGTCTCGAAGTCTGCTTTCAAGATGGGCGACCGTTTTTATTAGGAATGAGAGAGAAGAAGTCGGTTACACAGTGAAATGGATAGACTAAACTTGCAAACATGCAATTATGACTCTGTCATCATATATCTCTTTGAACTAGCTTTCCAACACCACTTACGGTTTCCAAATCTGACTCCTGATGCTCCTAAAATCCTGAAAACAAAAATTGCCTCTATTCCTCTAGAATCTACACATGAAAACTCAGAAACCACTCCTCCTTTCTTCAAAGGACAAATCTATCTCTTAAAGGCCTGCAAATGCATAATAACATCCTTTGACTGATTTAGAGATGAACAAGCTAACTTTTGGGGTTGAATAGGTTTGTTTTGCCACCTTAGGAACACCTTAGAGCCTAGTCATGGTATTCGAGTTAATTAAAATCAATTTTCAATTAAAAACCCAAACAAAACTTTATTATACCCGAAAACCGCAAATAGTCAGCATTAACCGGTCGAAGTTTTCACTACTGCATGTGAGCACTGGTGGTCTAACCACCAGGTGCCACCTCTGTGGTTTCCCCCGGCGATTCCAGCAGCGGTTGCGTTAACATCTGTCACATGGCATCTTAACCGTGATCCCGTGGTTATGCTAACTGTTACGAAACTCCATGCTGAAAACTGTAAACCGTAACCCTGGCAGTCATGTAGTATACCTATCACATGACTCCGGCTCTGACATGGTAACAACTCCATTGTGGTTAAGCTGAACTCCAACGGTTTATTACAGGTGGTCACAAAACACACGGTCCCGTTGCAGTTTCTCTTTGGCGGTTAGGGACTGTGGCATGGTTTATGTTTGTTTTATAATGTATTTGCATTACATTGTTTAACATAGGCCGAGAGGTGCAACATAGGATTAGGACTTAGGTTTAATGGTTTTCAATGTATGATTAATACATGGATTGTATTAGGGTTTAGCATGGCTTTAGGTTTAAACATGGATGTGCAGAATAGGATTTAGGGCTTAGATTTAAGGTAAGAGTGCATTAGTGATTCTTAGGGTAAACAAAGATAAATAGGATAGCTTAGGCATTAGGTTTTAGGTCTAGGTTTAGGTAGACAGTTTCGTTTAACTGTTCAAGACCCATGTCGACTCTGCACAACGACATTGGCGAAACTGAAGCCTTTACCAGACGATCGACCCCAGTACATCCTTGTGGTCTCCATGCGCCATTCATCAACATTGCATGATGACAACCATCACATCTTTGAAACTGACACTAGTAACGACGACAAGACTATGTCGTCGACCGGGTACTTTAACTCCAACCATTTTACACAATCAACTATATCAACCGTAAATCCGGCAAAGTCGAATGACAAAACACATGTTGATCAAATCCTGGCGGAATTTTCGATGACATAAGTCGACAGCCAAGTACAACATCACATCAACTGAATGCCATGAAACCATAACATTACCTGAACAACCTAATCATTACCAACACTATCGATCTATCGAAACTGAACTAAAGCGACGACGACACTGAACGACAATTATGAACACTGATGACAACACTTTACACACTTGTGCAATTGGATCGATGGATCCTCCTGGATCATTCCTCTCCACTTAAAAGCTTTTGGACCACAAAAGTTTGACTAATCAATTAGTCAATGAGGGTAGAACTCCCTCTCTTTCCACCTTGACCTGACGATGTACCAATGCATTCGATCAATCATCTGCATGCGATGACCCTGAAGATGCTGACCATGACACCTTTTGATTCGGTGACCTGTTTCTTCCATCTGTGGTATGGCCAACTTGCGACGATGGTCAAACAACATGTTATTAACATGGAAATTGAATTCTTTCCACAAAGAATCATGAGTTAGTGATTCAGATACATCTTTGAAAACAGTAGTTGTAGAACTTTGTTCAATACATCTGACGTGTATTAACAATCTACTTTCCGGAATAACTGAAATATTCAAAGACTCCTTTGATTTTGATGTCATCTCAATTACTTGACTTGATTTACTTTCCCGTTGACTGATTACTAAGTGAACTTGTTGCACAGAACTCATCCAGATGTGATGTAAAGACTGTTGCAACTTAGTTTGACTCTGAAAGTATCTAGGTAATTGTTGATTTACTTGAATCACTATGTCTATTAACTGATATTTCCATTGACTTACACTTTCAGTTAATGTATTAGTTTTCAAATCTTGGTAAGGAAACTTTAGATCTTCTTTTGAAATTCTTTTTCATGAAAACTTATAGACTTCCTCTCCACTTGAAGAGAGATTTCATTACTTTTAAAAGCATGAAATGATGATGCAATACTAAAGAAATGTGACACTGACTTTCCCAATACTAAACTGCACCCATGAAACTGAAAATAAACATACCATCTGAAACAAGTCTCTGATTAGACTCACATGTACCATTCCTTGCAATACACTGCTAATGATGATAGCTTCTATAATTCAATTGAATGAATGAATTGAGGTTCATTCTGTCTTTAAGAAGATGTTCGTAGGACATTAAACGTATCTCATGTTACTTATCCTGTTCATGAATAAGAATTTTTTGGAAAAGAATTAACCACCTTAACTAATTGATCTATAAACTGAATCTCGCATCTCGAACAATCAACCTAATGTTGTTCCCTAATAACCATGAGTACATATTTACTTGAACTTATAAACTGCTTAACTTGATTTGAAACAATTAAATCCAAGTTTGATTTGACTTTGTGTGCCCTAAAAATAAATTTAACCCCTTCTTTCTTTAGGTGATATTTATGTTCTCTTCTGTAAAAGACTGCATCTCTTTCATAAAAATAAGGACTCCCTAAGACTACTCCACAAATGTCTACTAGGACCACATCTAAATCCACTTCATCAATGAACTTACATGTAATTGTAAATTTAAGCCGACACTGCTTTGTGACATGTATTTGAGTTGATTTATTAATCCAACCTAATGGGTATGGACTCGGATGATTCCATGTTTCCAATCCCAATTGATTAACTATATGTTCAAATATTAAATTTTCTTGTGACCCACTGTCAAAAATTGTGTCAATCTTTGTATGCTTAGCAGTTATCCTTATGTGGAAGAGTTCAACTCGTTTATCTACATGTGAAGGACTTATGTTCGAAGAAGATACATTAGATTTCAAACTTGAACCAATATCATAAGTTTTACCTGTCGTGACCATGGCGGTTATTCTCCTTTCATCACTTGAATCTAAACCAAGGTCTTGTTGGATTGCTGCAATGACCTTCGTTTCATCCTTCACCTTAAGGAACTTTTTGGGCTTAAGTTCTGGATGAAGTTTCCAACACTTCGATTCATCATGACCGATTCTCTGGCAATGAGAACAAGTAGGTCTTTCCTTTTGAACGACTTCTGATTTCTTTCTCTTGGAATTGTTTCCCTTATTGTCTCTGGATTCTTTGTTTTCCATCTCTTTGGATGAATGAGATGACAACTTGAATGGTCTTCCACCTAATTCGATATGGATGGCCTGAACACACACCTCGTCAAAATCATTAGGATTAAAAATTAATAAAGTATGCTGCAAATATGAAATACCAAGTGCCAATGCTTTCTTCTTGAATTCCTAAGTAAACTTTTGAACACTCTGCCCTTTACCTTGCCTCAGATGTTGCCAATCAATAATAGCTTGATGCATGTATCCTAAAGGATAGAACTGTTTCCTAAGAGCTTTCAGAAACTTAGACCATGAAGAGATGACTTTTCCTGTTTGCTTTACATCTAATTGAGTTTTGCTTTCCCACCAGATTAAAGATGTTCCCTTCATTCTAAGTGTAGCTAACTAAATTTTAGTTTTATCTTTAGAAATGTTTTGAATGCGACAATACACTTCTAACTGCTTTATCCAGTTATATAACTTTTCAGGATTCATTTCACCATCACAAACAGGTAACTCAAATTTAACATCAAGTTTTAAAAGTGATGATTTCTTATGTTTCTTATCTATTTCAAATGTTGCACTGGAGGAAGAAGAAGAAGAAGGGGATGATGGAGATGACGGGGGTGAAGGAGGTTTATCATTCTTTCCTTTACCTTTGTCCTTCTTCGATGCCTTCGAAGAGGATGCTACATATCTCGCCTTCTTGTCTTCGTATAATTCTCCCAACATCTATTGCATCGTTAATAATGCCTGCTGAAACTATTCCTCACTCATCTTATTCTCAATGTTTTCTCCTGCATCAGATCCTGACATGGTCGCTTTCTGAACAACTCGTCACTTTCCAATCTCTGGATCGATCTACTCAAGGAGTCCTTCTCCTCGTTGCGACTTAGACTGGTTAACATTCAATGGAAACTCTACAATCTAAAACCTACTTTGATACCAAATTATATGATCTGATATGATCATATATTAAATACTGATGTAGAGTTGATTAGCCATTAGTGAATTGAATGAAAACCGAAAGCACAGAAAACGAGGAAAACTGTTGGAGCAGAACACTTTACGATAGCTAATAAACCATAAGAAAGATGCAAAACAGAAGTGTAAATAGTGAAAACATAGATATACCAGACAGTGATATTGATTACAGAGTTCGTCCCTGATGGACTACGTCTCCGGGTCCGCTTTCAAGATGGGCAACCGTTTTTATTAAGAATGAGAGAGAAGAAGTCGGTTACACAGTGAAATGGATAGGCTGAACTTGCACACATCCAATTCTGACCTCTGTCATCAGATAGCTCTCTAAACCAACTTTCCAACGTCGCTTACGGTTTCCAAATCCGACTCCCGATGCTCCTGAAATCCTGAAAACAAAAATCGCCTCTATTCCTCCAGAATCTGCACATGAAAACTCAAAAACCACTCCTCCTTTCTTCAAAGGACAAATCTATCTCTTAAAGGCCTGCAAATGCATAATAACATCCTCTAACTGATTTAGGGATGAACAAGCTAACTTTTGGGGTTGAATAGGTTTGTTTTGCCACCTTAGGAACACCTTAGAGCCTAGTCATGGTATTTGAATTAATTAAAATCAATTTTCAATTAAAAACCCAAACAAAACTTTATTATAACTCGAAAACTGAAAATGGTCAGCATTAACCGATCAGAGGTGTAACCGCTACATGTGAGCGCTGACGATCTAACCACCAGGTGCCACCTCTATGGTTTCCCCCGGCGGTTCCGACAGCGGTTGCGTTAACATCTGTCACATGGCACCTTAACCATGATCCCATGGTTATGCTAACCGTTAAGAAACTCTGCGCTACAAACTATAAACTGTAACCCTGGCGATCATGTAGTATACCTGTCACATGACTCTGGCTCTAACATGGTAACAAATTTGTTGTGGTTAATCTGAACTCTGATGGTTTATTACATGTTGTCACATAACACACGGTCCTGTTGCGGTTTCTCTCTAGCGATTAGGGACTGTGGCATGGTTTATGTTTGTTTTATAATGTGTTTGCATTACATTGTTTAACATAGGCCGAGAGGTGTAACATAGGATTAGGACTTAGGTTTAATGGTTTTCAATGTAGGATTAATACAAGCATTTGTATTAGGGTTTAGCATGGCTTTAGGTTTAAACATGGATGTGTAGAATATGATTTAGGGCTTAGATTTAGGGTAAGAGAGCATTAGTGATTCTTAGGGTAAACAAAGATAAATAGGATAGCTTAGGTGTTAGGGTTTAGGTCTAGGCTTAGTTAAACAGTTTCATTTAACTATTCAAGACCCATGTCAGCTCTGCACAGCAACATCGGCGAAACTAAAGCCTTTACCAGACGATCAACCCCAGTACATCCTTGTGGTCTTAGTGAGCCATTCGTCAACGTTGCACGAAGATGACCATCACATCTTTGAAACTGACACAGGTAACGATGACAAGACTATGTCGTTGACCAGGTACTTTAACTCGAACCCTTTTACACAATCAACTATATCAACCATAAATCCGGCAAATTCGAATGAAAAACACATGTCTTCGACCAAACCCTGGCGAAACTGTCAATGACATAAGTCGACAGCTAGGTACAACATCACATCAACTGAACGCCATGAAACCATAACATTACCTGAACAACCTGATCATTACCAACACTATCGATCTGTCGAAACTAAACTGAAGCAACGATGACACTGAACGACACTTATGAACACTAATGACGACACTTTACACACTTGTGTAGTTGGATCGATGGATCCTCCTGGAGCAATTCACTAGCTTTTGTGTATCTAGTCTGAATGATTCTAGAGCACTTTTTTTTAATAAGTTATGTTGAATATCATATTTTTCAATAACATGATTATTATTGCCATTTTTCAATGGCAAGTGAAGACTAAATATCTCTTTCTCTTTGTGATCTAGATCTTTTAACTTTACGGATGCATTCAGAATTGCATATAAAAGAGCACAGTAACCAAGTAACTTAAAACCACATGAAAAGAATTAGAAAAACATAAGCAAACAACGATTTGATTACAGATTTCACCCAATGTGGGCTATGTCTTCGGGCCCTGCTCAACAGTGGGGAGACCTTCTTTCATTAAGTGGCATCAAAGAAATCAGTTACAAGAAACTTTTACAAAAATGACCCTTATACCTCCAATCTAGATGATGTCTTGAAAATGGAGAGCTCAGCTGGAGAAACAGACATTACCACTAGATTCGTGTCGCAAAATTGTGTAAAATTGACTATAAATTTGTCCAATTCTATCACTGTCACCTCTGGCACTCTAAGGGAAATTCCACCAATGTGGGTCATTGGCCCGTTGGTAGTGGTGGCGCGTTGTAAGGAGGAGGTTTTGGTTTCGAATCCTATAAACCCATATAAGGTCTGATTGTTTTGTTAAATGTGGTAACTTGTGATCTGACGATCGGTCAACAATTAGTTTCATTTGAGGCTTATGCATTAATATATGGTTCTGGCAGTGCAGTTATATGGTTACGATGTTATTGTTTTTTGGGTTGTCCTACATGGGTCAGGCGAGTTCAACCCGCCGAATCCCCATAGTAATATAATATGTGACCACTGGGGTTAGGCGGGTCCACCAAGGGTGCCCTACCCTCCCATATAATATAATACCATGTGGGGTGGTGGGGTTGGTGGCTCGCCACCCCCAATTTTTTTTTTTTTTTTTTATAACCCAATGGAAAAAACTCTCCGCCGAAAAATAAGGGTCACTGGGAAAATTAATGATTTGAAAAATTCACCCATTCCATTGGTCAGATTCTATGCGTCAGGTCACTGTGAAATTATTGCCTCGTTAAGACTACCACTTAGCTAAGTTTGACCAGAACTTTGACCAGCTATAACTTGAGCATATGAACTCATATTTGAGTGTCGTTTGCACCGTTAGAATTAGGGTGACAAGCACTACGATCTAGTCCTAGTTTGACTTCCATATGATGACTTTTATTTTTGAGCTCTTTAAGGCCACTTGTATTTCTAGATCCACCTCAATCATTCCTCCCCACTGAGGAGATTTTGGTCCTCCAAAAGCATGAACACATCCTGCACACTGCCTATGTATTCAGCAAGCCACACTTTCAAGATTTGCATTGCATACAAATCTTGTACATTATTTGCAATCACATAAAAAACCACACATGACTCAAACAACCCCATACTTTTTAGTAGAGGAGGAATGACCTATTATAGAGTTTTTTGAACCCAACATTTCGGACTTCCAAGTGAGTCCATCATTAGGGGATGCGTCAATAGATATTTTCAGGTCTTAATGATGTATCCAACAGCTAGATTTAGGTTATATATATAGGATATTAAAGAAAATATGTAAGAAAATAGGTCGGCTATTATTTCCTGGTTTCTACTTTATTTATTTAATTAATTAATTTAATTATTATTATCATTATTAAATATTTTTTTTTAAGGATAAATTAATTGATTAATAGGTTAAGGGGATACTTAATTAATTTTATTATTTATATAATTACTTATTATGTTTATTAATTTTTATGTTTTAATAATTTTTTTTAATTGATTTATTAATTATTTTAATTAATTAGTTTAATTAATTAAAAGAATATTGATAAATTAATTAATTTTACTAATTATTCTTTATTGATATGTTTATTAATTTATTATATTAATGATTTGTTTATTTGATTAATTATTTAATTTTATTGTTTGTTTATTTAAATTGTTATGTTTATTTATTTATTTAAAAAAAAAAATTAATGTGAAATTAGTTATTTAATAATATGATTAATTACTTCAGCCCACGGGGGTTTGGATTGACGGTGAATGGGTGCGTTGTTAAGGCACTCCTTGCAATAGGTCACTGGTTCAAATCTCCCGTGGGTACGTAGGTTAGTCCTAATATAGAAAAAAAAAAAAAAAACAAAAAGAAAAAAAAAATATGATTAATTACTTTTATCAATATTTTTAACTAATTATTTAATTTGTTTGATTAAATTTAATTTATTAATTTATTATTTGTTATTTGTTAACATGTCTATTAATTAATTTTTTTTTATTTTATGTATTTATTTCATGTTTAATTATTTATTAATTTTATTTAATTGATTAATTTATTCATTTTTTAATTAATTAATAAATCCTTATAGATTTCGTGAGTTATTTTTATAATATTATCTATCAATCCTAGAATAATTTAATTTGTTTAATGTTATCAACTGATTGTGTGAAGTAAACAATTACTAATTTATGATTATGATGTTGAATGTTTAAGGAGGATGTTATATGAATGATGTTTTTGTTAATTATTATAATGATGCTTTTAAGAGAGGAGGGAATAGGTTAATTTAAGGGATAAGGGCTAATTATTGATTTTTAAGAGTTCAAGTAAAGGTTTCCACGTGTTGCTTAGCCTTAATCCATCATCCCGGTTCAAATTGTTCTTCCTTTTTTCTATTTCTATGGCTTCTTTAATTTTCCTTTTAAGATAGTGGTCTTCTTTTCTAATTAGTTTGACTTCTTCCATGCAGATGTAATGAGAGGAAGAGTGAACATGTTTTGCTAAGGCCGATTTAGAGGTCCTATCTCTTCTTAAGTCGGCAGTGTGTTCTTTAATTCTAGTATTAAGAGACCTGCCTGTTTCACCTATATATTCCTTACCACATGAGCAAGGAATCACATAAACACCTTTTTGAAGTTTAGGGTTTATGGGATCTTTGACTGAGTTGAATAATTGTCTGATGGTGTTAGCAGGGGTGAATGCTACATTGATGTTATGTTTATTTAGAATTTTAGTAATTTTATCAGTGGTGCCTTTTATGTATGGAAGGGAGACCTTAGGAGTTGATAAATTTTGATTTTTCATGTCCTTGTTATTCTTGTTTAGAGATAAGTGCATGACTTTCTTAATGGTATTTCTATTGCAACCATTTAGTTCAAACACTTTGTGTAGATGGTTGATTTCATCATTTAAATGGTCATGATCAGATATTATGGCTGCCCTGGTGGTTAGGGTTCTAATGATGCCAATCTTCTGTTTAGGGTGGTGATGGGAATTTGCATGAAGATATCTTTTTGTATGGGTTTTCTTTCTATAGACTTGGAAACCAAGAGACCCATCTCTTTTAGTTAGAAGGATATCAAGAAAGGGAAGCTGGTTGTTATTTTCAATTTCAATAGTGAATTTTATATGGTCAGATAGGCTATTTAGATGATTGAGGAATAGGTCAAGTTTTTCTTTTCCATGACTCCACTTGGCAAAAGAGTCATCTACAAACCTTTTCCATTCTGTAGGGGTGTATATAAATGACCTAAGGGCCTTTTGTTTGAAGTTCTCCATAAAGATGTTGGCAATTATGGGGGATACAGGAGAGTCCATAGCCACACCATGAGTTTGTTCATAAATTTTTCCTTTGAAACTAAAGTAAGAGGATCTCAAGCACAGCTCCAAAAGATCAACAGTTTCTTTATCAGTGGTGTTTCTCATGATCTCAATAGCTTCACCAATAGGAATCATGGTATAAAGGGATACAATGTCAAAACTAACGATAAGATCTTCATCTTTCATTTCTATGTTATTAATCCATTGAACAAAAGAATAGGAGTCTTTAATATAAGAAGGGGTATTACCAGACAGGGGTCTAAGTTTTTTGGCTAGGTGTTTAGCGAGAAGGTAAGTAGGGGAACCTATGGTATTAACTATAGGTCTGAGGAGTATGTTAGGTTTATGGACTTTAGGAGCCCCATAAATTCTAGGAGTAATGGAACTATTAGGGATGATTTTCTTTTTAGTGACATCGTCTAGAGATGATTCTTTGATTCTCTTAATAACTTCGCGCATGATTTTTTCACTGGGATCCTTATTAATAATTTTATAACATCCACTATTGTTTAAATGTTCTTCCATTTTAATTTCATAATCGATTATGTTCATAATTACAGTAGTGTTGCCCTAATCAGCCTTTAAGATGATTATGTTTTTGTTTTTTCTGAGATTGTTTAGGGCTCTTTTTTCTTCTAGGGAAATGTTTGATGCCAGAGGTTTAGAGTTTCTCATAATTTTTGCAATATCTTGTCTGATTTCTTTGCTTTTTGCCATATCTAGGTTTCTAATAGCTACTTCAACATTACTGATGACTTCCTCCATAGGTATTTTATTATGGGTTATGGCAAAATTTAGACCTTTTTTGAAGATGGATTCAATTGCATAATCAAGGATGATGTTTGATAATTTAATGACCTAGGTTGTTTCTGCTATCCTACTTTGATTGGGATGAGTGGTTTGAGTTTTTACGCTAGTAGATGGGTTGTTTGACAAGTTCTTGATATTAATCATGCTTTTGTTTATAACTGCGCTATATTCTTTCATAGTTCTATGTCCTTGCATTTCCATAACCTCTATTGTTGCATTGTTTATAGACCCATTATTTGCTGGCATATCAAACGGAATTGATATGTCAGGAGATGAGGAGCTGTAGTGAATCGGATTTGACTACGTTTTGGAGTGAGTCAGATTTGACTGCCTTCTCAGGGGGATTTGATGATCTTTCCAGCGTATCCTTAATAGTGATGCTTCTTATATCCATCATAGCGATCCTGCTTGTATCCATACTGCTTCGTTCTACGTTGTTTATAGGACTAACAGTTTCTCTAAAACCTGATTGCGCAGTGTTGTTAGGGCTTTGTTGGTTTGTAACTATGTTGTTTTTAATATTTATGTTGAAGCAGGTTTGCACAACGCTATTTACATCACATCCGTTTATATTTGCGCTATATTCTTTCATAGTTTTATGCCCTTGCAATTTCATAACCGTTATTGTTGTGTTGTTTATAGGCCCATTATTTGCTTGCATATCAAGCGGATTGTGATGGCGGGAGATGGGGAGCTGCAGTGAATTGGATTTGACTGCGATTTGGAGTGATTCATATTTGACTGCGTTCTGGAGAGTTTCAGTGATCTTTCCAGCGTATCCTTCATAGCGATGCTGCTTTTATCCATTATAGAAATTTTGCTTGTATCCATACTGCTTGTGACTACGTTGTTTATAGGAATAACAGTTTCTCTGGAACCCGCACAGTGTTGTTAGGGCTTTGTTGGTTTACAACTGTATTGTTTTTAATATTTATGTTGAAACAGGTTTGCATAGTGCCATTTATATCACATCCGTTTACTTCCATTACACCTCCATGCATGTTGATCATACATCTATTGTTGCAGTCTTTATTTTTCATAGCGATGTTTATTTCTTTAACATTAAGCAGATTCTGCTGCACAAGATTATTGTTCTGAGGAACATATAAATTGGAATACGAGTGGTTTCTATGAGAGCATTGTTTGTGTTCTTCATAAACATTGCGCAAATTATTCAGTTTCTTTAATTTCTGGATATTGTCCTTAATTAACCATTTATCAGACTTTATAAATGTAATTGCATCCAAGGAATACCATAGATCTTGTCTGAGAAATGAGGAAAGGTATAGATGAGCGAAATAAAGTTTTCTGAGAGGTTTTCACTAATTTAGACCTAACCCATTTAATTTCATTTATAACTAGGGTTTCATTTTTTTTTGAAACTAGAAAGATTTCTGCCTAACCGGAGAGGATGTTTGCAGATAACAAATTTAGGAATGAGATTTTTATCTCTACAATTTTTAAGAAAATTTAGATTAGAATGAAGTTTAGCTCTGGATAATCTTAATTTCTCAAATTCTGATTACCAAGAATTTATAACATACACGATTTAGTCAAGTTTACACTATAATAGAAACCAATACCCCAGCTATCAAAAGGCCACAAACATCATCATTTCTTTAATAAGCGATGGAAAACACATCATCACTTTTACCATTTAAATTGCAACACATGATTTACAACATGCGGCCATGACAAGCTACTACATCTAGTAAAACCATCTCTCACTCATCAAAGATAATGAATTTATCACTAAGATCGGTATTTCATGAAATGATCGAATAAACAAATTTTTTCCATAGAAGTGGAATAATATAATAATTGCAAACTATTCATGGATGACTTTCTTTTGTTTTTCTTTTGTTTTTTGGTTTTTGTTTTGTTTTGTTTGTTTTTTTTTTGGAATATCATTTTTCTTATCCACATATATTTATGATTATCAATATAAAATAGTTGCTCAAAATATAGTTACCAAAGATTTCTAAGGGAATTAAAACAAAGTTAAGAGGTCCATACGATGATACCAATGAAAAAAATAAACTTGAATACCATAATCATAACACCAACACATGATCTCCGAGCGTCTTTATTAAGACTTGCAAGAGAAATGATGAAGTCTCTACTCATAGTGGAACACTACTTTAAAGTCGAAAGCATACATGAACACTCTTATTAGTAGGAATTTAGGTGTCTTTTGGTTATTCTTTGGCAACCTCATCCATTTCACATTAAAAATGGCTCATTCATGCTATGTCCTTTAAGTACCTATAAGTACCTTATGCGTCTAAGACATTATGCACGTAATCTAAGTCACTGTGAAAGATATCATCATATACCTTTATGGGTGTTTTTGAAGCCACTCCCACATCTACCAATTGCAAAGGAAATGATCACAATCCACACCTAAAATGGTAGGAAACATGGGACTAGAGCCTTCAGTGTAAAATAGGTTTAAGAGGTTAACCCGTCGAGGCTATGGACGGCTGTTGGCACTGGGTACTGGCTTATGATATCACTAAGAAAACCCATATGGGCTATGGACACTTGTAGGAAATGGAGAAATCTGCCTAAAGAAGTGACAACCAAACCAAGGCTTTTTGTCTACACCTATGATGGTTACTTTATAGTGTTACAATAAAAGAAGCATGCATGGATGAAGTCAAGGGTAAAAATGAACTCCATAAATTTGCTGCTAAAGAATGGCCTTAAGGTAACCTTAAGACCTCTATCACTAGTTTTTCATACTATATCTAAGATCTAATTATCTTAGAAGTGGGACCTATGATCATTGAGAATTAATAAAACTCAACTGCACAACTTATCTGTAATACTTGGATAACTATAATACTTTGGTATTTGGTTGGTAATAACTAATTTTTCATTGGATCATCATTTGTTGAGATCATAAAAAATCCTCCTTTTGAACAAAGAAGGAGAGCCCCTTAAATTTATAAAAGGTTTCTTTCTTGAGCATAAGATTGTTGAAGATTGATGAAATCTTATGTAATAAGTGATTTTAAGTCTCTTTTATGCTTGGTGTTAATTTAACATCATTTTAATAAATTTGAGACGAATTATTTTTGTTCAGTATTCATCTCATTAGCTCCATTTTTTTTTAGGTTTCTTTGTATTGATTCATCTCAGCAACCCTCCTCACTTCTACAATACCTCAACTTTCATGCATGAGAACATGCAAAACCTCAGGCATGGGGGAGTGGTTGTTTGGACCCTTTTCAACACCTTCATTTTATTCTTTTTAGCATCCTTCAACATATCAGATTGACACTCATCAACTCTGGCTCTTCCAAATGACCCTCGGCCTTACTTTGCCTCATTTTCTGACACTTCCACTGCAATTGCAAAGTTCCTATACCATTGTGTTGTTTGTAATTTTTCCAACAGAACAAATTCACATGCAACATCAATGATTGCTAGCACCTACTCCATATTGATACTAAGAATATGCTAAGTTACAAGGAGAAGCCTACAGGATTCAAATTTGAGCACTGTGCATCTGGTACTGGAAAATAAGTCTCATGTGTTCATCTGGTACTACAAAAAATATTTCTTGTGTTAATCTGGTAATAGAGGTATGAGGTCAATGTTTTATTCTCTGTTATTAAGATTCATATTAATAATATGATGAATATATAATTAACCTCATAAAATTTTATTACCATTAGTTGTTATGCCCTGTCCTAATCCTAAAAATACTCACCTTTATTCCCCTGTTTTCTAAAAAAAAAAAAAAAAATTGTGATATGATTGAATGGGATAATCATGGGTGTGATTTGGCGGATGAAAATCATAATTTAGGCAAGAAGACTACATTTTTGAAATTTTGATGAATGGTTCAAAACTTTTTACATGAGGACATGCAATAACTTAGGCATGAGGGAATGTTGGGTCTCCGTTTTGTTACCTTTAATACCCTATATTATCCTCTATTTTTGAACAAATTTACCTCGAAACCTACTCACCACTTTCCTACCTTCTTCAAAAACATGACTTTTAGCATCCTTGTGTACATATGAGGTAATTTACATTTAAAGCATGGTTTTTATGTTTTCTTTTAGTAGAAATAGAATTATTGATTCTTTATACTCTCTAATTAATTGGATTAGCTCACATAGATGTTTAGACCATGTTCCTACTCATCTGGTACCAACCTAGCAATCTGGTACTAGCTCAACATTTTGGTAGTCATGTTCACTCATCTGGCACCAACAACAGTGGTCCGGCACCTGCAGTCATTCAGGGCCAATCTTGCATTCATCTGGTACCAATATTCCAGTTTTGTATGATATGGTACAAACATTCTAGTATTGTGTGATTATGGTACCAGTATTACAACAGTGTGTGATTCCGGTACCAGTATTCCATCACTGTGCTCATCCGGTATTGAGTTAAAGTCGAAATTTTGGAAGATTTTAGAAGACAATCAGGGGCATGTGTTTTGTCAAAAACGACATGGACATGCAGACAATTGAGTCAAAATTTTCCTAGCTCGGATGTGTGGACCTTTAGCTTAGGGGGGATATTTCCTGTGCTATTCTAATACCAGATTGTAAAAATAGTAAAAATCTCAAACTTCCAATTTCCAACTCAATGTTCGTGCAAATGGAAAAATATATTTCCAAACGGCCAAATGCATTTCAAGAAAAGACAACCAACTACAAAACCTATAAATGGTTTCTAAAAATTTGCAAAGGATAGAGAGATATCGAAGGGTCTTTGAATCAAATTTGTAGTTTCTGCATAAAACCCCATATTTTTTAGATTTCATTCTAAAAATTGTAAAATTGGTTTTAACCAAAATTTGAGTTCGGGTAATTCAGTTCTATCCATTCCTGCATGGATTTCATGTATAAATAAGCCTCATAGAGCTGTGAGAGAGATGATTTTTGTTATTGTGATCATTCTTTTGTAATGGAGGATAAAGAGAGTTATAATTTCATTGTTGTTGTTTGAGATTAGTTTTCAATATATGGAAAGTGACTGATTCCAAATTTGTGGTGCATCCTTGGAGTTCATTCGAAGTGCCTCTAGAAGCAACTTCCAGCTTCGGAGCGCCCCTCAAGATTGGTAATATGTTGCTCATTGTACTTTTAATTTAAATTTATAATTTGCTCCCTTTGAATGCAACTAGTATCACAGATATCTTTGCAAACTCTATTTCTCGGGTTGTATCTTAGAATTATTGTTTTCTATCTTGAAGAACATGAAGAGATAAGAATGAATATATCACCATTACCTACATGTGTTGTTCGTGAAGACTCTCGTCATACATTTTCTGTATTAGAATGCAGAATTTTGTTCAAAACTAGTTATATTAGAAATGGTTCTTTGTTTAATATTTAAGTGCAATAAGTTGATTTTAATTAGTTGCTACAGGAAAATATTTTTAAATCCATATTTTCATTCCATGAGCCGGTAAATGGACAACCTTATTACCTGAGCAAGAACCTTTAGATCACATGCTTGTTGAGATTTTATTTATGAGTTTTTTATCTTTAAATTGTGTCATGAAATTAGATTAATTATAAAACGGAAGCTTCCTACCTAGGCTATACTCAAAAGACATAGGAACTTACCTATTATCGACACATATAATGCATCATCTCTACTAATTTCAACTCCCTAGTTGATAATTTAATTTGTGGCAATATATCATTCATATAATTGCCTCAACACATCCCCTAGCTCATTATTTTGGAATGAATCTAACAACATTGCCTCCATGGCAGTCGTATGATGTAGGTAATCATCCATACCAACCTTTATTTGATTGCCTCCACTACCAACTTGTGATGAAGAACTATTATTGTTGTAGTCATTCCTAATTGGTGAATCTGGACGTAGTGGAAATTGAATATGTGGTTGATTCAACCATTCTTTGTATGCTTCCTCTCTAATTATTGCTTTTAATTCAGCCTTCTCTAGAGTTTAAATTGTAGTTGGGTGCTCTGGAAGATGGTAGGTGCGTCGATTATCATCACTAAAATACTAATTTCAAAAAACATTGGACGTCATTTCTACAATATCAATGATATTAGTAAGAATGTCAATGAAATTGGTTTACTGAAATTACATTATACCAAACAATTATTACCATCATTGATCTAGGATTGCGGTTCGAAGATGGCATGTTCCAATTGGAAGGGTGAAGAGGTTGTCCAATTTCATCTACCAATTGCTTGTGATATGTTGCTCCTGATAAGACCTTCTAACATTTTTGAAAACATCAAGTACTATTTTCTGCGTTCAAACTTGTTTCTAAATCATGTTCCTGCAAATTTGGATATATTTTTATTCAAACTGACATGTATTAAAAAAAAATCAAATAGATAATCAAAATACAAATAAAATATGAACTTACTAGAGATGGAAAGGGAGAACTCTGTGAAGGAAATTGATCAACAATATTGAACGAGCTGAAATTTGAAGAGTTGGCCATAATTTTGATATTATTGATATTTTGTCCCTCCTTTAGAGAAAAATTAGAAGTAAAAATTTGTGTGCATATCCAAAATTAATCTCGACAACCATATAACTACAATCTAAATTTCATTATATTTTTCAAACCATTTTGCAAGAATAAGGTTACTTTAAGAAGAAAATGTATACTATGAACTATTGTTATTCATGGAGATGCATTCCAAAGGATAATTTGAGATTAATATTCCATTTTATGTGAAATTAAAATTCCATACATATTTTAAACCAAACTAGTGCGCTTATCATAACAAAGCACACTGATGTGTTTAAAACATTAATGACATCGGGGCATACAAATAATACCCACACCAGTTTCCAGCATTCCGAAAAAAAATATGTTATCATATTGGTGCTTTTCTACAAAAATGCACTGTTGCATTAAGAAAACAACACTCCTATACACATGTTTCATGTTTCTAAAACTAAAAATGAATTCAACCAACTCAATTATTTTATAACAATTAGAGCACAAATGGTTTTAAATAGAAACCATACCATTGTGTTAAAAAAAAATAATCGCACCATTTCATGATTTTGAAAAGAAAAATTGTATCATGTCAGTGCGTTGAAAAACTGTCGCCCCGACAATGTCGGTGCACATTTTTTTATAAACGTGCCAGTGCGCTTGACTATCGAATGCACTGATGTGTGGAGAAATTGAAAAAAAAAAAATCTGTATTTTTTTCCTTTTTAAAATTAAAAAATGAGCAACAATTGATTTTTCGAAATCTAATTTTATAAATTCTTTTAAATAGTAAAAAGTTATTGACCGTTTCATTCTTTTACCCAAAAATTTAAGTGATTGATTTGCAAGAGAGACATACTAGGAGCACTGTGCAACAACAAAATACTTTGGAGCAACAGATCTATTCAGAAGATCAGAAACTTAAGGGTATGGTGATTCAATCAAAAACCTCTATAGTAAAAGTTTGAAATTTTATTATTTACTTTACTAGTAAAAAAAATTACAATTTGTGTTAGGGTTTAATTAAAAGAGACATCATTTGCAAGAGAGACGTAATGAGAGCACTGTGGAGATCCGCCAAACGATCAGAAGTTCAAAGGTATGGTGATTCACTCAAAACTCTACATAGAAAAAAAACTTAAATTTTACTGTTAAAATGTTTTACAATTTTTGTAAGATTTATTTACAATTCAAAAAAAAAAACGTGTATAATAAAAAATTTCCTATAGATTTTCCTAGTAAAATTTTTTACGGTCTCCTTTGCTATTTAAATCTAATTAAAATTCAAAAAATAAAATAAAATAAAATAAAATAAAATAAAATAAAATAAATAAAATAAAAATAAAAATAAATAAATAAATTTGATAATAATAATAATAATAATAATAAAAAATAAAAAGTAAAAATAAAAAATAAAAAATTAATACTTACCTTAAATCATTTCTTTCTACAAAATTTCATCTTAAGTTTTAACTTCCTCTACCACTTTATAGTTAGGGTTTTTCAATTTAGGGATTTTAGATTTAATGGATTTGTGTACTTACTATATATAGAGCGCATGACATGTAAAGTAGGGGAATCAATTATTAAATTAGATCTGAACACTATTGTCTGTCTTTGTTTTTTTTAAATGGATATATGTTCCATGGTGCGCCCTCTGTAATATAACATATCTGTGATCCCTTTGTAATACAATGCACTGACATTTTAGTACACTCTTTATTATGTCTAGTCTATTAATTGTTTCTCCTTGTGTAATATAATGCACCGACACGCCTATTCCTAATAACACCCTTAATTCATACCGGTGTGTTTATCCTTAAAAATGACACCGTAATAATTTAAAATTATTTTTAAAAATGAATTTTCCATGACAGTGTTGAAAAATTAAACGTCTGGTTTGTTTAATGTTCTAAACACACCGGTGTATTTATTTAGATAAACTCACCAGTTACCAGAGTTTTTTTGGCTGAAAATATTATTTGATTTATTTGTAAAATATATTTAATTACTTCTATATTGAATGCTACAGGTTGTATAATGCTAAAAAATGTCTAAGAAGCTCTCAAGTAACAAAAATATTGATTGACACAATGATAACACATAAAAAAATGTAGAGAAGGAAAGTTCTTTGTAAATTAGTTACAAAATTAATATGTTGAGCTATATGTAAGTTTAACTGATATGTATTAGTTGGTATGTGTCATGCAGAGCCACAAAATGAACAAGGTCAATAAGATTATTTCTAATCTAAGTGTGAAAAATCATAAAACCCTGATAGAAAAATCGCAGAATGATTAATGAGGTGAATGAAAAAAATACTATTCAATATGAGTTTTTTTTTTCATTAATAATATACTTAATAATATTAGATAACATGTTTCAAACTATATATTAATTCATATATGTTTAATGTTCTATAAGGAGAAACAATGAAGCAAAATATCGATGTCCTTCTATAAAAAGAAAATTTATAGAACATGTAAATGATGATGAATTGGACCTTACCTCATCTAGAGTGGTGCTCGAGGTTAATGAAAGGGGGAATTTTTTTTACAGAACTATGACAGACCTAGTGAAACGAATGTATTGACGTACTTTCCATTTACAATACAAAAATCAATTCAATGATTATAAGAACCAAATTATATCTAAATTATAGGAAGCGTTTTCAGAGAAATGGTCAATGAGACATGTCACACTTACAATAGAAAAAACATACAACAACAAAAAAGAATCATTCAAAAAGTAATTTTCATAATTGTATAAAATGATTTTCTAGAATTATATGTATATTTTAAAACAAACCATTAATTTATTAATATCACTTTTGTTATACTTAGTTTTCATATATCATTATAAAAATAGTTGATTACTTTTTTCAAGAATATTATGAAATCCCAAATGATCAACGGGTTAATATGCGAAACATGTCAGTAACAATTTCCAAAAATATGTATAAGGAGATGGTAAAAGAAATGGACATAATTGAATCATAGGAGGAGCCATCTCAACAACAACATGCTTCAAATGTATGTTATCATGATTGACTTTGTACAAATAAAAAAATAATTTAGCATTAAATAATAATTTTCAAGTATTTTCTTGCATAAAAGAAAATGAGATGGAACTCATTCAACACATGAAATAGGATGACAAGGAAGAAAGGGGCTAAATTCAAAGTTTGTGAGTAATTGTTAATATTTCCTTATAAAAACTCAAGGTTTCATATTTGTATATTTTAAGTTGTTTTACAACATACATACTTGAATGTCTTCAAATAGGTGCTAACATAGAAAGAAAATCCATTGGAATGATCAATTGACATTGGGTTAAATAAGGGTTGTGAGTATATGTTGGCATATGAAAAATTAATTGTGGATCTATGTTGATTTACTTCTTTGAGTTTATAATTAATAGAAAAAAAGTCCTTTATATTAATTCTATGATTTATAATCGAGTTTAAAACATGCAAGAAACAAAGCATGGAACTACGTTAGCAGAAAACTTGTTGCAATAAGGCATGAGACGTGGTTTTGAAACCATGTGCACAGTTTATGGGTCACTTCTTGTTATGGTACATTTCTATTTGATTTACAATTATGTATATTATTTGTTTCAAGTTTCATTATTCTCACTAATGTAGATATACTCACTACACTTTATTTTTATGTTTGTAGATGCAACTACAAGATCAAGAAGATGAAAACAATCAATGCAATCAACGAAACATTCCTCAAAATAATCAAAGTCATGGAAGTAGCTTGAGCAGTAACAATAGTTCTAGCGAAAAATGATGATTGATTTGGATTGCAATGCAACCTGTTGTATTTTTTGAAATAATTGTCTATGAAAATTAGACATTTTGTTTAATGTAGTAGACATAGTGTCCCAATTGAAAGATAAGGGGTTACCAATAACAATACCATTTTGTATGAAAAAGAGCCTCTTATTGATATATAATAAAATACATTTTAATTTATTCTAGTGTGTTATCGATTGTTGTTGTGAAATGTTACACCAACGATTAAATATATGGATGACTAAATATTATAATGAAGTGATGCAAAATATGATAATATAATAAATTAACCCAAACAACATATACAAATGGATTAATCAAATATTAGTATTTATGAATACTGTTATAAGATATATGTTGATGTTTTGATGAATGACGAATTTTAAAAATTACAATAATTTCACTGTCACAAATCGTTGGAATTTCTAAGTCTAACCTGTTAGAAACTCATCATGTACTTTCTGATTTATTCCTACCTACTTGTTTTGTTAATTAACAAGTTATATACCATGTAAATACTGGAAATAAATACAAGTGCATTCTCAACACATAACAGATCATCAACTAAAGGAAATAGAAACAAGCACACAAGTGACACCATTGTTTTTGGACTAATGTCCTCGGAAAAACCAAATGTAGGAAAGCCGGTGCAGTTATCTGAGGGTTTGATTTATTAAGCAATTTCAAAATACAATCTGGGTGCCAAATCCAGCTCACCCAATAGAGAAAACTCTCGGTAGTAGTACCTCTCTACTCAAAAGTAGATATTCCGACTAAAACCCTAGATAAACACTCCGACAGCTACATAGCTCCAATTTTCCCCACGAAAATTGATGCAGGAGCGTCCAGACTTAGCCAGTAATGTGAAAGTTTGTTCACATGTTGTGGCTAAGCAAGTTGAATTCCATTGACCTGATTGGTAGAGCTAGGAATTACAGATTTGTTGTTAAATTGATTAAAAATAGAGGTTGAGTTGTTAGGCACAGTGAGAGTAATCTTCGATTGATAAAAAGAAGAAAAAAAATGTAATGAGCAGAAGGATTGGGAGTGGATTGAGTGGAGCGAGAGTCAAGAATAGTGTGTGGATTGATTTTTGAAACATAGGTCTTTCATTTTTGTAATCGGGCCAAGGTCGAGACTCTATAATTATTTTATTGTGAATGAATGATATTGTGTGTGTGATCAATGATCAAGCCTGCGAAAACCCTCGTTGTGCTTTTGCTTCTTTGTATTCGGGCCAAGTGATTATCCCTTTGTTTAGCTATGTTTCACGCTCAAATCATATGATTGATAGAAGTCGAAGGCTTTATTATAAATCTCATTGTTTGGTGTCACTTTAATATTGACTGTTGGATCATCGATATCAGATCAACAACATTTATTGATATGGTTTTGACCCCGCAAGCGAAAATCTGATTTACACTAAGAATCAATGCAAAACATAGATCAGTTCTGAAACCTAGACTTAAAATATTATAGAAGGAAGCTTTTAATTCTATCAGGTCCATGGACCTCCATCGCATCGCAACTCTAAAGTGGAAGGAGCCTGGCTAGGGGACTTGTGATTGTGCGATTCAGTTGTGGCCGTTGGATCGTGAACTAATCGCAACCGTTGGATTGCGAAAGTAGTTTCACAACAACAAGCAGTGTTTTGGGTGGCTCATGAGCTATAAGCAGTATTGAATGTTGGTCCCCCGATCCCATTCTCCATTCGACACGTAGCAGCATAGGAGAGAGAGAAAATCGTTTATCAGGATGTTAAACCCTGGCTTGTTGTCTCATCTGAAATCTCCGACAGTCGTCATATCAAATGAATCTAGATCGATGGTCACAAAGGATCGTGCGTGTTGACTTATTGGCGTACGACGAGAGCTCCAAATTTAAAAGGTAAAATTCATTGTTTTGGCCTTTCTCCAAAGGCATTTCAGTTTAAAAGGAAAAGGTCAGGTTATAATAAAAAGGTGAATCACAGGGTGGTTGTTGGGGTTTCTTAATCCACTATTTCCGCTTGCATCATTTGTGGTATCAGAGTAGAAGTTAAGGTTGATTGCAGAAAAATGCTGCCAAGGAGAGGAGCTGGCATTGGTCGAGGAAGACCTGAAGCAAATGCAGTTCTACTCGAAGAGATCTGGAGTCTGCGTACGAGAATGGAAACAATTAAGACTGCTCAAAGAAGAATACCTGATGAAGGAGATGACAGTACTAAAGAGGAATCTTTTAAGGAAGAAGAAGAGGAGGAAAACGAAACTACCAGAGTTATCAATATGTTGGCGAAAGTAGGAGGAAAATCGAAGATGGAAATTCCTGCGTATGAAGGTATTCTCAATGCAAAAGAGCTAATGGATTGGATCAATTCATTAGACAAATATTTCGACTATGAAGAGGAAGGTGACAACAAAAAGAAGGTGCGATTTGTAGTTACCAGATTGAAGGGTCATGCAGCTATCTGGTGGGATGAGCTACAGATATCTAGAACAAGGAAAGGAAAGTCCAAGATCAAGCAATGGGACAAAATGGTGAGTAAAATGAAATCCAAATTTATGCCTAAATATTATCAGTTAAATCTTTTTAAACAAATGCAAAATTTAAGGCAAAAAGGAATGTCTGTTAAGGAATATACATAAGAGTTTTATAGATTGAGTATTAGAGTAGGACATGCAGAAGATGACATGGAGAAGGTATCTAGATATATCAATGGCTTAAGTTATGACATCTAGGATGAGATCAACTTGTTGAGTCTAAAGACTATTGAAGATGCCTATCAAGCAGGTTTGAAGGTAGAAGAGAAGATGTTGAGAAAACAGAATCAGAGGAATAGAGGAAGAAGCTCAGTAAGAGGTAGAGGAACTGCCAGACCAAGGGAACAACAGCATCAGCATGAAGCAAGCAGCTCAATTAGTAGACCACCACAAAGGGGAGACTTTAATAAAGGAAGATTTGCACCTAGAGGAAGAGGCCGAGGAAGAGATGTTCGATGTTACACATGTGGAGAGTGGGGACATGTGTCATGGGACTGTCCTCATAATAAACCAGCAAGTTAGAGGAATGAAAATGTGGCTGAGGCAAAGTTAGGAGCACCTCGACTTATGGAAAAGGAAGAACCCCTTGAAGTAGGAGAATCCCCATTATTGAGAAGGACCTTGCTTAAGATAGAGAAGGATATTGAAGAACCAACGCAGAAGAATAATTCATTTAGAACTACCTGTAAATCTAAAGGTAAGTGTTGTAAAGTGATAATTGACAGTGGCAGCACTGATAACCTTGTTTCTACAGAGATGGTGGACAAGCTAGGGTTGGTAAAGACAATACACCCTACTCCTTACAGAGTGTCATGGTTACAGAAGGGACATCAGATTATTGTGACAGAACAATCCAAGGTTGAGATACAAATTGGTACGTATAAAGATGTGATATTATGTGATGTAATTCCCATGGATGTATTCCATGTATTACTGGGAAGACCATGGTAGTTTGATCAAAAAGCTATTCACGATGGGAGGATAAACACTTACACTCTAGAGAAGGATGGAACTAAACATACATTGCTGCCATTGAAGGACGACGCTGACAAAGGAACACCTGGAAGTAGTGTTATGTTGATGAGTGGGAAGGAGCTATTACAAGAAGTTGAAAAAGGTGAAGAAATACATTTTGTTGTCATAGGGAGACCAAAGGTAATTTTAACTTCCAAAAACTTGGATGATTTGCTTGAAGAGGTTAAAACTTTATTGAATGATTTTGATGATATTATTGTGGATGAGTTGCCAAATGCATTGCCACCGATCAGGAGTATTAGTCATCATATTGATCTAATACCAAGAGAAAGTTTTCCAAACAAAGCAGCATACAAATTAACTCCTCAAGAGAATGCAGAAGCTGGAAGACAAGTGCAGGAGCTGATGGATAAGGGGATAATCAAAGAAAGTCTTAGTCCATGTGCAGTACCAACAGTACTCAGTCCAAACAAAGGAGGAGAATGGCATATGTGCACAGATTCCAGTTCCATAAACAAGATCACAATCAAGTATAGATTTCCTTTGCCATGCATGGATGATTTAATGGATTGTTTGAGTGGATCAAAGTATTTTACTAAAATAGATTTGAAGAGTGGATATCATCAAATAAGAATTCCGAGAAGGAGATGAATGGAAGACTACATTTCAAACAAACAGTGGGTTGTATGAGTGGTTAGTGATGCCTTTTGGACTCACTAATGCACCTAGCATGTTCATGAGATTAATGAATGAAGTCTTGAAGGAATATGCAGGCAATTTTGTTATTGTTTATCTTGATGATATTCTAGTTTTTAGTAAAAGTAAGGAAGAACATATAGAGCATCTTAAATTGGTTTTAAGAACTCTGAAGAAATAGAAACTACTGATAAATTTGAAGAAATGTAGTTTCATTAAGGAAGAATTAATTTACTTGGGATTTGTAGTTTCTAAAGAAGGATTGAAAATGGATCCAGAGAAAGTCCAAGAGATTTGGAATTGGCCTATTCCTAGAAACATATTTGAGGTAAGAAGCTTCCATGGTCTTGTAAGTTTTTACAGAAAGTTTATCAAAGGTTTTATTCAGATTTGTGCACCAATTATTGAAATAATCAAGGAGGATAATCAACCATTCAAGAGGACATGAGTAGCAGACAGGAATTTTAAATTGCTGAAGAAGAAAATCACAGAGGAACCAATTTTAGCTTTACCTGATTTTGAAAAGGTATTTCAAGTTGAAACAGATGCTAGTGGAGTTGTAATTGGAGCAATTTTGAGTTAGGAATAGAGACCAATATCATACCTTAGTGAGAAACTAAATGAAGCTAAGAAGAAGTATTCTTCTTATGATAAAGAATTTTATGCTATTGTACAAGCCTTGAAGAAATGGGGACATTATTTGTTGACAAAGGAATTCATATTGTATTTAGAAAATCATGCTTTACAGTTCATAAATAACCAGCCAAAATTGAACCAGAAACACGCCAAGTGGGTAGAATTTTCGCAAAGCTTTACTTTTGTGATAAAACACAAGAGTGGTAAGTCAAATAAAGTCATTGATGCATTGAGTAGGGTAAGTTTTATTGTGTAAGAATTCAAAGTGTGTGTTGTAGGATTTGAGGAAATGATTGAAATGTACAAAGATGATGCAGATTTCAAACATATCTATGCAACAGTTCAGAATCCAATAATTCATAACAGAAGTCAGTGGTTAGATTATCTCATTCAAGGAGGCTTATTGTTTAAAAGCAACAAGTTGTGTATTCCCAAATGTTCTATGAGGGAAAACATAATAAAGGAAAAACATAGTGGAGGATTATCTGGTCACTTTGGACAAGATAAAACCTTTACTCAGGTGAATGATTTTTATTATTCGCCAAAAATGTAGACTGATGTTAAGAAATTTGTTGAGAAGTGTAGGATATGTCAGCATGCTAAAGGAAGGAGCCAGAATACAGAATTGTATCATCCATTGCCAATACCATACCGACTATGGGATGTAGTTAGCATGGATTTTGTTTTGGGCTTACCTAAAACTCAGAGAGGGAATGATTCCATTTATGTGGTAGTAGATAGATTTTCCAAGATGGCACATTTCATTGCTTGTAAGAAGACTAGCGATGCAACACATATTGCTAATCTATTTTTTCAGAAATTGTAAGATTACATCGATTGCCTGTAAGTATTGTGTCTGATCGAGATACAAAGTTTGTAGGGAATTTCTGGAGAACTCTTTGGAAGAAACTAGGAGCTAACCTCAGTTTTAGTTCAGCATACCATCATCAAATAGATGGACAGACCGAAGTAGTAAACAAGAGCTTGGGAAACATATTCAGAAGTTTAGTGTATCAAAATCCTAAGCAGTGGGATTTAGCACTAGCTCAGGCTGAATTTGCTTATAATGATACTCCAAACCAAAGTACTGGAGTGAGTCAATTTCAGATTGTTTTTGGAATGAATCCAAGAGGTGTGTATGAGCTCAGAAATTTGGGTAAATAGGAGATAAGAAGTGAAAAATTCGAAGGGTTTGTAGAGAAGATGCAGAGACTACAAGAAGATGTCAAAGGAAGATTGCAGGAAAGCAGCAGCAAATACAAACAGAGGGAAGATATGAAAAGAAGAGAGAAATAATTCCAGGTGGGAGATTTAGTGATGGTGTATTTGAGAAAAGAAATATTTCCTGCTAAAACATATAATAAAATGAAAATGAAAAATATAGGACCATGTAGAATTAAAAGAAAGTTTTCAAGTAATATGAAATTGAATTGCCAAAAGGGATTGGGATATCACCTATATTAAATGTTGCAGATTTGTATCCATACAAGGAGACAAAGACAGAGCTACAGGAGGAAACTATAGGAGATGAAGTTCAAACTATGAACTGGGAAGAACAAATGCCAAAGACAGCTAAGAAATAAGTGGAAGTTGTTTTGGAGAAGAGAGTATCCAAAAGAACCAGAGGACAAACTTATTTCCAATATCTAGTCAAATGGAAAGGACAACCAGTGGAGGATGCTAGCTGGTTGACAATAGCAGAATTGTAGAAGTATGGAGTAAGTCCTGAAAGTTTGAAGGACGATTCTTTTCTTCCCCGGGAGTCTGATGCAGGAGCATCCAGACTT
The DNA here is from genome assembly GCA_031772625.1 of Pinus tabuliformis. NCBI lineage: Eukaryota > Viridiplantae > Streptophyta > Pinopsida > Pinales > Pinaceae > Pinus > Pinus tabuliformis. The sequence continues at coordinate 259,615,096 of CM062809.1, read as the reverse complement.
AGCCAGCAATGTGAAAGTTTGTTCACATGTTGTGGCTAAACAAGTTGAATTACATTGACCTGATTAGTCAAAAGTTAGTTTTACTGAGAGGGTTAGATATTTCAAGAAATTAGTTGTATTTCATTATTGTAATAGTTATAAATTGTCTTATTTTAGGTTCAAAGATAAGTTGTTAGCATAGGTGTGTGGTAGAGCTAGGAATTAGAGATTTGTTGTTAGATTGATTAAAAATAGAGGTTGAGTTGTTAGGCACAGTTAGAGTAATCTTCGATTGATAAAAAGAAGAAAAAATGTAATGAGCAAAAGGATTGAGAGTGGATTGAGTGGAGCGAGAGTCAAGAATAGTGTGTAGATTGATTTTTGAAACAAAGGTCTTTCATTTGTGTAATCGGGCCAAGGTTGAGACTCTATAATTATTTTATTATGAATGAATGATATTGTGTGTGTGATCAATTATCAAGCCTACGGAAACCCTCGTTGTGCTTTTGTTTCTTTGTATTCGGGCTGAGTCATTATCCCTTTGTTTCGCTATGTTTCACACTTAAATCATATGATTGATAGAATTTGGAGGCTTTATTATAAATATCATTGTTTGGTGCCACTTTAATCCTCACCGTTGGATCATCAATATTGGATCGGCGAAGTTTATTTATATGGTTTTGACCCCGCAAGCAAAAATCTAATTTACACTAAGAATCGACACAAAACATAGATCGGATCTGAAACCTGGACTTAAAATATTATAGAAGGAAGCTTTTAATTCTATCGGGTCTGTGGACCTCCATTGCATCGCAACTCTGAAGTGGAGGGAGCCTGGGCAGGGGACTTGCGATTGTGCGATTCAATCGTGGCCATTAGATCATGAACTAATCGCAATCGTTGGATCGCGAAAGTAGTTTTGCAACAGTAAATGGTATTTCGGGTGGCTCAAGAGTTGTAAGCGGTATTGAATGTTGGTCCCCCAATCCCATTCACCATTCAACACATAGCAGCGGAGGATAGAGAGAAAATTGTTTATCAAGCGGTTAACCCCTGGCTTGTTGTCTCATCTGAAATCTCCAACAGCCATCAGATCAAATGGATCCAGATCGACGGTCACAAAGGACCATGCATGTTGACTTATCGACGTACGACGTGTGCTCCAAATTTAAAAGGTAAAATTCATTGTTTTGGCATTTTTCCAAAGGCATTTTGGTTTAAAAGGAAAAGGTCGGGTTACAATAAAAAGGTGAATCGTGGGGTGATTGTTAGGGCTTCTTAAGCCATTGTTTCCGCTTGCGTCAAAACCTCAGCGTCAACCTCTAGGGTCTACGTCAGCCTCTCTTTGGCTTAGAGTTAGCCCAGTATCACTCTGGCTTGGCCCGTGTCAGCCTCCGGAGGCACTGCGTCAGCCCTCTAGCCCTCTGTGTCACCCAAGCTAGCCCTTTGAGGCATTGTGTAGCTCCTAGCTACCTCTGCGGAGCCGTGGCTGGCTCTATGTGAGCCCTGGCTGGCTCTGTGTGAGTCTTGGCTGGATCTGCGTGAACCCTTGATTGCTTTTGCGTCCCTCTCTCCGGCTATTGCACTGATCCTCCTGGTGATATCTTTGCCTCTCTGCTTCTATATTCACTGCCCCTCAATTACAACTCTGATCACTCTCTCAACTTTCTCAGCAAACCCAGCCCCAGAAAGTCGAAATCTTGATCTCTCGATGTGTTCTCTAAGTGACCCTCAAGCCTCCTCTTATACTTTTCTCATTGACAAATCAATGGCTGAGACTAAGTCCCTAATCAATGGCTAAGATTAGATCCGGCTTGATCCATGACTTTTGGACCATTCTAACACAGTTTTATATCAATTCACATTAATATTTTATTTTCCCTAAGTTTAGACTTAGGGACTCCATTAAAAATATTAATTATTTTAATATCTCCCAAACTGTTTAGAATCTGCTCAAACCCTTTCTGGGTATTGAATATCTCATGTTCCTTAGCCTCTCCACCAAATTTTGTGGCTAGAGCACATCTCATGCTACCCCAAATCAACACTCCTTACCGAGGATTGTGCTCTAGCAATACTCCTCACTAAGTATCACCCTAATCATCCGGAATCGGTCCCCGTACTGATGCTAGGCCTACTGCCCATCGTCTGCACTGCTGCATCCTATACTGCTACCAATGGGCCTGCCACTACCACTGCTGCATCCTATACTGCTACCAATGGGCCTGCCACTACCACTGCTGCATCTATACTGCAACTCCCTCTACATATGTGTTGTTTCCCATGGCCCTACCACTGCCATTGCTACATCTACACTGCAACCCCTCTCATCATGCTACATTGTGATGCCCATAGCACTAACATTGCTAACTGTTGCACTACAACTCATTTACTGAGAAGTAAGTAACTTATCTCCCAACTTTGACATCTTTGTCATGCTAGAAACACTACTGATGTTGAAGCTCCCTCTGTCACTAACAAGTGCTCCTCTCTGACCTCTGCGATGCTGCAACAACTTTGTGTATCTCGCACTATTGGACACCTATCTCTGCCATCTTGCATGGGTGCAACACTCACTTGCTTCTCGCACTACTGCCTCATGCTATATTGGGAATCCTGCATTGTAGCTCCCTCTGTCACTCCATCCGCATCCGTCTCTACTACCATCTGCCAATATTGCTACTCCTCTTCGAGGCTCTTGTAGTAAGGTCTAATCCAAGAGGTTGGGTACCTCAAGGACCCTTCCCCTCATCACCTGTAGTCCGTTTGACTACAACTCGATGTCTCCCCACTTCTGCTCAAGTGATGTGTGTGCACTTATGGCACAATCATCCTTTTTCTCCACTTCCTTCTCTTCCCTCTCTAGTGTAGCCTTAGTCTCTGAGGCATCTCACTTGCTCTTCTTCCTTGGACACTGAGTCACATAATGACCTAGCTCCCCACAGTGGAAGAATTTGACCTTGGAGAAGTCCTTCTTCTTCCCTTTCTCCTACTTTCCCTCAGATGCTAGGGCAGCATCTAGCTTCTCCTCCTTCTTGATTTTGATCCCCTTGACACTACTTCCCACCTTGCTTAACTTTTTGATCTCTTCTTGGCGAAGAGCAGCCAACATTTCCTCCCAATCTGGAAGGGTCACCCTGCTGAGTATGCTCTGGACAAACAACTCCCAGTCTTTTGAGACTACGTTCAAGGCTATTCTCATCATCAATTCTTGATCTGGCGTAGCCCCTATGGAAGTCAGCTGATCCTGAATCTCCTTCAATCGACCGACGAAGGGGTCGATCTATTCTCCCTTCTACATTTGGTATGATTGCAATTGATTTTCTAGTAACATCCTTCTATGCACAAAAGTATGCTAGTACAATTTCTTTGGGGCCTCCCACATCTCATTTTCCGTTTCCTTTTAAGAAATATGTGGTACTACATGGTCCTTGACCCTGTCAAGAATGATGCTCTTGGCCCTCTCCATTGCCTCCTCATACTTGTCATTATCAACTGGGTCAACTGGGATAGCTATCGTCCTCAAGGCGAAGTGCTTGACACGATTCCTATCTAGAACGCATAGGGTTCTGGCCTTCCAGACTACGAATTTTGAGGCTCCATCCAATCTATCCTGGTCTCTTACTCCATTCACTGCCATCTCACTGCTCCTCTACTTCCCTCTTGGAATTTCTTGGTGTGACTCCCTCTGAGCCTCAATTTCCCTCCTGGAAACCCTTCTTCCAATGTCGAGATGCCCCCCACTTCGATTGTTAGTGCAACTGCACCACTGATCCGAATTTCTCGACTAGAAATCCATGGTAGAAACTCCCTCTTTCTTGGTCTTGCCATATTAGGTACTATTCTAACTGTAATACCCCACCAACTCTACTCTACAACTTATCCACAACCTCCTAAACCCCAGCAAAATTAAGATTAGATCCTAGGCTCTGCGTAATCCCGGCACCGATAAATTAGCTTCCTCGGCCAACTATGTCAGCCCTCCTAGCCTCTGTGTGGCTCTACATGAGCCTATCTTTGCATCCCTTAGCCTCTGTGTTTCCTCTTCCTGGCTCAATCTTGATGACGTAGGCACTGTCTCACCCCTTCCTTGCTACTACTCTGCTAGGAATAGCTTCTGTCACTTGAGACAACTGTTTTCTGCTGCTGCTGCTCTGCTCAGCTGATGTACTCAATTCTCCTATGATATACAACCACGTTCCGATACCATGTTGGAATTTATAAGTCTAACCCGTTAGAAACCCTTCATGTACTTTCTAATTTATTCCTACCTACTTGTTCTGTTAATTAATAAGTTATTTACCATGTAAATACTGGAAATAAATACAAGGGCATGCTCAACACATTATAGATCATCAACTGAAGGAAATAGAAACAAGCACACAAGTGACATTGCTGTTTTTGGACTAATGTCCCCGGAAAAACCCAATGCGGGAAAACTGTGGTAGCTATCTGAGGGTTTGATTTATTAAGCAGTTTCAGAATACAATCTGGGTGCCAAATCTAGCTCACCCAACATAGAAAACTCTCGGCTATAATACCTCTCTACTCGGAAGCAGATATTACGACTAAAACCCTGGATAAACACTCCAACAGCTCCACAGCTCCAATTTTCCCCATGAAACCTCAACATCAGCCTCTAGGGACTACGTCAACCTCTCTCTGGCCCAACGTTATCCTAGCGTCACTCTAGCTTGGCCTGTGTCAACCTCTGAAGGCACTGTGTCAATCCTCTGGCCCTCTGCGTCACCCATGCTGGCCCTCTGTGGCACTGCGCAGCTCCTGGCTGGCTCTGCGTGAGCCCTGGCTAGCTCTGTGTGAGCCCTAGTTGGCTTTGTGTGAACCCTTGGTTGCTTCTGCATCCCTTTCTCTGGCTACTGTACTGATCCTCCCGGTGCTATCTCTGCCTCTCTACTTCTGTATTCACTACCCCTCAGCTGCAACTCTGATCACTCTCTCAACTTTCTCAGCAAACCCAGCCCAAGAAAGTCAAAATTTTGATCTCTTGGTGTGTTCTCCAAGTGACCCTCAAGCCTCCTCTTATACTTTTCTCATTGACAAATCAATGGCCAAGATTAAGTCCCTAATCAACGGCTAAGATTAGATCTGTCTTGATCCATGGCTTTTGGACCATTCTAACATAGTTTTATATTGATTCACATTAATATTTTATTTTCCCTAAGTTTAGACTTAGGGACTCCATTAAAAATATTAATTATTTTAATATCTCCCAAACTATTTAGAATCTACTCAAACCCTTTCTAGATACTGGAGATCTCATGTGCCTTAACCTCTCCACCAACTTTCGTGGCTAGATCACATCCGATGCTACCCCAAATCAATAATCGATGTTTCCAAAAAAAGAGAAAATCACATTAAAAAAACCGATGCATCTATAACGTAAAATATAATCGGTGAATTGTGTTATATAAAAGCATCGTGAGGACATATTTTTTCATGCCTGGTGCCTTTTAAGAAAACGATAGAATTGTTGCATTTATCACTTCAAGCATCAGTTTCGTTTGAGATTAATGCCCCGATGCATTGTAATTCTTAAAGCACCAACACTTTCATATAACTAAATCCCCAGTCCTACAAAATATTATTTCTAGCCTGGTGCTTTAAGAAAACTAATAGCACCAATCCTTTTGTATAACTAAAGCATCAGGGCCTTTGTACTAATGATACACATTGGCTACAAGTTAAAAAAAAAAGCACCAACAGAACAATTATTTTTTGTGTGTCCTGGTGTCATTCCTTAGAAGAACACCCCAAGGATTTTTTTATCTCTTAGCAATGGTGTGCTATATGTTACAGACCTATATTCATTACATTCAATGAATCAATGCTTTTAGTTATGTATGTTTTACATTGATTTTATGTATTTAGTACATTAGTGTTACTTGTTCCATTAAGTGCACCGAAAAAATAAGCATCTGCTAGAACCTTCGGCCGAATAGATTTTTTCAATTGTGATGAAGTTCCATTAAAAGATCCACTATCTCAAATGGATGTTTTAGTAGATGTTTTTTGGAAAAAAATTCCAATTTTATAGCACTAAAAAAATTCGTTATAACATCTTCTAGAAGGTATTTTCCTTGTAGTGTTGTGTTGACAGTGCTCGACTTGCCAACATGTCAGGGGATCTCCCCTATAAGAGGTCCCAATTAGACCTCAAACCGTTTGGTGTAGGAGTCCCAAGAGTGGGTTGTACGGTAATGCCTTGACCACGGTTTCGCACAAAGGCAGGTAAGATTTCCTTGTTCGTAGCAAGGGTGTGACAGTTGTAGTATGTCAAGGAAGGTGCATGAGAGGTTCTAACACCCTGAGTGTGATGTTAGTGCCCCCCTTGGAAACATGTAATAGTAAGTGGCTTGGAAGGGAACACATGAGAAAAAATGCATAACAAGATGGAAAGCAAGTTAGCAAGCAATCCAAAGTGATGGTTGAACCAAGAACACATTTCAGAAATATTTGTACATGCTTATATAGAATAGTCCATACATGCATGCGTAAGCAAACAAATACATTTATCATTTAGAGTATACAAGATAGCTGGAATACAATAAAACATATGCATGAAATGTGTTGGCTCTATTATATTAAGTTGTTGATGATGCTGCACCCACCAACACGTCAAAGGAGGTCCTCGGTAACAAGTCCTAATTAGACCTCAAACCGTTTGGTGTTGGAGTCCCAGCAGTGGGTCATATGGTAATGCCTTGACCACGATTTTGCATAGAGGCAAGTAAGATGTCCCTGTTGGTAGCAAGGGTGTGAAAACTGCGGCAAGACAAGGAAGGTGCATGAAAGGTTCTAACACACGAAGAGTGGGGTGAGTGCACCCCTTGGAAACCTTTGATAGCATGTGGCTTGGAAGGGAACAAATGAGCATAGATGCATCACAAACTGGAAAGGAAGTTAGATAAAAATCCAAAGTGATGGTTAAACCAATCAACACATTTTAGTAAGATTCATACATACTTATACAGAATGGTCCATACATGCATGCGTAAGAAAACAGATATATATACCATTTAGAGTAAACAAGGTAGCTGGAATACAATATGACATATGCATGAAACATGTTGGATCTATTATATTAAGAAGTGTAAGTTCCAGTCATACAATACATCCATGTCCAACCACTAGTTCCGATAGCAGAACGTTACAACCACAACTTCCTACTCCTCCAAAGAGATGTACTAGCTCTGCGCAGTGGAGAAGCCAAGGCTCGTTACAATACTGTCCAAGCTCTCTCTAAGATAGTCTTATCAGAAGCTTGACTGACCAAAAGCCCATACAATGAGTTATGAGGTTCTATTTATAGCAAAGGGTGGGGTGACCCTTGACATCCCCCTTTGTGACAATTCATCTACCCTCATGACTCTTCATCTACTCTATGATTGTTACATCCAACTATCGACACTTGAACTTCCACTTGATAAGACAATACATTAAAATGAACATGTGCCCATGTGAGACAAAATGGCCTGAACAAGCCATGCAAGACATCACTAAAACTCGGTCCGTTGTGGTGAGACCAACTCTTTGACATACTTGTGATGGTCAAGGTGGTGGGTTGGTGCCAAGATTGGTCATCCGTGATGGTCTGCATGTGTTCCATGGTTACATCTTGCTAAAGTGAACTATTGCCTCTGTTGCATCCAGGAGCATTGGTATGGCTCCTCCATCCAACTCGTCTAATAGCATGTGCATGGTCTTCTAGGTGCGGTTAAACTAGAAACACACTGATGCGTAATGTTCGTGTTGATCTTCAAGTGTGTGCTGGTGGTCATCCGCATCAACTTGTCGAAGTACATGTTAAGATCCAGTTGGACTTGCTTCTTGTCTTCGCCTCGATGAGTGTGCCGAATGGGTGGGATCGCATGCATGTGCACAATGACATGCATTCTTCTACATTCCCTTGCATGTGATCAACAAAACTTCTAACCTTGTCTGCTATGTGCCAGCTGATGGGATGGATCTATAACTTTTACATGTGTAGTTTCATGTGTGAGTGCATGTTGCGCCCGCTACTGTACGTGTTCCTGCAGTAACTCATTCTCTCGTCTGTGCACCTCCTATTCTTCCTTGAGTTGCTTCTTGAGAACATGAAAATCCTTCTTTGTTCCATTCTATACCTTCACATGAACTTCATGTCGCACCGTCACCTCATAGCCTAAGTCTCCAAATTTTATTTCACCACAAGTAGATCTACTTAAGCTTACAACTTTGTTCAGCCTCTATGTTGTCAACAACCTTCCTCCTGCATTCGTTGCATCTGGTATGTTTCCTTCAGCTAATGTTCATGGTGTTGCTTGTTTTGATGTTGCTTCCATCACATCTTGATGTCCTTGTCTACAAACAACTTGATGTCTTCATGGGTAGGCAAGTTCATAGACACTTGATCGACTGCATCCCTAAGTGTGCTATGAATGGTGTCTTTGACTCTGCTCTCCTGGAAACCATTTTACCTGTGTTGTTGAGAGGCAGATGAACACCTATGATACCTAGAGACATGGAAACACTCATGGAAAGAAATATTTTAGTCGAAAACCAAAATGAACTTGAGAACTAACTTGCAACATACCTATGTGACTGATCATGAAGGTTGCGCAGTTTCTGGTGGGAGGTCGGGAGAATGATTGCGCAAGGCATAGTCTGGGATATCAGGAGGTTAACTAACTATTGGAACTGCACAATGCACAATCCATCCTAGCTTTTGATTGGTGGAATTACGCAATGCACAATCTTAGCTAGGAATGGTTGCAGGCTCAATGACTGCGTTGCAATTTTATGGGCCTGCAGTCACTGACCCTTAGAATTGTGCAATGAAAGACTAGAGGATAGTCATTCGGAAGAAATGTGAATTTTGTGAGAGGAAGACAGAGCCTTCCCTTTCAGGATTGCGTAATGCTGTCTTCGTGAGGTAGAGTCCGAGCCAAGGCTTCCTAGACCCGTCGACGGGAAACTGAAAGCGAATGTGAATGTGAATGCTTGGTGATATTGAGTGTAAGCATAAGTCAATGATCATGCATGCAAACAGTGAATGACAGATTCAGAAAATGGAACAACATGCATGTTCGTGATGCGAGTTGCCGAATCAACAACTGTTCATTAAAAGCAATTTCATGCATGCGACAATAGTGAGATGTTAAAGAAAACTAAAAAGGTGCTAGTACAAGCTAGTATGTATCAAAATGACAGCAAGTGATCACTATAATCATGCAGACAACATTCATACAAAGTGAAACAAAAAAAGCACCAAAAATGAAACACAAGACATGGAAGGTGGGCTTACCACAAAATAGCTGAGTTGAATGTGTCGACAACTCCTATATGTGATGTGGGATGTCATTGCTACAAGGTTAATGTGAGGAATGAGATCTGTAGCATCTGGTTCATGAGTTTTGATAAAATCGAATATGTGATGTGCATGCCACAAATCTAGGAAGAGTGACACTTGGTGGGAGGTTTCCCAAATTATCCTTGCATGCAACCTCTAGCTGCTAAAAGTAGATCGCTAAATCAAGGGATGTCTTTGCATGCTACCTTGGGAGAAGTAGCCCATGCATGCAAATCGGTTTTTCTCAGCCCCGGAGGGAACTAGTAAACTCAACTGCACATGTAAGAGGCTACTCAACTACTAGGAGAAAATGTGCATTTCTGGATGGGAGTTAGGCTGACCTCCTAGGAGATTTGTGCAATTTCTAGGTAGAGTAGGTGACTGCTACCCAAGATTGCACAATTCCTGGGCTGAGCAGCCCTACTGGGAAGAATTGTGCAATTTTTTGGATGAAGCCTGACTCGTAGAATTGCGCAATTCTAGAGCCTAGCAGGTTGCCAGACTGAATTGCACAGTTTTTCAAGGGAAGGCTAGTTTCCCTCTAGAATTGCACAATTTCTTGAAGGACCTACTCAGCCTATAGCTGGACCAAGTCTGGACAAACAACTTGTGAGGGGATGCATCAAGCTATGATAAACAGGCTGCCTTTCTGCAAGAAAACACTAAAGCTTGTGTACTTGAAAAAGCAAGACATGCTACTGCGAAAAGTTAGTAAGGAGGCTCTAAAACGAAGCTAAGGAAAACTTTGGGAGGGTGCTTGTAAACATTACAACACTTGGCGACACACTGGTATAACTCTAGCTCTCTAAATGGACCTTTTTCATGAAAAACAAGTCTAACACCTTTGGAAGTATTGTCTAGTTCTTAGCTCATCTTGGTTTCACACTAGCCTAATTATAAGATGTAGCATCTTTCAAACCCTTGGTCGATTGACACACATTCCTAGCCAAGGCAACATAGTTGTTTCGATTGGGGTTGAGGGGTATATTGGTGCACAAGCGGTGTAGTCCTCAGAGTCTTAGTTTCATCTCTAGTGTTGCTCTGCTACTAGTAGGCCTGGACAATACCCCGGCAGAGTCATGGAAGAACACAAGCATCGCTCCGCTACCAATGATCCTGGTCAGTACCCTAGTGGAGTTACTTGCATCACCTCTCTGCGTAGAAAGCCTTTCTCTTCTTTCATCTTATTCATTTTTCATTTTTTTCCATAACTGTGCATAGCACTTATTCATTTCAGAAGCGGAAGAGGGATCCCAACTTATTGAGAGTAGAATCAGTTCTTCCTTTAGAGAAGTAGTTTATTATATACCTCTAACATACTTGTTAAGGTTTTCCCCCTCACCTTACTCTACTTGACTGAGCTAACAAGGGTGATCCAAAAAACAACTGACTAGAGTAGGTGACACTAGTTAGCACGCAAGCATTGTGTTTTCACCAAGTTTGACCTCAATCAGTATGTATTTTCCTTCGACGTATCATGGACTAAAGATAACAAGTTCATCATATAGATGTGGGATGACAGATAACCAATTAGTGATAGCAGTACAAGGCCTCTTGTACTTTATCCATCTTGTTTCAAGAGTCATACATGGTTTCATGGGAAACTAGCCTATGAACAAAACAAGAAAACAAACAACAAAGAAAAGTACAAGCAGAAGAAAACGTGAAAGAAAAGTGAGTAAGCAAACAACAAAGTAGACAAACAAACAAACAAAACAAGAAAACAAGCATGCAAGTAAACCAACTAAAAGCAAACACTACTCCTACTCCTAAGCTAACAATGCATGGGCCTGATCAAGTGAAGTGATATTTCGAATGCAGCCACCGACACATTGGTTGACCCATGTTGGTGAAGGCTTGGTCTAGAAGCAACCTAGTTGTGCGGACCATCAAGCGAGAAAGATATAACAATAAAGACAAACATACTTCATATTTAAAAGTACCCATAGAACATAAGTAAGTGCAAGTACATGACGAGCAGTCTATGGACTTATCATGGTGTTGTTTGACACTGCGTGCAACTTTGAAGCATATGCATACTCTTGATTGTGACATGCAAGCAAAAGAAGGAAACAAAGACAACTTGTGTCGTGCATGCGTGCTTGCAATGTAAGTTTTCTCCAATGCATGAGTGATGTTGCAGTTCGAGTGGAGGAAGCATGATCTGTGTGTGGGATTGATCTTCAATGCATACATATGAGTGATGAGGAGCCTCGGATGATTGACCAATTTCCTGATCGGAAGTGAAACTAACCACAAGAGAGCAAGGGCTTGACATAACCATCAGCTTTGGCTAAAGTGCCTTCATAGTCTTGGGTGTTTCGACTTCATCGTCAGATAGATCATCATAAACCGTTGGCTTAGAAAAATCCACTGCGATAGAATCATGATCATGACTAAATATGGGAGTAAACAGTTCACGACAACCATGAATAGAAAAATCAATGATTTCATCGGCATCCTCATGATTTGATGAATCAAACAGAGGGGTAGATGAGAAGATAACAAATTCATCCTCTGTGTTTCCGAAATAGGTAGATGAAAGATCAACTGGATTTTCAATGAATAACTTATCCTCTCCTTTGTCAGATGATGGACTGACATCCGGTGAGTCTTGCGAGTGATCAACAATGGGTGCATCCGTGGATGAAGATACACATGCAAAATCATGGATGGAAGGTTCACCAAAGATGTCAGGAAAGGGTGGAGGAGGCTCAAACGAAAGGGAGTTGTCCTTCACCGAGTGTTGGTGCTTAATCTCCCAGTCATACTCTTCATGAATGATAGTGCATGTTGGTTGCGCAACACCAACTTCGTCAATGGCTTGTTCCTCATTCACAACAAGTGTAGAGTCCAGAATGGAAGAAAACAAGATAGTATCATTTGGAGGAACAACTGAGTGCGAAGACAAAGGCTATGGAACAAAATGTATATGAGAACTAGATGGACTCACAACCAAATCTAAGCGAAAATTAAGCGAAGTGATGTTGGGAAGATGTGACAGTTGAACAGGTGTGTGAGCATGATCTTCAACATCACTCTCTGATGGTGGAGCTATTTGATGAGGGGATGGTGGATAGTCACTTGTGACAGTGACCGCCTCCATCTATGATTGTGCAGCTCCATCACTGAAGAATTATGAGTGAGGCTTGATTTCAAACTTCTTCTTAGGACAAGCAAATTTCTTGACATAGTACTCGAATCGGTCCCAAAGATAGAAAAATTTCATCTGGCTCTTCGCATCTTGAAACTGTAAATCACGAAAGCGCTGCCAAAAATCCATAGTTGATTCATGCAGAGCCTTCCTTTGCTGTAACAATTTTTGGTCAAGATGGTCTGGATCAAAATGATAGAAAGTGTCTTCAATGAGATCACAAAAGTGCTCGAGTGCATACCGTCAGCTAGTAGGCTGCACAACCATCGATGAGGAGATTCACGAAGTGTGTATGTAAGCAGCAAGCTGGAATTTTTGTTAAAACTTCCATATTCCTCATGAATCATCAAAAGAAATTCATGTAAGAAGTCAGGCTAGGCCACTTTGCCTTCATCATCATATGTGTAAGTGGACAAGAGATAAAAGAACTCCCTCGTGATGGTAACATCTTTGTGATTTGGAAAACATCATGGAGGGAGAAGAGTGAAAGAATCCATGATAAATATGCAAAGGTTCAAAATAGGATGAGAGGAAACAACTTGTCATTTGGCCCTCCTTCTAGCTCCAGAAATGTTGATGGTGTTGGACCCGCCAACATGTCAGGGGATCTCCCTAGTAAGAAGTCCCAATTAGACCTCAGACCCTTTGGTGTAGGAGTCCCAGTGGTGGGTCATATGGTAATGCCTTAACTGCGATTTCACATAGAGGCAAGTAAGATGTCCCTATTCGTAGCAAGGGTGTGACAATTGTGGCAAGACAAGGAAGGTGCATGAATGGTTTTAACACATGAAGAATGGGGTGAGTGCACCCCTTGGAAACCTGTGATAGCACACAGCCTGTGAGGGAACACACAAGCATAGATGCATCACAAACTGGAAAGCAAGTTAGCTAACAATCCAAAGTGATTATTAAACCAATAAACACATTTTAGTAAGATTCATACATACTTATACAGAATAGTCCATACATGTATGCATAAGAAAACAAATACATATACCACTTAGAGTAAACAAGATAACTGGAATACAATATGGCATATGCATGAAACATGTTGGTTCTATTATATTAAGAAGTGTAAGTTACAATCATGTAATAAATCCATGTCCAACCACTAGTTCTGATAGCAGAATGTTATAGCCACAACTGCCTGCTCCTCCAAAGAGATGCACTAACTCTGCGCAGTGGAGAAGCCAAGGCTCGTTACAATATTGTCCAAGCTCTCTCTAAGATAGTCTTATCGGAAGCTTGGCTAACCAAAATCCCTTACAATGAGTTATGAGGTACTATTTATAGCAAAGGGTGGGGTGACCCTTGACATCCCACTTTGTGACAATTCATCTACCCTCATGACTCTTCATCTACTCTATTACTGTTACATCCAACTATCGATACTTGAGCTTCCACTTGACAAGACGTTACATTACAATGCACATATACCCATGTCAAACAAAATGGCTTGAGCAAGCCATGCAATACATCATTAATGCTCTTTCCATTGTGGTGAGACCAACTCTTTGAAATACTTGTGATGGTCAAGGTCGTGAGTTGATGCGAAGCTTGGTCGTCCATGATGGTGTGCATGTGTTCCATGGTGACATCTTGTTGAAGCGAACTCTTGCCTCCATTGCATCCAGGTGCATTGGTATGGCTCCTCTATCCAACTCATCCGATCGCATGTGCATGGTCTTCTGGGTGTGGCTGAACCAGAAACACACTGATGTATAGTGTCCGTACTGATCTTCAAATGTGTTTTGGTGGTCATGCGCATCAACTTGTCGAAGTTCATGTTCAGCTCTAGTTGGACTTGCTTCTTGTCTGTGCCTCGGTGAGTGTGCCGAATGGGTGCGATCGCATGCATGTGCACAATGACACGCATGTTGCTACATTCCCTTGCATGCGATCAACAACACTGCTCACCTTGTCTGCTCCGTGCCAGTTGCGAGTGATGAGCCCCAATTTTTGGTACAATTTGGGCTCATATTGGCCTACTTACCTTGTTCAACCATTCATATTTTACCACTTATGCATTCATTTCTTAGTATATTCGTGTTGTTTGTAGGAAGAAGGGCAGGCATTATATCTATGTGGCTAATACATGATGATTTCAGGTTCTTGGCATTAAAGAGAGCAAAAGACCACGCAAAAGGAGACAAGGAGACAACAAAGGTGGCATTGCATGTTTATAGGGAGGTTGTCTACAGCTTTAAATGACTTCCCTCGTGCTTTTCACCTTAACTCCGAGCTCTAACAGCTCTCCCCACCGAGCTCAAAGGCAGCCAACACGTTCTACAGGATCAGCAGTTTTACAGCAGTTTGACTTTCAGTTGGACAGCCAAGCTCCACGAATGAAGGAGCCAGCTTGATCCTCATTTTGTATAAATATGGAGGCCGTAGCCTTTGTTAGAAGCTTTTTGACTTTTGGAATTACTATTGTAATCTCTGAGCATGAGTTACAGCTCGGTTTTTTGTTATTTTGTAAGCCAGTTTTGGCATGACATTAGACTTTTGATTATGAATAAAGGCAAGCAGATTTGGATCTAATTCTGAGTTTTTAAGGGAGCTATAGCTCTCAGGTTAGGGCCCAACCTGAGAGCAATAGACCTCCTCTGTTTTGTAGTGTTATTTGCCTTTCGTTCCAGCACTTTGTTTCTTTGCTTTGACATGCAATTCGAATTTACAGTCTGTTGATTTAGTTTTCGTGTGATTGAGTAGGATTAGCTTATGGTTACTTTGCTTTCAGCTGCTTAGATTCGATAGGAGGTTTGTAATACACAGGAGCTCCAAGAAAAGGTTGTTAGAGATCACTGCCATCTCTGTTTAGGGATTGGGGTGCAGTCCATATCAACCACCAAAAAGAAACGCAGTCTTTTACTTCCATGCAAGCTGCAACATAGTCATTTCCATTGAAGATCCATCCATGCACTTTTGATATTGAACCATACTTCTACATTTTTCATTCAATGCACGGCTTCTTTTCTCGGTTTTACATTGTTGTTCATAGGTTTAATGGCACAGGTATCATAGGTTAATGAATTCCCGTTTTTGGTGCAAGACATAAGTAATTTGTTTTATTTACACTGCTCCATATCCTTCTACTTCCTTTTTCTTCTTCTTAACCTCTCCTCAAGCCACCTACTCGACCTCTGTTCAGCTCGTTCACCTTCCAACTCTTTCATTGCCCACGTAGCTTCATCTTTTTGACCTTTCGTTGCTGCCATCCTTCTATCCCCCAATCAACTCCATACACTCTCTCTCCATCTTATTCCTCTGCCCCTGAGCCATCACCAGTTCCATCTCCACCTCACCTATCCACCCAAACCATTCCATCCCTTCACCATCACCCAAAACTTCCACTTACAGCACATCCTGTAGAAGTTAGCAGACTTCCTGTAGAATTCCTTAGTTTCCTGTAGGATCCCCTGCAGACATCCTGTAGAAGCCTGCAAACTTGGTTGCCGAGCATCCGAATGTTGTAGACCTCTGTGGACTAATGCTAGGGACCCTCTGGGACCTCTCCTAGCCCCCCTGACCTTTCCCAAGCTTTCCTCCCTTTCGCACCACCTCTGCACAACCAAACCCTAATAAGAAACAAAATCATCATCACTCCAACCAATTAAGCAAAAATCCAAAAACATGTTCTTTTCAATCAAAGTAGTTTAAGTTCATGCATTTGACATCATTAGAAGTAATGGCATCATTTACAGACACTTGCACTCCACCCATTGCATCCTAGAGGTTAAGCTAGTCAGATTAGGGTTTACTAGGGTTTCCATGTTTTGGTTGGCTTTCAGTTCATTGTTGCAAAGTAGATCAATTTCCCTTGAGATAGCCTTCGTCCATCATTTAGAAAGCTTCTTCTGAGAGCATATAGAAGTTGGCTTGAGCCCTAGCGGACTTGTGCCAGCTGACCAAGTGACAGTTGTGACAAGAGCTAGTACTTGTGCATACAGCACCGTCGCTTCCAAGTTTGTACGAACTACTGGGTTGATAAAATTAGAGATAGGGAGCCCCAGGAGTTGTAGCATTATTGCTACAATACTGGAGCCCACCATCTTTTTGGCGCCGTTGCCGGGGAAGCGTCAGAGTATTAGTAATTGTTGCTTTTCTTCTATTTTCTTACTCTTGCCTTCTGCTAAGTAGTTTATTTCATTTCCATTCTGCAAAAGTAGCATAGACATTTCTTGCTTTCATAGATTAGCATTTCCTGCTTTCATAGATTAGCATTTCCTGCTTTCATAGATTAGCATTTCCTGCTTTCATAGATTAGCATTTCCTGCTTTCATAGATTAGCCTTTCATTTCTGCAAGCGTAGACTAGTGTTTCATTTCTGCAATTTCATTTGAGCAGAGTAGATTAGTTCTTTCCTGCTTTCAGTTTAATTCTGCATCTTTATAGTTAGCTGTAGATCAATCTGTTTCAGTTTTGCAGGTACAAAAGAAAAAGCAAAAACAATCAAAAAGAAAGTCTTTTCCCTTTCATGCCTCGTAGGAACCGAGATAAATCAGGCAAATTCCTACCCAACACCCCCACCACATCACTGAGTCACCCTTCTCTCTTCTTTGGTGACAGTGACCCAGAAGAACCTATAGGTGAACATCCAGAGATATACAAATATCCTATAGTAGAAGAAGAGTTAGAGACCACTCCATCTGAAGCTATGGCTGACAATAGAAGAGAAGATGAGAGAATAGAAGGTGCCTTCCCCATCCGAGAGGCCAATGGAGAAATGAAAATGAAGAACATTAGCCCCTCCGCCTTACCTCACTTCCATGGACTGACTACTGAAGATCCTGATACCTTCCTGTTTGAGTTTTATGTCCTTTGTAGAACCTATGACTATACTGAAGATGAGCAAAAGCTGAAACTCTTCCCTTCAACTCTTAAAGATGCAGCATTGTGCTGGTTCATGGGATTACCTGGGAATAGTATCACCACTTGGGCTCAGATGCAGCAAGCTTTCAATACCAAGTACAGGGATTATTGTAGGTCTAAGGAAACCAAGGGAGAAATCTTTCAGATGACCATGGGAAATGATGAGTCCTTAGAGGATTATGAGGAGAGGTTCCAACTAAGCTATAAGCGGGCCAGGTGCACAATTGACCCTAAATCCCTCAAGTTGGTCCTGCTCCGAGGAGTCCCTGAAGACCTCTTAGATACCCTTCACATGTTAGCTGGGGGGGACATTTACCAACTGCCTTATGAGGACATCAAGACTGTGTTTAGAAACCACTCCAGGGCAGCTAGGAAACGAGGTAGGGGAAACCTCCTCTCAACTAGTGTCCCTTTCTCCAAACATGAGCTTGCAAATCAGTTAGAAGATCTCAAGAGTGAGGTGAGACAGACCATTGCCATGCAGCTGGACACATTCAGAATCCAGCAGAAGAAAGAAGAAGCTGAGAGAGCCTTGGCTGTCTTCTGCCCTAGGTGCACAAGGAGACACCCTAAGAACGAATGCCCATTGCATTCGGTTGAAGTATGTTTCGTTTGTGAGGAGGACCATCCCACAAATCAGTGTCCAACCTTACCTGGGTTTAAAGCCATGTACCAAGGGACAGAAGCTCCCACTGAACCTCTCTATTACCTCAACCAAAGGAGGCCACAAGGATCTAGACCTTATCATCAGGGGATGCAAGGGGCACCTCAAGCTTATTACAGCCCCAACCAATCGACTCCTATGCCTTCCTGGGGTCCCCCTGCTCATCCTTCATGGTCCATGCCTCCTCCATGGTCTTATCCACCTCAGTACCCCACTCAACCTACTTCTCATTCATATCATTCACATGCCCAGCCACAGCCTCAATGGAATGCACCTCAGTCAGGGTGGAGGCCCCAATACAACACTCCTCCTGCCATCTTGCCTCCACCACCAATTCAACCTCAGCCATTACCTCCTGCTCCTCCAAGGCAACCTCAAATGCCTGCTCAACCGAACCCGAACCCCAACAATAGACAGGCCCAGCAGGTATACACTGGGGAAACCTCATGCCCTACCTATGCTGTGGAGATCCAGGAGATCAATCTTCGATCTGGAAAGACTACCAGATCGCCAACCTCCTCCCCCAAAGGATGAGGAAGATAAACAAGAAAGTGAACCAAAGGCTATTCCACCCTTTCCTGAGAGACTAACAGCCACCACACAACCCAACCCAGAGGAGGATGAGCTTCTGGGTGAGCTCAAGCAGTTGTGTGTAAAAATACCACTTCTCCAAGCTATCAAGGATGTGCCAATATACAACAAACTGGTTAAGGAAAAGTGCTTCAAACACCCAGGCAGGCGGAAGAAAGATGCTTCAACCATTAATGTCATAGGACAACTGTCTGACCTGATGCTAGGGCAAGTCATCTGCCCAAAGTACTTAGATCCTGGAAGTCCTGTAGTAGATGTCCACATCAATGGCACCATCATACCTCACACCTTGATTGATCTGGGGGCTGCCATTAATGTGATGACCAGGGATACCATGCTCAAACTCAATCTTCAGGGTTCCTTGAGGAAGACCTCGACAGTACTGCAATTAGCAGATCGCTCCACTGTGACTCCCGAAGGGATTGTGGAGGATGTCTTGGTCTCTATTGACTCTTGGGAATACCCTGCAGACTTCCTGGTTCTGCAACCAAAGGCAAAGCTTACTGGATATCCTCTCATTTTGGGAAGGCCTTGGTTAGCTACTGCAGATGCTTACATAAGTTGTCGTGCAGGAAACATGACCATCAAAAATGGTCCCATGTCCAAGCAGCTAGTCCTATACCCTCTTGCCCAACCCTCCTTAGAGCATGACTTACCACTCTGGTTGGAAGAAGGAGAGGAAGACAAGGTGTACTCAACACCTCTGTGCACCTTAGATACCACTAGAAGAGACCCCCCAACCGAGGATGACTTGATCGAGACCTTGATCCAGAATCCACCTTCCAGTGCACTACCCTTAGAGAAATTGGTGGAGGATGCCCAAGCTAGCACCTTAGTGGATCTTTGTACAACCAACCCTATTACTTCCAGAATCAAGAATGTGGAGTTCGGCCCTGAGAAAGCATTGAAGATCAGCTCCTCCCTATCTCCTTCCCAAGAAAAGGAGTTGTGTAGTCTGTTGGCCAACCACCTAGATGCTTTTGTTTGGAGCTATAAGGAAATGAAAGGAGTCCATCCTTCGGTCTGTACCCATCATATATACATCAAAGAGGATTGTAAACCGGTTAGGCAACCCCAGAGGAGAATGAATCCAGCTCTTAAGGACATTGTCAAGGAAGAATTGCAAAAACTGTTGGATGCAGGATTCATCTACCCCATCTCAGATAGTGAATGGGTGTCCCCTCTGGTGTTGGTTCCCAAGAAAAATGGGAAATGGAGAATCTGTGTGGACTACCGAGAACTGAACAAAGCTACCAAGAAAGACCATTTCCCTCTACCTTTCATAGATCAAGTGTTGGATGGACTGGCAGGAAAGAAGTTCTTCTCTTTCCTGGATGGGTTTAGCGGGTACAACCAAATCCAAATCAGCCCGGAAGACCAAGATAAGACCACCTTCACTTGTCCTTAGGGTACCTTTTCCTACCGAGTTCTTCCCTTTGGGCTATGCAATGCTCCTGCTACCTTCCAGAGAGCTGTCTTGAGAATCTTCTCGGAGCTGGTCCATGATGTAGTGGAAATCTATATGGATGACTTTACTCCTTATGGGGCCAACTTCCAGGAAGCATTGTCCAATCTGGGAAAAGTCCTAACCAAATGCATCGAGATGAACTTGTCCCTTAGTCCTGAAAAATGTGAATTCCTAATGACTGAAGGGACCGTGCTAGGCCATACCATTTCTTGCCAAGGGTTACAAGTGGATCCTAACAAAATTGCTCTCATCAAGAAGGTTCCACCTCCTCAAAAGGTAAGGGATGTCCGGAGTTTCTTGGGATTAGTAGGATATTACCGGAGATTCATTAAAGATTTCAGCAAGCTAGCCTCGCCATTGTTTGGCCTGTTGGCAAAAGATGTGGAGTTTAATTGGACTGACGATTATCAGAGGGCTTTAAATGAATTGAAGGGCAAGTTGGTGTCAGCCCCAATCCTCAGAGGTCCAAACTAGGCCCTACCTTTCCACATCCACACTGATGCCTCGAACAAAGCCATAGGTGCAGCTTTAGGACAGGTTGAGCAAAAACTTCCATATGCCATTTACTTTGTTAGCAAAAACTTGTCCAAAGCTGAGTTGAATTACACTGTAACCGAGAAAGAATTCTTGGCTGTGGTCCATGCACTGAACAAGTTCCGACATTATATTACTGGTTACCAGACCTTTGTACATACAGACCATGCTGCAATTAGATATTTAATGAATAAACTAGATGTGAATGCTCGTATTATTAGATGGTTACTTTTATTGCAGCAGTTTGATTTGACCATTGTTGACAAACCAGGTAGAGAAAATGTTGTTGCTGACTTTTTATCTAGATTGGATTTGTCTGCAGATGAGGATGGAACAGTGGATGACCAGATGCCCGATGAACATCTGTTTGCCATTTCAGTACTCTCTCCATGGTTTGCTGATATAGAAAACTACCTTGTTTCAGCACAGTTCCCTCCGCACCTATCTTCCAGAGAGAAGAGCAGAATCATCAGAAAAAGTGCCTCATTTACTTGGATCGGGGGAAATCTGTTCAAGCTTGGCCCCGATCAGATCTTAAGGCGTTGTGTAAGGGAGGAGGAAGTCTTTGATATCCTCCTCACTTGTCATGATGGGCCTTGTGGAGGACATTTTGCAGCAAAGAGAACTGCCTTCAAAATCCTGCAGGCAGGCTACTATTGGCCCACACTTCATCAAGATGTCAGAAGATATGTCAGTCAGTGTGACCAATGCCAAAGAATGGGGAAACCGACCCAAAGGGATGAGATGCCTCTCCAACCTCAAGTGACTCTTGAGCCATTTGAGAAGTGGGGCATGGACTTTGTGGGCCCAATCAACCCTCCTTCGAGGCAAAGGTCTTACATCATTGTGTGTACTGACTATTTGACAAAGTGGGCAGAGACTAAAGCAATCAAAGCAGCAACAGAAGAAAAGGTGGCCGAGTTCCTAAGAGAAAACATCTTCTATAAGTTTGGCTATCCAAGAGAGCTGGTCACCGATCAAGGGAGCCAGTTCACATCCAACCTGGTTAAAGATCTACTAGCTCATCACAAGATCAAGCATAGGACTTCCACCCCCTATCACCCTCAAGCAAATGGGCAGGTGGAAGTCACCAATAGAGCATTAGAAGGGATCTTGACTAAGGTGGTGAGCAGCAGCAGAAAGGACTGGGCAGATCGCCTGGTTGAAGCCACATGGGCTTACAACACCACTTGGAAGACCACCATCGGCTTCACACCTTATGAGCTGGTCTATGGGAAGAAAGCTTTGATGTCCATTGAGTTTGAATACAACACTTTGAGGATGGCAGCTCAGCTGGACCTAGATCTCAGCCATGCACAACAAGAAAGGATATTGCAGCTGAATGGCCTGGATGAGCACCGATTGCAGGTCCTCCTTCACTTAGAAGTGGTTCAACTTCAGAGAAAGGTGTGGCATGACCAACATCTCCATGACAAGCAATTTCAGCCGGGAGATTGGGCTTTGTTGTATGACTCCAGATACAAAGATTTCAAAGGGAAGCTGAGAACCAGATGGCTAGGGCCATATTCAGTGGAAAAATGTCATGACAATGGATCTGTGCTTATTAGGACCATTGATGAGGAAGCCATCCCCATGCTTGTCAATGGGCATCGATTGAAGATCTACAGGAAGCCTCCCTCAAGACAAGAGTTCATCAAAACTATGGAGAAGGCAGTGTTGGTCATAGAGAAGGGTTCTGCCTCTGCTTTGGGCATACCCTGAAGAATCTAAAAAAAAAAAAAAAAAATAATAATAAAGATCCTTGGGTGAAAACCTTTCTGAGGCGCCCAAGGCAGGTAATAGGGGTGAAAACCTCATTGAGGCGCCCCTATTGTCTTTTCAAAAAAAAAAAAAAAAAAAAAGGAGATTGGAAAAAGATCCTTGAGTGAAAACCTCTTTGAGGCGCTCAAGGCAGATGGCAAGGGTGAAAACCTCAATGAGGCGCCCCTGTTATCTTTCAAAAAAAAAGAGAAAAAAAAGAAAAAAAAAAACAAAAGAAAAACAAAGTCAGCAGATTCATTATGTAAAATTGCATGCAGGTGTTCTATGGAGGAGAGGAAGCCTCTCAACTCAAAGCCAAGGGTCCTCATCATGCAGCAAGGACACCTTACCAGCACCTCCTCCAAGAATCCTCATTTTCTCCAAGGTATGTGCAATTTTATTCCAGCTTGAGTCTTCTACAGGAAGACGTAAATTTTCTACAGGAAAATGCAGAGTTTCTACAGGAAGATGCAGATCTTCTACAGGAAGGTGCAGACTCTCTACAGGAACGCATCCTTTCTACAGGAAACGTTGTATTTCTACAGGAAGCTTCCTGTAGAAGCTCAGAACGGGCCAAAGTTCATTTCATGAGGCGATCTAACGGCTAAGGATCGGTTTGGACGCATGCATGGCACAGTTATCAACCATGCACATTGCTGTTATCTTGCTCCACCGTCCTTGTCGACATGCAGCCAAGTACCTGCACCAGCAAAGCAGATTGATGAGTCTCGAGAAAAAAGCAACCTGTAAATGGAAAAAGCACTAGAGATCTCACACCATATTCATCACAGTCAGCCCGAGGCTCCGAGAGCATGATCGTGAGGCCATCCATTGTCATGCAGCATGCACCCAAGGAGGAAGAACTGTTCCAAGACATCCCGCGGGAGTCCTGTAACAGTTAAACCTGCTAGAGTGGATACCATTCACCGCGCAGGCCATCTGAAGGGAAACGTGGGCGCATGCAACTGAAGCATCCCATCCATCGACGGCAG
The DNA here is from genome assembly GCA_031772625.1 of Pinus tabuliformis. Lineage (NCBI taxonomy): Eukaryota > Viridiplantae > Streptophyta > Pinopsida > Pinales > Pinaceae > Pinus > Pinus tabuliformis. The sequence continues at coordinate 259,591,732 of CM062809.1, read as the reverse complement.
CTCGTGAACATAGACCTCCGGGCCTGTGTAAGTTCGCCAGCAGCAGGTAAATCGACTCATCAGCGTCCAAAGAGCTGAAACAACGTGTACAGCCACACAGGTAAGTGTCTCGACCCTTCCTTCCATCAGACTGCATGAATGTTACTTTGATTGATTGCTAAGTGTAAAGGTGAATTGGTTGAGCGACTGTGTGGCCATTTGGCCGGCCACGTCGGCCAGTTAATGGTCTAGTTGGATGTGTGGGTGGCGGCCGTGACAAAGAGAATGGGCAGCATGCACGTGAGAACGATCCCGTCGAGGAAACGAGTTCAACAGGAGAGGCGGCGGCAGATCCGCGGGAATTGATGCGGCAGCAAGTGAACGCACAGTTGAATGATGGGGTGACATCACCCAACGGTCCGGCGGGGACAGCTCACCCCCCACGCCACGGATTCCGCCGAATTTGAAATCTAATCGGCTCGATCGCATTCATGCATTTATCACCCACCGGTTTGAACTCGAGCGGCTATCCTGATCCTTCTGCAGTGTGATACGCCGAGCTTTTGGCTATCAGAGCGATTGAGAAGCACGCTCAAGGCGCAGACCGACTGCAATCTCTCCCGAAATCTGCCCGCTGCATTCTATAGGAACGCTGTCATTCTACAGGAACGCTGCATTCTACAGGAACGCTGCATTCTACAGGAACGCTGTCATCCTACAGGAACGCAGTTTTCTACAGGAAAGCGGGTGCCTCACGTAAAAAGGTGGCCAATTAAAGAGGTAAACCTGAACTCTTCATGCAACTGGTTATTAAAGGTGGCAAGATTGTCGTCCACAGTCCGGTCATAGAAAAACGGTGAAATTGTTGTCTGCTGTGCCTATACTGTCATTCTACAGGATGTCGAGTAATTAAATTGTGTTAAAGTTCCTCAGGGATAAGTTTGTGGGTTATGTGCATGATATCCTACGCTCTGTCTCAGTAAACCAAAACCTCTTCCACAATAACCACCTCTGGTTAAGAAACTTGTTTTATCATGCCGGGTGGTTTTATAAGACGAGAACCCACTGATTCAGCCAAATTAAGGGAAAACCAGGGGGTGGTAGAGCTCTTCACACGAGCACAATGGATATCTTTTTGTGATAAGCTGCAGGGTTACGATGATGAAGTGGCCGAAGAATTCTTGCAGGCTCTGAGGCCGAAATCCAAGACACTGGCCACAGTGAACTTCAGAGGTCTAAGCCTCAAGCTCACCCCGCAATATATCAGTCGGATCACTGAACTTCCGATGGGTTTGCCATGGGATAAGGAAGAAAGAAAGTTGAGCTAGCAAGCCAAGAAGGAATTCTTTCCACCTGAGGAGGAATTCTCAGAGGACAAAAATGGGGTGCGAAGAACTAGCTTGCTGCCACCATGGAATGAAGTCAGTTTGCAAATCATGAAATATATCACTTGTGAAGGCCGTTTTAGCATCGTGTATGCATATCACTTTCGGTTGCTCACTGAATTGAGGCACCGGATTGATCTTCCTGTAGAACAAAAACTGAGCATCCCTTATTTCCTGTTGCAGTCTCTAATGGAGTGTGCCACAAAGCTAAAAGAGGGCATACCGGATCAGATAGCCCACCAAGGGATGATCAAGCTTCTTGTGGAGGATGTGCTGCATTCATATAAGGTTCCCCTCTCATGGGAATCATTCCGGAATTTGACAAGAGATGGAGACATTAAAATGTTGATTGAAGAAACAGGGTCCTCCAGCAGTGAGGAACAAGAAACAGTGGCCGAGGGAAAGAGAGAAAAAGGCCAGAAGACCCCGACCATAGTGCAGAAGAAAGAGCAAAAGGAGAAGCATGAGGAAAAGGATGACAAAGAAGAAGGTGGCACACCCATCTTGTCAGCAAGAGAAAAGAGGTTGAAGAGCAGAATGGACAAAGCTGAGGTAGTCCACGTCAGCCCAAGTACCTCATCAGCACCTGCAACCAAAGCAAAAAGCAAAACCCATGCGGCTAAGCAAGAAAAGGTGGTGACACCCGTGTCTACAGGAAAGCAGAAACAGGCTTCTACAGGAAGCCCGAAGACAGAGAAAGGGTCTTCTACAGGAAGCCCGAAAATTACCAAAACAGGGGCTTCTACAGGAAGCCCCGAAAAGGTGAAACCCAAAGAGAAGAAGGTGGATATTCTGGCACGGGAGGCAGCAACTGTATTAGCTGGCCTCAACACGCCACCTAAGCCAAAAGAAAAGAGGAAGAGGGAGACCCCTCTATACTTTAAAGCTCGAAGAAGTGTTAGGATAAGGACGGGCAAGCCACAGCCTCTGTCCAGTAGCCCGACTGTCATCGAAGATACACCTGCTTCTCCCAAGGAAAAGTCACCCTCCAGGATCACAGTCACCTACGAGAAGGGGAGTCCAAAGAAAAATACGTGGCAAGAAAGGTTAGACCTGTTGACTGAAAAAACTCGGCTACAGGAAGCTGAAAATGTTCTACAGGACACTCTGGCCCGGCTACAGGAAACGGAAAAGAGGGAAGGAGAAGGACCCTCATCACCACCAAGGGAGGGTGAGGTAGAACCACCTGAAGAGATAGAAAGAGAACATATACCAGAACCTAGCCCTTCGCCTAATCTGAGTTCATACTACACCTTTTTAGAGGCGGGCAAAATCATACCGCAGAAATTTACTGTACCCTTATTTTTTGCATTAGAGGAAGAAAGAGTCCGTTCCCACACATGGATGCAGATCGCCAAATCAAAGGGTGTGGTGGACATAGGCCCTTTACAAGAGCAACTCAAGGAGGTCAGGAGTGAATTCACCATGGCTAAACATGTGGCTAATTGCCAACGTGTGCTTCTACAGGAAGAAAATCAGAAGATGAGATTGCAGCTACAGGAACTAAGGGCAGGGGCAGGAACATCCTCCAAAGACATCACAAAAGAACAACAAGGCAAAAAGGAGCTAACCACCGGTCTTGAAGAGCCAATGACACTTCTACAGGAAGCAGAACAACAAAAAAAAATTGAAGTGCAAGCTCTAAAAGAACAGCTGCAACAAAAGGAAGCACAATTGGCCTGCATGGCCAGTTGGGCCATGGAGGCAATACAGTGCAGACAACCTGCAAAATCCTATGGATTGTACTTAAAATATCAATGGCTGCAGTTACAAATAAACACCTTGGCACAAAGAGGTATTTCACATATCCAAAACCCACAACAATTTTCTGAATTGTGCAGTACCAGTTCGTCAGAAGACAAAGCCAAATTAGCAGAGTTTTACCTCCACAACTTGGATTTGCCTAATGAAGTCTCCTGGGATCCCAATATTGCCTTGGGTGATATGCAATTGATGGCGTTCGCTTCATGGTTAAACCATGAGGATCAAAGAGCAGCTGAAGCAAAATCGGTCATGAACCGAGAAGTGAGCGAGCCACTGTTCATTCGAGCAGAACCAGAGGATCCGGTGGCCCACATCTCAGGACACCAACAGTTGGCTACTGATCCCACAGCTTCCTTGAGATTTATGGACCAACAGGCCCAAGCCATAGCTCACTTTGAAGACATGGAAAGGTTGTTAGGAGAAAGTGCTGCCCAAGCATGTACACGCAGATGGAATACCTTGGCACACAGCTTGAAAATCTGAGAGTACCATACCCCCATTCGGATGAGGGAAGCTTTGGCAAGGGTTGACCTTTACAAGAAATCCATGCAAAGCCTCCAGGCCAGCTGGATTGGCCTTAAACTCAGCCCACCACTACTGCTAAAGTTGACTGAAGGCAATACAGAGGAGGATGACAGTCAACAATGGGAAGAGGTGAACAGGAAAGCAGAGTTTCATATCCACAAAGAGGACACTACCACAGAGCCTTGGGATGCAAAGGAAGCAGTGAAAGCAATGAAGGATGAAGATTTGGACTAAGTTGCTCAAGGATGAGCAAATAGTTTAGCTGGGGGGTGATGATGAGCCCCAATTTTTGGTACAATTTGGGCTCATATTGGCCTACTTACCTTGTTCAACCATTCATCTTTTACCACTTATGCATTCATTTCTTAGTATATTCGTGTTGTTTGTAGGAAGAAGGGCAGGCATTATATCTATGTGGCTAATACATGACGATTTCAAGTTCTTGGCATTAAAGAGAGCAAAATACCACGCAAAAGGAGACAAGGAGACAACAAAGGTGGCATTGCATGTTTATAGGGAGGTTGTCTACAGCTTTAAATGACTTCCCTCGTGCTTTTCACCTAACTCCGAGCTCTAACAGCTCTCCCCACCGAGCTCAAAGGCAGCCAACACGTTCTACAGGATCAGCAGTTTTACAGCAGTTTGAATTTCAGTTGGACAGCCAAGCTCCATGAATGAAGGCAGCCAGCTTGATCATCATTTTGTATAAATATGGAGGTCGTAGTCTTTATTAGAAGCTTTTTGACTTTTGGAATTACTATTGTAATCTCTGAGCACGAGTTACAGCTCGGTTTTTTGTTATTTTGTAAGCCAGTTTTGGCATGACATTAGACTTTTGATTATGAATAAAGGCAAGCAGATTTGGATCTAATTCTGAGTTTTTAAGGGAGCTATATCTCTCAGGTTAGGGCCCAACCTGAGAGCAATAGACCTCCTCTGTTTTGTAGTGTTATTTGCCTTTCGTTCCAGCACTTTGTTTCTTTGCTTTGACATGCAATTCGAATTTACAGTGTGCTGATTTAGTTTTCGTGTGATTGAGTAGGATTAGCTTATGGTTACTTTGCTTTCAGCTGCTTAGATTCGATAGGAGGTTTGTAATACACAAGAGCTCCAAGAAAAGGTTGTTAGAGATCACTGCCATCTCTGTTTAGGGATTGGGGTGCAGTCCATATCAACCACCAAAAAGAAACGCAGTCTTTTACTTCCACGCAAGCTGCAACATAGTCATTTCCATTGAAGATCCATCCATGCACTTTTGATATTGAACCATACTTCTACATTTCTCATTCAATGCACGGCTTCTTTTCTCGGTTTTACATTGCTGTTCATAGGTTTAATGGCACAGGTATCATAGGTTAATGAATTCCCGTTTTTGGTGCAAGACATAAGTAATTTGTTTTATTTACACTACTCCATATCCTTCTACTTCCTTTTTCTTCTTCTTAACCTCTCCTCAAGCCACCTACTCGACCTCTGTTCAGCTCGTTCACCTTCCAACTCTTTCATTGCCCACGTAGCTTCATCTTTTTTACCTTTCGTTGCTGCCATCCTTCTATCCTCCAATCAACTCCATACACTCTCTCTCCATCTTATTCCTCTGCCCCTGAACCATCACCAGTTCCATCTCCACCTCACCTATCCACCCAAACCATTCCATCCCTTCCCCATCACCCAAAACTTCCACTTATAGCACATCCTGTAGAAGTTAGCAGACTTCATGTAGAATTCCTTAGTTTCCTGTAGGATCCCCTGCAGACATCCTGTAGAAGCCTGCAAACTTGGTTGCCGAGCATCCGAATGTTGTAGACCTCTGTGGACTAATGCTAGGGACCCTCTGGGACCTCTCCTAGCCCCCCTGACCTTTCCCAAGCTTTCCTCCCTTTCGCACCACCTCTGCACAACCAAACCCTAATAAGAAACAAAATCATCATCACTCCAACCAATTAAGCAAAAATCCAAAAACATGTTCTTTTCAATCAAAGTAGTTTAAGTTCATGCATTTCACATCATTAGAAGTAATGGCATCATTTCCAGACACTTGCACTCCACCCATTGCATCCTAGAGGTTAAGCTAGTCAGATTAGGGTTTACTAGGGTTTCCATGTTTTGGTTGGCTTTCAGTTCATTGTTGCAAAGCAGATCAATTTCCCTTGAGATAGCCTTCGTCCATCATTTAGAAAGCTTCTTATGAGAGCATATAGAAGTTGGCTTGAGCCCTAGCGGACTTGTGCCAGCTGACCAAGTGACAGCTGCGACAAGAGCTAGTACTTGTGCATACAGCACCGTCGCTTCCAAGTTTGTACGAACTACCGGGTTGATAAAATTACAGATAGGGAGCCCCAGGAGTTGTAGCATTACTGCTACAATACTGGAGCCCACCAGCGAGGATGGATCTATAACTTGTATGGACGTAGTTTCATCCATGAGTGCATGTTTCTCCCACTATTGTACCTATTCTTGCTACAACTCATTCTATTGTCTGTGCAACTCTTGCTCTTCCTTGAGTTGCTGCTTGAGCACATGCAACTCCTTCTCTATTCCATTCTATGCCTTCATGTGATCTTCATGTCGCGTCGTCACATCATATCTTGAGTCTCCAAATTTGCTTTCACCACAAGTAGATCTGCTTGAGCTTGCAACTTTTTTCCACCTCTGTGTTGTCAACAATCTTCCTCTTGTGTTCATGGCATCTGGTATGTTGCCTTCAACTGTTGTTCATGGTGTTTCTTGTTGTGATGTTTTGTCATAATATCTTGATGTCCTTGTCTATGAACAACTTGATGTCTTTGTGGGTAGGAAATTTCATAGACGCTTGATCAACTGAATCCCCAAGTGTGCTCTGAACGGTGTCTTCAACTCTGCTCTCCGGGAGACCATTTTACATGTGTTGCTGAGAGGCAGATGAACACTTGTGATACCTGGAGACATGGAAACACTCATGGAAAGAAATCTTCCAGTCGAAAACTAAAATGAACTTGAAAATTGACTTGCAACATACCTGTGTGATTGATCATGAAGGTTGAGAAGTTTCCATCGGGAGGTCAGGACACTGACTGCCAAGACTATGCAAGGCACAGTCTGAGCTGTCAGGAGGCTGACTAACTGGTAGAACTACACAATGCACAATCCATTTTGGCTGCTAACTACTGTAATTGGACAATGTGCAATCTAAGCTAGCAATGGTTGCAAGCTCAGTGACTGCATTATGCAATTTTCTAGGCCACCTGTCACTGTCCCTCAGAATTGTGCAATTCAAGACTAGAGGATAGTCATTGGGAAGAAATGTGCAATGGAAGATAGAGCCTTCCATTTTAAGATTGCACAATGTTGTCTTAGTGAGGCAGAGTCTGGGCCAAGGCTTCCCAGACCTGCCGACCGGAAACTAAAAGCGAATATGAATGTGAATGCATGGTGATACTGAGTGTAATCATAAGTGAATGATCGTGCATGCAAATAGTGAATGAAAGATTCAAAAAATGGAACAAAATGCATGTGGGTGAGGTGAGTTTCCAAATTGGAGACTGTTCATGAAAAATAATTTCATGCATGCGACAGCAGTGAGATGTTAAAGAAAACTAAAATGGTGCTAGTACAAGCTAGTATGTATCAAAATGAGAGAAAGCACTCGCTGAAATCAAGCAGACAACATTCATACGAAGCGAAGCACAAAAAGAACCAGAAATGAAACACAAGACATGGAAGGCGGGCTGACCCCAAAACAAATGAGTTGAATGTGCCGATAACTCCTACATGTGATGTGGGATGTCAGAGCTGCAAGGTTGATGTGAGGAATGAGTTTTGCAGCATCCAATTCATGAGTTTTGATAAAATCGAATATGTGACGTGCATGCCACAAATATATGAAGAGCGACACTTGGTGGGAGGTTTCTGAAATGATGCTTGCATGCAACCTCCAACTGCTAAAATTATATCCCTGAGTCAAGGGATGCCTTTTCATACTGCCTTGGGAGAAGCAACCCATGCATGCAAATCAGTTTTGCTCAGTCCCGGAGGGAACTGGTCAACTCAACTACACATGCAAGAGGCTTCTCAACTACTAAGAGAAAATGCGCATTTATAGATGGGAGCTGGGCTGAATTCCAAGGAGATTTGCCCAATTTCTAGGCAAAGCAGCTGACTGTTGCCTAGGATTGCACAATTATTGGGCTGAGAAGCCCTGCTAGGAAGAATTGCGTAATTATTTGGATGAAGACTGACTGGAAAAATTACGCAATTCTAGAGCCCAACAGGCTGCGAGATTGAATTGCACAATTTCGAGAGGGAAGGCTGGTTGCCCTCCATAATTACGCAATTTCTTGAAGGAGCTGCTTAGCCTGCAACTAGACCAAGTTCAGACAAATTACCTGTGAGGGGGATGCATCAAGCTCTGATAGACAGGCTTCCTTTCTATAAGAAAACACTAAAGCTTGTGTACTTGACGAAGCAAGACATGCTACTACGAAAGGTTGGTAAGGAGGCTCCAAAACGAAGCTAAGGAAAAAATTTTGAGGGTGGTTGTAGCTGCTACAATAGAAGTGTAAGTTCCAATCATAAAATACATCCATGTCCAACCACTAGTTCCGATAGTAGAACGTTAGAGCCACAACCACCTGCTCCTCCAAAGAGATATACTAGCTTTGCGCAATGGAGAAATCAAGGCGCATTACAATACTTTCCAAGCTTTCTCTAAGATACTCTTATCGAAGCTTGGCTGACCAATGGCATTTACAATGAGTTATGAGGGACTATTTATAGCAAAGGGTAGAGTGACCCTTGACCTTCCCCTTTGTGACAGTTCATCTACCCTCATGACTCTTCATCTACTCTATGACTGTTACATCCAACTATCAACCCTTGAACTTACACTTGATAAGATGTTACATTACAATGCACATGTACTCATGTGAGACAAAATGGCTTGAGCAAGCCATGAAAGACATCACTATGACTCAGAAAACTGTTGGAAGACCAACTCTTCGACATCCTCAAGGTGGTTGACAGTAGTGAACTGATGCCAAGATCGGTAATCCGCGATGGTGTCCGTGTACTCTAAGGTGACATCTTTCTAGAACCTGAATCTTGCCTCCATAGCATCTGGGTACACTGCTTGGGCTCCTATGTCCAACTTGTCTGATAGAATGTGCATCATTTTCTTCAGCACAGTGAGACCAACAACATACTTGTGCATGGTGTCTACACTGATCAACAAGTCTGGGCTAGTGGCTATGCGCATCAACTCGTCAAACTGCAAGTCAATATCTAGTCATACTTGTGACTTTGTCTTCGCCTTGGTGAGAGTCCCAATAGATCGGATCACATGTGCGCACACAACAACATCAATACTCTTGAATACACGTGCATGGGAAGCATGTAGGCTAGCGATGAGCTGCAGGAGCTCTTCATAGTTCTGGATCTGACTTCGGATGCATGCCTTTAGCTCGACCACTTTGGGTTTCATCATCTTAGGCAAGTGAAGTGGGGCTCCCTTGTATCTCATCATCCATGTTTGCATGTAATCAATAACAACATGCACGTTTGACAAGATATGTTCTCTTCTAGTACATCACTACTGCCATCCATTGAGATGAACGACTCCCTTATGCACAGTACCAAACTTGGAATACAATGCTCGCATGACTGTGTCAAGGGACAATACTTCATCTAGTATTTCCTTCTTCAATTCTACTCGGGCGGATGCTGTAACCAATTCTCCTCCCTGCTTGTCCATCTGTAGCTCCTTCGCCATTCGCTCGTTCTCAACTATCAGAAAGAGAACACTCGAGCTAGTGGCTTCAGCGTATGCTTTAATAGCATCGGCCAATGCTGCTAGATGTTTGCACACATTAGACACGATCACCTGTTCCTCAAATTGTGCAAGAGATGTATGATCTTCTAGAGTTGACACGCTGCGAGATTGCACAACTCTATGTTGAGACTCGTCAAATGAGATGTTGTGCATCTCTCCTTCCAGATGATCTCCAAGGATCTTAGTGTCTCCTTGGTCGCTTGGGACTTTCTCATCTTCTGGATGCGGTGAAGTTGGTGGGTCGAACTCTTGGTGGTGAGGCATGAGGTCGATGTATTGCTCTAACTCTTGCTACTCCATAGCTGTATCCATTTTTTCAAGTGCTTGCTCTATCTCTTGAGTGAAGTCCTTCTCCTATGATGGTTCACCTTGTTTGCCTGATACCTGTACGGGTGTTGTTTCATCTATATGCACAAGGCACGCCCCCTATTGTACCTATTCTTGCTGTGCTTCCTTATCTTATCTTTGCAACTCCTATTCCTTCCGGAGTTTCTCCTTCAAATCATGCAACTCCTTCTATGCTTCCTCCATTCTCTGTTTCTCTCTCTACCTTTGCACGTTTTTCTTGTCACATTGTTACCTCTTTGCCTTTATAGCCATAACTGCTTTCTCCACAAGTGGATTTGCTCGGAACTTGCATCTTTGCTCTTCCTCCATGCAATTGACAATCTTCCTCTTGCCCTTGTCACGCATTGGTATGTTCACCTATGTTGTTGCTGCTACTTCTGGTGCTCTCCAGGATGCTACGTCATGTTGCTTCACTAACCATTCCACCGTGAAGCTAACCAGTTCATTGAGTCTAGAGGAGTTGTAACAATATCTCCATGGGTCCTCCTCCACCTAATGACATGCCCAATGGATCCAGTTGAATTATACTCTTGCGCAGTGATCTTTGGCAAGACAATGCAAGTCATATGGATTGTAACTTTGGAGGTTGAAAGGATACTTCTTCATCTGTTCTGCTTCGATATATGCATGCTTGAAACTCTGAATCTCGTATAAACCAATGCACAGTGAAAGAGCAGGCCAAGGTTCCTTCTTCTTTTGGTGTAGCCTAGTTGTCAATCCTATCGAGATGTGATATGATACTTCCTGCATGATGAATATGTCCAAGGAAAACTTCAGTAGAACATGTGGAGGCTTCTCCACACTATACATCCCTATGAATGTGCCGGATGGTGAGGCACACAAATCAGCTATGTCTATCAGTGCCTCCAATGCTTCCTTCGACATGCAGGGTGGATCCTGTTCGAATATCATCTTGTAAACCACGGTGAAAAAATGATCAGACATCCGTGTGATAACTCCTCTGAAGTTGCATTGGGACACCATCTTACAATAAGTGTTCACAGCAGCCTCTGTCGGTGTCCATGCCCACGTCAAGCCCAAGAACTCTTGTCGGGCATAGATTGCATGCAAGATGTAGGCAGACATGTAGATCTCTACTTACATACCTTTGGGAGGCTGTTGAGCCCTAGTTACATGTTCCTTAAGCTAATGAGACAGCATGCTGGACCAGTTGCATATTTTGCCTTCTCTGGCCAGTTGGTCCAGTGCGATCACCCAACATTGTGGGAAGGTTTCCGTGCTTTCTTGGCCATACAGTCGACATGCAAAGATGACCAAGTATTGATATTCCTTCCACAGTATCTTCGTCTTATAGATCTAGTTGGGAGTCATCCTAAATTGAGCCGGCTCCTTTACCCACTTCTTCAAAATGTCTCTGGAGTTGGCATTATTGCTGAGTAAGCTGAAGGGTGTCTCCATGATGATCAAGAGCTCTAACATTTGATACATCTCATCATAATCCTATTCCCTAAAGGTAGCAATATTCATCCTGCTAACACTTCTCAATGTCATCATCTCAGAATCAGTGTGCGAGACGATCCAATGTATCATATCCACACATGGGAACGTGGGGTATCTACATGCAATATGGTACAAGCCAAACTTGTGAATTTTCACATATACTTGGCGGTCTTCGAGGTCTTCCCCAAATGTGTGTGAAAATGCGTCATTGACCTCTTGTCGTTTCAGCTTGATGTCCTTGTCTACAATCAGCTTGGTGTCTTCATAGATTGGTAGACTTGTGGAAACTCGCTCAATTGCTGCTCCAATTACACTTCCGTCAGTGTGCTTTGATCCTGCTCTCTTAGAGGCCATTGATCCTCAACTGCTAAGAGGTGGATGACCACCTGCAATATCTAGAGACAAAGTGACATGCATGGAAAAAAATCTATTAGAAAAAACCAAAGAAAACTTGAGGAATGACATGCAACATACCTGGAGATTGACTGGAAAGGATTACACAATTTCTTCTAGGAGGTTGGCTGGCTAGCTGCCAGAACTGCATAAAAGGTAGTCAAGGCTATCTGGGAGACTGAATGACTGATAGAATTGCACAATGCACAATCCAGGCTAGTTGACTGGCTAACAGAATTGCACAATGTGTAATTTCAGCTAACAATGGCTGCAGGCTCAATGACTGCATTGCGCAATTTTCTGGGCCAATAGTCCCTGTCCCTCATAATTGCGAAATGCAAGACTAGAGGACATCTCCTAGGTAGAAATGTGCTTTTCCTGAGGGGAAGACAGATCCTTCCCTTTCAGGATTGCGCAATGTTGTCTTGGTGAGGCAGAGTCCAGGCAAAGGCTAGCCAGACCCGCCTACGGGCAACTGAAAGAAAATGTGAAAGTGAATGCATGGCGATACTCAGTGTAAGTAGGAGTGAATGATCATGCATGCAAATAGTGAATGAAAGATTCAGAAAATGGAACAACATGCATGTGGGTGAAGTGAGTTGCCGAATCGGCAACCGTTCGTGCAAAATAGTTTCATGCATGCGACAATAGTGAGATGCTAACAAAAAATGAAATGATTCTAGTACAAGCTAGTATGCATGTAAATGATAGCAAACATTCATAGAAATCAAGAAAATAACACTCACGCAAGTGAAAACATAAAAAGTGACAACAATTGTTGCAAAGACAAGTTAAGACCACTTACCCGTGAATAGCTGAGCTGGATGTGTCGAAGAGTCCTCGATGTGATGTGGGATGTCAGAGCTCAAAGATCGATGTGAAGAAATGAGCTCTAAAGCGTCGAATAAATAAGTTTGAAGCTCATGACACGCATGCCACAAATCTAGGAAAAAGTGACACTTGGAGGAAATATTCTAAAATGATCTTTTCATGTAACCTTAAGATGCTAAAAATATCTCCCCAAAATCTAGGGATGTTTTTTGCATATTTCTTTTTCTATTCCAGGAAAAAGAATCCCATGCATGCAAGTCAAGTTTTCTTGGTCCTGGGTGGAAGCGGTCAACTCAACTGCACATGCAACAATCTGCTCAGCTAGGAGGAAAAAATGCACATTTCTGGGAGGGAGCAGGGCTATCTCCCCAGAATATTTGCACAATTTCTGGGCAGAGAAACTGACGACTACCTAGGATTGTGGAATTCCTCAGCTGAGCAGCCCTGCTAGGAGGAATTATGCAATTTTCTCAATGAAGCTTGACTGGCAGATTTGCGCAATTCTAGAGCCTAGTAGGCTACTAGACATAATTGTGCAATTTCTAGAGGGAAGGCTAGTTTCCCTCCAAAATTGAACAATTTCTTGAGGGAGCTGCTCAGACTACAGCTAGACCAAGTTCGAAGAATCAACCTGTGAGGGGGATGCAACAAGATTTGATGGATAGGCTGTCATTCTGCAGGAAAATCATTGAAGCTTGTGTACTTGATGAAGCAAGGCATGCTACTGTGAACAGTTAGTAGGGAGGCTCCAAAACGAAGATAAGGAAAAAATTTGGAGGGTGTTTGTAGCTACTACAACATATTGACTCAAACGCAAGGTCATATGAGAGAATCCCAACACAAACCTTCGATAAAAATTGGCAAGGCCTAATAAGCTGCGAAGCTTTATTAGAGTGGTCAAGTTTGGCCAATCCTTGATAACTTGGATCTTAGCTAGATCCACATGCACACCATTATTTTCAATGATGTAACCTAGATATTGGACGTGGCCCATTTCAAAGGTGCATTTCTCCAAGTTGGCACATAGTTTATTCTCTTATAGGGTTCGAAGGACATACTGAATGTGTTGTAAGTGCTCTTCCCAAATCTTGTTGAAGATGAGGATGTTGCCTAGATATACAACCATGAAGGAGTTGGTGAAGGGCCTCAATATGTCATCCATCAAGCTCATAGAAGTTGTAGGGACATTTTTCAACCCAAAAGGAATGAAACACCACTAAAAAATCCCTCCTTGGATTTGAAGGTGGTCTTCCATACATCTGTGGGCTTTATTGGAACCTGGTGATAACCGATCATTAAATTGATCTTACTAAAATACTTGGCCTCTTTGAGTTGGTCAAGAAGGTCATCAATCTGTGGGATTGGATACTTGTTCCTCACAGTAATTTTATTTAGTTCTCAATAATCAATGTAGAGTCTCGAATTCTGATTCTTCTTCTGTACAAGTATAATTGGGCTCCCTCAAGGTGAAAAACTTGGTTAGATGTGCCTTTTTTGTACCAACTCCTGGATCTGCTGCTTGATTTCGTCATTTTCCATAATAGAGCAATGGTATATCGACCTATCAGGTAGAGGTGCTCTAGGAGTTATATCAATTGAATGCTTGACCTGACAGTGAGAAGGTAACCCTGTGGCTGAGGAGAAGATGTACATGTATTCTTCCATGACCTTATCCACTTGCTTATACTGCACGGTGAAACCCTTCATGTGGGCCATGGATGTGGCCATGATCTTTCCCTTACTTTGATAACAAATAAAAAAGAAAACAAATTTCCCTTTCTAGGAGATGATTTTAATGCATCGCTTAGCAAAGATCAAAGGGATGGTAGTAAGAGGAGCTACCTCAAGTATTTTGTATAAATTACTACCCAAAGTAATAATAACAATGTGAGGCCTTGACTCATACAAAAAATGACACTTCCACAAGTATGGTTGGCCTAATAGTACATCACAAACTTCAAGAGAAGCAACATCACACAATACCTAATCTGTGAAGGGCTTGATGTTGTAGGGGAGAAACACTATTGGATGACGAGGAGACCTTGTCCTTGGTGAAGCCACCTGATGTGCATAGCTACATGTGTGGTGTGGTTGGTAGGTCCAACTACTTCATGACCTATACTAAAATGAGCTTTTTTTGGTTCCCATCGTGACAATGAATTATAGCGGTGAACCCATCACCCACATACGTGAGTTGAAGAGACACTCCCCCTCCTTTGGATCTTCAGGCTCAATATTCTAGATATTGGTGGTGGCAATAGTGGCATTGGGCTCCACATAAATAATCTGCTTCCCTTTGTCATTCCACTTGTCAGGTTCTCACTCAGAGTAGAAACATGCATCTAACTTTGAAGACTTCAGCTCGACCATAAGCAACTTCTTGGCTCGACACCCACTTGTGTTGTGATTGGGGCTCTTATGGAACTCACACCACCTTCTTGTGTCCTTCTTTATATTTGTGGTGTTGTTCTTTTCTTGCTTCAAAGGGTTTTCATGGGTCAACCCACTTTTGATTTGTCCTCTGTTTTTCGGTTTGGGGGCACCTTTAAATTTATCACTTCTTCTTTTTCAATATATGCCCAATCGTGACAACGTATTTATAAGTGATTCCAAGTGAGGGTATGTATAGTAACTCCATATTTTCTTGGATATATTTGTGTATACATTCATTGTACTTGCGTACCATATTCCATTCAGAATTCTTGATAACCAATTTTGTGTAGAGGGTATGACAATATTTGTGAACTCTGCCATGTCTTGGTCCCTTCCCTGCCACAATGTGGGCCACATTATGTACTTATCATAATATCTCTCGATAGGGTAATATTTTTCCTTGATGGAATGTCAGAAATAATTCCAAGTGGGTGCGGTTGAAAAGGTGAGGGTTCCCTCTGGTCCCTCTACTCATAGTAAGTTTCCCACTAGTCCTTGACATGGGAGGCGGCTTTGAGAAGTGAAAAATTAATATTTCCACTATTGGAAAAATCATGAACCAAAAAATATCCTTAAATTTAACCATTTATCTATGACATATACATCTATCTGGCCTTCAAATATGGGAATATCAATGTTGACTTGTAACTTAAAGGGAATGGTACCTCCAGGGTGGCCAATGGATGAAGATGTGTCACCAGTGAGCATCTGCCAAAGAATCTAGGAAAGTTGTCCAGAACCTCGTTCCTTCACTGCTCAAGGGTTTCTTCGACAAATATTTTGAAAGGATCTACTATTCCTCGTCTTTCTTTTCTTTCGACAAGGGAGGTCATCAGGGTCGCCGAGGTCGGTCTTGCAAAGGTTCAACCAGTTCAAGCCCTAACTCCTTATACCCTGACCTCATTGGGAATATGCACATAATAGAGAGAAGAATTATAATCCTATGATACCATTGATCCAAATTTATGCAAGAATGAAATGAAATACAGTTACAAAAAAAAACATAGAGGTACAATGAAAACAAAACTTCAATTCATTAATAACAAACTACAGAAAGATGTTTACATGCATAATGGAAATAAACTAGCTCAGGTGATGGTAGCTTATCTTTGAGAAGATATGTGGAAGATACACGCCTTATGAATTGTTTTACAATGAGGCTCATAGGCCTTTTTATTATTAAGAAACAAGGGAAAACCCCAAACATCCAAAAACCTAATAAGTTGGCACACCAACTTCTAGTAGTCGTAATTTGGACATACAATATTTGTTTGATGTGTATGATACTTTGTTAGAAATACTTATCCGAGGACTACAAATGTGGACTGTAGCATCTAGAAATTTTTTTTGGGTTTGAAAATTTTCTAAAAAAACATCGTTTAGGGCCTCAAAATGGATTTCAAAGTTCACGACCCGAAAAATTGCAAAAAATAGTAAACTATGCTACAATTAAGGAGACTGAAAGAAATTGTGTTGGGGGTCCAAGTGGAATAGGTGGGTGGCCACCAATATCCACCTAAATCAATGCTCCCCTAGTCCTCCCCCATTAGAAATAAATGGTCCCCATTGTGTTGAGTGCCTCCATTAGATGGGGAAATTTATATTGAGCTTGTTCCCTAATGGGCCACTTTCCCTAGTGCAAGAGTTGCCGAGGTTGGAAAAATTGATACAGTTGGATCCTCTATTTTCATTTGTTCTTGATTTGTGTGTGCATGATTTGATCTTTTGTGGCCTTTTCAATGCAGTCTGGGTTGAGCTCTATTGGAGTCAACTGCTTAGCAATGCTTGATGTGCCTAGCAATTATAAAATGTATGGCCGAAGGCAGTCCACATTGAATACAAGGTGGAAGCCAAGGAATTTGGGGATATTAAGCTCAAAATCATTGTTTACCATATATTTGGTGATGGTGCAAGATTCGTATCAGAGTGGTCAAAGCTTACGATGGGCTCTAGTGAGGCGCTCTTTCTGCATATTTAACCAAACTTTGTCGCCCACCTGAAAGTTATGGGGCACTTGATGCTGATCATGTCCTTGTTTTCATTTTTCATTTGCTTTATCCCAGATGTCATGATCCTACAGGTGGATTTATTGAATGTTCTTAATCAAGTGTATGGCTTTATCAGCTTTGGACTAAACTTGGGTAGGTTTTTCCTTTGTAGTTGCAAAAATCAATGCAACATCAAGGGGACATAATGGTTGAAATCCCATGCCTACTTCCAAGGGGTTGTGGCCAATCAACATATGAAGAGATTTGTTATAACTATGTTTGACATAGGGTAGACTCTGATCCCATGCCCGCAGATGCTTAGAGTTGTACATGTGTAGAATGTGCACAATTATCCTATTGAAAACCTTTGTCTATACACCAGTCTGGGGGTGAAATGCTGTCAACTAGGCGAGCTTGGTGTCCAACAATGACCAAAGGATTGACCAAAATGAGCTTAGGAACCTGCTATCCTCATTTGGTATAATGGTTTGAGGGATCCCAAAATGTACCCACACCCATTCAAAGAATAGTTTGGTAGTGGTCTTGGCTATGATTCTCTTCTTGTAGACAACCAATATGGGCATCTTAGAAAATTTATCGATGACCACAAATACACAGCCATTGCCATGTTTATTAGAAGGAAGACCAAACATATAGTCCATGGATATGGATTCCTAGGGTTGGCTAAGAGTAGACAAAGGAGCAAACAAGCCTTTCTTCTTAATAGTTGGCTTGGTGATGACATGGGTAGTTAAGGATCTGATGTATTTTCTAACATCCTATCAAAGATTTGGCTCATAAAAATACGTTTGTAGTACAACCAGAATTTTTTCCTCATAGAAGTGTCCTACGAATCGGCTGTAGTGCACCTCCCAAATTAGATTGGCACACTCGCTTGAAGGAACACAAAAGTGGAACAGGTAGCATATTAATGCATATTATAGGTGGATGTATGGAACTTTCTTTCCATCCACTAGCATCTAGTATGTGGTGGAAAACTCTAGATCATTTTTATATAGTTGCGACCATCGAGAGGTCTTGTAGCCACAAAATTTGAGAACAGTGGTCAATGCTACAACCGGTGGCCGACTAAGGAAATCTACAAAATGATTGGTGTTTCCCTTCTTTTATTTTATATTCAAATGGAATTATTGCAGATATGTGGACCACTTCTAATGGAGATCGTTCTATAGCTTCCCTGGGTCTGTATAAACTATAAGGGTCCGTGATTTGTGTGTATGACCATCTCCTTCCCTAGAAAGTAATGTTTCCATTGCCGAAAAACCTACATGATGGAATACATCTCTTTATCATAGGTGGGTTATTTCAGAATTGTGTCGGAAAGTGTCTCACTATGATAGGCCACCAGATGACCTTGCTCAGTGAGAGCTACACCAATAGCATAGTCACAGGTGTCTGCCTCAATTTCAAATGGTTGTTGCAGGTTTGGTAATGTGAGTACTTGTGTAGAGTAGAGGTGTTGCTTGAGATCAACAAACTTCTTCTATTGGGACTCAAACCATAAAAACTTTTCTTTTGCTTTTCCCTTCGTAACTTGACTCAAAGGCTAAGTGGTATGAGAGAATCCCAACACAAACATTCGATAAAATTTTGGAAGCCCCAAAAAGAAGTGAATCTCTATTAGAGTGGTCAGGGATTTCCAATCCTGAATGACTTGGATCTTATTTGGATCCACATGCATGCCTTAGTTATCAATGATGTAATCGAGATATTGGACCTGGCCCATGCCAAAGGTGCATTTCTCCAATTTTTCACATAGTTTGTGCTGTTGTAGGGTGTGAAGGACATGTTAAATGTGTTACAAATGCTCTTCCTAGCTCTTACAGAAAATGAGGATGTCATCCAAATATACAACTATGAACAAGTTTGTAAAGGGTCGCAAGATGTTAAACATCAACCTCATAAAAGTTTCTAGGGAATTTGTCAACCCAAAAGGCATGACCAGCCACTCTAAAAGGCCCTCCTCAGATTTGAAGGCAGTCTTCCAGACATCCATGGGATCTATTGGAACTTGGTGATAACCGAACTTTAAATTGATCTTGCTGAAATACTTGGCCCCTTTGAGTTGGTCAAAAGCTCATCAATCCATGGGATTGGATACCTGTTCCTAACGATGATTTTATTTAGTGCCCGATAATCAATGTATAGTCTCTAGGTCCCATCCTTCTTTTGCATAAGTATAATTGGGCTCTGTTGTAGTGGCTACAACCATCCTCCAAAATTTTGGCTTGCACGCAAATTCAGAGCCTCCCTTAAGATTTTCACTTAACGGTTGCATACACTCGGGTTCACTCTATGAGCTCGTGTCACCCTTCACGCCCACCTTGCTTGTTCATTCCACCCAAGCTTTTGCATGATGATGTCAATGTCTTGCTTGCGACCATGTTCTAGGCATGCTCAAGGTCTTTACTTTTTGTGTACATGCTATGCTTGCTATGAAAAAATATATCGCAATCGCACACTGAGTCACATTCACTATCGCACGAGCATTGTCACGATCGATCAATGATCAATCACGAGTGACGTGCTTGTCACTTGCACCATCAGTTAGTCATTATGAACATGCGTGTTTGGTGGGTTTGAGTCATCTCGTCATCAAGTCATGTGGGTGTGTGTTTGTGACATCACATTTGAATCTTTCACTCGTTCACATACTTAGTCATTTTGCTAAAGTTCTGATGACTGGACTCCCCTCTACAGCTGAACCATCACCTGCCATCGACTCGATCAAATGTCACCCATAATAGTGCAGAAGCACCAAGCAAGCCATTTTAAGTTGCACTGCCCACAAGCAATTCAATCAACCTTCATGCTAGACACACAAAGAGTTGGACTTTGCAACCACCCCGGGACTGACTCCCCACAAAAATTGTGGAAAGGATGCTAACCTTGCCCACTCTATTGACTAAATAAATTGCATGGACAGGCCAGATAGACATCTAGTTCTCGTCCTTGTCTCCCTTAGCAAATTGTGCAGTTTTTCTAGCCAGTCCTCCCGACAGTCAATAGATTGCTCATCTAGAAAATTACTCAGTTTTCATGAGCAGACCCTCTGCTACCCAGTAGTTTGCTCAGCTCAGAAATTTGTGCAGAGATGATCAGCAGGCCAACCTCCCAACATCAGTGAAATTTCTCTCACCAACAACTCCCAGTAGTAGGCTGACAGTTCCCTCCAGGAATTCAACAGTTTTTGCTGCCAAGCGTCCGAAAGCTGACTGCCTATTCCCCTTTGGAATTGTGTAATTTTTGTTGTCAATGACCCAATGACCAGCTACTAGTTCCCTCTAGGAATTGCGCATATTTGGCTCCCAGGTTCCTAGCCAATTCCTCCAAAAACCTGTGCAAATTCTGTGTGCCAATCCTACCTGCATCCCAGCCTATTCCTCCAATAAATTGCGTAAATTTTTCCGTGAAGCCCCAGCTACCTGCTTGTTCCAGAAAAAGTGCATATTTTGTCTACCTTTCCTTCCGACAACCCAGACTATCCCTCCCAAAATTTGCGCAATTTTTCCCTCCAGTCGAGCCAGACCTTGTGGACAGTCAGTGTCGTCTCAGATTTCCCATCTTCATCAACCAGTGACCCTTGCGTAGTTTTCATTAGCAGTGCCTGTAGCCATCATCCTGCCTCCCAACCTTGTTTCCTCTCCCAGTCACCTACATCCAAAATGATCATGTGTCATGGTAGACTAGGAGGCTTTTGGATTTGAGGTCGTCTCATCATGAGTGAGTGTAGGTATAGGTACACCAACAAACATGGTGCGACAACAAATGGGATGAACAAAGGGAGTGCATGTAGAAGGCTAGGTTCACTAATAGATGAATGAATGATGCATGCAAAGATATGTGCTTGCAAATGAATGATCATGCAAAGATGTGATCGTAGACAGATAGACGAGCAAACATGCAAGATGTGCTCACGAACGGATGAATAGATGAACATGCACCTTTCGTGAACAGATGAGCCTGTCAAGCCTTCCAACATACAAGAAAGAATCAATGTGCCAAAGAAACATTAAGTGAACCAATGACCATCGAAGACTCTGCACACTTTTCCATGTGGAGGTGAAGTTGAGAGACACCATGAAGACATCCATCACCCAAAAACACTACAACTCAACCTACACTCCAACAGAAACACGAATGTACTAGCACTATCATGCCGAGTCATGTCGTCCACATATCTACTATGGGTCATGTTGTCAAACAATGTAATGTAACGCAGAAGTCCAAGAGACCCACTTGTTGTACAAAGAGTCATGTAAAGTCAAAGAGTCATGGAAGTCAAACAGTCATGATGGAAGTCGAACATCCACATAGGGTCAGTTTCACCCTTGGCTATAAATACCCCCTCATTTGTACATGAATGGACTTTTCACCTCAGCTCCTCCCACATAGCCAAGAGAGTCTGTAATATTTTCTTTGAGGAGTAAGTAGTGGCTCCAATGCCCCTCACATGGGGTTAGTGTTGTATGGTGTAACGATGTTTCTTGGAAATTTCGCTTAATTTAGAAGCTAGCTAACAGGCCAACACGTTTTCACACATGTATTGTATATGTTGTAAGAATAATCTTTAACACTTGAAATGCATGTTGCTTGATCCTGTGTTTAACACTTGAACTAATTCACTTGTTGTAATACACATATGTTAATCAAAATGTGTTGTATATGTTGTTAATGTTGTCTCGCCCGTGTGGACTATTCTACTGGAAGTTGTGCATGTCCCATTGTGTTGTGTGTTCCTAGCAGAGTTGGGACTTCTCCCAACTGACTTGGGACTCACTCTCACCCTCTCCCTCTACAGTGAAAGAACCATTGACACAAGTGACACTCACACTCACTAGGAATGCAAACCTCATTTCTCAAAGACAAAGCAGGCCACTCTCCTATGCTGATAATCAAGAGTTGAGGCAAATCCTTAAGATAATGGAAACTAGGCCATCATACCAGATATGAATTCCACACCAAATGGTGTGAAGTCTAGTTGGGACTTCATACTAGGGTGTTCCCCTAAAATTTGGCAGGTCCAGCACCATCAACATTTCTGGCACTAGAAGGAGGGCAACCAGTTGTATATGACTAAAGATCCTCTCACACTCATTCATCAACCATCTGGTCAAGGTAGTAACTCACACTCCCTCTCACTGACACGTGACTCTACAGTTGGTTACTCTTCACCTCCCAGGATTGAACACGATATTTTGTATCAACACCTTCACTCCATCCGTCCCATCACTCGCCAGTTCACGAAAGCATTCAGATTGATCCCAGGAATACACCATCTTCCATACGCATCAAGGAAGCCCAAAGCCACTCCTACAGGATTTGTTGTATCATTAGTGAAAGAAGTAGTCCTTGCCACACTTGAAGGTATACCCGAATCTATTGAAGATAGAGAGGAACCTCTAGTCTTCCAGCAAGGTGACCAAGACACTCTTGTGATCTTGGGATTAGACTCCAGTATAAGAGGTAGAGGGGAAGGTAGCGGAGGAGGCAGAGGTGGAGATGAACCAATAGACATAGATATGGAACTATCAGATTCTAAAAGAGAGGAAGAGGATGAAGAAGAAGAAGAGATGGCTGACCCAAATCTAGAATGGATGACTCAGGGACCATTGGCTCTCCTAGTTGTTTTGGACAATATGCCGAAGCGAAAAGAGAGAATGAACATCAATATCAACCCTGACAACACAATCAAGGTAGAAGATCATTTGGACAACTTCTACCTACAGCTACAGACCCTTGAGGTACGACATGATGACATAGCTTGTAGATTGTTCCCATGTACCTTGGATGGTTGCGTAGCTGCATGGTATCACAACCTTCCACCAAACTCCATACAGAACTAGGGTGCATTCAAATGCATGTTCCTTGAAAATTTTGTTGATGATAAGACCCCAGCTATGTTACTGAAAGAATTGGGAAGCCTGAATATGGAGGGGAAAGAAAAGGTAAAAGACTTCAACTAGAGGTTTACACACATATTGAACAAATTTGCAGCACACACCAAACCTCATGACTCCATCACTGTTGATTACTACACGTCCGCACTGCCGACCAGCATTGTGCAGTTCATCAAGTGAGCTGCGAAACCAACAATCTTGTAAATTTACCGCGAAGAGGCTATTGCTATCAAAAAAGACCTGCGTGCGATTGGAGTCATCAAGGATGATGAACCAGAAAAGGACTCCAGAGGCGTGAGCAAGAAGTTCCAAGTGATGGCAAGCAAGGGTAGATACAGGGAAGCAAATGATATTGAAACCCGCACTAGCCTCGTCAAAAAATTAACAATGAAAGCATCTGAGCTTAAACAATGGAAAACGAACACATCTTCAAGCAGCCATATGCCTAGATAGAGATATGGAAGCAGCTCATCAGGCAGCACCTGGTTTGTTCAAAAAACTGCGCAGAGCTCTATGTTCAATGCCGATCAATGTGTAGATCCCGAGTTTTGTTCCTTCCATGAAGAACATCACCCCGAGAAATTTTTTCGGACTGGAAGGTAATCGCAAACTTAGAATACAATCATATATTAGATGCAGAAAGAAATATGCATGAGAAGCTGGATGATAGAGATAATGGTGAAGGTATCGCACCTGATGAAGCATCAAGTTCTAGGCATGTGGTGAACTCATATCAGTGCTCGCAAGCAATGTCGAAGATGAACACCGAGAAGAAGCCCCCAAGACAAAATGAGCATTACAACCTTAGGAGTAAAGGGGTTCGTCTTACGCTTAGGGAAGTACAAGAAAGATCAGACTTTTGATGAGGAAGGTTGATCCACTGGCCGCCCCAAAGTAGAAAACACAAAACAAGTCCAGGAAGACAGTGGTGGGCAAGAGTACCTCCATGAGTAGCAAACTATAGAACACTCCGCCAAACAACACAAACATCAGTATTACCCCGGACACCTCGATGACTCTTCTACCTCTAGAGTACAACATCATAGATGACATGAGGAAAACTTGAGTGAAAATTAGTTTGTTTGAGTTAGCTAAGATCCAGAGTTAGTGAGACATCCTGCTGCGTGCATTAAGACATAGATCAAAGGACAATGCATCCTCTACTAGCAAGGGACCAAGCACACCTCCCGGATCACTTTCTATTGTGCTCAACACACTCTGGATGAAAGAAGAAAACTTAGGTTTCCCTCCATTCCTACTATCATTTGAAATTTTTAACTGCAATGTTCACAACTACTTGGTTGATTCTGGTGCAGTAGCCAATGTCATGCCGCTCTCCATTGCAAAAAATATCAATGCACATTGGAGCGAGACATCCACATGGATCATCCAACTTGGTTTAACATAGGTACTAGACATTTGTGAACTACGAGACGTGATCATCTAACTATCTCATGATGTTTGAGTCCACCAATGCATCAACATAGTTGTTGTGGACATACCAGAAGCATATGGTAAACTACTTACCAAAGACTGGTTGAACAAGATGGACGAATATTTTGCTATAAACTAGTCGCACATGTGGCTTCCATACAAGGGAAAATAAAACCAAATCTGGGTAGTGTCTGAGAGGTATATGAAGGACAATCTCACTCCCCTTAATGGAGAGAATGAATTGTTGGCCTTCGTAGAACTCATGTTTGACAACTGCCTCCTGGAAACAATGTTGGGGTGTTATCCTGCATGGCCAGCTCCAACCCCACCAGACACGTAGTTGGGACTCCTTCCTTGCTGAACTGATGGTAATGAAACATGTATAGTGCATTGTACCAACATTAGCAGTAGCAGTAGCAACAGTAGCAACAACAGTACTAGCATGCCAAACAGTCCGTGTACAGACAAGCCATGGGCCATGGATCTTGAAAAATCAAAGACACATGATGGCTCAAGGATCGAGTGTATCTCAGTTGCCCAAAACAACAGAAAATGCATGATTTCAAGTTTCTTGAAGTTCGAGTGCACAAACAATGTTGCTGAGTATGAAGCACTCGTGCGGAGCTTACAAAGGACCATCAGCCTCAATGTAGTTGTAGTCAAAGTGATACTGCACCCCACGGATAGTGTTGATGCTTTCAAGGAAATAACAATTGATGAAACTAAGCACGAGCAACCCCTAAAAATTGCAGCTGAGGGCAAGAAAGGAAACCTAATTCCTAAGGGTGGGGTTTGCCTCAACAAGATCTATGGTGTGAAAAATTTCTGTCAAGGGCCAAGAAACAGTGGAACCCATATAACTGCCACTACAAATGAACAGAGAAATATAGGAACCAATCATGATCCAAATATAGCCAATCTTGGTACAAGCTACACACTGCAACAGCGACAAGTCTTTGACTACTTGATCAATCAGTATTGGGATGTGTCTACACAGGTAAATGATGACATGAGTACACACTACACATGAGCAATTCAACATAGGATTCCAGGTAAAGGAGGACACAAGTCGTTGTAGCAAAGGTCAGGTAAAACACATATGTTGTTTGAAATCCTTATACAGAAAAAATTGACTAACATTTTGGATGATTGGATTCCTTGCAAAGTTCATCATCACACTTGGGTTTCTAATTTAAATTCCACACGTAAGAAATCCAGGAAAATCCATTTATGCATTGATTTCAGAAAGTTTAACTACTCTCGGAATAAAAACAACTACCCCATGCCATCATCTGAGCCTATGTTGCACGCAGTACCTAAAGCAGTGGTGTCATCTTCACTTAAAGGTCTTTTGGAATACCATCAAGTTCTGGTAGTGAAACCCGGTGGAATTATACTAGTCCATGAGAAACTTGGCACACATACATTCCATCTGCAATCACTTGACGGGAGGGTTGACAACCTTCCTTTCAATGGCCAAAATCTTAAGCGTTACTTCCAGTAGGTCAGGCCGTGCCCCGTGCCATGTACATAGTCTGCTTACTTCTTGTTGTTTTCATCTTGTTTGCTTTGCTTACTATATTTGTTTTCACTTTGTTTGTTCTGCTTGCTATTTTTGTTTACGTTTGTTTTGTTTGCTTGGTATATTACTATTTTTGTTTCTAGAAATAAGTGTTGCCAACTACTACGTTCTGGCTTCTGAATAGAGTATGTGGCTAAAATTTGAAGAGACTTGTGACACTGCAGCATTTGGCCAGTCTTGTGTCCGTCTTATCTGTGCTTGGTTATAACCTTCAGCTGATGAAGTCTTGACAAAAAATATGAACCATCTACAAGGGAAGTTTTGGTTCAACCATGAATCTGTGTCCACACTAGGAAGCCCCATGCCTGTACTCAGCCTTCTGCTTTGTGTGCTCAAGCTCATCCAACTAGTAGAAGCAAAGAAGGTGAAAATCTAAACGAGAAAACCTATGTCATAGGTCTTACATGCTTCTCTGAAGGAACAACCTCTTCTACTCTCAATAATTCGGGATCCCTCTTCCGCCCTAAAAATAGATAAGTGCCTATGCACAGTCCTCTTGAAAAATACAAAGGTGAAAGAAGAGAAAGGTTTCCTGCACATAGATGTTAAGCATGCAACTCCACTACGGTACTGACCAGGTTCGCTGGCAGTGGAGCAATGTGTGTGTTCCTGCATGACTCCACTGGGGTACTATCCAGGCCTGCTAGCAGCAGAGCAACACCAGAGATGGAAAATTATACTCTGAAAATCTTCAACTCGCAAGCTAAACTACCCTTCCCGGATTCAAAACACTATGATCAAGATGAAATTTTGATTGTGTTTGACTGAGTTGGAAAAAGATGAACCACGTATCCATGGGGTAAGTGGGGAAGACGCACTAACCTACACAATGTTTCAATACTCCCTGAAATACCAAGGCCTTGTTCTATCAATGAACCAAAACAGTGAAGCTGGAGTTCTACCAATGTGTCGCCAAGTGTTATAATGGCTGTAACTACCCTCCAAACTTTTGACTTGCACCCAAATTCGGAGCATCCCTTGAGAGTTTCACTTGACAGTTGCATACACTCGAGTTCACTCCATGAGCTCATGTTATCCTTTTCAACCACCTTGCTTATTCATTCCACCCAAGATTTTTCATGTTGATGTCAATGTCTTGCTTGCAACCATGTTCTAGTCATGCTCAAGGTCTTCGATTCGTGTGTACATGCCATGTTCTCTATGAAAACATTTGCCTCACTTGCACACAAAGTCAACTATCATGCAAGCGTCATCATGGTCAATCAACAATCAATCATGAGTGTCGCACCTGTCGCTTGCACCATCGGTCAGTCATGTTGAACATGTGTGTCTAGTTGGTTTGAGTCGACTCGTTGTTAAATCATGTGGGTGTGTGTTTGTAAGATAACATTTACATATTTCACTCATTCACACACTTAGTCATTTTGCTGAAGTTCTGATGATTGGACTCCCCTATATAGCTAAACCATCCCCTCTATAGCTAAACCATCACCTGCCATTGACTCGATCGACTGTCACCCAGAATAATTCAAAAGCACCAAGCAAGTCATTTCAAGTTGCATTTCCCGCAAGCAATTCAATCAAACTTCATGCTGGCCACCCAGAGAGTTGGACTCGAAAGCCACCCCAGGACTGAATCCCCTCAAAAATTGTGCAGAGGATGCTAACCTTTCCTACTCTGTTGACTGAATAAATTATGTAGACAGGTCGGATAGACACCCAATGCCTATTCCTATCTCCCTCAAAAAATTGCATAGCTTTTCCAGCCATTCCTCCCGACAGTGGACTGGCTACTCATCTATAAAATTACGTAGTTTTCATGAGTAGGCCCTCTATTGCCCAGCAGTCTACTTAGCTTAGAAATTATGCAGAGATGATTAGCAAGCCAGCCTCCCAACATCAGTGCAATTTTTCTCGCCAGCATCTCCCGAGAGTGGATTGACAGTTCCCTCCAGGAATTGCACAGTTTTAGTTGCCAAGCTCCCGACAGTTGACTACCTATTCCCCTTTTGAATTGCATAGTTTCTGTTACCAGTGACCCAGCATCCAGCTTCCACTTCCCTCCAGGAATTATGCAAATTTGGCTACTAGGCTCCCGACCAGTTCCTCCAAAACACTGCCCAACTCATGTCTGTCAATCCTCCCTGCATCCCAGCCTGTTCCTCCAGGAAATTGTGCAAATTTTGGTGTCAAGCCCTGTTTCCCACTCATTCCAGAAAACATGTAGATTTTATCTAACTCTCCTTCTCGCAGCCCAGACTTTCCCCCCCGAAATTTGCGTAGTTTTTCCATCTAGCCGAGCTAGACCTCGCAGAAATTCACTGTCGTTTTGGATTTCCCATCTTCATCACCCAGTGACCCTTGCACAATTTTCATCAACATTGCCTGGAACCATCATCCCGCCTCACAACCTTTTTGCCTCTCCCAATCACCTGCATCTGAAATGATCATGTTTCATGGTAGACTAGGAGGTTTTTGGATTTGATGTCATCTCATCATGATTGACTGCAGGTACAGGTACACCAGCAAACATGGCGCAACAACGAATGGTATGAACGAAGGGAGTGCATGCAGAAGGACAAGTTCACTAACAGATGAATGAATTATGCATGCAAAAAGATGTGCTCCTGAACAGATGATCATGAAAAGATGTGTTCACGGATGGACGAACAAGAAAAATGCAAGATGTACTCACAGATGGACAAATGGACGAACGTGCACCTTTCGTGAATAGATGAGTCTATCAAGCCTTCCAACATACAAGCAAGAAGCAATGTGCCAAAGAAACATCAAGCGAGCCAAAGACCATTGGAGACTCAGTGCAATTTTCCATGCGGAGATGATTCTATGACACACCATGAAGACAAGCATCACCCAGCAGCACTGCAACTCGACATGCACTCCAACAGTAGCACGAATGTACTAGCACTGTCATGTTGAATCATGTCATCCAAATTTCTACTATGGGCCATGTTTTCAATCTATGTAATGTAAATTGGAAGTCCAAGAGACCCACTTATTGTACAAAGAGTCATGTAAAGTCAAAGATCCATGGAAGTCAAACTGTCATGAGGGAAGTCGAACAACCACACAGGGTAAGTTTCACCCTTGGCTATAAATACCCCATCATTTGTACATAAATGGACTTTTCACCTTAGCTCCTCCCACATAGCCAAGAGAGTCTGTAATATTTTCTTTGAGGAGTAAGTACTGGCTCCTACGCCCCTCACATGGGGTTAGTGATGTATGATGTAATGATGTGTCTTAGAACTTTCTCTTAATTCAGAAGCCTGCTGACAGGCGAACATGTTTTCACACATCTATTGTATCTGTTGTAAGACTAATATTTAAGACTTGTAATGCATGTTACTTGAACCTGTGTTTAACACTTGAACTAATTCACTTGTTGTAATACACATATGTTAATGAAAATGTGTTGTATATGCTGTTAATGCTGTCTCACCCATGTAGACTACTCTCCTGGACATCAGACAGACCTTTCACATGAAATTTTCTATAACAACTCTTGCACTCGTGTGGACTAATCTGTTGAGTGTTATATGTGTTATCTTCCCTTGTATGCTATGACTACCGCATCCGTGTGGACTTTTTCATCGGAATTCGTGCATGTCATGCTGTGTTATGTGTTCCTAGTAGAGCTAGGACTTCTCCCAACTGACTTGGGACTCACTCTCACCCTCTCCCTCTACAGTGAAAGAACCATTGACACAAGTGACACTTACAGTCACAAGGCACAAAAGCGTGACTTCTGAAAGATAAAGTAGACCACTATCCTGTGCTGACAAGCAAGATTTGAGAAAAATCCTTAAGATAATGGAAACCGGGCCATCATACCTGATGGGACTCCCACACCAAACGGTGTGAGGTCTAGTTGGGACTTCATACCAGGGTGATACTGTGAATGTTGGGAGGTCGAGCACCGTCAATAGGCTCCCACAAGGTGAGGAACTTGGTCAAATGTGTCCTTCTTTTAGCAACTCCTTGATCTGCTGCTTGATTTCTTCATTTTCCAAAATAGAGCAATGGTATATTGGCCCACTGGGTAGAGGTGCTCTAGAATTCAGATCAATCAAATGCTTGACTTGACAATGTGAAGGTACCCCTATGGTTGGGGAGAATATTTCACTATATTCTTCCATGACCTTATCAACCTACTTCTTCTGCACAGTGAAACCCTTCATTTGGGCTATGGATGTGGCCATCATATTCCCCTTAATTTGAGAATTAAGAGAGAAAAAAAAATCCCCGGTTTGGGACATGATGTTACTGCATTGCTTAGTAGAGGTCAAAGAGATGGTGGTAGGAGGAGCTACCTCTGGTATTCTATATAACTTACTGCCCAAAGTAATAGTGACAATGTGAGGCCTCGTCTCATACACAACATGATACTTCAACAAGTATGGTTGGCCTAATAATACATCACAAACTTCAATATGAGAAACATTCACACAATACCTCATCTATGAATGGCTTGATGTTGTAGGGAAGGAGACACTATTGGCTGACACAAAGATTTCCTCCTTGGTGAATCCATCCGATGGTGTATGATTGCAAGTGTCGTGTGGTTGGTAGGCCCAACCGCTTCACAACCTATGTTGAAATGAGGTTATTTTGGCTCCTACTATCAACAATGAATTGCAGCGAGGAACCCTTCACCCACATCAATGAGTGGAAGAGATTCTCCCCTTCAATATATTCAAGCTAAATATTCTAGATATTGGTGGTGGAGATGGTGGAATTGGTAGTTGCATGAATAATATGCTTCCCTTTATCATTCCCCTTGTCAAGTTCTGACTCATAGTCGGAACATGCATCTGACTTTGAAGCCTTCAGCTCAACCACCAGTGACTGCTTGGCTCAACACTCACTTGTTTTGTCACTGGGGCTCTTATGGAACTTACACCACTTTCCTATGCCCTTCTTTGTCTTTGTGGTGTTTTTATCTTCTTACGTATTCAATGGATTGTCTTGGGTCACCATACCTGGGCTTTTTCCTTTGTTTTGCGATTTGCGGGTTCCTTTCCCTTGCTTCAGATTCATAGATCCAGAATATTTCTTCTTAGTTTCGAATTTATTCTCGATCTTGATAGCATATCGAGGATGTTTCAAGTGAGGAGATGTCCAGTAATTTCATCTCATCCTAGATATATTTGTTAGAGTCCCTGATACTCAACTTCATGCGAAGGGTCTGAAAAAATATTTGTGAACTTTGGCACGTCTTGGTCCCTTCCATGTTGCAATGTGGTCCACTTAATTTACTTATCTTCATAGCTCCCAATAGGGTAATATTATTCCTTGATGGCATCTTGAAAATAATTCCAAGTGGGTGTAGCTGAAAATAATGAAGGTTGCCTCTCATCCTCTGTTCACAGTAGGTTTCCCACCATTCCTTGATGTGGGGGGTGGATTTGAGGAGTGCAAGTTCCCTATTGGAAAAATCACGAACCAAAAAATATCCTTCTAACATATTTAACCATTTGTCTACATCATGTGCATCTATCTGGCCTTCAAATATGGGAAATTCAAAGTTGACTTATACCTTGAAGGGAGTGGTATCTCCGGGGTGGTTGCTGGATGAAGATGTGTTGCATGTGGGCATTCGCCGAAGCATATGGGAAAATTTGTCCATCCTCTCATTCCATTGTCGCTCAAGTGCTTCTTCGAGAAATATTTTAAAAGGATATCCTACTCCCTTCTCATTCTTTTCTTCCATCATGGGAGGTCATCAGGGTCATCAAGGTCGGTCTTGCAAAGGTTCAACAAGTTCAAGTCCTAACTCCTTATACCTTGACCTCATTAGGGACATGCACATAAAAATATAGAAAGATCAAACTGCTCTGATACCACTGATCTAGAGGAATGAAATGAAATACAAATATAAATAGAAAATCATTGATACAACATAAACAAAACTTCAATTCATTAATAACAAAGTACTGAAATATGTTTACATGAAAAATGGAAATAAACTAGCTAAGGCGATCGTAACTTATCTATGAGAAGAGATGTGGTGGCTACATGCCTTTTGAAATTTGTTACAATAAGGCTCATAGGAATTTTTATTATTGAGAGATAAGGTAAAACCCTAAACATCCAAAAACCTAACCCTAGGAGATGAAGCGCCAAAAGTTTATTGGCCCCATTGGGGTTAGTTGGTACAACAACTTCCCTGGGTTGTAACTTTGCAGTACAATATTCATTTGATGTGTATGATACATCGTTAAAAATATATATCAAAGGAATAAAACTTCTAACTACAAAACCATACAATAAGCTCCAAGCTTTGCGTTTTCCAAAAAAGAATCATTTTCCCTGGAAATTCAAGACTCGAAAAACTGCCAAAAATAGTAAACAGTGCTAAAATTAAGGAGACTAAAAGAAACAGTCTGAAAGAAATAGTGTTGGGGGTCTAAGTGGAATAGGTGGGTTTCCACCAGTATCCATATAGATCAGTCCTCCCCCCTTAGGAAGCAATGGTCCCCATTGTGTTGAGTGCCTCCATCAGATGGGGTTTTTTTTGCTAAACTTGTTCCTTAGTGAGCCATTTACCCTGGTGCAAGAATTGGCTAACTTTGACAACTCAATATAGTTGGATCCTCTATTTTTAAGTGTTATTGATCTATGTGTGCATGATTCGATCAGTTGTGGTTTTTTCAATCAAGTCTAGGTTGAGCTCTATTGGAGTCAACTGATCAACAATGTTTGATGTGTCTAACAATGGTGGAAACTATGGCTGAAGGAAGTCCACATTCAATAAAAGGTGCAAGCCAAGGAATTTGGGGATACTAAGCTCAAAATATTTGTCTCCCATAGCCTTGGTGATGGTGCAAGACTCGTATCAGATTGGTTGAAGCTTACGATGGGATCCAGTGACCCACTCTTTCTGCGGATTTAACCAAAATTTGTTGCCCACATGAAACTTATGGGGAAGTTGATGTTGATCATGCCATTATTTTTATTTGGAATTGGATTTCTCCAAGATTTTATGAACCTACTGGTGGATGTGTTGAATGTGCTCAATAAACCTAGTGGCTTTATCAACTTGAGTCTTCACATGGGTAGATTCTTCCTGTGTAGTTGCAAACAGAAATGCAACATCAAGGGGACATAATGGTTGAAGTTCTAAGCCCACTTCAAATTGGATGTGGCTAGTCAAGCTATAAAGAGCTTTTTTATATCTATGTTGTACATAGGTAAGACTCTCATCCCATGTCCACAAACTTAGAGTTGTACATGCATAGCATGTGGAAAATCATCCTGTTGACGACCTCTGTTTGGCCATCAATTTGATAGTGGAATGCAGTCCAATTTGTGAGATTGGTGACTAAAAATGAGCAAAGGCTCAACCAAAATGAGATTAGGAACTTGCTATCTTGATCTGTATAATGGTCTGTGGGATCCCAAAATGTATCCACACTTATTCAAAGAAGAGTTTGGTAGTGGCCTCGACCACAAATATATAGTTGTTTCCATGCTTGGTACAAGGAAGGCTAGACATATACTCCATGGAGATGGATTTCCAAGGCCAACTAGGAGTAGGCAGAGGAGTATACAAGCATTTCTTCTCAATAGTTGGTTTGGCGATGGCACAAGTAGTGCAGGATCTAATATATTTTCCAACATCTTGTCGGACATTTTTCCAATAAAAATACTTTTGTAGTATGGCCACAATTTTCTCCACACCAAAGTGTCTTGTGACCCAACTGTAGTGTGTCTCCAAAATCATCTTGGCACACTCACTTTAAGGAACATAGAGGTGGACTAGGTAGCATAATAATGCATCCCAAAGGTGGAGATTTGGAACTTTCTTAACATCCACTAACATATGGAATGTGGTGGCGAACTATGGATCATTTTTATATAGTTGTGGCCATCCAGATGTCTTATAGCCATAAGAGTTGAGAAAAGTGGTCAGTGGTACAACCGGTGGTTGAATGAGGCAGTATGTAACATGCTTAGTGTCTCCCTTATATTATTTTGATATTCAAATGGAATTGTTGTAGAGATCTGGACCAATTTTGACGGAAGTCATTCTGCAACTTCCCTTGGGTCTATATAAATTGCAGGGGTTGGTGATATTTGTGGATGACTGTCTCCTTCCCCAGAGTGTAATGTTTCCATTGTTGACAATCCTACACCATGGAATAAATCTCCTTACCATAGGTGGGGTATTTCTATACTTATGGGTTGAGCTCAACCATTTCCCCAAAGATAGAGTTAGTTACATTAGATTTAGGAACTATCTGCTAGGAAAAAGGGACTGAATTTTTGGAAAATATCGGTCAAATATTAGATCATACCTCTCAAATAATGACATTTGTTACAAAACCGAAGGGGTTTTTTGTATATGAGTTTTTTCTTGAGAGAAACCTCTCTTATTTTTCAAAAAAACTTCTCTAGATCCTCAGATTCCATGCCCAAAAATCATGACTAAAACAAGAAATGATGAAATCTAAAAAATAGGTTGTGAATATTCATTTGAATATTCCCATCTATGATAGATGTGAAGAAACTGAAGGTGAATTTTTTGATTTATTTCGTTTTTAACAAATACCTCTTTTAATTTTTAAAATTTCATCTCCATTTGGTTAAAAAATAATCTTTAATTTAACTACTAAAACAGTAAAAAAACGTAGCAAATCCCCTGCAGCCAAAATGCAACAGGCTTCCTTTTCATACTACATAATCAATGCTTGAATTCTTAGTTTGTAAGACACTTAAGGAAACTTGCCATAAAAATTAGAATCAATTTCATGAGGTTTGGATTCTAATTTCATGGTCAAACTGTTGACTGTGTCGAAGCACAACGCATTCGTTGCGCTACTTCAAAATAACAATGAATTCATGATTTGCATGCTTTTGATAACCTCCTAGGATTATGAATGTATAACACATGTGAAATAAAACTTTAAAATCATCATATACCTATTGGATAACATATTTTCATATTTTAAATTCCCATCCTTAAAAAACATGACTAACAACAGAAGTGCAGCGCCTGAGCGCAATGAATTTGCACTTGCATATGTTTGACTAAGTGCTCGGGTCTCTAGCTAAGGAAAATATTTTACTAATGATGTTGATAGTCTTAAAAACCTTCTTTAAGTTCCCCCATACAAAAATTATGTCAAAACATTGACTTTGATTATTATATCATAGGACACTAACAACTTCCACTGTCATGAATTCAGGAACTTTGCCATGAAGTGTCCACACAAGAAGACCTTAGGAGGAGCAACAGGTGAAGCTTTCGATTCATAGTTTGAGCTCGAATTTATCCTCATTGCATGCATGGTGAACATAGTGATGGGAAGTGTGTCGTACTTGGAATATGGTGCATCATTCCACATGACACGATGTAGAGACTTTTCTAGTGGCCTGGAAGAGAAAGATTTATAGATGCACATCAAGATGGGGTATGAAGGAAGGTATAGCACGATCGATATTGGTACAATCACCTTTTAGAAGGATTCGGGCTGCCCCCTTAGGCTCAAGGATTTCATGTTTGTTCTAGGCCTAAAGAAAAATATCATCTCTGTTGCAGTTTTGGAAAACCATGGTTATGATGTGATCTTCATTAAACGAAAGAAAATCCTAAGACACATAGCCATGGGACAGGTGAAGCAGATCGGGGTTTGTGTGAAGAACATGTACAAGCTAGATGCGCAGGATTATTCTGCATTGAGAAAAAAGGCGGAGAAGGTGTAGAGCCATGATGTCAGTGAACTTTGGCATAAAAGATTTGGCCATTTCCATCATGGCACTTTGAAGATCATGCAGCAGATAACAACATTCCTCCCCAAAAGATAACTTTAGTAGTAGGATTTATGAAAATGATGTACTTTGGGAAAGTACACAAAATCCACATTCCATGATCGAGACAACAAAGCACATGTAGTCCTAGAAATGATCCACTCTGATGTCTATGGAGCTTTCTCGACAGCTTCCACTTCTAGGCACAAATTTTTTGTCAATTTTACTAATGACTTCTCATGGAAGTGCTGGATCTTCTTCATGCAGAAGAAGGATGAGACATTCTCCAACTTCGTAGAATTCAAGGAACTAGTTGAGAGAGAAACATGAAATAAGTTGAAGGCTCTCATGAGCAATAATGGAGGTGAGTAGGTGTCA
Organism: Pinus tabuliformis; assembly: GCA_031772625.1. Taxonomy (NCBI): domain Eukaryota; kingdom Viridiplantae; phylum Streptophyta; class Pinopsida; order Pinales; family Pinaceae; genus Pinus; species Pinus tabuliformis. The sequence continues at coordinate 259,555,769 of CM062809.1, read as the reverse complement.
AATAAATTTAAAAAATTATGTGCAAAAGAAGGCATTCGGCGAGAGTTGACAACACCCCACAACCCATAGTAGAATGGGGTGACTAAGAGAAAGAACACTAACATTGTGGGAGTAGTGAGATTGATGGTGACTAAGGCCTACCTCTACATTTGTGGGCTAAATCATGCAACAAAATAATCTATTTGTAGAACGGGAGTCCTAATTGGATTCTTGACATGATTACATTAGAGGATGCTTTCTTTGAGAGAAAGTTGGATGTGTCACACTTTAAAATTTTTGGAGCCTCTGGTTACTACCATGTCTCCAAATAATCAAGGAAGAATCTAGAGTCGATAGAATAATTTGGGGTATTTGTGGGTTACACAAAAAACTACGCACAACCACCATGTGTACTATCCATCCCTTAGAATGATATTTGGGTTAAGGGATGTAAAAGTCGATGAAGATAAAGAGATGTGGTGCTCTCTTGAGAGGGAGTTTCAGATCCCACTCGAAGAGGATATTTTATCTCCAAAGAAGGAGCCTCAAGAAGTTGTGGAGTAGCCACAAATTGAGGAGTAGAGAGTGGAGACAACCACTCAATAAAAACCATCCAGAGAAGGTAGAAAAAGGACCAGGGAAATTGAGAGACTTATGCAGGATGCTAGGGAGAATATGGGTGCTACTTCAAATCAGTGTATGCAAAGAAGGTCACAAGATCAATACACTAGCTACATGACTCTAATGACTGAGCTTGTAAAGACTCAACCATCCTCTTTTTAGTAAGAAGTAGAGAAACCTGTATGGGTTGATGCAATGGTGGAGGAATACGAATCCATTGTAAATAACAATGTTTGGGAAGTGGTCCCAAGACCAGTGGATAAATTACTTGTTGGTTCGAGATGGATCTTCAAGGTAAAGCATGGAACATATGGAAGCATATAAAAGTATAAGGCCAAATTGGTGGCCAAGGGGTGCTCTCAAGTTGAGGGGATTGAATATGAGGAGACCTTTTCTCCGGTAGCAAGGTACTCATCCATCAAATAAATTCTTATTATGGCTATCAAGATGGGGTGGAAGATCCACCAAATGGATGTAAAAAAAACATTCCTCAATGGAGCTATTAAGAAAGAGGTTTATATCAAGCAAGCATAAGGCTTTGAGACTTTTGATCGGGAGTCTCATATGTGTAGAATAAAGCAAGAATTGTATAGTATCAAGCAAGCACCCCATGTTTGGTACAACATGATCGATAGTTATATCTCCTATTTGGGCTTCACCAAAATTGAACCAGATGCAAACCTCTATCATACCTTGGTAGAAGGTAAATTGTTGATTGTTGTGTTATATGTTGATGATTTGATTTTAATTGGTGATAAGTAGTTGACCATATCTTGCAAGGAGGACCTTGCAAGAGGGTTTGGAATGAAGGAAATGGGTATCGTGCACTACTTCTTCATATTGTAAGTATGGAAAGGTGATGGGGAATTGTTTGTCTCTCAGGGAAAGTATGCCAATGAGATACTTAAGAGGTTCCACTTGGATAAGTGAAAAACCATGGAGACACATCTAGCAACCAACTGGAGGAAAGAGGATGCCACTTCAGGTGAGGAAGTGGATGATATTGCTTATTGGAAGTTGGTGGGTTCACTAATGTATCTTATGAATACATGACCAAATATTTTCTATGCATTCAACTAGCTGAGCCAAGCTATGATAGGGCCAACCAAATTATTTTGGAAAGAAACTAAGCATGTTCTACAGTACCTCAAAAGCACTACCCAGTTTGGAATATGGTACAAACATATAGAGGGAGTAAAGTTATGTGGCTTCACAGATGTAGATTGAGTGGGGAATCCATCAGACCGAGAGAGTACATCAAGTGGAATTTTCAGTATTTGGTCCGAAATGGTTTCCCAATATAGCAAGAAGCAAATATTTGCAGTGCTTAGCTCGATAGAAGAAGAATACATGGCTGCGAGTCAAGCAACATGTAAGGTGATATGAATGTGAAATTTACTTGTTAGATTGTTTGGTCATATGACGGTTCAACTATGATCCACTATGATAATTAGATTTGAATCAAGCTCTTTGAAAATCTTGTTTTTCATGATCGATCCAAGCATATAGATATCCTATATCACCATTTGAGGGATTGTGTGCAGAGGTAGATGATGTTGTTGTAGTACATTCTCAAAGAGGAACAAGATGCTAACTTTTTGAAAAAGGCTTGCTCAAGAGGGAAGTTTGAGTTCCACAGGTGTAGGATAATGGTGGTTGATAATCCATTTCTTGCTAAGAGGGAGAGTTGAAAAATGCAGCAATAAATTCTCAATTTGATTTGCCTTGATTAAATTTAGAAAATTTGAATTTCCACATCAGTAGACAACCTGGATGATGTTAACTTGTGTGATATCACTTGTGTCACCTATTTTACTCAGTCAATTCGAGTTGAAGGGATTAGGGTTCAGTTCAACATTTGTGATTTCTAATTTGTAGCAATCAAGGTCACTTATCTCAGGTTTTTTCAGCTAAACTAGTTCCAACTTTTGGAGGAACTAGCAAAAGGTTAGTTAAGCAAGGTGACTTTAGTTAAACTCAATGATAATCCAGTTAACTTATCAATTGGCCCAAAATACCTAGTGCACATGGAGAATTCAAGTTACCCAGTTGAGGTGGAAATTCCAAGGTAGTGTAACATTAGTTGTAGACTACTCTTGAGTGTGTAGGTGTTGCATGCAATCAAATGATCAACCTAAGGGATTGCACTATTCAAATTGAGGAATTTTCTAAATAATAGGGGCCTAATTCCTCATGGAAAAATGAAAGGAAATAGGAGCTCAAGATGAGGAAAAAATTGACTAAGTTTGGGTCATAGTCCTTCAATGAGAAGAGTGATATGTTATGCACTTGCATGGTTTGTTAAGTTTAGGAAAGAAATTGTAATACATCTCTATTCATTTGATCAATGCGAGAAGGCATTGTGGTTTTTAGCATATTTCTTTCCACAGATAAAAATACTTGTTGCATGTGTGTTATTTCTTCTTGCATGTCTGATATTTTTGTTCTAAATTATGAATTAATGTCCATAGAGTAGTATAGTAGGTTTGTGTCTTGTGATTTTGATTAAAACATCATGAGATGTTGCATATCTACAACATAATTTCTACAAAAATTAATTGCAACGGCAAGCCTTTCACCCACATATGTGAGTAGAAGAGACACTCCCCTTCCTCTGGATCCTCAGGCTCAATCTTCTAGATCATGGTGATGGCAATAGTGGCATTGATATCAACATCAATATATTGCTTCCCTGTATCATTCCCCTTTTTGTTGGGTTCTAACTCAAATTTAGAACATGGATTTAGCTTTGAAGCCTTCAACTCGGCCACCTGTCACTGCTTGGATTGACACTCACTTATGTTGTGACTGTGGATCTTTTGGAAGTCACACCACTTTCCTGTGTCCTTATTTATCTTCATGGTGTTGTTTTTTTCTTGCAGATTCTTGGATTTGTCCTTTGTTTTGTGGTTTTTGGACACCTTTCCTTGCTTCGAATTCGCAGATCCAAAGTATCACTTTTTCTGTTTAATTTTCTGCACAATCTTGACAACGTATCGATAGGCGGCGCCAAGTGAGGAGATGCCTAGGAACTCCATCTCGTCCTAAATGTATTTGTGTAAAAAACCAAGGAAACTGAGTACCAGATGCTGCTCATAATCCTTGATACCTAACTCCATACAAAGGGTATGAAAAATATTTGTGAACTCCAACACGTCTTGGTCCCTTCCCAATTGGAATGTGGTCCATTTTATGTACTTATCTTCATAGCTCCCAACAGGGTGATATTGTTCCTTGATGGCACCTTGGAAAGAATTCCAAGTGGTTGTGGCTAAAAATAGTGAGAGTTCCCTCTCATCCCTATACTCACAGTATGTTTCCCACTAATCCTTAACGATAGGGGCTGATTTGAGGAGAGAAAACATAATTTTTCCTTATTGGAAAAATCATGAACCAAAAAAAGTCCTTCCAATAGATTTAACCATTTATCTATGACATATGCATCTATATGGCTTTCCAATATGGGAATTTCAAAGTTGAAATGTACCTTAAATGGAGTGGTGCCTCCATAGTGGTTGCTGGATGAAGATTAATCTCCTATGGGCATCTGCTGAAGGATTTGGGAAAATTTGTCCATCATCTAGTTCCTTTTTTGCTTGAATGCTTCTTTGAAAAATATTTTGAAAGGATCTCATGATCCCTCATATTTATTTTCTTCCACCATGGAAGGCCATCGGGATTGACAAGGCTTGTCTTGCAAAGGTTCAAGCAACTCAAACCCTAATGGACATACAGAAAAAAATAGAGAAAGAGCAGACTGATCTAATACCACTGATCCAGATTTATGCTAGAATAAAATGAAATACATATATAAACAGAAACACACAAATACATTGAAAACATAACTTCAATTCATTAATAAAAAAGTACTAAAATATGTTTACATGAAAAATGGAAATAATCTAGCTTAGGTGTTGGTAGCTTATCTATGAGAAGAGATGTAACAGCTACATTCCTTCTGAACTATGTAACAATAAGGCTTGCAAGCCTTTTTATTATTGAGAAACAAGGGAAACCCCCAAACATCTAAAAACCTAACACTAGGAGATGAAGTGCCAAACGTTTGTGGGCCCCATCTAAAAGCCTAACACCATCTTCCTGAGCTCATAAATTTAGCATACAATCTTCGTTCATGCATGATACCTTTTTAGAAAGATCTATTCGGGGACTACAACTTTCTACTACAAATCCCTGCCATAGTTGTGGAGCTTTCCTGTTTTCCAAAAAAAATGTTGTTTAGGACCTCAAAATCACTCTTGAAGTTTAGGGCCCAAAAAACTACCAAAAATAGTAAATTGTGCTACAATTAAGGAAATTGAAAGAAATAGTTCTAGAGGTCCAAGTGGATTAAGTGGGTGGCCACCAATATTTACCTAATCACCCTTTAACATCAATGGAAAAGGGTAATCTAATATGATTGCACTCTAATCCTTGAACACCATGTTGGCAATATATTTTCTTGATAGGAATGATCAGGTATAACACACCTGAAAACAATACCTTAGAAACCAAGGAAATATTTTGCTGCTCACTCCAGAAAAACTTTTGTGGACAATGAGACATCAATGTCAATATGGCCAATAATGATATTCTTGTAGAATTTGGAAATGATTATATTTCTCTTACTGAACATGCACCCCTTAAACTTGCTCTTGCACTATAATCATCAACTCTCTAAGGTTACTATTCAAAAAAAAAAATTGTTTCACTTCTCCAAGCCTCCTTGCAACATGCAAGAGACTGCTCAAGCTAGACGAATTACTTCACAAAAAGCCATACCAGTGATAAACATGAAAGTACAAGGATGAACAATAAAGTACATGGCTAGATCTTGTACTCAATAGTGCATACATGGCTGCAAAAAATTATTTCCTTCTATACATGGCTAAGATAGGTGACTCTCTCCTATACATGTCTAGAATAAGGGATACTCAACCGACATGAAAAAAGATAAATAAGGACACTGATGGTTAATTCACATGATTTTGACTCATGATTACAACATAGTATCTGCTACAAGAATGAAGTAAAACAAAGTTAAAAACAATATGCAACCCTTGAAACCATAATTCCTTACACAATTCCATGTACAACTCCCTTCGAGCTCATTATGCCTTTCAAACTTCTTGTTGATCTAACAAACTTGATCTTGATTGAGGCTTTCGGTCACACACTTCTTCTACTACAACTCATCTTCAACACTTCTTCATGCTTCCCATGCTTCTTCCATATGCTCTTCGTGAGAGCGTGCACCCCACATTTCTCTTCTATAGTCTTCTTGTGAGAAATACTCTGTCGAATAATAGACTACAATGGGGAAATATCTTCTCTTACTCAAAATATGAAAATAAAGATATTATCTTCAATATATTACTTCTACATACTCTTCCCTTCAACGTGTATAGATTATCTAGGGTCTTGATTCCTTTTGCAACCACTCTCTTTGATCCCTCTTTTCTAATGATGCATCCTTTGGAGTTGAAAATCACTTATTTTCCTCCATCAACCATCTAACTTATGATTAGGATATTATGCTTCAAACCTTCAACCGATAACATATTAGCCACATTTGTCTTCTTATCACCGAGTTTAGCCTTACCCTTTCCCAACACATTAGTAGGTGTATTATCTCCAAGAATAACATGGCCACCTTTGGTTTTCTTTAGGAAGAGGAATTTTCTCTTGTCCCCTAACATATGGTGGGAACACCTTCTATCTATGTACTATTTTTCATAGTATTCAAGCATGCATATAGAAACACCGCAATTCACTTGTTGCTCCTCTTTATTCTTCTACATCATGGTAGGTTGTTTTCTAATATGCATGTTCTCCTCTAGCTTCCTGCTAGGCCTACTTTGAGTAAGTCACTCCTTTTTCTTGATTTTCCTTGAGAAATTTGACAGCTTATAGTCTCTATCCATGCGACCAATATTTTAAATAATATAGCATCTCACATGACCAAGATATGAGGCAAGAGGATAAAATATTAGGTTAACCACATCAGATCTCTTCTTTACGTTGGACATACCTCTACTCTTTGTATGATATTTGCAATCAAATGCCTTTTGGCCAAAGATGTTACATGCAAAAAAAATAACAATATAATGAACTCATATACTTTAAACATGATGATGTCTTTTAGTACCCAAAATGGTGCATACTCTGTTGGTAAGATCTGAAGATTCTAATTTAACAACTAGCTGCAACATTTCCAAAACTATGATAGATGTAACATTCAACTTCATTCATCAAAGTTGTTTGTTATAGTCAACTAGTAAATAATCATGGGGAATAAATTCCTTTATAAACCCCCTGATAGTATGAATAAGAATAATTATCACTCGTGGGGAATCCTGAACATGTAAAGTAACAACATTTTTTTAGTATGAATTTGAGATATATTATAATAGGGTTAGCCTGCATATATATATATATATATATATATATATATATAATGTTGTAAGATTAGAAACCCCATTTAATTTAGTTATTTTGATCTTTAGCTCCTAAGCCAAGTTCAATTATAGTTCTCTTCAATTCCTACACAATCATACCATTGATTCAATTTATAAAATTTGCATGAAAAATTACACTGGTTGATTCACTCTCTATACTACACTAGAATTAAGTATTAATTCATTAATATAAATAAATATATGACATATTTTATACGAATATGCCATTGGAAATCACATGGTTCTGAATTGATAAAATATGGATGAGAAAGCAAACGATTGATGTGATTCTTTCATTAATTAGTGGAAATGAATTCTTCACATACAAGTACAACAAACCGGTGGGATTCCTTAATTAAGATATTGCAATATATTAACTATTCGTAGCTACTATTTGACCATGCCATGGATATTAACATTATACTTGACTATATAAGTGCCAAAATATATTATTGTTAGTTTTTCTTGTACTATGAAAATGCAATATTAGTAATGTAGTTGGTTGAAGAAAAATCATTTTTACATAATGAAGTGAAAACTTGAACTAATATAAATACGATGTACTATATTAAAATGGGATGAGATGTTTCATCCCTAAAATGGATGCATATGTCATTCACATTACTTCTAGAAAATGATTTTAATGGACTTTACCTACAGAGAATCTAGGTGGAAACAAACGTAACAATTGCAAGCTAATAACTGAAAATTGCAAAAAAGATTGGAATTCATTTTTTTCTCTATATCTCTATATCAAAAAATGAAGTGGATTTTCAAACTAAAATGGATTCCTAAAATATTGTACATTCGTATAACATTTGAACCATTAAAAAATACCTTTTTTTTAGTCGTTGATAATGAAAGGCATGTCCATTTTGTGGGAAGAAAGGTCATTACATGGCATTCTACTAGAAAAATAAATCCATATTCCACAAGGAAAATTATCTTTAGATGAGGAATGATAAGCCAATAGTAAATTCAAAGGAATTGAGAGAAAAATAATACTCCACCATTACAATTTGAGTGGGAAGAAAATTATGGGTGGTTCCATCTATAACTTCGTTATATAAACTACAAAACTAAGATAAAACTCTGGAGAGTGAAGAGTAAAAGGAATGAAGAGTTGCATGCATATCCAACTAAAGGAGCTTAAGGCATCCAAAGTATGGCTGGAAAACATGAGGTCTATATCAGAATTGAAGCAGATAGTGGGTTGACACCAACATAATGTCAAGCCCCATTCCAATTGTTACCTACAATCTTTTAGAAGAAGGTTATTTATTGAACATGTATTGAATATTGGTACAAGGAGGTTGATGGTGTTCCCTCATCTTCATATTTTCCAAACATTAATATAGTTCCTTTCCATTGAGACCATAGCCTATTGATGATGGTCAATTATGGCCATAAATCTGTTAAATGTGTCAAACATTTTGGTCTAAAGAAGGTGATATAATAGCACATAAAGGAGGTCATTCACACTATGTTGTTTTAAAAAGAAAGTGGACGTACAAGCATCCAAGAGTGGTCAAGCCAATGAAATATTTTCTCAATATCTCTCTTCATATTAAGTATGATGTGAGAATGAAAAAATAATTATTTGCTACTAGTTTAGAACCTTATAAATAATTGAACATTATATTCACATTGAGTAGGTTTGATCCCTCAAATCCCCATGATCGTTTGATTTTGGAATAATATTAAAAAGTCTCACCTTCCTTATTATAAACCCTTTGAATTAAAGGTTGAAGTTAATTCATGAAGGAGTGTGTTAATATTTTATTCTCATATACTTGTAAAGGTATGGTCTCTCCCAATCTTAGATAAACTACCATTTAATTGTTAGCTTTTTATAGAATCCCTAGTCAACCCTTTGTGGATTATTGTTTAGTTACATGTTTCAGTAAGTGTAAAAATATCATAATAGATGCTATAGTTACGAAAGACCCATCATACTTCAATATTCTCCTTGGAAGTCATTATTTTCATTCTATGGACCTATGCTCTCAAAATGGAAGCATTGTGGCTAGTGCTGAGATCCCATTTCCTGATCATAATCCTTATTTAGCTTTATACCATGTTTCCTCTCTATTTGTTTCTTGTATTTAAATAAAAACTACACAAACAAGGTGAATTATCTAACCTCATTTCCCTTGATTTCTAACAAGAATGAGAAACCCTCTACATTAATTCTCACCTTCTTGCGATTTGGTCTTGATAAATGACATGATTTTATCCAATGGGGGAATTGGAGCTTATTTTACCCCGTATTGGTCCAAGTGAATGTTTCAACTTTTGTTCTCTCTGGTATGATTCTCTTCCCCCAATCACAGTGGAGGTTATGATTGGCTTAGATATTTTATTAGATGTCCAAAGACATTCTCCTTGGTTTAGACCCATTTACAAGCAAATATAACTCTAATTTACCTTTTGAGTTTGAACCCTATAATTGTATCTCCTTATATGTTTACATTTACCAAGCCTTTGGACATTTTTATCGGACTATATATCCATATTTCTATTTATCTTGATCAATATTAGCATAAATCATTAGATTTGCTTTTTGAGCTTAATTTATCTAGTCATAATTATCAAGGTTATCTTATAAGAAGGATGTCCCTATATGTATATCCTTAGAGTTTGATATTTTTAAGTGTAATATATTTGATATAGACTTAAACCATTATAGTATTGACTATGTTCCTAAACACTCCATATTTTATTTTAACTCCAATTTTCCTCCCATGCTTGATATCTTTGGTTATAGATTCTTAGAATATGTAAATGTTGAGGATTTTCTAGTGGACTCTACCATGAACATGGATCTTCTCAAGGATATCAAGGTTGAAACTTTTTTGTCCCTATAACTCTGAATGGATATCTTATCTTCGACTTTGATGATACAATTTCCATATTGTTATTCCTTGGGTGTAGGATTTGAATTGGATTCATAATTGATAAGGGATCCGATTTTATGCATTTTTGTAAAAATTCGGTAGATATATTTTAAATATTTCATATAGGTTTAGGATTATCCTATATTATGATGCACTAAAATAGTTTTCCGCCAATTTTTTCTATAGGCTTGACCATATTGGATGTTGGTGCATAAAAATTCTCTATTTGTAGTTTTCACTACTCTAATATAAGACCTTTCATATGGTCCTCTATCCTAGTGTAACAAATCTCTTATTTTTTTTAATCCATCCCACTATTTTTTTGTAGGACTAGGAATCCTTGTAGTTTGAGACTACAATTTAATCCTTATTTACCTCTCTTATGTACTTTTGATTATTTCCAAAGGGGATCCCACGTTTATATTTGTCCTTTTTTTCCACTATTATGGATATTTCTACATGCATTATTTTTCCTAATCTCATATTACAGTTTGGCACCTTATTCTTTTCACCTTTTCATTCTTAACAATTTCTTGCCTTTTTTATACTTGGTTCTACATTTTTAATGCACCCTATCCTAGAGGAGACATACTTAAGAGTTTCCATATCACTCTAGATAGGTCTATTATGTTCTTTTGGAACATAATTGTGTCTCTTGTGATGCTTATCTCTTCCATTATATTATGACATTTTTTTTATTTTTTCACATTTTTGTAATATAAAAATACAAATATATCTAATACTTATTAAAAATGGTAGATAGTGGGGTAGGGATAAGGATCATCAAGATCTTTATGATCTTTGTGCATGTTGTATCAAATCAAGTCATATTACTCTAAAACAAAGTACAATTTTTTATTAGTTCTATGTAGGCGAGTCTTAGTATTACCTTATGAGCTATACCATGACCATGAGATTTTTGACCCTTCTAATTGATTACTCATTTACTTTAACTCCTTTCCAATCAAAAACTCACTAGGAATCTTTGAGTTACCATAATTATCCAAGATATTTTCTTTGGTCAATGTTAGTAGAATTGCATGAATGAGAATGTAAAAACTATGTATACAAACACTTAAAGAAGAAGCAACATAAAGGATACCATAAATACAATGCGCAAAATTTTTGATAATGGATTTTTTCTAGTGTGAACTACGTCCCCGAGCCTTGGTTCAATAGTGGGAAGGTTGCTTCATTCATCTCATAAAAACGATAAGGCAAGTACATGGAAAAATACATCATTATACCTCCAATCCTATGAGTGACTTGAAATTCGGTTGTTCAAATCACAACAATCACAACACCAGTATATTTGTCTCATCCTCTTGAGACTTTTGACTGTAAACATGACCTACTTCTAAAAGGCACATTTTCATCTCAAACTTTGTGCCCAACATTTAATGATTATCGTTGGTTTCTACCACGACCCCTGAATTCCATTACCCAGATGAAAAAAATAACTACACCATTGTGATCGTTATGAAATTATCGTTAAAATGAGTTTAAATTCGACCCCATTTTTCCACTATCAATGCTAGCCCCCACAGGGAATATTTTAGGTTCCTCACAACATATAAAAAGGAATATTCCTAAGAATACTCTAGGGAATATTTCCTAAACCCTCCCTCGAAAGGTGCACTAACTTCTGGTTCAACCTGGGCCTAGTTCCGTTAGTAGGATTTTGCTTCACTATCCTGTTGACTTGATCATTCGACTCTCATTGGTCAAAATGTAATTAGTATGATTTTATATGTTTTCCACTAGGTAGTTTTTTCAATATCCCACTTAGGCGCACATGGTTATAAAAGGGTATTATAAGTAATCAGTTGGAGGAGGTCCTGGGGTCAAACCCACAGGCCTCCCCCTTGTGATTTTATTTAACACATTGTTCGAATTATTGAAGAAATTTTTATTCCATTTAATTATTTTAAATGTGGTTTGAAAAAGCATATGGTTAGAAAGGTTTAAAACCATATTTAATAGGGATCCATTAAATATGACTTAACCATAATGGCTTATGGACCTTTTAACAAATAATAATATTAAACATTTAATATTCTTTGGTTTTTTTATTGGGATATTAATAACCATTTTTTATATTATATATGATTTTTGTTATATGGTTATTTTAATAACCATGTTTTATATTTTAGAATGATTTTGTTTTTTTTTTGGATTTTAATATATATATTTTTTGTTTTTTCGTAGGGCCTAAGGAACCAATGAGCCAGTGACAAGTTTCATTCACTAGTAGGCCACTAGTTTGCTGCCATATAAGCTGTGGGTCCCACCTGCTAATTGGGGTATCATGTGGCATGTTGTGGGCCCCCTTTTCCTACTTATCCTATCAAACTTCAAATTATGATAAGTTGGCCATACAGACTTGGATTAAGGCGTCGTTTGTGCCATTAGATTCATAATGATGAGATCTTCGACTCATAATTCGTTTTGCTGAATTCTAAAGACTTTTATTTTTTAGCCATAAGGGATCCATAAATCATTCCTCCACTAAAGGAATTTTGGTCCTCCAAAAGCATACACAATACTGTAATCTTGATCTACATAAAAAATGTTCTAAAAGGACACACTTTCTTCTCCTTTAGCTTGGTACTTTGGAGCTTGATGTGATGAAGCCATCATCTCCATCCATATGAAAATTTGGAGCTGTCAATACATGTCCAACTAACAAGACCAAAACAAGACCATAATTGCAAAGAGTTTATAGAAAACTTATGGTCAAATTTTACATCAGGAACCATACCCTTTTATATCCAACTAAAGGCTAAAATATCACAATGGTTCACATTCAAGTGATGTTATACACTTCATCAATTTTACAAGTTTTCAGAAAGTGACTTCTGATTTACAATGGTGTCCATGCTCAACTAATTAAAAATGATACCCATCTCTTACCTAACTAGGCTAATGGGATTTCTTCCTATAGTTGGCTTCCTTGTTGAACAGGTTCATTGGTCAATTCCTTCAAAAATTCTTTCATATGCTCCATGTCCTTCTTTGGTCATAACCCTAGATGCAGCTTCCAATATATGTGTATCTAATGTCCACCGTCGTTGCAATTGTTGCAATGGTTCTTCCTCCTCCAGCCTTTCTTTACCTTCTTTCTCCCCTGATGTCGAGAGGGATTCTTATGTCTTGAATCTTTCCTAGTTGACATACCTTCCTCAAATGACTTTTTCTAGTGCAAGTCTAGCAAGGATATCTTACCTTAGCTCTTTCTTTGAAATGTTCACCTGTTGTTGGAGTTGGTCTATAAATACGATCACTAGAATGGTGTGATGCGTCTTTCACTGTCTCGAACTTGTCGCTTGAAGAATTTCTTGTCTCTTATTTTCTTACATATCCTAATCCTAAATTTCATGGTAATTCCACCACTTGGATGGGATTCACAATGCCTTAGACATTAACTCCTAGGCCTTTTCCTTCATATCCCACCTTCTTCACGAGCTTAGAACCAATACATGTGGTATGTCTTTCAATTGCACCAAATCCATCATCATAATGAGAACATCAAAATGAAGAATCATGGAACATGTTTACCTCAGTTGTCGATTCTAAAGCAGGTGATGATGGCTTCACTAAGCCTTCACCACACTTCAACTCTTCCAAGTCTTCTTTCATTGCTTGTAGCTCAAGTTGCAATGCCTGCTTCTCCTCTTCTACTTCTCATAGAAGTCTCCTTAGTTCAACATTCTTTGCTTGAATTCTTTGGTTGATCTCTTCAAGTTCTTAGAGCTATGCAGTCTTTGGTGCTCTAACAACATAAAATTCGAAATGGGAACTATAAACTCAAAATGGGAACTCTAGCCAAAAAAACCCCAAAAAAACATGAAAAATAGTCCAAAAAACAAAAGGTGTTTATTCTAGAACGATGCTTTTTTTAGGGTTAGTTTTCAACATATTTAAAAAATGGCAGTAAAACCAATTTTTTTTGTGCAAAACAAAATATTTTTTGTGCAAAATTAATGATAAAAACCCACTAATGTTTTTGGTAGAATAACATTTTTATTTCCTAGGTATAATTTCAACATTTTTTAGTAATGACGATAAAAATAAAATAATGGGATCTGAAACACTTCAAAATTCCATAAATTTTCATCCATGTTGTTAAACATATAATAACATGACACTAAAGGTCGCTAAAATTATAATTGTTTTCAACCATAACATTAAAGATATAAAGAAATTTGGAAAATTTTCAACCATAGAATTAGAAAACTCTAAGTTTTCAACACATTTAAACCACATTGACATTATGAACAAATTACGTGACTAAATTAATCAAAATGTCAATAATTGTAGATTGAATTAAACATAAATTATATCTCTAAGTTATTTTTGTATTGTGGATATTCTAAACAATAAAAATCATCATAATTAAAACATATAATCCAACAAACATAAAAATGGCTCATAACTTCATTTAACATCATATGGAAATCAAAATTTTTATTTCAAGATATGATGCAAACATCAGTTATATAAACTGTCTTACACAATTATTCAAAATCACTCATATCGTCTTGCACATCATCAGAATTCACATCTTGAGATGAATGACTAGATGCAAGTGAAGATGTTCCATATTCTTCTGTTTCATCAACTAGTGCCCCATCTCAGTCCACATGCATGCCCACCATTTCAACTTTCAAAATTGTTCTAGATCTATGACTAGGTTCAGCAAACTTCCATCTCAACATTGTTTCTTCTGGTAAAAACCTCTTAAAATTCTCTATCCTCTTGAAGTTAAGAGTTCATCTCTTTGTTAAATTGAAGTTGTAAACAAGTATGTCAACATCATCCAATTTTAAGAGGTTTGTGCGGCAACAATTTATATTTGCACCCTTTCTTTTTCTCTTTTCGCCAATTTTTTTATCAACTACCATGTCTGGCTTGTACACACCATTGAATGGGTGTGTATTTGTGGCATATCAATGTACTTGAACACCTGCAACATATTCATTTTATGTAATGACCTTTATAACCTTAGCAATGAATAATGGATACTCATTGTCATCTCCATCTACTAGCACTGAGATCATGCAACCCTCCTTAATATACTATATTGAACCCTTGTAAAGGTCTCCCATGGCTTAATGTTATGCAAAAGATCTTGCAGAACCAATATGCATTTCTCTTTCCTCTACATGTGAAGAATTAATAATACCTTGAGATTGTTTCTGTTCAACAATGTCTCTTTCCTCATGTTCATTTGACACATTTTGCGGCCAAATAAATAGAGTTTTCAAATGTATATCTTCATTTGTTGTTCTTGAAATGATATCACTTTGATTATTGGAAAAAGGATCCCACCAAACTGAATCAACAATATCAAAGTACTCATATGTATATCTAATACATTTTTAATTTCTTCTAGGGAATCCGAATAATTTATATCTCTATTATGCCTGTGTGCATTATGAACTTCAGCAACTGATTGTAATAATAATATATTTGATGGAAATATTGGATGATCTAGCATAAACTTCAAAAATGCCAAACCTGATGATGACACCCATTCTGTAGTAGTTGAATACTTCTTGCCCCATATTAGTGTTTTCCCATCAATTGTTTTATACGAAATTGGTGTTGGAAGCTAATGTCATTAATTTGTTCAATGCATTTTCTCCTCACCATGCAATCCCAGAATAAACCTTCGCATGTCAACATTTTCTTCCATCAAATCAAAAATAGGCTCTGGCATGTATGATTTCTTAATACATTCAATTAATTATTGCAAGCTCCCAACATCCTTCCTCCTCAATGTGACTAAACAACAACTGAATGTCTAATCAATATGGTCATGAGTGTGCCCAACAAGAAGGAAACCAACCTTTACCTTGTAAAAAATTCGCAATTCAACAAGCATGTTTAGATATCCAAAAACAATATGAATTTACTTTTCACGACAAGTTTTGTTCAATTGCAGATACAAAATTTCAGGAAGATTAAGAGACAAATGAAAATCACATCATGAATTATATTTATTCTCAAATTTGCATCATTATGAATATTTGGAGCTATGAAGTATACCCTTTGGAAAATTTTTCCCATTGAAGACCATATAATTGACCAAGTGATACTGAATAAAATTTTCCTCCTGTAAATTTTTGGGTGTGCGAACAAAATGTGGTAGAAGTGTTTTCTTCTGGTCCATACGATCAACTATCAAACCCAAATATTTATTTTGATTATCACATCACTTCTTTCGATGCTTGTACAACTTTTTCCTTTCACTTATTTGTTGTTCACGATGCTCTTGAAGTGATTTGACAATGGAATCTACACAACATAAAATAAAGTCATTAATAAATGTGTTTTCATTGTTGATGACTATACAATTTTAAAAATTAATGCTATGAATGCTTACCTCTTTCTGCCCCTTCACATTTATCTCTTTTTTATTTAATAAAAGCACATGTACTACAAACCCCCATCCTTGTCTTCTTAGGAATACAAACATTGTTGAATCATTTCTTCCATATCTTCACAAAATATTGATATGTAATAAATCGACCATTTCCTTCAACACCTTCTGCATATTCTTTGTATAAGTTGTATATTTCTCATCTTGAGAAATTACCTTGAATATGTATTGTATCTCTATTTGGCATACACTCTCCATGCTTTGAAAAGAAGTCTTTCATCCATGACATTGCAGTATTTGATAATGGCCCAAACTGTCGTTTATGACGCACTTCTGAATAGAATGTGGGGTCCTTTTCCAAATTTTCTTTGATTCTTGACGAATGAAAATTACCCATTGAATGAAACATTTTGAAATCCTTTCTACAGATAAACAAAGACCTAATATGATAATCATAACCTGACAATATAGATTGCATGCACCCCACTAAATATGAATTTTGCATGCAAACTTGAAATCCATATGTTTCAAGAAATAATTTTGACAACATTCAATTGAAATGAGAGCATTGATAGAACTTATTATCATGATATATTCATCTCTACCCTTTGTATAACTAGAACATCTTGGATTGATATGAAAAGGTATGCTCCTACTCGATACAGTATTTGCTAGCAACGTCTCCATCATTGAATCATCATCTGTATAAGAATTTTCATCATCATTAGGAGGAATATTATCCTCACTATGATCATCCGTGCTTTTGAAATACTAACTTGGAGGATATTATTCATCTTTCCCTTCGTCATTTCTACCCTCATAGTCTTTAGAATTACGACTAAATGGAAAATTTGACTCATTTTTTATTGGATGTTCTTCATCACGTGCATTGTTAGTGTTGCTCTCATAGTCCACAGGATTAGGACTATGTGGAAAATGTGACTCTTTACTTACTAGAAATTCTTCATCCTACCCTTCGTCACTATTGCTCTCATAGTCCTTAGGATTAGGACTAAGTGCTTCATCCTACCCTTTGTCAATACTGCTTTCATAGTCATTAGGATTAGGACTAGGTGGAAAATGTGACTCTCTGTTTACTAGAAATTCATCATCCTGCCCTTTTTCACTACGACTCTCATAGTCCTTAGGATTAGGACTAAGTGGAAAATGTGACTCTCGATTTATTGGAGATTCTTCATCCTGTCCTTCGTCACTGTTACTCTCATAGTCCTTAGAATTAGGACTAAGTGGAAAATGTGACTCTCAATTTATGGGAGATTCTTCATCCTAGCCTTCATCACTGCTACTCTCATAGTCAATAGGATTAGGACTAAGTGGAAATTATGACTCTCGATTTATTGGAAATTCTTCATCCTAGCCTTCATCACTTCTACTCTCATAGTCCATAGGATTACGACTAGGTGGAAACTGTGACTCTCAATTTATTGGAAATTCTTCATCCTGGCCTTCATCACTATCGCTCTCATAGTCCATAGGATTAGGACTATGTGGAAACTATGACTCTCAATTTATTAGAAATTCTTTATCCTGGCTTCATCACGATTATTCTCATAGTCCATAGGATTAGGATGAAGTAGAAATTGTAACCCTATTTATTTGAAATTCTTCATCACTGTTGCTCTCATAGTCCATAGGATTAGGACTAATTGGAAACTGTGGCTCTTTATTTATTTCAAATTCTTCATCCCGCCCTTCATCAATGCTTCTCTCATAGTCCTTAGGATTAGGACTAAGTGGAATATTTGACTCTCTATTCATAATGAAATAATTTTCATTATATTCATCAATATGAATAGAGTTGTTATGCAATGAAGATGTTGATGCTTCACAAAGAGAAACTTAACTATCAGAAGAATCCATGGCTTTCAAATAGAAGAGGTTGAATGATACAAATGCACTCTCTCCTAATGATAATATATAGCTTAAAGAATGAATTTTTTCATCCAAAGTTTTCCTCCAAAAAATTTTGCCCAAATTTTCCCTCTAAAAATTTTGTTTCATGTATTTCCCTCCAAAATTTTCTTCTACAATTTATTGAAAAATTTTAACTAAAATTTTCTCATGAAATTAATCTTTTAAACTAAATCTTTTACCTAAATTAATCTTTTACTTAAACTATATATCATTTACTAGACAATTGAATATTTTTTTAATTTTTATTATATCTTCTATCACACATTTAAAATAAATTACTATATCCCCATAACACGATTTATATGTTAAGTTTTTCTAAAAAAAAATTAATACCACATTCACCATGTGGTAAAACAATTCTGTAATTTTCGCTATATCATAAATTTCATTATCACTATTCCTCACATCATATCAAGACTTTTCGAGGTTTCGTTAAAAGACTTGGAGCGATTTTGTGGGGAAACTACATTATTATCAACAACACATTCAACGAGAGATTATCACATTTGAAAGGTTAATTTCCCTTTTGTTGAGTGCAGGTACTAAACTATCATAAGTTTACTAGTAGTTATGTGTCAATTGGGTTGTTATGTTCGCACAAAATATGAGACAAGAAACACATTCCAAAAAAAAATTAACTTTTTATTAATGAACTTTAGATTCCTTTTACAAATTAAAAATTAACATGGGCCAGACTTACTCAACAGCCCCCTGCAAAGAAGGAGGCCACTATGTCAGTAGTGTATGTGGTGGACACAGTCCTGTGCTTTTTGGTTGTGAGCGTGCCCACCTGTGGCAAAGCGCCCCCCTGGTAGGCTTGGGGGGGTGCGATTCTTGAAATCGGCCCCCCTAGCCTACCAGTAGGACGCTCTACCATGGGCTAGTGCGCCCAGGTGTGGGCATGCCATCCCGCGGCATGACAGCATGCAGCATGTCATCGTGCCATGGGCAGGCACGCCCATGGCTAGGTGTGCCCGACTGTGGGCCTACTCGCTTTGGTAAAATGCAAAATGGCCCCCCGGCCTGCCCCGGGGGCTAATTCCTAGAATCTGTCCCCGACAGACTAGGGTGGCGATTCTAGAATCAGTCCCCTAGTAGGCTAGAGGTCTTTTTTTCCCTGGGTGAGCACACCCATAGTCGGGTACACCCACCAATAGGCATAGGAACGACATGAGACTAAGGCATAGTGCCCCCCTAGTAGGGGGCCTACCAAAGGACTGGTGACAAATGAAAAAATAAATAATGTTTTTTCGAAGGAATGGATTTTCTTTGTTCCTCGTATGAACCTAACATCCAACTTGTCATCGGGGTCGATGTGCATGTTTCTAGTATTCTTTTGTTTTTAGATTTTGATTTTGTTTCATTTTGTTTGTTTACTTAAGCTATTAGTTTTTTTGTAATTTACTGATTTATATATGTGTATATTTTTCTGCAGGAAAATGGCATCAAGGAATATTTTTGTGAATCTTTCTGGACCAAAGACTGCTAAAACTAGAGGTGGAGACTAAAAAACTATTGTTAAACGAACCAACCCTGAGCTAATAAGTACAAATATATCAAGTGCCTCAAAGGATAAGAAGTTGATTTCTTACTGGAAGAAATCACAAGAAGTGAAGCATACATAACATATATGGTCTGTGAAAGATAGAGAAGGTGAACAACATCGGCAGACATATCTATATGTTAATATCCCTAACAATAGTGGAAGCTATGAGGTGATGGGAAAAGTACTAGACATGTGTTTGATACTAGATACTGAAGTTGTTTATGTACTTACAAAACCGCTCAAGTCACATGACAAGATTAGATATCCATTTGCATTGTTAATGTATGACACGACAAATGAATCTACAAAGGTGTGTAAAAAAATCATAAATGAGATTGCACAAGATATTATAAGTATTGTTATTTATATTTATGTGTTTTGCGTTATTGTAACTGTATCATTATATCTTTTATAGCTTAGTTTTTATTGACATATGATATTTTGTTTGAGAGAATTTTATTGAAAATATTTCAATTATGTTTGGAGGTCTTTATTTTATAAAGTAAGATATTATGAATGTTGTCAGCAATTTCTACTGAGGGTCAGAAAAAGATATGGCAAACAAAAAAAATAAATCATGGTGCTACAAAACTACATCCAAGGGATTAGTAAAGAATGCTTATAGCGGATAAATCTAGCAAAGCTAGACATGTTACTTTTGAAGATTAGGAAGTTGAAAATGAAGTTGAAAAATATTTTTCCATCACTGAGGATAAGATTAGAACTGGTGTTAGAAAGGAGAAGTGTCATAAAAGATCAAAAGTAAAAATTCCCAAGAATGTCACTGTTCTAGTTGATGATGAGGATGTTACTTATCTAGAAGAAAAGAGGAGGAAGAAAATAAAAGTTGATCACTTTCAAAAAATCAAGGCCAGTGGTGAAGATCCTTGTGAAAATTCAAAAGAAAGTAGGAACATCATTACACTAGTAGCTGATTTAGAGGATGGAATTATTAAAACAAAACAAAATGTCATTGAACATCACTTGACAAATACAAACTTAATTGAGGGTGGTCGTACATTTCATCTTAATGTCAGACATATCTATAAGCCAAGTGAAGGACAATTTAAATATTAAATTATAAAGCCACACCACCTTCATGTTCACAACTTGAAGACATTGATGAGGTACAATCCATATGCTCATGTGGTTGATTATGTGATTCTTGTTGATCCAGTTCAAGTTCCCAACAAATAAGCCTTTGATAAGTCAAAATGTTTTGAATACAATTATTATGTGCTTGGGGGGAACCATTTTGTAGAAGTTGAAAGGCAATTTATGGAGGAATATCCCAATAACCCATGTTTTGAAACAATGAAATGTATCATTTGTATTGGCTTCTAAGATACAAAAACAAATTTATTGGGATGGGATCATAATATAGATAATGAGTATAGGATGTCTATGACTTTCATCCAAAGGGTTATATTTATTCATAATTAATTTGAAGAAAAATGTGGTGGGGATAAGAAAAAGGTTAGTCTAGAATTTTAGAAAGAATGTTGTATGGAAATAGGGTATCAAATTGAGGAAAAAATCAATTCAAAAGGAGGCAAAGTACATTTCGATATATTTAGAGGTATTGATAACATTTTACAGTTGGCATTTAGAACTAGAAAGATATGGGAATTTATTAATGAGATTTTTAGCATGTGGGAGAACATTGGCATTAAAAGCCAAAAGGTCAAAAAGTCTAAACCATTGATATGTTGTAGCAATAAATCAAGTTCTCAAATGAAGAAACTTCCAGAAGATATGACTATCATACGTTGGAGAGCATTGCAAGGAGTGAAGGATGAAAAAGTTTTCAAAACAATATTGTCTTGTGTGAAGTCAGGGGAATTATCATTGGACAAAATGTGTGAGGAATTTCAAAAGTAAGTTTGTTGAATTATTTTTACTTATTTCTAGATTATAATTTTCTTTTAAATGTAACATATTGTTGTTGGTAGTATTTGTTATACATATCATTATATTACATTTTTTTACTTTATCTATTCAGTCACAAGGTTTACATGATAATAAAAGAACAAATGGTCAAATTGTTGAAAGAAGATATTTGGGATGATGTTGTACGCAACTACCTGGATTCGAGTTTTACATCAACACTAAAATATTCTTATCTTTCATTTCAAAAGGTATGTTAATTTATACATTCATTTTATTTATCTGTATAATATTTGTATTTTATAACTTATAGATATATTTGTTTATTTTATTAAATATGAAGAAGGATGCAAATGGAGCACTAGATAGTTTTAGAAGCTTTATTGAAAAAATTAAGATTGAAATACTGAGAAAGCAACGTCTTAGTAATGTTGAACTTGATCCAACTCTTACTCATTTCATTTGGAATGGGCTTGATACTATTCAATATCAAATAATGCAAGGTGATTGTGAAAACATTGCTAAACTCATACCTAAAAGGGATTATTCCCTAGTTATTGCAAATATTCCCCATGGTTTCAATATCTCAAACATTGACTATGATAATGACCCTTATACTTATCAATCTCTTAGTAAAGTGGTTGTGGGATTTGTAGAAGTCCCATCATCACCATTATGTAGATTTGTGACATTTCATTCAGACACACAATTCGTAATGTTATTGACAAGCTTCAAGGGGAAAGAAAACTCAAGAATGAAGCTTACATGGTAAGAGATTGAAATTGTATCTTTTATTAATGTTTAAAAATTCATTTATGTACAAGCTAATTGAACTTTTACTATTTCATGTTACAGGCAAAAGTCATATCTTATTAACCATGAAGATCAACCAATTGCAAGTGATTGTGAGTTCATCCATGTTGGAAGTTGGACAAAAGATTATAGTTATAAGTCTATGTTTCTTAATCGAGTAGATGGAAAGAGTCATAGACATGTACTAGTGATGTTGTTGTAAAAAACTAACATACAAAGATAAAGAAGCAAAAGGAGAGATAGTTAACATTTATCAGAAACCATAATCATTGATTAACTATCTTATAGAATTATTTTCAAATCAATGAGATTGGGTTTTTGATTTATTCTCAGGCTCAAGTAAGTTTTATTATATAAAATTGAATTTCAAAACCTTATTTTTAATTTATATGTGATTATACTAATTTATTTCATTATCTATTTTGTGTTTGATAATTAGGTACAACACTAGCATGTTGCCTACAAAAAGGAAGAAATTGCATTTCCATTTAAAAAGACCCAGTACAGTGCAAATTTATTCAGCAAAGAATTAATACTCTTCAATTTCTTCCAAATGAAATGTAATAAATTAGGTTTAGGATAGGGGATTTTAATGAATCATGTGTGGAAAAAAAGGCAAAGGAACCTGTTAGACTCTGTCTTATATCAGAGATTGATTCTTCTTCAAAACCGGGTTTTGAAGAAGAAATCATTAATGTTGCTTTTCAGATTATGTAATTTATCTTCAGCTCTTCTTAAGGCAGCAGCAAACTTCAAAAACTCCTACCTGCACAAACACAATTTCAAAGCATCATTTATATATATTTTGTGGAGAGCAGGTATTGCAAAATGCAGGTATATATTTTGGTTGTCTTTATGGTGTTACAGCTCCATTGCAGTTGGATGACAGTGAAGAGATTCATGTGGCTGAGGCCATGGTGGTAGAGTGGAAAGAGTTTTTATGGGATGTGCCAGAAGAACAGGCTGCTTTGTGGGGCCACTGTCAAGATTTTTTTTAAAAATACTCCTTTCCCCCATTGCAGGCGGGTATGTTCTTCCTGAAGCATGCAGAAGCTATTGAAAAGGATGTTCCAGCATTAGAGCTGCATGGAATGCTGTTGCTTGCATTACAGTGGTTAAGTGGCAGCATGACACAGTCGCAGCCGGTCTATCCCTTACATTTGCTTCGAGAAATTGAAACTAGAGTGTGGCTTCTAGCTGTGGAATCTGAAGCAGAGATGAAGAATGGAAAGGCCATTTTTCAGATTCCAAATGTTTATTTGAGGTCAAACCAGGAATGTAATATAGGAAATAATGCTAGTGTCATTGACCACACAGCAAGTATCATTGCAATAATGGATAGTCACTTGAACATCATCAGAGCAAGATCTACAGATCAAATTGATAACAAGGAAATTAGCAAGTCAGATAATCGTAATCCACACATAGTAGACATTAGTTTCACTAATGTGTCTGGTGGTGGCTCAAAACCAAAACGAAGGAACAGAGGGTATGTACTTCATAAACGAGCTCCACTTGATAGTGCAGAAAGAGGTCAGAGTGACACTGAAGATAATCTATTATCTTCTATATCTCCTATCAGAAGTAATGAACATGGGGGTGTTTTTCCATCATTTGAGGAAAATATAAAGATAGAGGCAGCTCTTGCAGGATGGGAAGAAAGGGTCGTAGCAGCAGAACTTGAAAGGGCTGTGTTATCACTTCTAGAGGTTGGTCAAATAGCTGCAGCAAAACAGCTCCAACACAAACTTTCACCAACATATGTACCATCAGAGCTCTTACTTATAGAGGAAGCTTAGAAAGTTGCAGAGATTTCCAATCCTAATATGAATGGATATGTTACATTGCCAATGACCAAGTGTCCGGCATTTGCATTACTCCAGTTTTTGAATGTAACAGAAAACATCAATATGAGGACACCTTTAGAGGTATTAGAAGTGATTGCAACTAAATGCTGTGAAGGATGTGGAAGAGGTTTATGTAAGAGGATAATAGCGGTGGTGAAGATTGCCAATTTTCTAGAGCTGTCATTTTCTAAAGCATTCCAGAAGCAGCCAATTGAACTTCTTCAGCTTCTTTCTCTCAAAGCCCAAGATTCACTAGAGGAAGCTAAACTTCTTGTTGAGACTCACTCAATGCCGGCAGCAAGCATTGCACGTATTCTTGCAGAATCATTTTTGAAGGGCCTTTTGGCAGCACACCGTGGTGGATACATGGAATCATCACAAAGAGAGGAAGGACCTGCTCCTCTTTTATGGAGAGCCTCTGATTTCTTAAAGTGGGCAGAATTGTGTCCTTCTGAGCCAGAACTTGGGCATGCCTTAATGCGGTTGGTCATAACTGGTCATGACATGCCTCATGCCTGTGAGGTTGAGTTGCTCATTTTGGCGTACCATTTCTACAAGACATCTGCATGTCTTGATGGAGTGGATGTTCTTGTGGCCCTTGCAGCAACACGAGTTGAATCATATGTTGCAGAAGGGGATTTTTCGTGTTTGGCTCGCTTGGTGACAGGAGTTGGGAATTTCCATGCTCTGTATTTCATGCTGGATATTCTCATTGAAAATGGTCAGCTTGAGCTCCTTCTTCAAAAATATGCCGTGGCAGATGCAACAACAGAATCGGCAGAAGCTATCAGAGGTTTCCGGATGGCTGTTCTTTCAGCTCTGAAGCATTTCAACCCTGATGATCTTGATGCATTTGCCATGGTATACAATCATTTTGATATGAAACATGAAATGTCGGCTCTGTTGGAGTCATGTGCACAGAAGGCCCTAGATCAATGGCTTCAGCGTCGTGATAAAGAACAGAGTGAGGAGTTGTTAGAAATGATGCGCTTCTATGTAGAAGCCGCTGAAGTTTACTCAAGCATAGATGCAGGAAATAAAGCAAGATGGTCTTGTGCACAAGCATCATTAGTTTCCCTCCAAATACGAATGCCAGATACCATGTGGCTTAATCGTTCTGAAACAAATGCATGGCGAGCTCTTGTTGAACAGTGCCGATTTCAGGAAGCGCTGATTATGGCAGAGGCATATAACTTGAACCAATCGGGAGAGTGGGTTCTAGTATTATGGAATCAAATGCTGTGCCCAGATTTGATAGACCAGTTCTTAACTGAATTTGTTTCAGTGCTATGCTGATGCACTTAATGACACTGAAGAACATATTCACGACAATATGCCTTCTTTCTTATCCAAAAAGGAAGAGCAAATCAATAATTTTGATGAAAGAGAATTTACTCCCTCAAAACAACGACTGGAGACTAATGGATCAAATAGCCGAGAAGATAATGGTGTTATCTTTAGGGAAACTACAGCTTGCTTTCCAGATACAAGCATTTCAAAATGCCTTACAAGTGTTGAAACCGTAGAAGACCGCGTGGCTGGCCAGTTGTGAACATGGGAGAATTGTGTCATCAATGGGAGCCTGCGTAATAGAGAAATAAGATTCGATCTTCTATTAATAGCTTTAGTTAAATCTCCAGGTGGATCTACGCCCCAGTTGATATCTTTAAATGGCCATCAGAGGATTTTAAACCGCATTGAGTTGTTTATACATAAGTCGTTGTTTTATAGAACCTTCTGCATATGAATTAAAGCTATCAGTTACGTGGCAATCGTTGCAAAGTGGCATTCAAAAGTGCGATTACCTATTTCTATCATCAGCTAGTTGTCGCTGGAATAATGGAAGGCTTTTCTATCTTTAGGAGCAGATGGAGGATTCTCCTCTATTTTTATGGCTTTAGTTAAAACAGCGCCTCTGTTTTGGGCAGCAATTTATTATTGATTGTATTAAAAAATTCATTTGGAGGGAAGGAGAGAGAGTTTTTTCTGAGCGCTGGGAGCTGCTGGAGAAGCAGAGAGCTTTTTATTGTACAGTTTTATGACAGAGAATTTAATGGAATTTCACAGCTCTGTTTGCTGAGATTCATGTGGTATGTTGATTTAGCATAAGTTTTTCCCTTTGTCTCATATGTAATCAGTTATGTTCCATTTCATTTCATGACCCTTTCAAGCTGAACAAATGAAGTGATTAGGTAGGAATTCATAGTATTATATGCTCCTCCTATAAGTTTGTTCGCATTCGATGTTTTCTACTGTTTAAGGAGGATTCAGAGTTATTGTCTGCCCTCCTTAGCTCCTCACCAGTCTTGCCATCCCATTTGAAACCAGATTTGGTGTTAAATTGCATGCCTACCTTGCCTCAGTTGATAACCTGTGTAGTCATTATATTTTTCTGTTTGAAGCTGTGATTTTGCCCATGTAGCCCAGAAAAGCCCCGTCATTCCATTAAAAAACCCCAAAAATCATTAAATCCAAACCCCTTATCAATTTACTAGCCTAAAATCTTTATTCTTAATTGGTCAGCCTAATCCTATTGAAAGATCTATCAAATCTGACCCGAGAGAGCCTTCTCATACCTCGTAGGGCTAGCTACGAGGTGAAATGGTTTGATGTAGCCTTGAAGGTTTACCTTCCTCAGTCTAGGGTGAAATCTCAAGCGCTAACATATTGGCGACCATACTGGGGAATAGATAGGGAAAAACAGAGTTTTATGGATAGAGAGATGATACCATGCTAATGAGAAACCCTAACACAACAAAACTGTTTCCTTTGACAATTATGCAGCTGTATTTTTGATGAATTTTGTGATGACTTTAACACAGCTTTGAATCTTTGACATATACACAGCAAGATGACACTTTTCTTTATTTTTTAATAAGGCTATGCAAATGGCATTTTCACTGTTTTTACAATTTCTTGTGTGCATGCCTTGTCATCACTTTTCTTTTTGTTTTTTACAATGTTTTCTTTTTTACTTTGCTGTGTATTAACGTATGCAAATTTGTTGTGTAGAGAGGGTATGGTTTTAATCATATAACATGGGGAAAAGGTAGGGTTTGTATGGTTAGAAGGGACTAGGGTTTGATAGGATTTAGGGGTAGGGTTTGTATGGCTTAATTTGAAAGGGAAAAGAGATGAATGGCATGAAAGGGATTTAGGGAGATAGATGGAGAAAGGAAATTAGATTTTGGGACTAGGAAATACATTAACAATCCTTTGCCAACCATACTCTATAACAGCAGGTCTTTAAACAATACTTGCAGCTTCATGAATGCTTTTTGTCATAGGGGAAATAAAGCTTCATTTACATGTTGACAAAAGGGAAGAGGGATTTCAATTGCACTGGGATTTTTAGGGAAAGGATAAGCAATTGAATTAGGGTTTTAATGAAGGGAAGGGTAGGAAAACAGAGTTTGAGGTTAGGGAAATATACCATGTTCTTATGCAAACCTTACCACAGCAAAATGTTCATTTTGACAACATGTACAGCTGTATATTGTTAACTTTGTCATGACAGCCACCTAGTTACCTTGCCTCTGATTTTTACACAGCAATATGTCTCTTTTGCTCTTGTCTTGTCTAGGCTATGCATAGTGATATTACTTTGTTTTTTGTGATATTCATATGCATGCATTTGCCATCATATTCCTTTTTCTTTTCACAATGTTTCTTTTTCATTTTGCTGTGTGACAAAGTGTTAGGGTTTGAGTAGGATGCATGGGAGAAATTAGGATTTGAAATAGGGTTTAGGAGGGGTTAGGGTTTTTAGGAAATTGGGATGGGGTCTAGCATTAATTTGCAAATGAGATCAATGAAAATGACACTCTAACACATGTGAATTTATAATGGGAAACTAATGGAAGGGAATAAAGGAAAAATTACCTTGAAAAACAAACAATACAACCTAACATAAGCTTGCAAAGATATCAAGTCACTTAACCTATTTTTCATTAATTTCTTGCATGATAAAATTACCATAACCCTCCTTATTCATCCATGGCATGATTATAAACATCATAAGGGAAGCATACCTTGAAGAAATCCGAGCAAATTTGAAAGAAAATTGAAGTTTGGGTGAGTTTTACGGCAGACAGAGTTTTTGGTCGCGCACGCTCAGAGAATGGTCGCGCTCCTCCGTTTGGTCGCGCCCGTGTTATTTAACACTGTGCGTTGGCCTCCGTTTGGTCGCGCCCACCCAGGTGGTCGCGCGCACCTGTGGTTTGGTCGTGCACCCTCAGAAAGCCCAGAATTTGCTGCAAATTGCCAATTTGCCTTCTCACCTCTTTCTCTTGCGTTTTCTTGCCTTCAAATGCACAATGAGGGTTTTCAAAGAGGGAATTTACCTTTATATGCTTACATTTGAAAAAATTTAACTCAAAAACCCACTTTATAATGTTTCCACTTGGACATTCTTTTTTAACACTGTTTTGGAGTCATTTTGTCCTGAAATGAGCCTTTTGATGCGTTTGACTCCTTTCTTTTTGCAGGTTGACCGCCTGAGGGACTGTAGTGAAGGAACCAGGGTTATTTCCGGCACTTTTACAAATTTTTGAGAATTTCTTTATTTTTTCAAATTTCCACATGGCCTTGGACTTAAAAACAGGGTTTTTAAACCCAAGGCATAAAATGAGCTATAGCTGAAGAAAATGATAATGAAATGTATGTACAAGACTCCTTCCGGCTTGCTGGGCACCTACTGACCATGACTCATGACCTTGAAATGATTTGACTCAAAACCCTAGACCTAAGACCATGGGACCTCAAGACAAAAACAAGAACAAGCCTGACTCAATCTTGATTTCAAGAAAACATCGTTATATGCTTATATGATAGTTTCCCCTGTGAGGGCAACAAACTTATTTTGGGTTGGACTGGTTTCCCATATCTGGGCAATCCTCATTTTGTTTTTGTTGCAATATGCCATGAACTTTGGCTAGGAATTGCAGAGGCGAGAGCCTCCTTGTATTATTTTGTTATAGTAATAGATTTTAGACTTATTTAGAAAAAAAAAAATATTGACCTTTTTCTTTAACTATGAAAAAATAAAGATCTCACTACAAAAAAAAAAAAAAAAAAATTAAGAAAACCAAAAAAATATGAAGAAGAAGGCTGCTTCAAAAATTGTTAAATTTAGAAAATAATTATTCACGTTTAATAAATTAGAAAATTTAAAGAAAAAAATAAGCCTTCTAAAAAAATGGCATGATGCAACATCAACACTTTTTAAAACCAGCGTGCAAATCACTAACATTCTAAAAAACAATGTACAAAAAAAAATTTAAAGTGTCAAAAACTATGCTATATATATATATATATATATATATATATATATATATATATATATTCTAAATCAACACTTTTCAAAATCAGTTGTTTTTTTTTTATACCTCAAAAAAATGAGTAATCTTATCAGTTCCCGTTTCAAAGTTTATGTTCTTCTCTTCTAATATTTGGTACAACACCTACTACAATCTTTGTCTCATCGCCTGAATTAGAAACCAAGTCAATTTATATATCACCTGTAATCCTAGTAGTTGTGACCTTCATCTCATAGCCTGAATCAGATTCATGATCTTGTTGCATGGTAGAAACCATCTTCTCCTTCCCTTTTATGCCATTCCTATTTGGATTCAACTATAGATGTAGTTTCCAACAATGCTCCTCATCAAGCCCTTATTTCTTGTAATGAGTGCAAGAGGGGTTTCCTTCCCTTTTCTTTGTTGTTACTGCCTTCTTTGCATGATTGTGTTGTTCATACCTTCCCTTACTTTCAAGGTGAATGGATCTTACACTACTGAAATCAAGAGTAGTGGGTTCAAAAAGTTACAAATAATGCCAAATATAATTATGTGAAGAACAAATATATTTCATCAATGTATCAGGTGAATCTAAAGGAATTCCCAATGTTAAAGCTTCCTTCCTAAATTCATTTGTGAAATTTTGAACATCTTGACCTTTTCCTTGTTTCAAATATTGTCATTCTATCATTTTTTTTTTTTTATATTCCAATGGATAAAATTATCCTTTTAAAGAAGAAACAAATTCATACTAAGAAGAAAGGATTTTACCCACTTTCTTGTTACCTTTCTGAAGGTTTCCCTACCACCATACAGAAGTGCTACCTCCCAGTCGAAGAGATGTTAACCGGATCTTACACTCATCTTCTTCAATCTATTGTATTTTGAAATATACTTCAATCTGTCTAATCCAATTGCTTAACTTTTCCTCATTAGATTCTCCATTAAACATAGGCAAATTAAATTTTACATCCAACTTTAAAAAAATCTTTCTAGAAGCATTTCTGTGTTGCCTGTTGTTGCCATTGTGACTAATGTATTGTCCTTGATGGCAACCTACTTGTTGAGTTTTCTTTTGATGGAAACCTACTTGATGAAGATGTCAATAGGACGTGTCTACATGTGACAGAGAGATTGGTTAAAGGAATATCAGTTAAGAGACAAAGGAATGATAAAGATCAAGTTTGAAGAAGTATACACAGGTTCTATGAATAAAAGTCACGTACACACATGGGTATCAAAAAGAAAATGCGTGTATAGTTTCTGAACCATGGTATTCTAAATGCCAAGGGTCTTTACCATGGTATTGAATCATAGTATTGAGGCCACCAATGGGTATTTGATCTCGACTAAGAATACCACCGACATTAGTGTGGTTTTAACCTGTGGTATTGGCTAAGGGCTAATCTATATAAGGAGATGAAGATTAAAGTGTTTTTCTGTGCAAGAGATGATTCAATATTTCATGAATAGTTAGATCTAAAGCAACTATGCATGTAATGGGCTATTAATGATTTGCTTGATCTGAAACTATGTTCGTACCCAGGAATTCGATGATGGATCAGATCGAATAGATCTGAAATGACTATATTGATAACGGATTGGTTTGATATGTGATATTATGTTTGATGCATGACTATTTTATGTATGTCAAGATATGTGTATGTACAAAGTTCTGTTGTGCAGCAAAGGTTTGTGTCAATAATTGTAGAATTGTACGTGGTTTTATAATCTAAAATGTGTGTACATACACAGGTTTAATTCTTGTAAGTCGTGTATCTATTCAGATCTGTACATGGGTTTGATTCCTGAAAAGAGTGTATATACATGGAAATTTTTTGTGGAAACTGTGTATATACATTAGGGTTTTGTTAAAGAAGATGTCTGATTAGTCTAATCAATATTGTTGTGTTTTTGTTGTCTCTCAATGAAGTCTTTCTTAATGATTTGGGCTTAATAGTGATGTTTGAAGATAAATTGATTGAGGATTGATATGATGAAGAATGATGATGCTACTAGTTAAAGATCGGTGATGGTTCTGTGATTATTTCAGAATGATTTAGTGGTTCTGTGTGTGACTCAGAGTTTATTTCAGAATGTCATTGATTCATTTTCAGGGTTTAGTGTTTTGAGATCTTTACGTGGGTATGCTTTAAGGAAGGCATGTATATACGCGGATTTTCTAAAGTAAAGTAGCGTATATATTATGATATTTTATTGATTATGGTTTTTAGTTGATTCAATAAGCTAATGTAGTGTGTGGGTTCAGTATTAGTATTTTGGTTACAATGATATAGATGATTTGGTTTCTTGAGAATAATTTGATTGATTTGGGTCTTAGTTGGTTTAGTGATTGGTTGATTCAGTTAGTTCTATGATCGAGTGACTTGCTGCAGTGATTACTTTCAGTTTTGGTAATTGGTATAGGGCTTAAATGATGGTAGTGGGTCCAGTTTGAAAAATTGATGAAAAGTGGCCTACAAGTCGTGATGTTTTGTAGTAGGTGGATCCAATGTGAAAATTTATGAAACGTGGTCCACTAAGTGTTATGGATTTGAGCCTTTAGTAAGGAATTCAAAGCTTCTTCCAGTAGTAGATGTTAAATTAGATGAAGGTGTAGTAACTCCCTTTTAGTGGATTCCGATAAAAATGATTAGGGGGTTGGAGATACCTCCAGCGAGTGCTCGAGAACGAGAGAAGGTTATAGCCTTCTGAAGGTGGGTTCCTACATGCAGGTATAAGCCTACACCAATACAAGATTGCACAAATTTTTTCTTAATAATAAAAGAGGACAGAGATGACAATAACAATGGTTTTTTTCCACATTGGGTTTCCATCTAAAAATCTCAGTGTTCATGTATGATTCTTATTTGTAATGGTTTATTTTTTTCTTACTACACATGGCTATTGTTTTATTAATGATTAATGAGGTACTGATACACTGGTTCAATTTAAATAGGTGTTGACCTAACTGCAAAGTAAGTTTACTGGGCATACACTATTTTTCTGCATGAAAATCATGTACATACGTGGGTTTCTTTCATTAAAGTAGCATACTAAAATATAAGTAATAAAATAAAAGTATAAGTGAGTTTTAAATACTGATTCACCCCCCAACCTCAGTATTTTTCCCGACAATTGGTATGAGAACCAGTCCTTCAACAGAAGCTTGATCGCTTGAAGGAGATCCATCAAGATGATGGGAAAGAAGCAGACAACTTGAAGGATGGTTTTAGAAGATTGTGATAATGAAATATCAGATTTAGTGACAATTATAGATGTTAGCAAATATTCAAGTTTGGGAGCACCCCTTTTTCTATTGATAAATAATGAAGAAAAAAGTAATAAAGAATTATCATGTATCGAATTTTTTCTAACTACGATCCATTTCCTTGTCTATGCAATAATGATAGCAATGTTATTTCAAATGGTGAAGAATGTTATTCTGATCAAGAATGTCAATTACTTATGGCATTTCAAGGTAGAAGTAGTAATGAGTCCAATGATAATTTCATGGATGCCCTAGAAGAAAAGGATATGTTTATTTAAGAAATATATCAACTTAAGATTGGTTTAAAAGAAGCTAAATTAGCATAATAAACTTTGAAGAAACATATCATAGAAAAGGAAGAGCATAATGAAAAGATAGAATGTGAAATAGTAAGTTTAAGGAAAGAACTTGAGAAAGAAAAAAGTCTTAATCTTAGATTTTCTAAAGGATTTAAACCTTAGATGAAATCATCAAAGTTCAACGCTCTCCTCTTATAAAGGAAGGTCTTGGATACAGTGAAGAAACATCAAAGGCTGTAAATTCTTATACAAAAACAGGAAGCTATCTCAACGTAGTAAAAGAAGCACTCAACATCACTCCAGCCTACAAAAAAATAATAAAGGACCAAATACTTCCCCGGTAAACTTTGCTCGGTTCAATCAAAAGGAAAATAACACTAGAAGGTACTATACTCCTAGACACTTCTACTTTAATGGAAAATGTTTCACTTGTCACAATTTTGGTCATAAGGTTGCTCAATGTGTTGCTTACAAAACTATCATGACTAGAGAAGCAAGAAAACAAAAGAATGAGGTTGGGGTAAATAAATACTCTCACAATGCCTTCTCTCCTCTTCAATATGAAACTGAATGCTCTTTTTGCAATAACTTTGGGCATAAAGAATCTGAATGCAAGAGAAAAGGATGATCAATACCTCAAGATAAGAAAATGGAAACAACATCTAAGGTATGGAAGAAGAAGACCATTGAATTTGAGAACTGTGGTCTAGATTTATATGCAAGAGATCAAGAAAACATGTGGTACAATGATAGTGGATGCTCAAAACACATGACGTGTGATAGACATAAGTTTATTTCTTTTAATGAAATAATGAAAGTAAAGAACATAACCTTTGGAAATAATGCACCTGCTACTATCAAAGGAAATGGAATTGTTTTGCTAAAAGAAAAGGTTAAAGATGGAAATGTTTTATTTGTTGATGGGTTGAAGCATAAATTGTGAAGTTTTAGTGAGATGTGTGACCAAGGGAATGAAGATGTTTTCATATCAAAGAATTGTGTGGTCCAAAATCTCGATACAGGTAAAACTATAATAAAAGGAACAACAACTCCATGTAATGTCTATATCTTGGAAGGTGATATAGAATAATGTTACTTAAGAAAAGCAGAAGAATGATGGTTGTGGCACAAAAGATTTGGACATCTAAGCTTCACGCAAATACATAAGTCAAGCAAGTTAGGAGCGGTTTGTGATTTACCCAACATTTCTCTACCAGAAAATACTATATGAAAATCATGTAAAATCGGTAAGAAAACCAGGGTACAATTCAATGCCAAAGAAGATTCCGCAAGTAGGCCCCTTGAACTTATTCATACGTATTTGTGTGGTCCAATGAGGAAAAGATTACCTAGAGGTGAAAAATATTTCATCTTGTTTATTGATGACATTACTAGAATGTGTTGGATTGGTTTATTAAAATATAAATATGAAGCGTTGGATAATTTTAAAGTCTTCAAACATTTAGTAGAGAATGAATTAGACTTGAAAATCAAATGTCTCAGATATGACAGGGGAGGATAATTCACATCAGACGATTTTTTTAACTTTTGTGAACAACATGGCATCAAGAGGAAATTCTCTATAGCTAAGACTCCTCAAAAAAATGGGGTAGCAAAGAGAATGAACAAAACAATTCAAAAAATGGCATGTGTCACGCTTGATGAGTCAGGGACACCTTGTACCTTGTAGGGCGAGGAAGCACATACAATGGTAACTATTCTTAACAAAGTTCATATCCATGTGAATAATGATAAAATGCCTTATGAACTTTGGTATGGTAAACCTCCAAAGATTAAGCATTTTAGAGTTTTTGGAAGTAAATGTTGTTGAATAATCCAAGGAAAGATGACATTAACAATTCTTCTAATTATGATAACTTCTTGTGATGTATTTTTACTTATTATAATTATATTATTATTATTATTATTATTATTATTATAGTGTGTTATTCAATCATCAAACAACAACCAAAACAAGAAGTTCAACAATATACAAGTACATAATATGTAAGCTCCAATCCATGGCAAAAACTCTCCTCTTGAGAGGAAAACCCTTCAATCTCTTCTTATAGATTCTTTATTGATGAATACCAAGACCCATGATCAACACTAAAGCCCTTCCAACAACAAGATCAACTTCTCAAGAATGTGCTTTCTTCACTGGATTTCAAACCCAACGGAATCTCTTCCAGCAAAACTACTTCGACCTCCAGCCACAACGCTTTGCCCCTAACTACAAATCTACAACTTCAACCCCCCAACAACAGCAACTACTTCACACATGTGAGCTATAACTACTTCTACTTAGCCTCCAACTACCTCTCTTGACCTAATTTGACTTCTGGACCTACAAGGGGACTTTGTTGGTCCTTCCTTTAGCTCTTCTTCACTAGATCGAACCTCCACAATGAAACCCTAGCCCGACAGTAAAAACCCTAGCGAAAAGCTACAGAATTTCAACCCTCTTCTTCGTACGTGTTGATAGAAAGAGAGAGATAGGAACCAAAAGCACTTCTTCTCCTTCTTCTGCCCTTTTCATTGCCCTTTTCTCCTTATTCCTGTGCATAAGAGAGAGAGGAATGAATGTGTCCAAGTGAGGTCGAATTGTCTCCTATATATAGGCCTTCCAGGGGTATGAATTCTAGCTTCTAGGACGACTTGAGAGGATGGTAGGCCGACTTGGTCTTAGAAGGCTCAATCAAATACAAAAATAATTATTTTACAATTTACAAGATGCTCGATGGGGTATTCATATTATAACAATGTCAATATTTTACTTCTTGACCTATGACAACCCTAGAAGCACTTTCAATTAGCTCTTAACTGATAAAACGCATTTCTTGGGAAATAAACCCAAGCTCAATAATAATAATAATAACCATTTTTCTTTCTTTTACAAAATATAAGAATGAAAAGTACATTTCATATTTATGAAGACCAGAACTAGTTACACTTTATTTAACACACCCTCCTAACTAGGGAGGTATTCAGAAATGGTACATGGCTATTCTCATTACTGAAGAGATCTAATAAGAAGAGTCAAACTAGTAAAACATCCATATAACATCATTATAACCAACATTGTCACATAGAAAGGCCTTGACTAACAGTTCTATCTCTCAATAGATCATAGCACAATGTTGAAGAGACTAATGATTAGAGACACCTTCATCATTGTCTCTCAAGGGACATACCCACCCGAGTGTTCACCAAGTATGACCTTCTAGGACTATTCATATGTTGGGTCCCCAACACTCAAAGAATATCAATTCTCTTTCCTACTCTTATCTTGGATGTCCTACCACATCCTCAAAGAATATCGGATGCCAGATGATTAC
Source organism: Pinus tabuliformis (assembly GCA_031772625.1). Lineage (NCBI taxonomy): Eukaryota > Viridiplantae > Streptophyta > Pinopsida > Pinales > Pinaceae > Pinus > Pinus tabuliformis. The sequence goes on along the minus strand of CM062809.1, from coordinate 259,519,199 downwards.
TCAATCCTCCATTCTTTCTTCCAAAATGAAAACAAGAATGATGTTTCTATCTCTCCCTCTCAACTAGGGAAGATATGTCAACCAATCCAAGCTTGTTTCTAAAATACACAAGATCCTTATTGGGAAGATATTTTGTCAAAATATTAGCAGTTTGATCATCGATGGGGATATACTCCAACTTCAGTACACCATCTTGTACCAAGTTTTTAATGTAGTGGTACTTGTTATTTATGTGCTTCGTATTTCCATGAAATAGCGGGTCTTCAGACAGTGTAATACAATTGGTATTATCATAACGTATTATGGTAGGATACAATGGTCCTACAAACAGATAATATAACATCTTCCTTAACTAGACCGCTTCCCTTCTCACTTCATAGGCTGCAATGTACTCGGCCTCAGCACTACTCAAAGCCACTATCTCTTGATTTATACTAATCCAAGAGACCATGGAGGATCCCAAGCTAAAACATCCTTATGTAGTGCTTATTCCATCCTTCTCGTTGCTTCCCCAATTTGAATCTGTAAATCCTTCAAGATGAACATCTTTTCCTTTTTCTTACTTCGGGCAATAATGGATGGTTCCCTACAGATATCTCAGTATATGCTTGGAATTTATCCAACGATCATGACTTGGCTCCATTTGAAATTGAATGATAACATTGACTGCAAAACATATGTTTGGTCAAGTATTCACCAGATACATCAGGGAGCCAATCACTTGTTTGTACTTAGTAGGATCCACTGGACTAGATTCAGAATTCCTTAACATTTTCAAGTTTGTGATCATTGGAGTTGTCATGGGTTTGCATTCCATCATATCAAACCTTTTCAATATCTCGATCACATAATTTCCTTGTCCCGAGAAAATTTCATTTGGTTCTTTCCAGACTTCCAGTTCCAGATAATAATTCATAAGTCCTAGATCCTTCATATTGAATTCGGTTGCCAACATTTTCTAACACTCTTGAATTCTTTCTTCATTACCAGTTAATAGAAGATGATATACATATAAAATAATGATGATAGGTTCATCATTCTCTACTTTGATGTAGATATTTGGATCTAGTGTGCTTTTCCCAAAACCCAACCTTTGCAAGTATGCATCCATTTTAGCATACCATGCCCTAGGAGATTGCTTCAGACAATAAAGTGCCTTATTCAATTTGAAAACATGAGTTTCTACATCCTTTACTTCAAATCCCAATGGTTTCTCTATGTATAATTCTTCATCTATGGTGTCATTCAAGAATGTTGTTTTGACATCCATTTGATGTACCTTCCATCCCATTGATGCTACCAGAGATATAAAAAATCAAGTCGTGGTATACCTTGTTATGGGAGGAAAGGTATCTTCATAGTCAATGCCTTATTCCTGAGAGAAGCCTTGTGCCATGAATCTAGCCTTGAATTTATCTATGCTTCCATCTACAACATGCTTGATCTTATAAAAAAACTTAGAGGTTACCACTGATTTGTTTTCTAGTATTGGGACAACTTCCCAGACTCCATTCTTCATAATAGATTGGTATTCCTCATTCATTACGTTCTTCCATTCCTAGTGTTTGGATGCTACTTCAAAAGTGGAAGGTCCATCTTCAATGAGCTTCAACATGTATTATGTATATCCTAAGTATATTTTTGGTTTCTTTCTCTCCCTTAATCTTCCTCTTGCGGTGTGACCTTCTGCTTCTTGAAGTGTAGAAGCTAACCATTTAGATCTCTTTCTTCTTTCAAGGAGAGAGATTAGTTCATTAGGACCTTCTTCTTTAGAGACTTCATCTTCCTTATTAGCTTATTCCTCAAACATAGGAAGATCCTCCTCATCGGAATCAAATAGGATATCTTTGGATTTCTTGAAGGAAATGCTGTCATCAAAAATTACATCTCTTCTTACTTGTATTTGATTCCCTTCCTTTATGTAGATTTTATAAGCCTTGGAAGAGTTTCTATATCCAACAAATATTCCTTTCTTTCATGCGGGATATAGCTTATTTGTTTTGTCCTTGGGAATGTGAATATATAAAGGACAACCAAATATATGCAGATGATCAATATTTGGTTTCTTCCCCGTGAAGACTTCTTCTGGGTTTATATTTCCAGGTGACCTCTGAGGAATTTTATTTTGAACATATACAATAGTCTTCGTTGCTTCTCTCGATAAGAATTTTGGTAGATCTTGATCATGGAGCATAGCCTTGACACTTTCTTCTATAGCTCTATTCTTTCATTCAGCTACTCCATTCTGCTTGACATTGTATGGAACTATAAGCTCCCTCTTAATCTTAGCCTCCTTACAAAAAGAAATGAGTTCTTTGGAGGTATACTCGCCTCCATTATCTGAACTTATAATCTTTATCTTTCTTTCTGTAAGATTTTCTACCTCTACCTTGAATTCTTCAAATTTTATGACTACTTCGTCCTTCGATTTAAGTAAATAAACCCAAGCTTTCCGAGAATGATCATCAATTAAAGTAACATAATATAGATGACCTCTAAGTGATTTAGACATGGGACTACATACATCAGAGTGGATGATATCTAGAATCCCTTGAGCACTAGATGTACTATTTTCAAATGGTTTGTTTGCATTGTTTCCCAGAGCACAACCTTTCTAGACTCCTTTATGGTCTTCTTTGAGATTTGGTATCCTATTTACAATGGAATTTATAGTTGAAAGATCTTGTAATGAAGATGGCCCAATCTTCTATGCCAAAGTTTACGCGGACTTATCTCAATGTGGAAAAGTTCCTAATTTAGAGGAGATGAGAGTCTATAGAGTCTTCCTTCTTGAATTCCAATGGTTCTATATTTTTTAATGCTAGAAATTTTAGCCCAAACAACTACTTTACCATCTATAAAAGAAACTCTATCTCCTTTTTCTTCTAATGAGGAAACATAAATAAGATTTTTGCACAAACTTGGAACATATAGAATGTTGTTGAGATGGATGTTACCTCCTCCTTCTAGCTCAATTGATGTAGATCCAATGCCCTTTACCAAATAGCTCTTGTTGTCACCAAGCTCTAGAGAGTATGAGGAATTTCCTTTGGATAGGGTTTTGAGTTGCTTGTGATATCCAGTCATGTGTCTTGAAGCTCCACTATCTATCACCCATATAGTTTCATCTTGAAATATTCTGGTGAGGGCTGAGAACAATCCTTCATTATTTGAAGATTTGATATCTTTGGAAGAGAAGATACTATTCCACATTGATTTGAAACTTTTCTTGATGAGACTTGCTAGGGATGAACACTTTTTTTCAAGCTTCTTGATAATAGAGTTGACCTTCTTCATTCCTTATGTGAACCATAACTTTGATTCCATGTTGAATAATCTAAGGCAAGATGACATTAGTGATTCTTCTAACTATGTTAAGTGCTTGTGCTGTCTCTTTACTTATTAGAATTATCTTATTATGATTATTATTATTATTATTATTATTATTATTATAGTGTGTTCTGTAATCATCAAACAACTACTAAAACAAGAAGATCAGCAAGATACAAGTACACAAGATGTAGGCTCCAAGCAAAGGCAAAACCTCTCCTCTTGAGAGGAAAACCCTTCAATCTCTTCTTATAGATTCTTTATTGATAAATACCAAGACCCTTGACCAGCACTAAATCCCTCCAAGACCAAGAACAACTTCTCAAGAATGTGCGCTCTTCACTGCTTTCCAAACTCAGAAAAATATCTTCTGACAACGCTACTTCAACCTCCAGTGACAAATTTTCATCCCTAACTACAGATCTGCAACTTTGGCCTCCCGGCAGCAGCAACTACTTTACACGTGTGAGCTAGAACTACTTCTGCTTAGCCTCCGACTACCTCATTTGACCTAATTTGACTTCTATATCTAGAAGGGAACTTTGTTGGCCCTTCCTTTAGCTCTTTTTCACCACATTGAATCTTCACAACGAAAGCCTACATCGGCAACAAAAACCCTAGCGAAAAGCTATAGAATTTTAGGCCTCTTATTCGCACGTGTGGAGAGAAAGAGAGAGAGAGGAACCCAAAAAAAAATATTCTCCTTCTTATTCCTTCTTTGTTTCCCTTTTCTTCTTCTTCCTTCACATAAGAAAGAGAGGAATGAATGTGTCCAAGTGAGGTCGAATCGTCTCCTATATATAGATCTTCCAAGGGTATAATTCCAGCTTCTAGGCCAACTTGACAAGCTGGAAAGCAGACTTTGTCTTGGAAGGCTCAGTAAAATAAGAAAATATTTATTTTTACAATTTACAAGATGTCCGATGGGGTCTTCATATTATGAAATTGTCCCTATTTGACTTCTTGTCCTAGGGCAACCCTAGAAGAACTTTCAATTAGTGCTTGACCTATAAATAAATGTTTTGGGCAAGAAACCCAAGATCAATAATAATAATAATAATCATTTTTCATTCTTTTACAAAATATAAGAATCAAAAGTACATTTCATATTTATGAAGATTGAACCTAGTTACACTTTCTTCAACAAATATTACATAAAGAATAATGATGATAAACTTGGAAAGTTTGAAGCTAGAGTTGATGAAGGAATTCTCCTTGGATACTCCTCTAGAAGAAAAGGATATAAATGTTACAATGAAATAATTTAAACTATTGTTAAATCCATTGATGTTGTGATTCATGAAGCATCCATAGGTATCAAAAAGGAAGCACCAATAGGGGACGAAGACACTCCTACAACAAGACAAAAGAATGTGTAAAAAAAAATCAATGAAGTGTCAAATGAAGGAAGTGACATTACAAAATCACTAGAAAAGACTCCATCAAGGTATGTTCAGAAAAATCATCCAAAATCTCAATTTTTAGGTGATAAGGAAAGTGGAGTACAAACAAGAATAACTCTTGTTGGAACTACTAGTCATCTAGCCTTACTATCCATAATTGAACCACAAAACGTAAATCAAGCTAGCAAAGATGAATGTTGGGTTAAGGCTATGAATGAAGAACTTGACCAAATAGAAAAGAATCACACATGGGAATTAGTACCTAGACCTCATGATAATAATGTTATCTGGAGAAAATGGTTATTCAAAAATAAGTTGAACGAGAATGGAGAAGTAATTAGAAATAAAACAAGACTCATTTGTAAAGGTTATGCTCAACAAGAAGGAATAGACTTTGAAGAAACATTTGCACTTGTAGCCAGACTTGAAGCCATAAGAATGTTTCTTTCCTTTTCAATCTTTCATCATTTCAAAGTCTATCAAATGGTTGTTAAATATGCATTTTTAAATTAGAACCTAGAAGAAGAAGTCTATATTGAACAACCTGAAGGGTTCATTCTAGGAAATGATGAATAACTTATTTTCAAACTAAAGAAGGCATTGTATGGGCTAAAACAAGCCCCTCATACATGGCATTATCTCCTTGACATGTATCTTCAACAACAAGGCTTCAATAAGGGGTCTGTAGATAGAAACTTGTATATAAAGGTGGATGATGGTAAACTTTTAATTGTTGTTGTTTATGTGGATGACATCATCTTCGGTAGCAATGAAGAATCCATGAGCAAAAGCTTTTATTTTGTCATGCAACATGAATTATAAATGTCCTTACTTTGTGAACTAACATACTTGCTTGGCTTACAAGTACAACCATAAAAGAATGGCATCTTTCTCTCACAAACAAAGTACCTCAAGTAAATTATGAAGAAATATGGAATGGAATATTTCAAACCGATATACACACCCATGGTGACAGGATGTAGTATCAGTTCGCATGATGATTCTTTCATAGTCAAGCAACCATAATACAAATCCATGATTAAAAGTCTACTTTATCTTACAGGAACAAGCCCAGATATCATGCATGTATTTGGTATTGTTGGATGATCCCAAGATAATCCAAAGGAAACTCATCTTCAGGTAGTCAAAATAATATTCAAATATCTACAAGGCACTCAAGACTTTGGTTTATGGTATCCCAAAGATGCATATCCTACTCTTCATGCTTATACATATGCAGATTCAGTGGGAAATGTTGATGATAGAAAAATCACTAGTGGAGGAGCATTCTATATGGGGCCCCACTTGGTATCATGGTTCAACACAAAACAAAGTTCAATTTCTTTATATATTGTAGAAGCATAATATGTTTTTGTTGCATCTTGATACACATAACTTCTCTAGATGGTGCAAAATTTGCAGGATATTGAAATCAATTGTTCTCCACCCATTTCCCTTCTATGTGATAATACAAGTGCCTTTAGTATTTCGAAAAGTCCTATTATGAAATCCAAGACCAAGCATATTCCAATTAAATATCATTTGCTAAGAGAATAGGTGCTTGAACAAAAGGTCAAACTGGAATATATTCCCTCAAAAGAACAAGTTTATAACATATTTACAAAACACTTTCACGTGATGCATTTTAATATCTCTGACATAAATTAGGAATGGTCTCTACTTCATCACACTATTGATCCTTCAAGTTCAAGGGGAGTAATACATATGTGTCTTGATGATGACTCCCATGGTAGTTTTTTATTGGCAATGCATCTGATGCCATAATCGTGAATGGGTATAGGGAGTACAAGCTCATGGAGAGCTAGAGTTAAGAAGTTTCAGTATTTTACTTTCTCTATGTGGATCCTATGAATACAAGTCACTCATATACGCAAGTTCTAAAATCAACCGTTGCGTATATTTTGATATGCTGAAGAAAAAAGATTCAATTTTGCTTGTTGGTTCTTGAATTGATTGAGTACAGTCTAGAGATATGGCACATGTTCAGGGGGGTCATTTTCTATGTTTCTAATAATGCATTGTTGGCATTATGTTTTATTTAGAATTCCTTGGTACATAATTATGCTTATCAACGGTGATGTTGCTTATGTTGTTGAAGTTCTTGATTAATGATGAAAAAGTGCATGTTCTTGTTCATGTTGTTGCTAACAAATGCTTATGGTATATGATAGTTGTTGATGACCATCATGGTCTTTTTAAGTCCTTTTGTCTTGATTATAAATTTCATATTTTCTATTTGATGTAAAGGTCATGTAACAACCTATGATGCAATAATTGTAAAATTTAGTCATATATGGACTATTGTGGTCAATTCATGTAATCCCATATTTTTGGGCATATGATGTAATTTGTAACCCCACTATGATTGGGCGGTTGATGTAAGTTTCAGTCCTTGGTAATAGGAGAAGTCATATCCAGTTAAACCATACAGTCATGTAATTCATTGTATATCTTCAGAAAATTCAACATGTGCTTAGGGGGAGCATGGTCAATTCAAATTAGATCTACAATGCTCATTCAACATTGGTCATCCCTTTTCCCTTGATGTCAAACGGGGAGAATTTGATGTTTGAAAGTATTGGTGCTTAGCCTGATGTGTTTTATAGGTATTTATAGGTTGTGGTCACCAAACACCAAAGTGGTTGTCATCAAGTTCAAAGGGGGAGATTATTGGCATTATGACTAATGTATTGTCCTTTATGGCAACCTTCTTGATGAGTTGTATTTTTATGGAAAGCTACTTGATGAAGATGTCAAAAGGATGTGTCTACACGTGACAGATATATTGGTCAAAGGAATATCAGTTCAAAGACAAAGGAGTGATAAAGATGAAGTTTGAAGAAGTATACATAGGTTCTATGAAGAAAATCCATGTACACATGCGGTTATGAAGAAGAAAATGAGCGCATAGTTTCCGAACCATGGTATTCTAAATACCAAAGTTCTTTACCATGGTATTGACTCATATTATTGAGCCCAACAACATATATTGATCCCATCTAATAATACCATCAATATTAGTGTGATTTTGACTAATGGTATTGGCTAAGGGCTAAGCTATATAAGGAGATAAAGATCAAAGTGTTTTGTGTGCAATGGATGTATATTTCATGAATAGTTATATCTGAAGCAAGTGTGCATGTAATGGGATATTAATGATTTTCTTGATCTGAAACTACATTTGCACCTAGGAATTCGATGATGGATTAGATCCAATAGATCTAAAATGACTATATTGATAATGGATTGGTTTGATCTGTGATATTATATATGACACATGAATATTCTATGTATGTCAAGATATAGGTATGTCTAAAGTTTTGTTGTGCAACGAAGGTTTGTGTCAATATATGCATATCCATACATGGGTTTTATAATCTAAAAGGCGTTTACATAAGCAAGTCTAATTCTGGTAAGTCGTGTATATATTCATATCTGCATGCGAGCTTGATTCTTGAAAAGAGTGTATACACGCAAAAATGTTTTATGCAAAGCATGTATATAAGTTAGGGTTTTTCTAAAGAAGATGTCTCATTAGTCTAATCAGTCTTGTTATGTTTTAGATGTTTGTTAGTGAAGTCTTACTTGATGATCTAAGCTTAATAGTGATGTTTGAAGATGAATTGATTGAGGATTGATATGTTGAAGAATAATGATGCTACGAGTTAAAGACCAGTGATGGTCCTGTGATTATTTCAGAATGATTCAGTGGTTCTATGTGTGACTCGGAGTTTATTTCAGAATGTCAGCGATTCAATTTCAGGGTTCAGTGTTATGTGATTTGTACAGAGGTATGATTTAAGGAAGGCGTGTATATAAGGAAATTTGCTAAAGTAAAGTAGTGTATATATTCTGATATTTTGTTTACCAAGGTTTTCAATTTATTCATTAAGTTAATGCAGTGTGTGGGTTCAATATTAGTATTCTGGTTATAGTGATATAAATTCTTTGGTTGTATGAGAATAAGTTGATTGATTTGGGTCTCAGTTGGTTTAGTGATTGGTTGATTCAGTTGGTTCTATGACTGAGTGATTTGTTGCAGTGATCAGTTTCAATTTTTATAATTGGTATAGGGCTTAAATGATGGTAGTGGGTCCAGTCTAAAAATTTGATGAAAAGTGGCCTACAAGTTGTGATGATTTATAGCAGGTGTATCCATTGTGAAAATTTATGAAACGCAGTCCACTAAAGTGCTCAGGGTTGGAGCCTTTAGTAAGTAAGTTGAAGCTTCCTTCCAGTGGTCGCTGGTAAATCAAAACAAGGGGTAGGAGCTCCCTTCCAGTGGGTGACGGTAAATGAGACTAGGGGGTTGGAGCTCCCTTCTAGTGGGTGATGGAGAATGAGAGAAGGTTGTAGCCTTCTACAGGTGGGTGCCTGCGTGCTGGTAAAATTTTGTGTCAATACAAGATTGTAGGAATTTTTTCTTAATAATAAAAGAAGACAAAAACGACAATAACATTGGTATTTTTCCACATTGGGTTTCCACCTAAATATCCTAGTGTTCATGTGTGTTTCTTATGTGTAATGTTTTATTTTGTTCTTACTTCACGTGGTTACTATTTTATTAATTCTTAATGAGGTACTGATACATTGGTTCAAGTTAAACAGATGTTAAATTAACTGAAAAGTATGTTTACTAAATATATGCTCGCTGTCTACATGAAAGTCGCGTACATACACAAGTTTTTTTTAGCAAAGTAGAGTACAAAAATATAAGTAAGAAAATAAAAGTTTAAGTGAGTTTTAAATACTAATTCACCCCCCCCCCCCCATCCTCTCATTATTTTTCCCAACACCTGCTAGAATGATGACAATAAGATGATCAAGAAGAAGAACATTCGCTTGAAGATGGAGATGGACGTCGAGGAGGTTCTCCTCCATTTCCTTGATTTACTGAAGCATTTTCCTCTATTTTCTCTTCCTTGTCATTTTCCTTCCTTACCAATTTCGTCTCATAATATGCAAAGAATTTTTCCACTTTATTTTCCATGGTGTAGAAAGATTTGCAAAAGGATTTCTTTTCCTCATCACAAACATCATTGTCTATAATTTTCCTTCTTCATGTTGCACATCCAATCTCTAGGTCAAATGACTTAAGTTTTCCTTCTCCATGTTTGAGTTTTTCCCTAGTTATCATGCACACTTGCAATTCACATAAGCAAGAATGCTCTGATACTAAACCTAATTTCTTAGAGTTATTGGAATTATCCAAGATATTTTCCTCGCTTCATTTTAGCATAATTGCATGAATGATAATGTAAAAACCATGTACGCAAATACTTAAAGAAGAAGAAATATGAAGGATACCATAAATACAATAGACCCAATGTTTGATAATGGAGTTCATCTAGTGCGGACTACGTCTCAAGACCCTATTTCAATAGTGGTGAGGGTGCTTCATTCATCTCATAAAAAACATACAAGTACATGGAAACATATCATTATACCTCCAATCCAAGGAGTGACTTGAAATTCAATTGCTTCAATCATAGTAATCACAGCGCCAGTAGATTTGTCTCATCATCCTAATACATTTGACTATAAACTTGACCTACTTCTGAAAGGCGCATTATTGTCTCAAACTTCGTGGCCAAAATTTAATTATGAAGGCATTTTTTTTTTCCATGACCCTTGATTTCCACTACCCAAATGCAAAAAATGACTACACCATTGTGATCCTTTTGAAATTCTATTTAAAATGAGTATAAATTCGACCCCATTATGCTATTCTCAATTCTGGCCCCTATAGAGAATCTTTTGGATTCCTCACACCATATCAAAAGGAATATTCTTGAGAATATTCTAGGGAATATTCCATAGAACTTATCTCGAAAGGCACACCCACTCATGGTTCTTCCTAGGCCTGGTTCCATCGATAGAGTTCTGTTTCACTATTCTGTTGGCCTGCTCGTTTAGTTCCCGTTTGTCGAAATGCAATTAGCATGCATATATATGTTTTCCATTGAGAAAACTTTTCAATATCCCACTTGGGCACACGTGGTTGGAAGAGGGTATTATAAGTAATTGGCTAGAGGAGGTCCCAAGGTCAAACTCATGTCCCCCTCCCCCCCCCCCCCCCCACATTGTTTTATTTAACACACTATTCCAACCGCCGAAACACTTGTTATGTTGTTTAATTATTTTAAACTTGGTTTGAATATCCATATGGTTACCACAAGGGCTTCATTGACAAAGAAATACCATATCACATGCATTCATATTAGGGCATAATAAATGAGGAAAAAATGAAATAATATATTGAGCATATAATAGGGGGATAAAGGGCTTTTATATGTTGTGTAGAAATATTGTATTATAAGGTATGTTTTATGCAACACATTTCCCAAGCAAAGGAAAAAAACAAGTGGGCTAGAGAAATAGAGGTTCAAGAGTATTGTGTGAATATCAAGAGTTGGAGGGAGAAATTAAAAACTATGGTAATATTAGGTCCATAGTAGCCTAATATTCAAACCTATGGCCCTAGTATTGACATGCAATTCATGGTAATGTTAAATTCTTAAAGTAAAAGTGACATTCTGCTTTATCTTTCATTTTCATCCTTTTACTTAAATTTTTAACATTATCATGAAATGATTCAGGATGTTTGAGAGTGGTTCAGACCTCAATATATTTCATATGGCGAAAGTATAATTTTAGATCTCACTCAAAATCTAGCATACATATTAGTTTTTAAGGATTTCAAGATTGCGGGGATTGCAATGTTTCCATTGGATTTTTTCATGTACTAGGGTATGGAACTCATATTTAATCAAGAAAACCAAACCCTCATTGTTAGGTCCCTATACTACTAGTGTAACCCCTTATTATTATTAGTACAACCCCTTTATTATATTGTTGTGCTCATGTAGTCCCCATATTGTTATTATTGTGCCCCATAGAAGCGCACTATTGTTATTATTGTGCCCTTACATTATTATTGTTATGTCAGCTTTGATTATATTATGATCCCTTAGACTCCTATATATAGAAAGGAGGTCCTGTCATTTGTATCATCCAAAAATTATTCATTTGTGTAATGTAAAGGAGGTTTCCCCCTTGAATAGGCTTATTTCTAAGGCATTTATCTCTCTTTTCTATCTCTTTGTGAGATGGTTTCATAAAATTTGGTATCAAAGCTTTGGATTCTAGGGTTTCACTGCTCCAAACAGGTCATCATGGAATTTTCGCTATAACGTTTTCACTACAAAGTTTCAGAAGCTAAAAAAAAACCCATTTGAGAATAAATCAGTCTGCACCTTGGATCTGAATTTTAGATCTTGTCTCGCTATATTTTCATAGATATGATCTAAGGAAGTTAGGGCTTTTACAAGCTCTAGAATTTCATTTCAAGCAGGTCATCGGCGAATATAATTTGTTTTCTATGAAGGATCAGACTCTGAAATTATAACCTATTTGAGAAAATTCATGGGGAAGCGCAAGCCTAAATTTTAGATCTTGTTTTGCTATATTTACGGAGATATAGTCCAAGACATTTAAGGTTTCTGCAGGCTCCAGAATTACAGAACAAACAAGTGACCTGGGGAAAATCATCATAATTGTCTCTCTGAGCATCAGATGGAAATTTCATAAGAAGTTACAAAAAGAGGACAGACTTTAGTTTTTCGTATATATTTTTTAGATCTGAAGGTCAAAACATTGACACATGGCACTTCACACAAGTTCATTCTTCTGAAAAGGTATATAATCAGGTCATCTTTGGAGATTGTGCATAACTCTGTCTTAGAGAATCCAATTTCAATCAGACTGGTGGCATTGGAAAGAGGAAAAAGAGGGCTACTGCAGGTCATGATTTCAAAACTGGAAGATCTGAAATTATAGTTACAGCCATTTCAAGATCGAGATCCTAAAATCAATAAAAGGTGATGTGAGGAAGTTTGATGGCAAGGATCTGGTAAATTGGATACTACAGATGGAGAAATATTTTGATCTACATGAGGTGCAACTGTTACAAAAGGTACATATTGCATCTTCATATTTAGAACCAGATCAATCTTTATGGTGTAAAGGGCTTTGTTCTCGTAAACCACTTGTTACGTGGTCAATTTTCAAGGAGGAAAAGATAGCACATTGTGAGGATACAAAGAGAAGCACCTTCTTTAGCCAATTGATAAATATCAAAAACAAGTGTTCAATGGAAGAGCACATTGAGGACTTTCAAAAAATGAATATAAGGGAAAATGATATTCTAGAGAAGCAGAGGATCGATGTCTCCATAGGGACTTTAAAGGATAACATTCAACATGAGGTTCGTCTTTGGGAACCTAATTCATTGGAGAAGGCATTCAAGTTGGCAAGAAAAGTGGAAAGCAAAATTATGGAATCAAGGAAGTCTACCCCTCACAACTGTAAATATGGAAGTGTTGTTTCTCCTAGTCTTCCACAACCTACAAGGTTGATTCCACAACAATTGGAAGAAAAAAGAGAAAAAGGAATTTGTTACAATTGTGGTAACAAATACATTAAAGGTCATAAGTGTGTTGAGAAGAAATTATTTTACATGTTGTGAAGAGGAGGAAGAAGAGGATCAAGAAACATCAAAAGAAGAGGATATACACTAGGAACCAACCCCAGAGAAAGAAGAAATGAATCCGACCATATCTTGTAAAACATTGGCAAGAATTACCACTCCTCAAACTCTCAAGATAGAAGGACATATCAAGAAGAAAAAGGTTCAAGAAATGAAATATCACATCGAGAAAGAAGAAATGAATCTGACCATATCTTGTAATGCATTGGCCGGAATTACCACTCCTCAAACTATCAAGATAGAAGGACATATCAAGAAGAAAAATGTTCAAGAAGTGAAAGATCACATCGAACATCAAGAAATGAATATGACCATATCTTGTAATGCATTGGAAGAAATTACCACTCCTCAAACTCTCAAGATAGAAGGACATATCAAGAAGAAAAAGATTCAAGTAGTGAAAGTTCACATCGGGCATCAACAACAAGTTTTCCAACTTTTAAAGGATAACACCACTTTGGTGCAGAATCGAATGAAGCAACAGGAAAATCAACATTGTAGTGAAAGAAGTTTTGATGTAGGCAATTGGGTATTTTTATGGCTACATCTCAAGCAAGCTATTTATGAGAAGGACATGTTGGCGATACTACATGCACTTAAGAAATGGCGACCTTACCTAATGGGAAGACACTTCAAGGTAAAAATGGATCATGATAGCCTTAAATACTTTTTAGAACAAATATTATTTTTAGAAGAACAGAAAAAATAGGTCACAAATATGTTGGGTTATGACTTTGAAATCATCTACAAAAAAGGGAAGAAAAATGTTGTTGTAGATGCACTCTCAAGAAAGGATGAGGATGTGGAAGCATTATTTTGTGCTATTTCTATTATCCAATCAGATTGGATAAACAAAGCAAGGGATGAATGGAAGAAGGATGAAGAAGTGTGGCCACTCATTCAAAAGTTGCAGAAGGTCCCAATTCAAACAATATTTCCAGAACTTGACGAGGAAGGAAAAATCATATTGGAACCTGGAGCAGTCACAAAAATAAGAACCCGACAACTACGAAATGAATCTATTTCAGAGTATCTCATCAAGTGGAAGAACTTACCCGCTGAAGATTCCACATGGGAGGACAAGAATTTTATACAGAAGCATCAAGAACTACTCAACCGTTGAGGACAACACTTTTTGAAGGAGAGGGGCATGTTAGGTCCCTATACTACTAGTGTAACCCCTTATTGTTATTAGTACAACCCCCTTATTAAATTGTTGTGCCCATGTAGTCCCCATATTGTTATTATTGTGCCCCATAGAAGCTCACTATTGTTATTATTGTGCCCTTAGATTATTATTGTTATGTCGACTCTGATTATATTATGACCCCTTAGACTCCTATATATAGAAAGGAGGTCATGTCATTTGTATCGTCCAAGAATTGTTCATTTGTGTAATGTAAAAGAGGTTGCCCCCTCGAAGAGGCTTATTTCTAATGTGTTTATCTCTCCTTTCTATCTCTTTATGATCTGGTTCCATAACACTCATGTACCTTGATTTTAGTGACATTGGCTTTCAAACCCCTCTATCATGACCCTACTAAAAATGTACCTATCACTTGATCAAAATATTAACTTGACATGCTACATTTTTCTATCTTATGTTAATGCTTAGAGGGTGATATTAATGACAAATATCACAATATATGCAATGATTTTGATGATATGTAGGTGTTTTTTGTAGCACGATTTTTTTGGATGCTAGAGGCCATCCAAAGTTTATTTGTTCATTTATTTTCGGTTAAGATATGGATTGCACTCAATGTTAATTTTTTATGTGAACCCTTACATGTTATATAAATGAGAATTTTCAATTTGTGGACTTTTGGTTGATGAATATTATAACTACTAGATGGATTATGTTACATGGTTTAATGCATGTTTTTATGTTTTTTTAACCACAAATTCATCATTCTATAATATTTTGTTGACATATATGCATAAAAAAATACAAAATATATATATTATATAAAATTCACTCCCAAAATTCCTCCCAACATGCTAGCTTTGTAAAATGGCACTCCTCGCTCTTGCTTCCACTCCCACTTCCCACTTCCACTCTCGCTTCCCACTTCTACTCCCACTTCCCGCTTCTATTCTCACTTCCCACTTCTGCTCCCACTTCTTGCTTCTACTCTCGCTTCCCATTCCCAAGCAGCCTTGCTCCAAAACATGCATGCATCACATTACTAATACCTCTATGATCTATGTTTAATTTTTGTGTTAATATTTTTTACCTATTGCTAAGATAATGATCCTCCCAATGATGGGGTAGTAGATAAGACAACATATATGGCACCTTCACCCTTTCCTTACATTAGTGATGATCAGGTTGAATGAAAGTGAAGGAGATAGTGATATCAACTATTGCTTGGTATATGGCACATGCATGCCATAGGAGATAGTCAAATAGACTATTATTTGGAAGAGGGTGCATGCATGCTAAGGGAATGCATGTCACACCTTCAATTAATTCCAGTTTAGATGTTGTTTCAAATTTAGCAATTTCAATTTTTGATAGTATTTTCTATTATTAGAGATTTTCTTTTGTTATTTTTACCATGAATGATATATTCTTAGAAGGAGGGTGAAGATCCTTAGTAAATTAGAATACTTATGCATGAGAAATTCCCATATTAGATAGAGGACGTATATCTCAAGGAAGGGATGCATGACTGCGTGCTTGCTCCAGTTCATGTTTTGATGGAGACAACCTTACTTGGCACTCTTACCATGCAATTATAGTGCACATGTAATAAGTTTAGGGCTATAATTTGACAAAGTCCAACCAGATAGGATTTTGCATGTGTCCATATTCATCGTAATTTCTATCCTCTTCCTAATCTATAAGTGAGATGAAAGGTGTGTCATTGTCTTGGTTATTGAAGTTGTATTTTGAACTATCATAGTGTATATTTTCAATATTTAATAGAATATAGATGCAATTGATAGTTCAAATCTATGTATTTTCCATTCAAATTTTCCACAGTATGTATTTGTAAATCAACCAACTTATACCTGCCTCTTTTTTATTGAAAGTTTCATGTTCTTAGCTACCTAATATTTAGGTTATTATTTCTAGGTGCATAATCTACCTACCATTGTTAATAAAAATAAAGGGATGTAAATATAAAGAGGTATAAAAAATGTTAATGAAAAAATTGATACTTACAATATCTAGCGAAATTAGGGGTTTTTTAAATTGGGAAGGTGTATAGGGTTCGTATTGGTAGGGGGTTATACAAAATAATTTTTAGAGGTATTTTCCAATATGTAGTCAAATTAAGGGTATTGTTTAGTATTCCACGAACACACGTGCCATGTTATAGGTTCATTGAGTGAAGCCCCTATGATGGTTACAAAGGTTTCAAACCATATTTAATATGGATCCAGTTGAATATGGAATTAACCATAATGGTGTCTGGTTTTAACAAATAACCACATAAAACATTTATCATTTGTTGGTTTTTTTTATATTTTTGGGATATTAATAACCATTTTTATATTATACATCATTTTTGTTATATGGTTATTTATTTTAATAACCATATTTTATATTTTAAAATGATTTTGTTTTTTTTGTTGGGGGGGGGGGGGGGGGATTTTAATTTATTTCTTTTGTTTTTTGTAGGGACCAAGGAACCAATGATGCAGTGACAAGTGTCATTCTCTAGTAGGCCAATAATTGGTTGCCATGTAAGTTGTGGGTTCCACCTAAGTTGGTGATACGGACTCGGATTGAGGCACCATTTGCACCATTAGATTTAGAATGATGAGCTCTTTGACTTGTACTTAATTTTGCTAACTTCTGAAGACTTTTATTTTTCAGCCATCAAGGATCCACCTAGATTAAAAATTCTTCAAGAGTTCCATCATCTCAGGGTGTAGTAGGTGATTAATTAATTACGTAATAAGCTATCTTTATTGATTCTTCCCAAAAGTGATTTTCCATTCTATAATTTGATAACATAATCCTAACCTTCTCCGTGATTGTGCAATTCATCCTTTTTGTAGTATCATTCCATTGAGGAGTACTAGGGATAGTCTTCTTGTTTTTTATGTCAAACCAATCACAATAACTTGAATGCATAGAGCAATAATCTCCACCATTATCTATCCTCAAACACTTGGATTAGTTTTTTAGTCTCTTTTTCAACAAAAACATACAGTTTTCGAAATATATTGAATAAATACTCTTTGATTTTTATGGGATAATCCCAAACCTTCGTCAGTGCATCATTTATGAATTTGACAAGATATGAGGATACTCTTAAAGACTTAACATTGATTGGCCAAAACACATCAAAGTGTATAAATTCTAATAGATTTGTTTTCCTTTCATGACCACCTCTGACAAATGAAATTCTTCATTTCCTACGACACAATGATCATAATGACCAACTTCATAGGATTTCAAACATGGAAGAATTTTGTTTCCAACAAGTATTTTTAGGCATTTTTTATCATGTCACACAAGCACTTATGTCATAAAACTGATGTGTTTCCTTCTTTTGCAATAGTAGCCACATAATAGTTTTTTTCTTCCCTCAATGAATACAAGATTCCTTTCTTGAATCCTCAAGTAATAGCAAACGTTATTTTACTAATTTTGCAGCTACTTTTGCGAAAACGTATGGAGAAACCTTCATCATCTAATTCTCACAAAGATGAACCCCGTATGCATCTTTGGAATATACCTAAGATATTCAAGGAAGATATTATATCCATCTTCCATCCTTATTCGAACATCTACCCCTCCAATAATATTATAAAAGTAATTGTTTACTAAATGTACTCTACCATAATCATCAGTATTAAATGCAACAAAATTGTTTTTGCATGGAGTTACATGGTGAGATGCCCCAAAGTCAAGTACCTAGTCAATGCTACTATTATAAGTATATAATGATACTTCTTTTACTGAAACAATAAATAAAACACCCCTTTCTAAACTTACAACAATGAAATCCATATTGCTTAAGAGATATAACTTAGATCAATAGCAACAAGAACTTGGAACTTTGATACTATTTGTTCTTAATAAAACAACAAAGGAGGAAAATAATATTAAAAAATAAACAAGGAGTATGTAGATGAAAATTACCACAACACACCATATTTATGTGGAAAACTTAGCAATGGGAAAACAATTAGGAACATATTAGAACTTTATTTAATCAACAAATGAAAATACATGCATCCACTCACTTATGGCTCACATAAGCCTTAATTACCACATATTATTCTTTGCTTCTAAATACGCTTTGTTACAACACCATGGTTGTAACACCCCTCAGTAAAAACTGTAAATGTTTTAGTTTACCACAAATGACATGGTAAAAATTGTGGGTTAGGTAAAGGTTTAGGTGGATGGTAAAACATAAATTTTATTTTATTTAATTCAATTTATTTTTATAAATAATACAAGCTATTGATAGCTATAAAATTATGGGAAAAGATGCTAAAAGAGAGTTTCATTTACCAGACAATTAAGATAGTTATTCCTCTCCTTAGAGATAAATAATATTAGTTGGGATAGTGGAGCGAAGAGGGTGAAAGGGAAGAAAACTCGATGCAACATTGGAGACTTGGTACCTCGTTGAAGGAGGTCCAAGAGAGGAGTTGAAGATTCAAGCTTTGTAACCTGAAACAAAACATTGTTGAAGATTGGCAGGACACTGCCAGTTGGGGTATCCTTGAGTTGCTGGGTGGCTAGTGGGATCCTTAAGACAAACTTGTGAGTCTAAGTTCCTGGGATGGATTGGAAAGGTATTCATGCATCCCGATAGACCTAACTAAGTCACTATTAAGTAACTATTCTGGAAAGGAACTGGCTCGAGGGGAGAAATGGACATAATTGCTATTCTCATTGGTTTGGTGTAGCACTCTCCTTCCTAGTAATTTTGTGGCTAGTCAGACAAGTTGAATAAAAGATAACTATTTTCTTAGTCATGTAACCCTTGTTTTAATTATTGAGAAGGTGCTCCATTATTGATGAATCTGTTTCGGGAAAAAATAAATAACTATGTTGTATGTCTTTTAGTTGTAAAGTTTGTTGCAGATGATTTAAAAAAAAAAATCAGGATAGTCTCCAGGCCAAGCTATATACCAGCAACCTATGAGAGAAGTCCTGAATTCAAAATGGTATATTGGAATAAACGGGGTATATCTTGGGGTTAGAACCCATTCAAAAATTCCTGACTTAAAAATAAAAAAAGAGGGTTATAGAAAGATAGTAAAGGGCATTTCCTAATACTGTAAACTATGAACTATGTAGACTCTGTACGGATATAAACTAAAACTAACATTATCTATATCCATACTATATTGTTATTACCTTCAATACAAGTCTAGAAAGTACTATGCATAAGACGCCATCATAAAAATAGGACACTGTATACATTTCAAAATTAGGAAAGGAGTGGGGGCTGTAAATATTTAATTAAAGAAAATTTCATTTTATAGAAGTTAGATATGTATAGATAAAAAAAATGAACTAAGAAAATACGAAGGGGATTAAACCCTGAAATTATAGTAGTGAAATAATGTGAATAACCAGACGCAATACATAAAAATGGTTGCAAGAACAAATAAATACACCAATTAACACTTATTACCAACTTTTTTGCTGATATGCACACTAAAGACTAGAAAACTTGCCAATTCAGAGAAAAATGTCGAGTAAACTTTGTTTGGGTTCACAATGCCTTACAATGAATTAAGTAGCAATTGTATTAAGCAAACTGAATCACTGCATGTGATAGATAACAAGCTCTTTTAAAATAAGAAATTGAAAATACATCAAATAACCTTTGTTTTAAGAAAGATAAGAAAACTTGATTATATGTATGAAACTAGAGTGGTCAAATACAACAGTCATTGTATACCCACCGAAACATCAAAGGTTGTTGAAGCCTGAAACTATGAGAGGAAAGAAAAAAAAGATCTATATATAAATATACAATTGAATTTATAAGACCGAAAGGGATTAAGTATTAATGAAATAGAAAGGTCATGTAAGACCATAGTTATTCCAGTAAGAATATAAAAACTCACAGGGACACCATAGTTATTCCAGTAAGAATATAAAAACTCACAGGGACTCAACTAAGTTCAATGAAACTCTAGTGGAATGTATGAAGAAATGGCTTCTCAGCGAAAACCTGAAACGCATACAGAAAGAGAACCGAATAAGAACCTATTTGGGAATGCAACTCGAATCTAAAATTATATTTCCTAACTGATGTCATTTCCAAAATTGAGGTTACAATTTGGCATTGCCAGAAGGCACGCTTAGTAAGTGTGACATCGAATGGAAGAAAGGAAAATTTAACTTATAAAAAAAGGGGCTTTTGTCCATTAACCTGTGTATGACCTTTGTGTTAGAAACTGCTATTAGAAACAACAAAAGGCTCATTGCTTTTTAACGTTAAAGTAGTTTCTAATCTTAATGTGACCCGATCTAATCTTAAAGCATTTAGATTTTATCCTAAAGCAGTTTCTAATCTAAAGCATTAGATCTTAAGCGTTGAATTGGTATATGATGGATGTACCAGATTAGAGTTAAATAATATATAAAGGATTGGGTCCTCTCTCTCCCACACACAAGAGTTGCATTCTTCTCCATCAAGAAGCACATAAAGAAAGTGAGGGCAAGAGGAGAGAAACTGAATTCTGAAGAAGAGGAACAGTCAAGAGTCAGATCAAAGTAGATGGAAGCCATTAAATCTTCCGCTGTTGATCAAGGTATGTCATCTCACATAAAGTTCTGTTTGTGAAATATTCGTTATTGATGATCTTTGGGCTGTAAGTAAAGAATTTTATGATCTTTGGGCTGTTAGCAGAAATATTTTTACATTTGGTATCAGAGCCACAATCAATAACTGAATATTTCCTATGATGTTAATCAAGTCCTGCGCATGCTTCACAATAACAGATTTTGTGCTTTACTCATGATGTTAATCAAGATTCGTGATCCGATTTATCATATCCCCTGGTTTGATTCTTGAGTGCCCCTCACTCCCAAAGCGTGTGAGTGATAATTTTGCTCAGTGAATCGCTGCATGCAAAACGAAGTTGAATCTTCTTTGTTGCGAACTCCAGCATGCCACGGGCTTTCTCTCTCCATGACAAACCCGTCCATTGATCGTTCTGTGACAATCATTTCATGTCAATTATTTTAAAATTTTAATAGATTGGTGATAATGCCCCAATGTTGTGTAAAGAAGAGGAGGAATTTGAAAACTGTGTGTTTGATTGAGAGACTTACAAACAGTTTGACAAATTCGCTTTCGCCTCCACCACATGATCATTCATTCTCCAGTCTTAATCATCTAGAAATCCCCCTTGAAATTAGTATGAAAAATTTGTCTTGTTTATTTAAGACTCGAAACAGAGAAGTCAAAATACCCGACACAGCCTGGTCGCTGGAAGAGGGCAAATGAATGAAATCAGGTGTCGAAGCTTTTCGACTTTCAAGGAAAATAATGGAACGAAATAAGAAGGATATGATTCTCCTGGAACGAGAAGCTGTTATTAAGACTATGAAGTCAAAGATCATCGCGAGATTGGCTTCCCTTGTAGGTAAGTCTATCGCTTTCCTTAAACAGAAAAGAAATTATGTATTCAACGAGGAAAACGTATGCAACTCGCTTATCAATTAAAGAGGTCTTATCTTATTTTCTCTAAATTTGATGGAAGTCTTGTGTGAAACTAGCTCACCGTACAGGCAGGTGTCTTGTTTTCTCTGAAGTTAAAGAAAGTAATGTATGATTTACCTTTTGAGGGCCTTAAATTTTTTCTATATATTTACGAGAAACACACGAGACTTTAATACTGTGCCTTACGAGCATTTGGTTCCAAGATTTTGCATTGGGTTTGTTGGGGATCGACCAGAATTTTTACATTTGACTTCCCTGTATTCCATGTTTTGGCAAAACATGCAAGAGCCTCCCACTTTTCTTCCTTAGCAAGCGCGTGTTTTGATTCTTTAGTTCGTAAAGAATGGGGAATATAAAATTAGTTATGCGATGGAATGTTTGCTAATCAAAGAGCGTTGTGAAGGGAAGATACGCCCCCTGTTAATTGAACGCTAACATGTATATTTAAGTGTTTCAACCTTTCCAACGCTTTACTCATGCACAAAATATTAGAGAATTATCAATGTAGAAGAATGCCAAAGGTGCTTCAAGATTAGCATATGGCCTTGTTTACTCTATTGAGTGTAGAGTTCATCAAGATTAGCATATGGCCTTGTTTACTCTATTGAGTGTAGAGTTCATGTTTTATATGATATAATGATACATTGATGATCCGGATTCTGAAATTTTGAGGTTGCATGTCAACCATGGTGTATATTACCGTCAGATATAAAGTTTTCGACCTTGTTTGAAATTTGGGCATAAAAGTAATTGCTCTATGAATGATTGTTTTGCATACATTAATGATTGTTTATGCACATGAGATTTATGATTTTGTTAATCACCAAAGTGGTCAAAATCAGAATGTTGTTTTGCATAAGGTATGTGTTATAAGTTATTTGTGCACATGAGATTTATGATTTTGTTAATCACCAAAGTGGTCAAAATCAGAATAATCATTTAGTGCATAAGTGACATAATGATTATTGATAGAAATTGCCAGTTATAATAATACCAATTAAAACTGGCGTCACTAATGATAGAACCTGAGAACTTACCCAAAGGAAAGTCTTGTTCTATAACTAGTTGACATGATGAGGTTTGATAGATATTTTGATTAAATAAATATTGATCATCCAAAGATGTCAGTTCTATTTAATTGAATATATTTATTACCTACTTATGTTTTGGTATTTAATTATGTTAAGTATAAGATAGTATCTACCCAAAGGAGTGCTATATTATACCATTATGCCTACATCTGAATCGCGTTAGTTATGAGCTTATAGTGATTTCATTTTAATTTGCAAGGAGTTACCATGAATACACATGCTTCATCTGTTACATTGTTCACTGGTGTTAATTTTTCTGAATGGAAAGAACAAGTCAATTTCCATTTAGGTATTCAGGATCTTGACTTGGCACTCCTTGTGGATAAGCCTGCTGCTCTTACAAAAGATAGTACTGAGGCAGAAAAATCACACCATAAAGCATGGGAACGCAGTAACAGATTGAGCCTTATGTTTATTAAGATGACTGTTGCTAACAACATCAAGTCAACAATTCCAAAAACAGAAAGTGCTAAGGAATATATGCAGTCTGTGGAAGAGCGTTTTCGTTTAGCTGATAAGTCACTCGCTGGTACTCTTATGGCAGAACTCACGACCATGAAGTTTGATGGGTCGCGAACTATGCAAGAGCACATTATAGAGATGACTAATATTGCAGCAAGGTTAAACTCCCTGGGACTTACAGTAGAGGATTCTTTTCTTGTCCAGTTCATCCTGAACTCGCTACCTTCTGAATATGGACCTTTTCAGATTAACTATAACACTATAAAGGATAAGTGGAATGTTAATGAATTGGCCAGTAGACTTGTTCAGGAAGAAGGACGTTTGAAAAATCAAGTGAATCACTCAGTAAGTTTTGTGAGTAATAAAGCTGGTAAAGAAAAGAAAGGAAAATCAAGTCATTTCAAGAAGAAAAAGGCACCTGCTAAGAATGGGCAGGATGAGGAAAAGAAGGAACTAAAGAGTGTTCAATGTCGTATCTGTAAAAAGAGACTTATCGTCTAATTCTAGAAAGTGGATGTGTATTAAACTTATACAGTACCCTTTATGTATCTTCATTATCTAGAAACCTTATTTCCGCAAGTAAATTGGATATTTCTGGTTTTAGATGTATGATTGGATCTGGTTGTTTCGATTTATATAAGAATGCTGATAATGTTGGTTCTGGTATTCTAATTGATGGTTTATATAAATTGAAACTGAATGACACTTATGCAAATTCCTTGTTGAATGTAGTAAATAATGTTGGATGAAAATGTAGCATGTTGAATGAAAATTCTGCTTTCTTGTGGCATAAACGACTAGGTCATATATCCAAACAAAGAATGATGAGATTAGTAAGTAATGAAATTTTGTCAAATTTGGACTTTAGTGATCTAGAATTATGTGTGGATTGTATTAAAGGTAAACAAACCAAACATAATAACATAATAAGAAAGGAGCCACTAGAAGCAGCCAGCTTCTTGAACTAATACACACTGATATTTGTGAATGTCCTTGAGACGTTTGTAAACGAAGTTGAGAGGCAATTAGAAACTGGTAATGCAAGATTCATTGAGAATGGTGAAGTCAGTGGGAGTACTAGAAGAGAAATAGTAGAAATAAAGGAAACAAGGGTAAATGTTACATTGCCTAGAATAGTTCCTCCATCTACTATTACTCCAAATGTTGTTCCAGCTGTTGTAGAACAGCATGATGATAATGAACAACATATAAATGAAGAAGTACTTCCTGAAGGAAATGACTTACATAATGCTGATATGCATGAACCACAACAAGTAGCATTAAGAAGACCTCAAAGAAATCGTAGGTCAGCTATTTCTAATGATTATGTGGTTTATATGCAAGAATCAGATTATGATATTGGAATTGTTGATTACAAGGAGTTTCTGAATGGAGATCTTGATGAGGATGTTTATATGGATCAACCTGAGGGTTTTTCTGTAGAAGGTAAAGAACAATTGGTGTGTAAACTTAAGAAGTCAATATATGGGCTTAAACAAGCATCCCGACAGTGGTATATTAAGTTCAATACCATTATTACATCTTTTGGTTTTAAGGAAAATACGGTTGATCACTGTATATACCGAAAGATCAGTGGGAGCAAGTTTATTTATCTGGTCCTTTATGTTGATAATGTCTTGCTTGCTGCAAATAATTTAAGTATATTGCATGAGACTAAGGAATTTCTCTCAACGAAAGATTACATGCTCATCCAATGAATCGGAAGTGATTGGATATAGCGATTCAGATTTTGCTGGATGCATCGATACTAGAAAATCGACTTTTGGTTACCTGTTTATGTTTGCTCAAGGTGCCATATCATGGAAAAGTGCGAAACAAACTATCGTTGCTTCATCCACTATGGAGGCAGAATTTGTGGCATATTTTGAAGCCACAATTCATGCATTATGGTTGCGGAACTTTATTTCAGGACTTGCGGTTGTCGACACCATTAGCAAGCCGCTGAAAATTTATTGTGATAACTCTGCAGCAGTATTTTTCTCAAAGAACGACAAGTACTCTAAAGGTGCCAAACATATGGAACTGAAGTATCTTGTTGTGAAAGATGAGGTTCAGAAACAAAGAATGTCAATCATGCACATCAGGACAGAACTTATGATTACAGACCCTTTGACGAAAGGGTTACAACCAAGACAATTTAAGGAACATGTTCAAAGAATGGGTCTTGGTTGTATTAATGATAATTGATGTGTGACATTCTGAGCTCTTTTATGTGTTTCTGATATACAATCATGTGTTTCTTGTTTTAATGTAGTAGTACGTATTTTATGGAATTTTAAACAAGAAAGAGTCTTATAAAGATATTATGTTTAATCATTATGATATAAGACATTATGTGGACCATTATGCTGTTTTATATAAATTATGAGTATGAATTGATGGATTGCTGGTATTGTAGTATATGGAAGGGAATGCATTGAATTAATAGTGCACAACCGCCATAACTCTCAACAATTTATCATAGTATGATGTTCAACACTTAATATTATGAATAGTCGGGTCAAGTGGGAGAATGTTAGAAACTACTATTAGAAACAGCAAAAGGCTCATTGCTTTTTAACGTTAAAGCAGTTTCTAATCTTAATGTGACCTGATCTAATCTTAAAGCATTTAGATTTTATCCTAAAGCAGTTTCTAATCTAAAGCATTAGATCTTAAGCGTTGAATTGGTATATGATGGACGTACCAGATTAGAGTTAAATAATATATAAAGGATTGGGTCCTCTCTCTCCCACACACAAGAGTTGCATTCTTCTCCATCAAGAAGCACATAAAGAAAGTGAGGGCAAGAGGAGAGAAACCGAATTCTGAAGAAGAGGAACAGTCAAGAGTCAGATCAAAGTAGATGGCAGCCATTACATCTTCCGCTGTTGATCAAGGTATGTCATCTCACATAAAGTTTTGTTTGTGAAATATTCAGTATTGATGATCTTTGGGCTGTAAGTAAAGAATTTTATGATCTTTGGGCTGTTAGCAGAAATATTTTTACACTTTGATCAATTGCAACTCTCACAGCCTATGCAGATGAGTAAGTTTCACAAATTAATAAGATAAAATGTTGGGACCCTACTCTTAAGTATAACAATATGACAAGAAGCATTAAGCTAACAAGCACAACAGAGAAATAATCTTATCATTAAATTCGTATTCCTAGGGTTTGCACGTGAAACTAGCTGTAAGTAAATTCAACATATTATCACATAATGTTAAGGAACTATGCAATATCTCTAAACATCAACATGAGTGAACCTTCTTTGGAGGATTGGCCACATGCCGATAATTTAAATGAGAATATTTTTTGGTCAGTTGTAATATAAAAGATAGTATTTTTATTTATTTGCTAAGAACATAAATTATATAATAACCCTCGTCGGGTAAGCTATCACGACACCAACAAGGAAAAATAAGTGTATCGTTATAGTGGAATCTAGTATAAATCTCAAAATTCCTGAAATAACTATGGATGGTCACGTCAAGGGTCTGACCTGCGATGCCAGAAATAAACAAAAAAGAAGAAAGTAGGGTTAGTTCTTGTGGGTGGACACTTAACATAAATCATATAATGTGAAGAACAAAAAAAAATGCCTTCATGGGTTCCTTCTTTGTCAATAAGATACAACGACACTTCCGAGGGAAAACAAAATTCCATACCTAGACTTATCATAGAAAAAATGGAATAAAAGAAAGAAAATTACAAGTAAGCATGGAATATGAATTTTAGATCAACCAACAATAGAGTATACCCCCAATAATCGTGCAAATCATTAAGATCTATGAACTCCATGGCCAATGGATTCAAAAGGTTAAGCAGGGTTGAAAAATACATCTATGTCCCCTGTTATCAAGCCCAAGACTCCAATTAAAAAAAAAAGGCAATTTGTTCAACAAGTTGTAACCAAGAAGCATAGTACATACAATAATTTATATTCAGATTAAGTGAACCAGCTCAAAGTCAAACAAGTCGAAGGGTAATCAAACCCTTGTTTCACCATAGTTGCAGAGCCCAAATTCAGCAAAGGGAAAATCAACAATGAGTAGTATATGACATCATGGGAGGAGGGTGGTTACCCTCTAACCAACCCTTTTTATTTTCCCACTATTGATCTAAGCCAATTGACCTTGGGATGTAGATCAGTCACATAAAACTAGAGCATTGATTTCCATATGGTACATGATAGGATTGGTTTCAATATAGTTCCATGTATTAACCTATATATGAGAAAAGTCCCACGTTATACCAAGTACCATACCTTTGAGGTTAAAGACCGAAATAGATATGGCTGAATTTCATTAAAACCATAATAATCAAATCAATACTAGAGTCTGATATGGTGACAATATCAATGTAGTAATGTAACTATGTTGCAAAACCTTAACATAAATATTTACAAAAATAGCTTTGATTATAGGGTGTAAGTAATTATTTTTCAGTATATATATATATATATATATATATATATTATTATGGGGTATGTTACAGATGGTATCAAAGCTAAAAAGTTGAACACTATGATCTGATTAAGGGTAAGAGGAGATTTTTGTGAAGGGTGAATTAAAGTAATTCTATTACATGAGTTAAGTTATAGAAGCATCAATTATCACATTATTAATCAACTCAATTTTTAGCCCACCCTTATCTACAAAGATTGACCTATTGAGTGTCTTGTAGAAGAAACCACTGATTGAAAGATTTACTTGACAATGAATGATAGTTAAGCAAATCCTATTTCATTATTGATTGGATAATGAAAATATCGCGAATGGAAAAAAATGAGGAAGCGTATGCACCAATAACTCAAAAGATGAATATGGATAAATTAAGTACAGTATGGATAAAATTGAGAAAAAAGATGGATGTTTCTTGTATCTGTTAGTGGTTGTGAAATTCTTTTTGTTAAATTACATAAGAATTATTTCAATACATAGCTTATAAGAGTGATATTCATAAAGAACAATACTTATCAGGGTTTTAGTCAAGAAAGGAGAAGAGTATAAAAGGAAATTAACAATACTACTAACATCAAGTAGTAACGTTTAATTGTTATATATGATATATTCCACCTATAGCAATAGCAACATTATAAAAGAAAAAATAAAAAAATAAAAACACTCAACATGATGAATGCATTCAAATAAAAGGAAAATCAAGAACCCTTGTTATATAAAAAGAAAAATGTAGGGTATACTGATTCACCTAAGGAAGCCAGTTGAGCACACTTACTAATAATTATTTTTCAAGTTGAATGAGGTCGTAAGGTGCTCGTGATAACAAAATATATGTACAAATATGAGTCCATGGTGGGTGATTGGTGGGAATGGTTGAAATTATTTTGATTGATATAGAAGATATCAATAGTAAAGAAAATAAAAAATAAAATAATATATGTCAATAGTATATATTAGCTATAAATATATCCAATGAAATCATACTATCTTGTGTGGATTTCATGATTAATGGAAAATGAAGTCCAATCTAAAAAAGGAATTAATGAACTTTTTCACTAGAAAATATTTTTAAAAGGGATCCACCCAGAGAATGGTTACCATAGTCGAGCAGCTGGCACAAACCATTAGCATAGAGGATTATAACAGTTAATCGGGCATGAGTAGTGGTTGAATAACAAAGAGAATACCTATGAACCAAAAAAGTAGAGATAAGTTGTGAAAAATATGATGGAAGGAAATTAGTCTTGGAAGTAATAAGAAAACAATATATTGAAACCTTTAAGCTCAAAGCATTGTGGTAATTGTATCCGGGTTATTGGCATCGTGGTAATTGTATCTGGGTTATTCCCCAATATCAAATAAACGTGAAAGCACATAAAAACAGTGTTTCTCTTATCCAGAAAAGATATCCGCATTATATCAAATTTTAGCAAGTACAAGTAAGTAAGATTAGATTCGAAACATGAAAATTTACTAATAAGTAGAATGACTGTAAAACATAGGAAGGGAATCTAGATAGCTCGAAAATTTCTGCCCCTTGTGCAGGTAGAGGGGTCGAGGATTTCGTGAATAATAATCCTAGAATGACTAGCTAAATGGTCTACTTTACAACCACCCCACAATTGAGAAGGCTGAATGTGATTAAAAACCAACATAATAATAGAATTTTGATTAGTTCTAAAATATTTGAGATAGGTGGATATAATAAGGAATAGAAGAAAATATGTGCTAAATTTTATGGGTAATTTATTGGATCTGTAGGAAGCTATATTAGCACCAAATGATATAGTTATAATTTATGGTAGGAACTCTTAACCAAGTGCTTTAAATTATTGGCCATCTATATGTGTGTACACGCACGCGACAACGGATGTTTATTTATAAGATTCTATTTTCCTATAATGCCATGAAGAATGGATAGAGCGTTCAAGTAAAATGATGATTAGAATTGAACAGATAACAAAGTAAGATAATGAAGGAATATGGCATCTAATTTTAACAAAATTTAAAGTTAAAAGAAAAAGAAAAGATAATAGCACATTAATAGAATTGTTATGACATGGACACGGAAAAATTCCACCAGTTAATATTACTCGGTTAATAACCACACGAAGCTGACGTATTAATTAATAGTTGTAGAACAAAAGGATTTCCCATACGCATTAATTAATAGTTGTAGAACAAAAGAACATAAACATCAAGATGAGGGTTAAGAGGAACTCAAAAGTGAGGCAGGTTAGTAAAATACTATTGCGAAATTTGGTGACAGGAATTTTTTTTTTGTCTTCTTCCATTGATTCTAGGTATGCCATACTATTCTAAATTGTGTTCTTAAGTCATCAGGGTGACTCTATTAATATTATTCTATGTTTTTAAATCTGGGTGGTATTTAGAAAGTACAAAAGAAATAAATGAAAATAATTATAATTATAATTGAATTATAAAATTTTGATTAGACTTCTAAGTGAAAAAGATTGACAAGTAATTAATCTGGACAAAATTAGGTCCACCTGAGCAAAGAACGAAGGTAACAATTGTCGTGGAAATGGTGGGATGAAGTGGTTGTCCTAGAACCTCAACAATGGTTTTTTACGACACTTTGGACGATGAGGGTGTTTAAAGAACAAATATTTAGTTGTAAGCTATCTTGGGGACAAAGTAGGGACTCTCCCTCATAAAAAGAAAAAAAAAGAATAACAAAATGATAGATGATAACAAGTATGACTAGTGTGAAATGAATAGTTAATCTCATATTGAGCTAAGACTGTTGTTTCTATTTCTTCAGTTGATTGAATGAAGTAAAAGATATGCTAAGAACAGATATATATAGGGAAACACTATACTATAGTATAAAGGAGTGTAAATGTAAAAGAATAAAAGTTCACCACCACACATAGAAGCAAATTGTGTACAAGTTTTACCTATTACTTGTAATGCAGCATGGAAAAAGGTCAAAATTGGAGTAGTAACTTTTGTTGTTGTGATGGAAGAAGCCAACAAGCAATCTAAGATGGACATAAAGGGGCTACTTGGATAAGTAGACAAAGAAAAAGAATAGAAAGAAAGTTGTCTCAAACTTTACTTGAAACATAATTAATGAATATGTAACATACAATCATAATAACATAGAAATTCTACCTAATATGATAATGCACTAGCTATAATCCATCCTTTCAAAAAGAAAAAACAGAACAATAAAAGGTTCTTGGTATATTATTACCATGTAAACAGTACGTGAACTATAATTTATAATAGAACCACGTCATTCCTTGGTAGTTGACACATCCATTAGCTAAGTAAAAAGGATTAAGACTATTGTTGGTGAGCTATAACGATGCCTCTTATTTAGTGTAGGTTTCTAAGCTTGTAGAGTGTGAAGTATGCTAAAGACCACATTGAATACATAGGTTTCTAAGCTTGTAGAGTGGTGAAGTATGCTAAAGATTACATTGAATACATAAGTAACAATTGGTGATGTTTGTGATAACATTTGAAATGATTCTATATGTATATATTTTTCTTAAATAATAATTGATGAAAACTAACTATAGTCTTGATGATGTCAAATATAGGTCGAATCAGATGAAAAGTTCTTTATGGGACGTTTATGTATATTTTACTAGATAAAAAAATCATTATGCGGAGATGAGAAATCACCCACATCAAGTGTAGTGGAAGCACTTCATCTGGGTGAGGCTACTTAGAGGTTGAATATTATATGTGTGAGGCACATTTTAGCCTATGTGGAGAGCTAAGAAAACACTAAAAATGGTGTTTCACTCAAGGGGGAAGATGTAACACCCCTAGGTAAAAACTATAAATGTTTTTTTTAACCAGAAATGACTTGGTAAAAATGGTGGGTCAAGTAAAAGCCTACCTGGATGGTAAAACATAAATGTTATTTTATTTAATTGAATTTATTTTTATAAATAATACAAGCTATGGACAACCATAAATTTATGGGAAATAGTGCTAAAATAATGTTTCATATATGAGATAGTCAAAGCTATTATTCCTCTCCCTAGAGATAAATAATCTCAGTTGGGACAGGGAGCGAAGAGGGTGAGAAGGAAGAAGGAAACCTTATGTGACCTTCGAGACTTGGCACTTGGTTGAAGGAGGTCTAAAAGTGGAGTTGAAGCTTCAAGCTTTGGAACCTGAAACAAAGTGTTATTGAAGGTTGGCAAAATTCTACTAGTTGGGGTATCCTTGAGGTGGTGGGTGGCTAGTGGGATCATTAAGATAGAATTGTGAGTTTGAGTTCCTGGATTGGACTGAAAAGGTCTTGATGCCCCTTGACAAACTTGACTAGGTCATTGTCAACTAACTATTGTGGAAAGAAATTGATTCCCAAGAAGATATGGACGCAATTGCTATTCTCATTGATTTGGTGTAGCACTTTCTTTCTTGGTAATTTTGTTGCTGGTCAGACAAGTTGAATAAAAAGTAAGTATTTTCTTGATATGTAACCCTTGTTTTAATTATTGAGAAGATACTTTGTTATTGATGAATCTGTTTCAAGAAATAAAAAAGAATTATGTTATATTTCTTTCGGTTGTAAAGTCTCTCGTAGATAATTTATAAAAAAACAAAGTTGTCTTCCGGCCAAACTGAATAACCAACGGCCTATAAGAGCAATCCTGAATTCAAAATGGTATATTGGAATAAATGGTGGCAAATCTTGGGTTTAGAACCCAGTTAAAATTTCCTGACTTCAAAATGACAAAAAAGAAGGTTATAGAAAGATAATAAAAGACCATTACTAATAATTTAAAATATGAATTATGTAGACTTTGTATGCACATATATGTAACATACTGCAACTAGCAAGTATTATGCATAAGTGGTCTCCCTAAAAATAGGCCATTATATACATTTCAGAATTAGGCAAGGGGTGGGACCATAAAGAGTTAATTATAGATTAAATCTTAATACAATAGGGATTTTTCATTGTGAATGGGTTATTTATGTGCTTTTTATGTGCTTTCAATAAATTTTTGTTAAATTTTAGAGAAATTAAACCAGAAAAACTTCTCATTAAATTTTAGAGAAATTAAACCAGAAAAAACTTCTCTTCTCAGTAAAACATCTCAATAGCAAAAATGTAAAACATCTCAATAGCAAAAATTATCTGAAATAATAAAAACCCAATAAATAAAAAAGATTGTAAGAAAAAATAAATACACCGATTAATACTTATTAACAGCTTTATTGCTGATCCGCGCGGGAAAGAGTAGAAAACTGGCTAATCTAGAGAAAACAGTCGAGTAAACTCTGTTATGGTTCACATTGTCTTACAATGAATTAAGTAGTAATTGTATCAAGTAAACCGAATCACTACATGTAATAAATAACAAGTTATTTATAATACAAAGTCAAAAATACAACAAATAACCTTTGTTTTAAGAAAGGTAACCAAACTTGATTATATGTATGAAACGAGAGTGGTAAAATACACCAGGCATCGTATACCGACCAAAAGACCCAGGGTTTTCGAAGTCTCAAACTGTGAGACGAATGCCAAAATATATATATATATATACACGAAACAACAAGGTCATGCAAGACCATAATTGTTCCTGTAAGAATATAAAAACCCTTATCGATTCAACTGAGTTCAGTAGGAGTATAAACTCTAGTGGAACGCATGCAGAAATGACCTCGCGGCCTGAACCTGAAACGCATACAGAAAAAGGACCAAAAGAGAACCTGTTTGGGAGTGCAACTCGAATGTGAAATTATATTTCCTAACCGGTGTCACTGCCAAAACGGAGGTTACAAACCTGCATTGCGAGAAGGCACCCTTAGTAAGTGTGACATCCAATGGAAGGAAAGGAAAATTAACTTATAAAAAAAGGGCTTTCATCCATTAACCTGCATACGACCCAGGAGCAGTTGCAACCCTGGTACCCTAGGCCCAGGAGTAAGTTTCACAAATTAATAGGATAAAATGTTTGGACCCTTCTCTTAGATATAAGCTCCAACGACACTTTTGAGGGAAAACAAAATTCTAGACCTAGAATTATCGTAGCATAACTATAATAAAACCCAGAAAATTGCAAGTAAATGTGGAATATTAATTCGGGACCAACCAACAGTAGTGTATACCCCCAATATGTAAATGTGTTAGAAAACCTGCACAGATGAATCTAGCTAGTAAAGGTTGAACACACAGCTTTGCAGAGCAAAAACACTAAAAGAAAATCGAAAGAAGAAAAGAATGATTCCATTGAAAATTATGTTACAATGCTCATGATATAGCATTACTGGGTGAAGATCCCAAGGTAATGACTATAGTGGTGATCAATGAGAAGACTCAACACCTACAACAAGTTTCGGAGATAACTAGTCAGTTGCGGAGTTAAAGAAGGAGCAAATCAAGGAATAAATCAAGGAGTAAATCATGCAAAAGGAATTTTGCATGCAATCCCATGCTCTAACTAAAAGTCCGCATGTAGATGTGTAGTAGTTCCAACATGCAAAAGGAATCTTGCATGCAGTCACATGCTCTAACTAAGAGTCTGCATGTAGGTGTGTAGTAGTTCCAACACCCCCCCTGAACACCACTATGGGGAAAAATAGAAAATGGGCCCTAGCAACTAAGGCCAAAGGTCACCCAAAATACAGTGCAACTTGTACTAAAATTGAGGAAAGAGGGAAAACCTCGTGGGAAAAACCCCCCCTCAAAATACAATGTAATCAAAAGAGAAGAGAAAGAAAAATATAGTTGCTAAGCAATCGTGTCTTTCACTCCAAGACGATCACGCAAAGAGCGAAACTTCTGCTCAGTGAATGTCTTGGTGAAGATGTCTGCAGTCTGTTCTGCTGAAGGACAGAACTGCAAATCAATGACCCGATCATGTACTAAGTCTCTGATGTAGTGCATATGGATCTCTATGTGCTTCGTCCGCTGCCGCTGTACTGGATCCCTGCAAAATTTGAGAGTGCTCTGGTTGTCACACCAGATGACAATGGGCTGGTGGAACTGGACGCCCAACTCAGTGAGGAAGTGTTGTAGCCACAGAGCCTGAATGGTGATGTTGACTACTCCTCGATACTCAGCCTCAGCTGAAGAGAGAGCAATAGCAGCCTGCTTCTTGCTCGACCAACAGATAGGGCCAGATCCTAGACTGAGTGAATATCCGGAGGTGGACTTGCGATCAATGCTGTCTCCCGCCCAATCAGAATCTGTGAAGCCAAGGAGATTCAATGAAGTGCCTGCTGCATAGTGAATCCCGAAGGTGATGGTGCCCTGCACATATCGGAGGATGCGCTTGGCAGCATTCCAGTGTAGCTCATGCGGCTCTTGCATGTATCTGGAAACTGCCCCTACTGCATATGAGAGATCTGGTTTGGAGTGGGTGAGGTACAAT
This sequence comes from Pinus tabuliformis, assembly GCA_031772625.1. Classification (NCBI taxonomy): domain Eukaryota; kingdom Viridiplantae; phylum Streptophyta; class Pinopsida; order Pinales; family Pinaceae; genus Pinus; species Pinus tabuliformis. Next base: position 259,483,844 of record CM062809.1, on the reverse strand, counting down.
AAGCTCCCCACTAGCTGTCGATAGAGAGTGCTGTCAACTAATGGAGTGTCACCTCCATCCTCAAGGCGGACCCCAGACAGAAAAGGAGTCGGTGCTGGCTTGCAGTCAGTCATGCGAAATCTCTCGAGGAGATCTCGTGCATACTTAGCCTGAGAGAGTTTGATGCCTCTGGCATTCTGGCTGATCTCAAGACCAAGAAAGAAGTGTAATGGACCCATGTCCGTCATCAAGAACCTATCATGCAAGGCCCTCTTGACTGTAGCAATGGCTGAAGCCGAGCTGCCAGTGATTAGGAGATCATCTACATACAAAACTAAGATAAGAAGAGAATCATGTGTCCTAAGCATGTAAACATTCGGATCAGACTTACATCTTTCAAAGTTTTGTGATAAGAGAAAAGAATCCATCTTCGCGTACCAAGCTCTCGGGGCTTGCTTAAGGCCGTAGAGAGATTTCTTCAGTCTGCAGACCAAAGATGAATCCTGAATGAAACCATGTGGCTGCTCCATGTAGATCTCCTCAGATAGGTCTCCGTGAAGAAAGGCATTCTTCACATCCATCTGATGTACTTCCCACCGCTGGGCAGCCGCAATGGCAAGTGTAAGGCGTATGGAATCCATCTTTGCTACTGGAGCAAAGGTCTCATCATAATCAATGCCATGCACTTGTTGGAATCCTTTGGCTACTAGCCTTGCTTTCCGTCTGGTGATTTGCCCATCTGCAGCACTCTTGGTCCTGTAGACCCATTTGCATCGGACAAGTTTCCTTCCTGAAGGAAGGGGGACCAGATCCCAAGTCTGGTTCTCGAGGAGGGAGTTATACTCCTCCTCCATGGCAGACTCCCAAGATGGATGCCCAGCAGCCTCAGCATAAGACTGTGGATCAGAAGACTGAACCAAATGACAATGCCAGGAGGGCGATGGTTCAGTGGCAGTGAGGACAAGAGGAGGCTCAATAAACTCTGAGCTAGTCCTCTACAGATCAGAATTATCCCCCACAAGACCATTTCTAGTAGCTGGTTGGTCTTGTGCATATATCTCACGTAAGCTCCTTGTTCTCTGATTTATGACAGGGGAATATGATTCACTGCTGGAAGCCCGATCTGGGCTTAGATGTGGATCATCATTTGTATCTGAAGACTCTGTCTTTGCATCTGCATGCTCTTCCTCGGCATCTGCATGATCTGTATCGGCATCTGAATGCACTGAGTCATCATCTCGGACATGAGGTAGATAAAAAGTGTCTGCATACGGCGCTTGAGGTGCATGCGAGAGACTTTCCTCAAATTTGACACTTCGCTCAATGATGAGCTTGTCCGTAGAGGGAATCAGGAGTCGATATCCCTTCACACCATCAGGGTATCCAACAAATATGCACTCAATGCTCTGTGGATCAAGAGCTTTCCTCTTTTCAGAGGGGATCCGGGCCCATGCTCGAGAGCCGAAAACACGGAGGTGAGTGACCTCTGGTTTAGTGCCGCTCCAAGCCTCAAAGGGGGTCTGGTCCTTGACAGACCTATGAGGAGATCTGTTCTGGATGTAGTTAGCACAATTAAGTGCTTCGGCCCAAAGCTTATGAGGCAGTGACTTGGCATGCAACATGCAGGAAGCCATCTCTTTGAGAGATCGATTCTTTCTCTCAGCAACTCCGTTCTGCTGCGGAGTGTATGGAACTGTATACTGCAACTGTATGTCGGACTGAAGGCAAAGGTTCTGAAGTGCCGTGTTAACATATTCCCCCCCATTGTCTGTACGAAGGGCTTTGATCTTTCTCTCTGACTGTGTCTCAACTAGTGCTTTGAAATCTTCAAAGTGCTCAAAAACTTCAGATTTGTTCCTGAGAAGATACACCCAAGTATATCGTGAGAAATCATCAATAAATGTAAGCACATACCTTGCTTTGTTGATGGAAGGATGAGGAAAAGGCCCCATGAGATCACTATGGATCAGATCTAGAGGAGAGGATGCTCTGGGAGTCTTGCGGCGTCAAACTTTTCTCTGGGATGTTTGCCAAGAACACACCCTTCACAAACTCCTTTGGAGAAACTGATATTTGGCAAGCCTTCCACCATCTCATTCTTGCTTAGCTGCTGCATATACTTGTAATTTAAGTGACCAAACCTCTCGTGCCAAAGCCTACTACTATCATCAGCATGTGTAAGCAATAAGGAGGATTCAGATTCAATAAATTCAGAAAATGTATACAGTCTGGCTCCATTGTTTACCTCACCAGTTGCAATTTTGGCATTGCTATGTAGATCATATATGTTCACTGCATCTGGAGTGAATTCCACTCTCTTTCCAGTGCCGGAATGAGTGATCTGATAAACTGAAAGCAGGTTCACCGAAAGTTTTGGAACATGAAGCACATCTTCAAAGCTTCCGTGTAAAAGTTCCACTCTACCTTTTCCGGTGACCTCAATAGGTGAGTCATCTCCCATGAGGATGGGAGGTCCTTTGCATGCATCCAAAGAGGAATAGACTTCCTTTGCAACAGCCATATGATGTGATGCACCAGAATCTATAATCCATGCATCAGGAGAAGAATTAATTGCAACTAAAGCATGAAAATTGTTACCTTTCCCGTGTGGCGGATCCTCAGTTTTCTTCTTGGCGCCCTGAGGGATGTGGTCCCCAAGGTTGTGCTTCTGAAGGATTTCTGCCATTTGGTCAATTTGTTTCTTCATGCAAGAGGATTCTGGATGGATTCCTCTTTGACAGTAGGTGCATCTGTTTCCTTTCTTCCCTTTCTCATTTCTCGAGCCGAAGGAGTCATTGAAGGGCTTGGTGTACCCTTCCTTCTTTGGATGGGAATGTGCTTTTCCTTTGTCTTTTTGCTGCTGATTTTTCTGATTTGAATCAGATCTGTAATTTTTATTGTGGCTGCCATCATGCACAGCAAGTGCATGTGCTTTTGGAGGTTTGATTTTCCCCATGCCAATGAGTTTATCTTGCTCAAAAATAAGAGACTCCATAAATTCTTTGAGAGAAGGCATAGTGTAGGATTTACCTGTTGCGAGCCTTACTGAATGAAATGTAGACACAAAGACGGAGTATTCCGGTCCGAGCTTTGACATAATAGAGAGAACTTGGCGACTCTCCTCCTTGGATTTGTCAATTCCACAACCCTTGAGTTGCAGCAATAAATCATTATATTTGGTGAAGAAATCTTGAATTCTGTCATAGTTCCGTGGATCCAATGATAGCAGCTCCACTTCGAGCAGATGTCCTTTCATCTCATCCTGTTTCCCGTAGAGCTCTTCAACCTTTTTCCAAATCTCATTGGGAGTATTGCAGGCAGATAGATGAAACTGCAACTCTGGAGAGATGCACATGCATATGGATCCGTGGGCCTCATCCATACGGTTGAGGTACTTGGATTTCTCTATGGCTGAAGTGGGTTCCACTTCTGTAGCCATGGTAATCCTGTACAACCCTTTATGACGAAGGTATCGAGCCATTTGGTCCTTCCATTCATGATAGTTGTATGGTGTTAGGATCGATGCTTTGGGAAACTCCATTTTTCTGTCAATCTTCGATCTCCAAGCTATAATACTTGCAAAATAAAGTACTGGTGCGCCTTTTATCTAGCAACCTGTGGGCTCTGATACCATGTAAATGTGTTAGAAAACCTGCACATATGAATCTAGCTAGTAAAGGTTGAACACACAGCTTTGCAGAGCAAAAACACTAAAAGAAAATCGAAAGAAGAAAAGAATGATTCCATTGAAAATTATGTTACAATGCTCATGATATAGCATTACTGGGTGAAGATCCCAAGGTAATGACTATAGTGGTGATCAATGAGAAGACTCAACACCTACAACAAGTTCCGGAGATAACTAGTCAGTTGCGGAGTTAAAAAAGGAGCAAATCAAGGAATAAATCAAGGAGTAAATCATGCAAAAGGAATTTTGCATGCAATCCCATGCTCTAACTAAAAGTCCGCATGTAGATGTGTAGTAGTTCCAACATGCAAAAGGAATCTTGCATGCAGTCACATGCTCTAACTAAGAGTCTGCATGTAGGTGTGTAGTAGTTCCAACACAATAATCCTGGAAACCATTAAGATCTATGAACTCCATGGCCACTAGCTTCAGAAGGTTAAGCAGGGTTGAAAACCCATCTATATCCCTTGTTAAAAGACTCCAATAAAAGAAAAGACAATGTGTTCAGACTCATAACCAAGATGCATAGTAGATACAATAATTTACCTGCAGATTAAGCGAACTAGCTCAGATTCAAACAGGGGTAATCGAACCATAGTTCCACCATAGTTAAAGAGCCCAAATTTGACAAAGGGAAAATCAACAATGAATACCATATGACATCGTGGGAGGAGGGTGGTTACCCTCTACCTAGCCCTGTTTGTTTTCCCACCGTCAATCTAAACTGATTTACCTTCGGCGATAGATCTATCACTCAAGACTAGAGCATTGATTACCAGATGGTACATGATAGGATTGGTTTCAATATAGTTGGACATCTTAACCTATATATGAGTTATCTGAATGCAAATATTAGCTAAGTGTAGTCTCACGTTATACCAAGTACCATACTTGGGAGGTTAAAGACATAAATACATAGGGATGAATTTCACTAAAACCATAATAATCGAATCAATACTAGAGTTCGAGACCGTGACAATATCAATCCAGTAATGTAACTTTCTTGCAATACTATAACATAAATATTTACAAAAATAAATTTTAGTATATGGTGTAAGCAATTAGTCTAGTAAAAAAAATATATATATTATGAGGTATGTTACCATGGCTAACACGATCAATAAAAATAATAAAGATAATTTAAAATATTATATATTATAATTTAATTTAATTTATAATACTTTAATTTAATCTCACATCTAGTATAATATAAAATAATTTATTATTATTATGAAATAAATGTCTAAAAAATAATCATAACAAAATATTACCAGTTTTATATTCTAATTTTCATGTTCCATTTTTTTTTCTAAATTTTATTTATCTTTACAGAGTGTTACTATGAAATTAATTTAAATTTAATAAAATAAAAGATATTTAAATTTAATAAAATAAAAGATATTTAATATTGAAAAATGTTAACGTAAATAATATTAAATAGTTTATTAATTAGGATTATTTTATAATAATAAGTAATTTCTTTTTTCAACTATTTTTAATAATTATATAATTATTAACAAAATTATATTTTTTATTATTTAAATTATATTTTAAAAAATAAATAAGTTCAACATTTTAGAGACACAAATATATTCAACATTTTTATTCTATTTCAAGTGTACAGTTTTAAAAACGAATATTTCTATTTAAATAATTTCTTTAATATTTTTTCTTATTTTAAGTAAAATTAAAAAAAAAATTAACTAACAAAATTCAAAATTTAAAAATTAAACTATTCAAATCATATTTTTTATACCATCTTAGATTCATCTAACTTCAGATCTACTAAGTATCTAGAAATATCAAATCCCTTGAGATGCAAAAGTTTTTTGTAGTGAAATAAGATTTGATCTCTTTAGGTGCTTGGTACAAGTGTCTAGAAAGATCAAATCCCTTGAGATGAAAACATCTTTTTGTAGTGAAATGAGATTCGATCCCTTTAGGTGCTTGGTAGATCCGGAGTTAAGATGGGTTTGGACTAGTCTAATATGTATGTAGTTGACATTGAAATATTTTATTTATAATTCATTTTTTCAACATTAAAAATGTTAAAACATGCCCCCTCATATTTTTTCTCTGTATTCATACATTTAATTATTTTTATTATTAATATTTTCTAAAATATTAGACATCAAATCTATTTTGAACGGTGAAGAATTACAGATATCCCTCATATATTGAATTAGAAAGATACTATTAATGGAATAAGAATTCTCTCAATCCTTTTATCTATATGTTTCATATTAAAAAATTTACTCAACTTACCTATTCAAAATATTTTATTTATAACCTACATTGAATTTTTCTTTGTTATCAATATTTTTAAAATCTTGTATATCAAATCCATATTAGAAATAAAATAAATAACACATCTCTCTAGGTATCCAAAGTAAAAATATATGAAAATTTTTAATTCAAATTACTTTATTTTTTTCTATATAAATTTTTCTTTGTTATCAATATTTTTAAAATCTTGTATATCAAATCCATATTAGAAAGAAAATAAATAGCACATCTCTCTAGGTATCCAAAGTAAAAATATATGAAAATTTCTAATTCAAATTACTTTATTTTTCTCTATATAAAGTAGATAAAAAATTATATTATTTAATATGGACATTGAAATATTTTACTTATGGTTGACAATCATTTTTTTATTGATATATTTCTATTTTAAATATCACATGAACATAGAATTAATTACACATCATGTTTATCAATATTACAATGTCATGTCATCTCCATATTAACCAGTGAATAAATTACATTTCTTCCTTGTCGTAACAAGTAAATTAATTTTTTTACTCATTCCATATTAAATAGTAAATAGATTACATTTCTTCCTCACACTAAAAGGTAAAATATTTATTTTAGCTATGGTTACTTTATATCTCTATATAGAGTTATATAAAATTAAGGCATGAATTGATGTATTTTAATTATGCTCACATTAATTTTTTTGTTATTACTATTTTTTATTTCTCAATTTAAATTATTATTTTACTATTTTAAAATGTAATGTTACCTAACACAATGTTTTATGATAATTTTAATTTAATTATCAATCATTATTAGGTGAATTGTTGGTATTTAACTTTATATAATATAAAAAATATATTCTTATTAGTAGCCACAAATTAAATGTTGAGATTTATCTCAAAAATAGAAATGGATTTACATAGACATAAAAAATATTATCAATATTTGAAATTCCATTATTCATTCATATAGAATAAATAAGGAGAATACCCCAACATTTGTTATTTATAAACACAAGTATATATATGTGTGTGTGTGTGTGTGTGTGAATTTTCATTAAAAAGACATAATAACAATAACAACAACATAACAAGTGTTGTGTTTCATAACAGCAGTCTCTTCCACACAATTTTGTAAAATCTCTTCTACACAATGTTGTAAAAAGATATTAATTTGCAACATTCTTAACTATTAGCCTCACACTAGAAAAACATTTAATTCAATTTATGTATGAAGTACATGAATGAATTCTTTTTGACATTATCTTAATGATTTTGTGTAATTGATTTACACACAAAGAAAAAAAAAATATTGCTTAATTATTAGCTTGATCCAAGTGATTACAAAGACATTTAATTCAATTTATGTATGAAGTTACATGAATTGAATATTTATGACCTTATCTTTTAAGATTTTGTGTATTTGATTTACATATAACTAAATGAACCTGAACCATGAGTAATGTGAGAATTGTTGGTAAAATTATTTTGATAGCCTAATAAAGCATGCAATCCAAATATTTTCACTCAGATGTATGACGGTATTATGCACAAATGAATACTTTGTTGTATTAGTATCAACTACGCTACTATATTTCCTATGCTTCATTGATATGTAGTTTTTATTGCATTACATGTAGATATTTTTGACTTAGTTCTATCAAATAATAAAAGAGTTTTTTTTAGTTAATTGAATAAAATATTTATTAAAAATAGAAACATGTTTTACAAATAATTACTTTTTCTTCTTTATAATTATTAAAATTACATGTTATAGATCCTTGAAAGTATATGAGATTAATAAAATCAAGATGACCATGAACCCACTAAACTTAGCCAAACATCTCAAAAACTGCTCACGTCTACATGCAACTATAAGAAAACAAAAGTTCATTTTATAAGCCCCTATATATATATATATATATATATATATATATATATAATTTTAAAATTAAATCTTAGATATAGTAAAGGGGTAAATGTTATCATTGACCCAACATCAATACCACACCTCTAATAATCATAATTTATTTCATATGAGCATGATTTATGACATTTTTATAAATTAATGAATCTAATTAAAAGAAAAAAATATGCATAATTATTTAAAAATAATAGTACTTCAAAATATTTTAAAATATTCTATAAAATATTATTAATAATTAAATTATAAAATATTATTAATAATTAAATTAAAATTTTGAAAATACTATTCCAAAACTCTGTCACGAGAAAAAGAACAAGAAACACGATGGTAGCCACTGCTTTTCGAAAAAAACGCAGAAGAAACGAGATGGAACGGAAAATGCCATTCTCTACATTCGTTGTTTTCGTTTTTGTCAGCAGAAATTATTTTTTTCAAAAACCGATTGTTTTTTTACTGTGTTACATTTTCGTTTCTCTCCGTTTCAGGGTTTCGTTGCCAACTCGCTCAAACTCCTGTTAAGTTTCGTTCCATAAACTCACTGTATGCAAAACGCACTGCATGCAAACTGGTTTCCTTTTCCAGATGTGTGTGCATGCAAAGTAGTGGTTGTGAATCATGACCGCCGGTATGGCAATGTTTAAGGCAGATTTTAGCTACAGGAGAGAGCAGATTCAGAAGGCGCAGATCAGATTCGAGAAAAGGAGAGAGGTAGATCAAATCCAAGTAGAGGAGGGGAGGAAGTGAGTACAAGGAGCTCGAGTTAGCTTCACGCCCCCAACCAGTTAGCTTAGTAAAGATTCGGTAAGATAATCAAAGGCCTTGTTTCTAGTAACATAGGGGCCAACTCAAATATCATGAGTTGCCTAAACATTGATTAAAATTGTTTGGCTATCTTCACTGAATCGGAAGACTCCTCGCTCCAACCATAAATGTGTCCAGTTCTACTGTTGTAGTTCAACACTACTAGCATTCAGATCATTGGTTTGGTTTCGTTCCCAACAGGATTGGTTTTTTTGTTTTCTTTTTCAATTAACTTAATCAACCTTCAAATTCATTTGACTGAAATTTCATTTTGAATGTCAATAATATTTCCGTGAGATATGAATAATTAACATTAATATTACTGGTTTCATTGTAACAAAATCGAAGGGCATCTTGTCAATAGAGTAACTTAATCATTAGATAAACTAGAAATTTCATTTTAAACTTAGTGAATTTTTGCTTAGATTCATAGTTCAATTTAGAACGAAAGCAAATTTGCTTATTAAAGTCGTGTCTGAGATGATTTTGGCCGATTCTAAAATGAGCCAAACCCTCATTACTCTTTCGAAAAATTGCTCTCTCATTGTCGATTCTAAAATGAGCGAAACCTTGTATAATATTTCTATCTTAGGTCATTACTTATCAAGAGACTAAAATATCTTCATCAAGGGGTTGTTTGACTTCATCTTAAAAAAATGTAAATCTGAAGATTTAGACCATAAGAGTAGTTTTCTATAAAATAAAAGCATTTATGATAAAGATCTTGGAAACACTGGCCAAGGAGATTTGTTTGAAAATGTAAGGGTTTGAATTGCATGGAACCTTTCTTTTCACGTCCTTTTGCAAGTCAATCCAACAATGTAAATTCTAAATTGAAAAATCTACACAAAAGTTGAGTGCTGTTACCTTTTAAAGTTTCTACTATATGAAGGGAGGATTAGGATTTTTTTTAGAAATGTAGTGTTGTAGTACTGTGGTGTGGAAAATTTGTTTGCATAATCTTTTTTCCATGACATTGTGTGCTTCAAATTTTGATTTTGGGCTGGCCAAACTCATAGAATCATGGCGTAAGTATAACTCATGGTTGATGAGGAATGTTTTGTTTCATGTTTTTCATATTTTCTTTTTTTCTCTCTCCTCGTTTTTTAAATGTGAAACCTAGAATTTCGTTTCTCGTTTCGTTTCCTGGTAACATAGTTTCAAAATACACATGCTTCTCTGCATAAATATCACGTGTGTCAATGATCATCGCAATAATCTGCTTTAAGTAAAGGCAATTCTCGGTTTACTTGTTTAATGTGAATAAATAAGGAGACACATTTCCAATAGATCTACGTTTGAGGGGGACTTTACAAGTAAATAATTGGTCTCGCTTTTCGGCTCTACTAGTGAGAAGGCATTATTCTACTTAACCAGTGCGTTTTGTTAGAGTGCAATCTGCAATTACACTGTAATAAACCAGAGTTAAAGATTCTCATACATAAATAACGCAATGCGAAGGAAATTTTTCACACTTTATGGGATGACGAATTGCTTGTAAAGATATTCTATATGTCTATATCCATCAAAGCCGTACGAGGAAGGAAATGGAACCAAACTAAAATTTTAACCATTCACATAGGAATGTGTTCCAATGTTGTGAAAATTACTCTCATCTATCAAAGCCTTATGAGGAAGGCAATAGAACCAAACTGGAATTTAACCACTCACGTAGGCATATGTTGCAATGTTGTGAAAACTACTCTTAGACAGTTTTGAATTTTATGTACTTAAATTAGTATAAAAAGCGTTACAAAAATCAATACGGATATGAACGTTCAAGGTCAAATCTTGGATGTCTAACTTCAAATACAAGTCACTTCAACAGATTCAAAAATAAGTGCAACGAAACCATCTTAAAACCTGCCATCCTTAAGTCCATTGCAGATTTTCAAAATATTTCGGGATCTGACGAACATGGGCACGGTCAATTTTTTGACCATGCCCATGTTCATCCGATCCCAGAATATTCCGGGAATATCCATGAAGAATAATGAGGCATTGCATGGATTACAAAATATATTCTTTTTTCTTTTTCCTTTTAATATATATATTTTTATAAGTTTTATGCTAAATTCTAGCAAAAGTATTGGAACACAAATTTCAATGCACTGAAAACAAAGATGAAAGAAAACCCAATTCCCTCCATGATCATGTCTTAAAACAAATAGCTCAAAATTCAAAGTCGTCGGATCGGTGTGGAACTTAGAATCATGATTTGTTCACTTTCCCAAACAAGAGAATTTAAAAAAAAAATTTGACAGCCCACTCAGCTATCCGTACAACCGATGTGGTGCTAACTGGGCAGGTGTATGTTGTAGGTTGAATAGTCAAAAAATTTTAGCAAATCACAATGTGCCAAGTGGCACATTTCTATGGGTGAAATTTGGCGTAATTTTATTGGGTGGTTGATGGCCAACCACTAGCTGACACATTGCCCAGCCGACGCTGCCACGTGGCAGCCCAAGGGGCCACCAAAATTTTTGGTTGAGTCTAGGCGGATGCAGTGGGGTCAAACCTGCGACCTCCCAACTCAAGTCTAACGCCTCCACCAATACGCCATTGCAATGTTTCTTAACCATATGCAACTTCGGTTATATTTAAATATTATGCGCATGTCGTTTGGGGGTATGGCCAGCCCACGGGGGCCCAACCCTTGGTCACATTACCAATACATGACCACTGTCGAAGAGTAATGTGGAAGCCCGGTCGGCAGGGGCAGGCTGTTTCCTCTAGCCCCAGGCACGTGGCCACATTTTTCAAAATTTAGGCATTACTAGACATTGAAAGTGTCCGACAAATTTCCCGATTTTCAACGAAATTATTGCTTTGTTAGCGTGTTTTGGGAAAAATTTGTAGGATGGTGCCAAATGTTGGGAAATTTGCGGTGCGATTAGCATTATGTTGGGAAAGGCCGTAACTTATTTATTTTTTTATCAAATTAAGAGCAGAAAAAGGCTACACATGCATTTTTTGGCATTTTGGACCCATTGTAATAAGTTTCAGAGCTTTCTAAGCATTGTAAATTGATATATTCACATTTTTTAGCATAATAGAGAGGGCCAAGTCATTGGAAGCTGGACCAAGGAGACGTAGTGCAAGAGGGGTGAACTACTTCATCATCTGCTAATGTGATACTGCTTATGGTGATGTTTATGTCTGTTATATGTTGTTGTTCGGTCATTTTTTTATGTTAATTTGCACATAAAAATTACATAAAAGCACTCAAAAACCCATATTTAAACTTGCAAATAATTTCATAAATCCTCAAGCATATTTAATATAATCTGAAAAGGAATTTTAGCACAACAAAACTAATTTTCTTAATCAGGTCAAGTTTGGTATTAGAGCTCTTGGTTGTATTTGTGCAAAAAAGATTTAATTGTTTGCAAGTGAATGTCATGCTTACAAGGTTAAAACTCAAAAGAGGAGAAAGGAAGCTGGTTGAAAGCCCTGAAGTTGGGTCAAAGGGAAGGAGGCAAGGTTTCCACAATCTCCACCACCAGTTCTTCCTCAAGTTGCAATTGAGACTCCAGTGAGCATGTCTCATGAAGGAGAACTTAGAAACATGACAAAGGATAAGAAGGTCTTCAAAAATACTCTCTTTTATATGACAGAGATGGTGAAGGTCCTCTATGAAGAGAAGAATACCAGACTGAAGCGTGAAAGCTCCAAACCTCTGAAAGGAGAAGGTTCTTCAGGAGGAGGTAATGGAAATGGAGGTAAACCTCCACCCTCTCCACCATATTCTTCATCTTCTTCTTCACATGCATATTCACCCTCTTCACTAACATAACCCTTACTCATACTCATCAACATACCTCAAAAGGAATTGGTAAATCACGCTTATTAAAAATTGATGTTAATTTGAACTACTCATGTATAATGGTGATGTGAATGCAGAGAAGCTTGACAATTAGGTTCGTCGATTGGAGGTCCACTACAAAATTCAAAACCTTCAAGAGCATGACATAAAGATTTAATTAGCTTCCTTGAGAATGGAGGGTGAAACATTAGTATGGTGGGAATTAAAGACACAATAAGAGATAAAAAAAAATTGTAAGATCTCAATTTATTGGTATGATTTCATTGCTGAAATTAAAAGAAAAATCTACCCTCTAACATATGTGCAGAAATCCATCATGAATTTGAAAAACTTTAGACAACTTAAAGGTCAAATTGTGCAAGATTACACTAAATAATTCCAAAAAAGATTTTTAATGTTAGGGGTAGATTTGTAATCACAAGACACATTGTTGAAGTACATAGGGTGTAGAAAAACATGTAGATTCACAAGCTCATATAATCTACTAAAACAAGAGATAAGAATCTACTTCTACTCTTTACAGCGAAAGCCCATTAACATTGAGCAAACAATAATAGATAGAGGAAGAGAATCAAAAGCACATAACACAATAAATATCCCGGGAAAGCCACAACTCAAAACCCCACTATCTATTTTGTATTAATTCGAAAAATCAAGATGAAATTACAATGCTTGTTCTCTCTAGAACAATCCCAACACTCAACAAATTCAGTCTCCAACTCATAAGCAAGCTCAAGGCCAAAGCTTAAACAATTCACAAGCTCTCCAAGTCTCTATTCCAATGTGTAATTCCTATGAAAGATATCTTCTATTTAAAGGGAAATAAAACCACTAAAAATGGCGTGATCCCTCAAGTATCAGTCCCTGAATGCATGCACTATCAGTGCAACTTAGAAAATTCTAAAACAAATAGTATACTTTCCCTGCACTCTAGTCTCAACTGGGTATTTCTCAAAATTGACATGTATGATTTTGTGATGGTGGAATATTCAGTTAACTAGAGTAGCACTAATTACGTCACTAGTCTCCCAACTGATTGTTTACTCACTATTAGTTTTTAAAACTGATTGTAACTAATTTTACTGGACTTAACTCAATAAACTGAGTTAACTAATTACAACTAATTCATAACTCATCCTGAACTCCTATAAGTTAGGGAGAACATATACATGTCTTCTAAAAGACTTTCAATTCGAATTTCCTAAATTAATTAAGTTAATTAAACTTAATTAATTATTTTCAAATTGATATGAGAAAAGAATTCTATTTTAATTCATAGTTTAACTCAAGGACAAATTAAACTGCAATTTCTTGTTTCCATTTCTCAACACTCCCTCTCAACAAGAAAGGGATTATCCACTACCCCAATCCCATCTGTGAAGCTCGAATTTACATCTTGGCAATGCCTTTATCAAGATGTCAGCATCTTGCTCCTCCGTGGGAATGTAATCTAACAAGATGATCCGCCTCAATACACAATTTCTGAGATGATGATACCAGACATCTATATGCTTGGAACGATCATGAAAAAATGGATTGTCAGAGAGTTTGATACAACTCTGATTATCACAATAAATCACTGTCAACCAAGATCTTCCTCATCCAAATAGCCTCACATGCTACTTGACTTGCAACCATGTACTCTGCCTCTACCAAAATGAGTGCAACTGATTTCCGCTTCCTGTTGTAGCAAGAAACTGTAGGTGACCCAATACTAAAGATCCCTCATGATCTACTCTTCCTATCAGATGGGCTCCCCGCCCAATATGCATCGGTGAAGCCTTGAAGCTTCACTCCCTTTGTACGTCTGTACCACAACCCAAACCCAGTAGTGCCTTTGAGGTATGTCAATACATGCTTTGCCGCCTTCCAATATAGCTTGGTAGTCCTAACCATTGCTTGACTAAGTTGGTTAATTTCATAACAAATATCTAGTCATGTGTTCACCAAATGCATGAGTGAACCCACAAGTTTCCTATAAACAGTGGCTTCCACTACTTCTCCTGAAGTAGCATCCTCCTTCCTCTAGTTACCAGCTAGAGGAGTCTCCATGGGTTTACTACTCTCCATGAAGAATCTCCTGAGTATCTCATTGGCATACTTGCCTTGAGAAACAAACAACTCCCTACCTCCCTTCCATACCTCCATGCCAAGAAAGTAATGCAAAGCCCCACGTCCTTCATCTCAAACTCTCTTGCAAGGTCCTCCTTGCAAGATTTGATGAGCTTCTCATCACCTGTGAGTATGAGATCATCTACATAAAATACAATTATCAACAACTTACCTTCCACCACTATGTGATATAGGTTCGCATCCGCTTCACTCTTTGTGAAGCCCAACGCAGTGAAGTAGCTATCTATCCTGGTGTACCAAGCATGGGGTGCTTGCTTCAGCCCATACAACACTCTCTTGAGCCAGCACACATGCAACTCATGGTCTAAGGTTTCAAAACCTTAGGGATGCTCTATGTACACCTCTTCCTCAATAATGCCATTGAGGAAGGCAGTCTTCACATCCATCTGATGGATACTCCAACCCATTTGTGCAGATAGTGCCAAAATAGATCTAATTGATGAGTACCTTGCAACAGGAGCAAAGGTCTCATCATAGTCAATCCCCTCTACCTGTGAAAGGCCCTAGGCCACAAATCTCGCCTTATGCTTCTCCATACTACCATATGCAGCTTCCTTTACCTTGTAAAGCCAACGCGAGCTCACAACTGACTTGTCCTTCGGTCTCCAGACCACATCCCAAACGTTGTTTCAAACTATGGATTCATACTCCTCCACCATCGCATTAATGCAAACTAGATGCTGCACTTCTTACTGAAAGGAAGATCTATCTGTCACAACATATGCACCCATCAGTGCCATGTATCCAATGCATCTCTCTAGTGACCTCCTCTATCCGCGCTGAGAAGAGGGTGCTCCCACATTCTCTCGTGCATCATCCAACAATCTGTTAGCCTCTCTACTGCACTTTCTTCCCTCTCTCGAAGACTCTGCATGAGTGGATGTCTCCACTCTCGGAACCTCTGCATGTGGGTGCTCCACATCAATATGAGGCTCCTCAACCTTAGGAACTAAAATTTCCTCCTTTGCATGTAGCTCAAGCTCCCTCTCAATGGATACTCGCGTGGCCTTCTTCTCATCAAACTTGACGTCCCTCTAAACCACTGTCATCCCACTGGCTTGCATGTACACTCGATAGTTGTGAGGAGTATCATTATACCCCACAAAGATCCCCAACTCTGTTATTGGCTCAAGCTTCTTCCGTGCATCTTTGGTCACATGGCAATAAACCGATGACCCAAAAATCTTGAAGTGGCCAACATCTGGCCTCTTACCGGAATAAGATTCCTTTGGTGTTTTACTCTCAAGTATCCAACGTGGGCTAGAGTTCTGAATATAAACAATTGTGTTGCATGCCTCAACCCGAAAGTATAGTGGTAGGCCTTGATCATGTAACATCGCCCTTGTTGCCCCTACTATGCTCCTGTTCTTCCTTTCGGCAACCCCATTCCGTTGAGGTTTATGAGGTGCCATCAACTCTCGTTTAATCCCTTCCACTGCAAAGAAGCTCTTAAACTCATTGGAGACAGATTCTCAATCGTTATCACTCCATAGATCTTTAACCTTCTTGCTTGATTATTTCTCGACCAATGCTTTGAATTCATAAAACTTTGTGAATGTCTGATCCTTTCTCTGCATGAAAAAGATCGAGCATTTACGAGAATAGTCATCTACAAATATAACATAATACCTATGTTTTGTGGTGGGTATTGTCGAGAATGGTCCGCACACATCTGAATGGACTCTCTCCAGAATAGACTCTACTCGACTGTCTCTGTCTTTAGAGGAAGACGTGGTGTATTTTCCCAAAGTAAAACCCTTGCATGTATAAAGTTGACCAAGCATACGTTTGGGAAGGCCGGTAGAGATTTTATGCAATATCTTCAAAGCCCCATGATGCAAGTGGCCCAATCACTTGTGCCACAACTAGCCGATGTCTCAGCTGAACATCTTTTCCGATTTTGAACTCAAAGTAGCACAATCCTCTACCTCTATCTTATAGAGATTCTGAAATCGAATCCCTATCTTCTTTACTTGACTCGTGGCTATGTGTCAAAGGAACTCCTTTCCTTTCGAAAAGATCACACCATAGCCTCTATCCTCAAGCATGGCAACAGATACCAAGTTCTTCCTTAGTCCCGGTACATGCATAACATTCTTCAAGGATATTGGAACCGCATGCTCCCTTTGAAAAGTAATAGTACCCACACAAGTAACACTATATTTATCGTCATCACCCATCCCAATATGCATCTTGAGATCTTTCTCCTCCAGTTCACTGAATAACTCTTTGTCACCAGTCATGTGGAAAGAATCTCCATTGTCTAAGTACCAAACACTTCCCATCATTGAAGACACCATGCATGCAATGAGAGAAAATTCCATTTTGAATTGGGAGGCCAAAGCCTCACTTGCCGCTTCTCCTAAGGACTTCTCCTTGGACTTTTTCAATGGAAAATTTGTAGCAAAGTAACCCATCTTGTGACAATGAAGGCATTTAACTTTCTTCATGTCCTTCTTCTTACCTCCATTATAAGAATCTAATTTGGAACAAAAATTTTTACCTTTTCCCTTCCTTGCCTTAATCACTAAGGCACAGTTCTCGTCATCATCAGTGTTTGATGAAGAGCCATCCCTAGTGTTCGTCCTGATCTCATCTTACATCAAATACGACCATAGTCGTTCCCAATCTGGTAGCTTCTCCCGACCATTGACAGAGTCCTCATAGCTATGCCAAGTCTTTGGGATTCCAAGAAGAGAAAGGCTCACCATATCCTCCTTGGCAACTGTGATTCCAACACTTCCAAGTTCATCCCGACATTAAGTGAAATTGGTTAAGTACTTTGGAATCATCTCGCCTTTCTTCATCTTAATTTTACGAAGTTTACCCTTTAGTGCCCACTTCCTTTGACAACTACTGTTCTGATACCCACATGGCATGAGTTGTTTCCTTGCCATAGAGACTCAAGAAATGTGGTCTCGAACTCCCTCAACGATTATCCACCTTGCCTTCGCTACACACTTATTCCATTCGGCCAAGTTCTATGGATCTGTAACTGCTGGCTTGGGTACTTCTTAATCAATCAATTCCTTCAAGCCATTATCTTCTAGCACAGCCTCCATCCAGTCCCTCTAGGCTATAAAATTCAAACTACCTTCCAAGGCATACTCAAGCCTCAACCCATGGAATTCCATCTACTGATCCTGAAGTATGTATGAAAATTTGACTTTCACCTGTAACCCAGAAACTCAAAACATCGAAATCTCCTCTAGAGAGTTGATTTTAGACCAATGATATCTCCGTCATCTGAACTCTGATTCGGCCGATTTATTTTTTGAATTTGGGTATATTTTCCCAAGGAATTCAAATATGAAATTTGTTTCTGAAAATTTTGCATAAAAATTCTCAGAACTTCTCCGCAAACTCTCGGCCCAAAAAATAATCTTACTCTAGTACCATGTAGAAAAACTTGTAGATTCACAAGCTCATGTGATCTACTAAAACAAGAGACAAGAATCTACTTCTACTCTTTATATCGAAAGCCCATAAACATCAAGCAAACAATAATCAATAGAGGAAGAGAATCAAAAGCACATAACACAATAAATATCTGGAGAAAGCCACAGCTCAAAACCCCACTATCTGTTTTGTATTAATCCGGAGAATCAAAATGAAATTACAATGCTTGTTCTCTATAGAACAATCCTAGCACTCAAAAAATTCAATCTCCAACTCATAAGCAAGCTCAAGGCCAAAGCTTAGCCAATTCACAAGCTCTCCAAGTCTCTATTCCAATGTGTAATTTCCATGAACGATAGCTTATATTTAAAGGGAAATAAAGCCTCTAAAAATAGTGCAATCCCTCAAGTATCAGTTCCTGAATGCATGCACTATTAGTGCAACTCAGAAAAATCTAAAACAAATAGTACACTGTCCCTATACTCTAGTCTCAACTGGTTCTTTCTCATAATCAACATGCATGAGTTTCTGATGGTGGAATCTTTAGTTAACTAGAGTAGCACTAATTAGGTCACTAGTCTCCCAACTAACTATTTACTCACTATTAGTTCCTAAAAATGAATGGAACTAATTTAACTAGACTTAACTCAATAAACTGAGTTATCTAATTACAACTCATTCATAACTCATCCTAAACTCCTATAAGTTAGGGATAACATATAGATGTATTCTAAAAGACTTCCAATTTGAATTTCCTAAATTAATTAAGCTAGTTAAACTTAATTAATTATTTTGAAATTGTTATGAGAAAGGAATTCTATTTTAATCCACAGTTTAATTCAAGGACAAATTACACTGGAATTTCTTGTTTCGATTTGTCAACATGGGTTTACACAGTTGCCTTAGGTATACTATCCTTATGTTTAATCTCAATAATCTAGATGAGGTTTGTGTGCAAGCCACTCATCTTGAGGCAAGAGGGAAAAATACTCTAGAAGAGGGTAGTAAAAATCCATTTAAGAGTAAAGAGAAAGAAAAGGATTTCAAAGAAAGAAAAATGAATCCACTAAGAAAGAAGGAGAGAAAACAACATGTAAACATTATTCCAAAGAGGGTGAAGATGAAGCTAATTGTTGGAAGCTTCATCTTGAGATGAGGCCTAAGAAATTCAACAACCAAGGAAAAGAAAAGACCGTCGCCATCATTTAAGAGGATTTGGGTGATGAAACTAAAATTACAGCCATGGGTATAAAAGAAAAAGAATCCATTTCTAGCACTAGTATATCAAATTGTTACACTAGTAATCCAAATGAAGAAATAAGGATTGAATTATTTCATGTGAGGGTTATCTCTAAACATACAAAAATCGACATACTATTTGATAGTGGGTCTCAAGCCAACTTGATATTAGATGATTTAGACAAGAAACTTCATCTTGAAACCATTTTACATCCCAAGCCATATCCATTAGGTTGGATATGCAAGGACACAAACTTACAGGTTACAAGAAAATGTATTCTTCGGTTTGCAGTCACAGGAAACTTCAATGATGAAGTTGAATTTGATGTTGTACCACTTGATATTTCAGGATTTGTTTTGGGTAGTCCTTACCTCTATGATAGAAAAGCAATCTTGTATTGTCATGAAAAAAAAGTACCACTTGCTCAAATATGGTGTGAAGTATATTGTGAGAGATCATTGCAAGAAACTAAATCTTTCATTAGTTAATGCAGGGAAAATCGAAAGACTAGTGAATTCAAGCAATAATTTAATGCTTCTTATGATCAAACCCAATGTTTATGCTAATTATGAAGTGTTTGCTAGTTGTAATTCAAAATTGAAAACTGATTTGGTTGATGAAGTTAACCATGATGATGAGGTGTTTTAGAAAGAAAGACACGACAAGAATCATGTAGATCATAAGTTCCAAGTCGGCGATGGATGGATCAAGATTGGAAAGGTGAGGGAACTGTACCCTCACCTGCTAAACAAATGAAAGTGATCTTTTGAGGTCCAAAAGGCTTCCAGTGGGGAGGAATGATCAGGTGCTAAAAAAAATAGCTCAAAATTCAAAGTTGTCAGATCAATGTGGAAACTAGATGATCCCGTAGTGCTCGTCATCCTGAATCTGGCACAACTTGTCTCACACGAAACAGACTTTGTATGCTCCCAAAATAATGTTATGTTCACTTTCCCAAACACGGTAATTTAAAAAAATAAATTGACAGCCCATTCAACAGTCTGTACTGCTGACGTGACGTTGACTAGGCAGCTGTATGTGGGAGGTTGAATAGTCAACATTTTTCAGTGAATCACAATGTGTGAAGTGGCACATTCATATGGGTGCAATTTGGCGTAATTTTATTGGGTGGTTGATGGCAGCTCGGAAGGCCACCAAAATTTTGGTTTGAGTCTAAGGGGAGGTAGCGGGGGTCGAACCTACGACCTCCCACCACAAGACTAACGCCTCTGCAATACACATTGCAATGTTTCTTAACCATATGGAGCTTGGGTTATATTTAAATATTATGTGTGCGTTGTTTGGGGGTATGGCCAGCCCATGCAGAGCCGACCCTTAGTTGCATTACCAACACATGACAACCAACGAGAGTAGTGTCAAGGCCCGACCGATGGTGGAAAATTGTTGGCCTTAACCCAAGGCATGTGGCCCCCCATGTGACCACATTTTTTTGGAATTTAGGTGATAACAGGCATTTAAAGTGTTTGACAAATTCACCGATTTTCAGCGTAATTGTCACTCTGTCAGTGCTTTTCGGGGAAAATTTGAAGGATGGTGCCGAATTTTGAGGAATTTGCTGTGTGATTAGTAGAATATAGGGAAATGCCATAACTTCTTCAGTTTTGGACCAAATCAGGAGCAAAAGGAGGCTACATAGGCATTTTTTGGCATTCTCGAGCCATTGGAACATGTTTCAGAGCTTTCTAAGCATTGTAAATTGATTTATTCACATTTTTTTAGCATAATAGAGAGGTCCAAGCCATTGGAAGCTGGACCAAGGAGACGTAGCCCAGAAGGGTTCAACTCCTTCATTCATTTGTTTATGTTAATTTGCATATAAAAATTACATAAAAGCACTCAAAAACCCATGTTTAAACTTGCAAATAATTTCATAAATCCTCAAGCATATTTAGTATAATATGGAAAGGAATTTTAATACAACAAAACTAATTTCCTTAATTAGATCACTCCAAGTGATTATTAGTGTTGCTGACATGAAAGGGGCTTTCAGTTACATTAATGAAGTAACGACCTCTAGTACAATTTGGTTCAAAACTCGGGAAGACTCTAATCGCTAGGTTAATAATACACGCTCACATATGTATTAACTTCTATTAATTTGTTTAATTAAGTTACAAGATCCTCGTGAAAACTGGTAATCTCCGTAAAAATTGGCGAGTTCATAAGACATAGAAATTTAACCTAATGAAATGCTAACAATTTAATTTTTTAAATTAAAATAAAGAATATTTTAATTATTTATAAAGTTAAATATTATAAATTTCCATGGTCAGTGCAAAATTTATAGTGATCAATAGGAAAATGTTAAATAGTTGGTAAATTTCCATAGCCATCAATAAATAATAATTATTAAAATGCTTATTTCTAAGATGGATAGAAAAAAAAAAAAAAAAAAAACTTAATTAAATTATAATTTTATTTTAAATTATTATTAATGATAAAAATAATTAGCTTATAACCTCTATATATATATATATAACAAGATTCTAAACTATAAAGATGTACTCTTACTTTTTTGTGAAAATTCTTAATCTACCAATACAATTTGTTACAAACAATATTACGACTTTTCAATATTATATACTCAAAAAACCATATTTTATTTCGTATTATTTTCAATTAAAAATATAATTATTTTAATAATAAATCTCAACCTTTAATTTATCTTATCCATGGCATAATAGCAACAATATCTGATAATAACAATAACATCATCAGTTGACTTATAAAGGGAGCGGGTCGGCAAATAACGATAACAACGGCGTGAGTTGACATATGGAGTATAAGGCAAGCTACCTCTCGAAAAATCGAGATCATTACTCCTCAACACCCGTCCCTCAATCTCGACCAGTCGACATGGACAATGCTGCCAGATTAGAAACCCCGCTTCTATTCAGTTACAGCATTCTTCGCCTCTGGAGTAACCGTACCACGATTAATTTAACTGCATAATTCACTGTCTTCCACGGTGATACCAGAACTGAATATTGATTCACCAATATAAATTAGACATATGACAATTTTATACAAATATGCTTTTGGAAATAGTATAGTTCTGATTTGATACCAGAGCCATAGTCTGATTGGTGAGCCATAGTCTGATTGGTTTTAAATTTCAGTGGAAAAGTAGAGAAATTTTGACATTTTATTAATCAAATTTGGTAGAATTTTTTGTAAATTCAGGTTACACTTAACAAGTTTCAAGATTTTGGGTGTAGTTTCAAGATTTTGGGTGTTTACAAGTTTTTTTTGATGGTGCTGAATTCATTTCCATCATCAAAAACTTGATTCAAACATTCCTACTACCATATTTTTTGAAAAAAAAATTGTTGGATTCTAACATTTTTTGCCATCCTCACAAATTTTCCAACTTCTATACAAAAGGGATATATAGACAGGCAATTAATCAGCGACAACTAGTGCTTCCCTTAATTAATAGAAATAAATTCTATACATACAATTTAACTCGAAATGTCTTAGTAAAAGCTAATATATATATATATATATATATATAGAAGTTGGGAGAAACCTCAATGTTAGATAGAAGAATAATATGTCTAGCACTTAAAAACCCTTAAAATAATTTAAATCCACAAAAAAATAACTATATCCTTAACCATCTCCATAAAACTTAAACCTACTACCAAATAAGAACTAAACCCAACACAAATAACTCTATCTTTAACCATCCCCATAAAACTTAAACCTACCCCAAATAAGAACTAAATCTCAGACGAACCAATTAAATTTCAAATCAAGAGTTATTATTATAATGTTACTGTACTCTATGAGTGTAACAAAACAGTTATTATTATAATATTACTTGACTCTATGAATGTAAAAAAATTATCATCTCCGGCGATTTTTATATTATAAAATCCATCGTTAGTGATGTTGCTGGTTGAAGGACATTCATCTTCACATAAAGAAATGACAAACCGAACTCATTTGACAATACGATGTCCCATATTAGAATGGAAAAAGACGTTTCATCCCTAAACCGAAATATTTTCATATGTCGTTCTGTTCACATTACATCTAGAAATAGAGTTTAATGGACTTCGAAATAGAGTTTTATCTAGCTAGCTTTTTTTGGAATTATTTTAGCTAGCATAGGACGTCTGAGAGAAGCTTATAGCGCCGATGCAATCCACCTTTTGTGGTGCTTTTCACGGTTGAAGTACTAGACAAGTTTCCGCTGCTTTCCCAAGGGAGACAAACACACACATATATTATATGTATACCATATCGAATGATCGGGGCACTGAGAGTCATTGCTGCGAGTTGTTGCACCGCAATGACTGGGTATATGGATTATATGTCCATAACATTTGACCACGGTAGTAGTAGGGCCTTAAGCCCTAAGGGCTAAGGCGTGAACCCACATGAGCATACATGCGAGACTGTCGGAGGGTGATTATTCATTTGATGGTGGCACATGGTGGGGCCTCCTAGTCGAGAGTTGATGGTTTGGCCACGTAGCCAAGCTAACACGCCATAGAGTCAAGTATGGCTGACCTCCAAGTTGCTGTTGGATGGTTGGGGTCAGGCCAAATGGTGAAGGAAACCACTTAAACCATGGACGGTGGGGATGGAATGCGGATGTCAATGGACCAAAACTCCATGGGGCCTCTCCCCCTGTGACATCAATAGGGAGGGAGGAGGCCCCACCGCAATGTTAATCGTTGGATGACCCAAAGGAAACGAATGATGGTGATCTCCATGGGGCCTTTCTCCCCGTGACTTCACTAGGGAGGGAGGGGAGGCCCAACGCAATTGTGACCGTTGGATGGATTGGGGTGTGATTTCAGTGGGGAGGGAGGGGAGGCGATTCCTATTTCTATCACAATATTTTAATTAATGCCTCCTGATATGTGGGGACGATAAAGAAATATAACGCGCCCGGTCATGACTGGAGGACAAAAAAAACCGGCGAGCGTTATATTTCTTTATCGCCCCCACATGTCAGGGGGCATTAATTAAAATATTGTGGTGGAAATAGGAGTTTCCAGGGAAGCCCAACGCAATTGTGACCGTTGGATGGATTGGGGTGTGGACAACAGGATCTCGTTGTGGAGCAGTAGGTGGGTCCTCATAATTCCATACGCGTCGTGGTTCAATATATCGCCCAAAATATATATTTATATAGGTTAAACATATAACCTACTCCGAATATATGCATTATGCACGTGTTGTGGTTGATGTGGTAGATTAAGTGTTACACATATGACCACACACATATAACTTGGATCGTTGCGCTGTGGTAACGTATATTACATGGAACCAATCTCACACATATATGCATGTGCATGACTATAACGTATATTATGAACAAGTGCGCCACATGAGACATCCTTTTCCTCATCCTTTTCCTTTAGAGGGGTAGGGCCAAACCTTCCTTGCATCATCAATTAATTTGACATATGAGGCTCTTTCTAAAGACTTAAGATTCACTGACCCAAACACATTAGAGCGTATTAATTTTAATAGATTTGTTTTCTTTTCATGGCCACTTCCCATAAATGAGTTTTTCATTGTTTATCATATAATTCTAATGAACGTCAAGTTTAAAGGATTTCAAATCTAGAAAAATAATATTTCCAACAAGGATTTTTAGGAATTTTTGCTCATGTGACCTAAGTGATCACTCCACAAATCCGAAGCATTTCATTTTTTTGCAATAATAGCCACATATAATATTTTTGTTGTTTCCATCAATGAATACAAGATTCCTATCTTGAATCCTCTAGCCATAAACAATGACCCTTTACTCATTTTCTAGCCACCTTTACCAAACCTTGTGGAGCAACCTTCATCATCTAATTGCCCACAATGATCAAGCTCATAAACATATCTTGAATATACCTAACTTATTCTAGCCATATATTACGTTTGTCCTTCATCTTGATTTGAATATCTTCCACTCCAATAATATTATAGAAGTAATTGTTTACCAAATTACTCTACCATAATCATTAACAGCATATGCAACAAAATTATTTTTGCGTGGAGGTACATGGTGATATTCCATAGAGTTAAGTACCCAATTAACTCTACTACTACAAGTATGTAAGCATACTTCTTTTATTGAATGAGTAAATAAAACATCCCTTTCTAAAGTTACAATAGTGGTCTCAATATTGCTCGAGATGTATCCTACACCAAAAGCAACAAGAAATTGCAACTTTGATACATTTTGTAAATTATAAAACAATAATGGATGTAAATAAACTTAAAAATATGCAAGGAGGATTTAGATCAAATTTACAACAATTCACAAGATTTATGTCGAAAAATTAGCAATGGGGAAATGATTAGAACTTTATTTAATCAACAATTGAAAATGCATACATCCACTCACTTCTCAATCACATAATATTCATATACCACAAATGATTCTTAGCCTATAAATAACTTTTGTTACAATGCCATGGCTAATACAATGTGCCCAAACAATTGCAACTAAAAATATTATATATTTTATTTTAATTTGATTTAGTCTCCTATATAACATACTATTTATAGAATTTATAAAACAATTCATTATTATTGTAAAATAAACATATAAAAAAATAATGATAACAAAATATTAAAAACTTTATATTCCAATTTTTATTTTTTATTTTATAGTTTTTACTAACTTTATAACAATTTTTTTTAAAGTGAAATTCTATTATCTCGAAAAATTGAGGTATACAACAAGGATTACATATTAATGGCTAGTCTCTAATATGGGAGACCTAACCATAACCAAAAAAGATTCTCCTTAATAATGACATAGATAGTTGGGATCCCATTGTTACATAAATATTCAAGTTGTGGTTAACACATAGGCCTAACTAGCCATGTACATAGGACATATCATTAAGAAAAAAAACTAGCATAGTCAGAAAATCATCAACCCATATGGTTCGACTCGAATACTGCCACTGGGATTGGGTTCAGTGGGCCTTCTATATGACACCTTACATTCAAAGAAATGCCTAAGTGGCACTCAACTCACTCCATCCTTTAATCAAGAGTGTGAAGTTGATTGTGTAGGTGGTCTAGTGATCTGATAATATCGAATTATGATTCATGACGGTCTGGAGTCATCCTTCCAAGCATAAACTTCATTTTCCAGTATAGATCAACCGTATCCATGTACTTGTTAAATTTTACTCTCATATGTCTTGTTTTCGAAATCCATTTTGTCCATTCCATCAACACCTCAATATCAGAGAGGGAGGTTCTATGTGATAATGACCCTACTTATGCTTGGGTAATTTCTTCCTAAATATGGTCCAATATAATGTATTGATAGTGTGAACTGAACCCTACTATATGATGATGCAACAAATATTTTCCTCACTATGTTATCTCCTAATAATATGTATCTCCTTGTCTAACTTAGGCCTTTTGACACAACATGACTACCCAACATGTGCATGTCCTAACAATGAAAAACCTCCTCCCAATGAATACCAATACACAACTACTAATAACTCCCATCATTGTGAGGAACCAGGCACCAACAGTTTCATCCTTATAAGATAATGGAAACTCTATGATATAAGGGATATGACCCCTCACATTCAGTCTTTCTCCCCACAATCCTCTTGCACTTGCACACTAGTTTGACCTAACTCTACGAAGATATTAACAATAGACCTTGACAGTGAGCCAAACCATACAAAGGCCCTTCTTGAAATGTTACGACCTCAATGTAGTCTGGGCTACGCACTACCACTACTTTGAAATCCTGTCAACCCCATGTGCACCAAACCCACTAGAAAGATGCCAAAGATACACCACTTTACCCCATAGACAAAACATGCATAGAGATAATGAGAAAGTTTGGGGAAAGGGTGGCACATTCAAATTAACAATTAAGCCTTTTCAACCCTGAAAATTATCACAATGCTATACTATACCATAGAAAAATAGATTCACGAGCTAGCATACAACCCCAAAATAAGTAATATCAGCGTAAAAGATTCCCTACGAAACATTTATTGCAAAGGTTAACAAAATTTAGAAACTTAGGAGGACACCACACTTCATGTGTCATTGAGCAAGACCAAGTCCAACAAAAAATTAAGTGAGGGGATGTGAGGAATTACTAGAAACGAAAAGTGGTGCTGGCAGAGATATTCTTGCTTAGTGATAACCTCTAGAATCCTTAAAGTTTTTCAATTTCATTAAGGAAATCTAAAGGACCTTCCTATTTTCTTAGACGATTGAAGATTCTACGAGAGTGAAAGACTAGCATCAGTTCCAACAATGGATACTAAGTGAAATTGGCATGTAATTCTATGATTATCACTATCACGTGAGGCTAGCATTTCCCACTTCCTTTCCACTGAAAATCTTGCAGTTTCACTGCTACAATTATTTATTGTCAAGACTACATGCTCTACCAACCTCCAATAACCACACATAGGTGTATTCCTCCCTAGGTCGCCGCCCTGTCAAATGATTTTGGCTCTTGACTCCCTTGTTTTCAATCTTTATGGATATTCTTATGTACAACTCCATGCTTGAAACGTTTTCCAACATTCCCATCAAACGCTTAAGTTCCTTGGCCAACCTACTTGTCTCTTGCCAATGATGTTTTCCCTATACTACTGACTTCTTGATGACTACCATTCCATGTGAAATTAACTCTCACAAGGGACAAGATTCCATGTCCCCCATCCCATTTTACATGTGGGGTAATGGAATCCCAAACCCCCCCCCCCCCTTTCTTCCATGCATGTCACCCCATTTGGGGCTAGAAAGTCTGGTAGCGTCAATTTCTTACATGCATCCTTCAGAGGATACTTAGGAAACTTAGACCATGATGAGGCCATTGGAGAAAAATATTCAAGGATTCCATGATTTTCTAGAAATTATGCTCGTTTATTCCCTATTTTTTGGACATGTGACGAAATCACAGATGGGATATTCGACAACATGACATATACATGTTCTAGTAATGACCCTAGCCTCCATTTTCATGAAACTTTTTGGATGTGGGATCCTACCTGAATTATGTAGAGCATGCTAGTAATAATTTCAGAGTCCTCATCTACCAATTTCTTAATGTAGCCCCGAGTCTATGTTATTTCAAGACCCATCTAGAGTCCGATCAGTTTTTCTACATTATTACGACTCATGCCCAACGTTATTTAATATATATACACTAACCTTATTGAATCATATCTAAATATTACCCCAAACCCTGTTGGTCCTGGGTTTCCTTTTTCCACTCCATTAAAGTTCAATTTCAGAAATATTTGTAGCAGAGGGATCTAAGAGGCTAGGCTTGAAGCCAAGGAAATCCCAGGGGGTTGAGTAGGGAGGTGAAAATGAGGGGAAGGGAACCACCAATGTAGAATCCTTACCTCCAATCCAGGCACCTTTCAATCCTCCTTAGACTAGAGGAGTGAAAGAATCGATTCTCTAATTTGAGCCACTATCATATTCCAAGAATAATCAAAATGGATTTCATATCCCTTAAAAATTCTTTGATTCCTCCTCTTCTATATTCCCCACAAAACAAATCCTAGGACTGTAATCCAGATGCGAATAAGAAACATATCGACGAAGGCTTGTGATCACTAATTGATTAGGGTGATTAGGGGAATTTTGAGGTCTAAAATGGGCCTCTTAAGAAAAATAATAAAATAATAGTTGAAATAATAAAATAAGAGATGATTTTTTAAAGTAAAGTAAAGGAAACAATTTTGGTTCATTGTATTTTTGGCTCATCTCCTTATAGGTTTACTCAAATGCCAAACGTAGAAACCTATTGGATGTAGAATTAATTTGACATGACAACGAGTACCCACTATAAATAATTCTTAGTAGACCCATGATGGCGATAGGTGGGGTTTCCTCGTATTCCCATAACCCAGGATACTCCAACACAAACCCCCATAGCTTTGCTTTAAACACATTATGGAATTGCAACAATTAATTTAAAATATGCAATCAAATTAAAAGTGAAGTTTTCCTTTGTTAAGTTCCATGAGAGATATCTCTCAAAACTTCCAACCCTTTTCTTAACCTCACCCAACTCACATGGGGTTCACTTATCAAATAATACGCCCAACAAGTCAAATAAGCTTAAAAAACCCAAACTTGCAACCCTGCAAAATGCTTGTTGTACGCACTACAAAGTAGCACCCCAAAACTTCATCTTTTCATATTACAAGAAGCTGAATCGACTCAACCCTTCCTAGATTTGATTATTCATGACCTAGACTTGCTTCTTAACATTACAGAACACATCATTTCCCTCCTTCATGGGGATTTACAACTCTAACTCAAATTTACTAGACAGGGAAGAATATGCAAGGTTTTTCACATGGTGCTATGTTTTCTACACACATGAAGACTCTCCACATTTAGAAACATGCAAGGGAACTGACCAGCATACCCAAACATACCATGAAGCCCTACATATGTTGCACAAACCATCTACGTGCAACACAATTCACAGTCTTCAACAGAGTATTCACCAGAAATCGACACACACATCAACATCTACAACATAGGGCCTAATTTTTAACAGGTATACAACATCTCAAGAATGCTCACAACCCACCTACGAAACTACCATATACCAACAATAGTAGCACACATCAATAGACTCACAATCATACATTCCTAACACTTTAGCAACTACTATGAAAACCATATGAAGTTACAACTTCATACACACAAGGATAAAATGTTTCGCTCCCCAGATTGCACTTAAACCAAAGAATTGATTTGACATAAGGGCATACAACCATGACACATTTAGATTATTACCAACTCTAGATTCTTAAAAACAATGATGCATAATAATAAAAAGCGATGGCCATAGTTTCAGACAAAAATCGATCTATCCACAAACCGATAACTCATTAATGATATACAAAAAGAGAAGTACACAACCATAGAGGCATCTAAGAAAATTATTCATTAATGAAATGCAAACACACATTTAATTTTCTAGATTTACAATGTGTGCATGTGCATCCTAGGACTCTCATCCTATTCCTCTTCTCCTAGTGTTGGAGCTTCTCCTATCTTCTTCTTCACTTTGACACTACTACACACACTCTTCTTCTCAAATTCTCATTTCTTTATAAAGAAAGCTAACATAGGTAACCAAGAGTCATAGTTCATGGTTTGTTTCCCCTTCTCACAAATAAGGGAAAATAAAATTACATCTACATTAAAAAATAATTCCTCTAAATTAAAAAGCCCATTTTCGAATGTAAATATCTACAAAACAATTAAAATGTCTCCCAACATCACCATGTGACCATCTCATCACATTGGAAAGCTTTGGTGTAGTCTTCATCAAACTTTGTGCTCCATCTATGCACCTAATTCGCACTCTCAGTGTACTTAAATAGGACCTTCAGGTGATGTGCATCTAATCTTCTTGTGACAACCTCAACTCGTGAGCTACAATAGGCCTCTGCAATGACAAGCCTCCACCTTGCTACATGATACCTCACCAAACTTTCTCTTGAGTTTGGGCTTTTGGCATCTTCCTAGTTCTCTTCTCTAGAACCCTATGAGCACTGCTTATTCTAGACTGCTGGAAATCTCATCACCTACCTCCAATATCACCTGCACAATGAAACAAATCTCTTAGCAAATTGTAAATCAACTTGTACCTTCTTCTATCACTTCCACTGTGAACTCTGAACTTTTACTTACTATGGAATTGTTCAAACTTGCCAAAAAATTCCTCATAATCATAGGTTATCTCTTCATTAAACCAAATATACCTTCCTACTTTCCTTTTGTCAATTTCATCCTCCTAAGTTAGTCCTTGGCTGATTTTTGTTGTCTTCAAGCTGCTCCTCAAATCTTCATCTACTTCATCACATGTTTTCATCACCCTTAGGTTTTTATACTGTGGTGGTAACTCAAATCCCTTTGAGATTTTCCTCTAACTCCGCATTTAACTCTATCTTAGCTTCACCTATAACAAATCCCATTTTCTTCCTTTTGGAGACCTCATCTATAACCCTAGTCTTCCTTATCTTTGTGGAGCAGTCCTCTCATCATCTCTAGCTGTAATTTGATTTCAACTACTTCTCTATCAAGTTTGTCCTAACTTTATCTATTATGGCTTCTCTATGGACCTTTAATATCCCTTTCAATAGTAAAAAAACTCCTTCTTCTATGAGCTACTCCCTATTCACGGTGAGATGCACACAAGCCACTGCAACAAGCTAACTCCATCAACTTGTTTGTAAATATCATACTAAGCTCTTCCTTTCCTAGTCTTCTCTTGGTATTTTTGTTGACTCCTTCCTCTGGAATCTTCATCTCAACACTCTTTACTCTTATATCTTCTAAATTCAATTGACTCAACCTCTTCCTTTGAGAACTTTGTTGTTCTTCCTCACTTTCTACCACAAGGTTCCTTGCAATTATACTCAACTACAAATACTCATCACTGTTACTTGTAATCAGCAATCAGTCGACAAAGAATTGGAAACAAAAATACCATTATGTTGGGTCCCTACAATACTAGTGATTACCCCATTACTATTGTAGTTATACCCCTTATTTATATTGTTGTGCCCCTATTACCCCCATATTGTTATTTCTGGCCCCATAGAATCCCTCTATTGTTATTTTTGTGGCTTTATATTATTATTGTTAGGTCGGCTGGATTATATTGTGACTCCTTAGACTCCTATATATAGAAAGGAGGTTTTGTCATTTGTATCATCCAAGAATTTTTCATTTATGTAATGTAAAGGAGGTTTCCCCCTCGAAGAGGTTGAATTATAAGGCGTTGATCTATCTTTTCTATCTTTTCTTGAGCTGGTTTCATAACATTTGGTATCAGAGCTTTGGATTCTAGGGTTTCGCTGCTCCAAATAGGTCATCGTGGCATTTTCGCTATAAATTTTTTTCTGTGACGTTTCAGAAGTCGCAAGAAAAACCCATTTAAGAAGAAATCGCGCTGAACCTTGGTTCCGAATTTCAGAGCTTTTCGCGTGATATTTGCGGAGATATGATCTGAGGAAGTTGGTCTTTTTGCAGACTCCTGAATTACATTCAAAATAGGTGACCTGGGGAAAATCGTCATAACTTTCTCTCTGGGGATCGGATTGAAATTTCGTAAGAAGGTACAGAAAGAGGACGGACTTTAGTTTCTTGTGTGTGTGTTTCAGATTCAAAGGTTGAAACAGTGACTCGTGGCACGTCGTACAAGTTCGCTCTGCTGAACCAGTCTAAAAGCAAGTCACTGTGGGAGATTTCACATAACTCTTCCTTGGAGAATCCAATTTGGCTCAAACGTGTGGCATTGGAAAGAGGACGCAGAAGGCTACTACAAGAAGCAATTTCAGAACTGGATGATCTGAAATTACAGAGATACATCAGATTCAATATCAGGCTTCTATAAAGTGAAAAAAGGTGTGTAGTTTTTTTTTAAATTTTTGTGTAAGCTTGGTTTAACGGAATTCAAAGGGCATAGTAAAGCATTATTATCGGTAACTGATGCCCTGAGGAAAGAAAATGCAAACACCTAGTAAGGAACCTGAAAGCTCTAGCATGACTCATGAAGAAGATGTTGGCATTATGTTTCTGGTATGGCTATATGTTACAGATGTTGTACTTGATGGCAACTCCCGTGGCAAGGCTCTCATTTGTTGAAAATTAAGAAGTACGCAGGAAATCAGTTCAGAAGGTGCGTACCCGCAGGTACACCATGCAGGGACCGCGTCCAGATACGCAGGCCAGCCGTTCAGGAAGTGCGTACCCCCAGTGCACACATTTCAAGGCAGAGAAAAGCACACGTGGGGTTTCTTATGTTTTACTCTTGGTATTTAGCCGATGGTATTTGTGTTATTACGGTTTTGGCTCGTGGTATTGTTCCATGATTTTAGGAGGAGCTTGCCTATATAAAGCAAAGGAGATCACTTGGCTAAGTATCTTTTGCAATTGAATATCTTTAGATCTGAAATATTGGGTTATGGTCTTAAAAGCTTGATCTATATGAAAGGGAAGTTGAAGGCGAATCTGTGAAGGGTGATCTCTCGAGCGCATGATCAGATCTGAGCAGCTGTGCCACTCTGGTAGACTGCCCATACGGTCCTAATCAGAAGTACGCAGGTGTTTAACAGAAGAGCCGCGTGGGTACGCAGAGCAGAAACAGGAGATCTGCGTGGGTACGCAGAGCAGAAACAGGAGATCTGCGTGGGTACGCAGAGCAGAAACAGGAGATCTGCGTGGGGACGCAGAGCAGAAGAAGGAGAACTGCGTGGGTACGCAGAGCGACTAAGGTTCAGATGCGTGTGCACAGTAAAAGTAGGCGGCGCAATAGTATCTCTGGGTGGGTACCTGCAGTAACAGTACGCGGCGCGATAATGTCTCTGGGTGCGTACATGCAGTAATAATACGCAGTGCGGTTGAAGGAACAGTGCGTGGGCACGCAGTGCGACAGAAGGATCTCTGCGGGTATACGCAGGGAAGCAGAAGGTGGACTGCGTAGCGACGCAGGCCACAGAAGGGAAATCTGCGTATCTGGCTTAAGATGTTCTGTTGATTGAATTTTTCTGTTGATAAGGTGTTCTGGGTTAGTTTTGTTATTGCTGATCTGATAACTGTAGTGGACTGTAACTTTTATGTACTTGATGATCATTTGATGCTTTATGAAAAGAAGTAGGGGGTTGTAGCTCTCTTCCAGGAGAGACTGGAAAACGAGAGAGAGAGAGTTGGAGCTCTCTGCAGGTTGCAGCCCGCGTACTGGTAAAGGACTGCACCAGTACAAAACCATTGTAAAAGAAGTTTCTAATTTGAAAGAATATAGAGACATATTGCAGCAGGTGGTTTTCACCCACATTGGGTTTCCACCTTACATCTTGTGTTCTTTGGTGTGACTATCTGTTTTTCTTTGTTCATGCTCATTATTTTATGGTACTGAAATGCAAAAATAATTCAAAGAACAAATAAGGAAGATTTATTAAAAGAATTAGATAATACTGATTCACCCCCCCTCTCAGTATTATTTTCAACAATTGGTATCAGAGCGGTCCTTCAGAGAAGCTTGATCACTTGAAGGTAGATCGTTCATCATGAGCAACTACGAGAGAGAAGCATCAATCAGGCCACCAGTTTTTGATGGGACAAACTTCAATTATTGGAAGGTAAGAGTTACTGCCTATCTTCAATCTCTTGGTACAGAAGTTTGGGACATTGTAGAGACAGGCTATGCTTTTCCTTCAGCTACTCCTACAGATGCAGCTGAGAAAAAGAAGTATGAAACAAATGCGAAAGCAGTCAGTACTCTATTAGGATGTATATCTCAATCAGAATTCATGAAGGTAATGCACTATAAATCCGCAAAAGAGATATGGGACAAAATTGTCACGAGCTATGAAGGAGACGAACAGGTAAAGCGTGCTAAACTTCAA
Organism: Pinus tabuliformis; assembly: GCA_031772625.1. NCBI lineage: Eukaryota > Viridiplantae > Streptophyta > Pinopsida > Pinales > Pinaceae > Pinus > Pinus tabuliformis. The sequence continues at coordinate 259,449,171 of CM062809.1, read as the reverse complement.
ACTCTCAGAATTCAGTATGAGACTCTCAAAATGTATAATGATGAAAGTGTGGCTAACTATTTTCTTCGGGTAGATGAGGTTGTTAATTGTATGAAAAATTTGGGTGAAGAAATAAAAGAGGCTATTGTGGTTGAAAAGGTTCTAAGATCATTGTCCCCCAAGTTTGAATCTAAAGTATCTGCAATAGAAGAAAAGGAAAATCTACGAATTCTTACTATGTCTCAGCTACATGGAATTCTAACTGCTTATGAAATGAGAAAGGGAGGTCCATCAGACAGAAGAGAAGCTGCTTTCAAGGCATCAGGCAAAGGAGATTATTATGAAGCAAGCCACGTCCCAGAAGAAGAGGAAGAAGAATCAAATTTTGTCAGAAATCTTCAAAGGGGTTCTGGAAGGTTCAGAGGTAAGTTACCTTTTAAATGCTTTGCTTGTGGAAGAGTAGGTCATTATGCTGCAAAATGTACTTATAAGGATAAAGGAAAGGAACCTGCTAGATGGAACAAGAAACAGAACGCAAATAAGAAAAGCTACTACACTCATGAAGATAGTGATGGTCTATCAAACAGTGATGAAGATGAACAAGGTAATGAATATAAGTTGTTAATGGCATTTGAAGATGATGATTATATGGATGCTATAGATGTGGATAACCTTTATGATGAAATTACTAGACTCAAGAGATGTATAGAAGAAAAGAACATGATCATTGATACTCTGCAATTTCAAATTGATGAAAAGGAAAAACATCTTGAAAAATTAGAAGGTGAAATTGTTGGTCTTAGAAAAGAGATTGAGAAAACAAAAGCTATTAATCTCAAGTTTGTCAAAGGATCTGAAACTTTGGATGAGATTATCAATGTGCAGCGGTCTCCACTAAACAAGACAGGTCTGGGCTATAATGGAGAAACTTCTCAAGCATCCACCTCAAAAAGTTATGTTGATGCAGAAAGAAGAAATGAGCAAAAGAACAATGAAGATCATCAGGTAAAGCAGGGACGAATTACAAACAGAAAGGGGCAATCCATCTTAAGGATGAACAAAAGCTACAACCAGCCACAGGTAAACTCTTCTCAATTTGGTTCAAGAATAGATGAAAACAGAAATTACAATCAGTTGGCTGGTAGATTCGATAACCGCAGAAGTTTCTTCAATGGACAATGCTTTTCTTGCCATAACTTTGGTCACAAAGCAGCTCAATGTGTTGCATATAAAACGATCATGACTAGGGAAGCTCAAAAACAAAGAAGTATGACAGGGATTACAAAAAGGACCTATAACAACTTTTCGGTTCTTGAAAATGAAGTTGAATGTTCTATTTGCAATAACTTTGGTCATGAAGACTCTGAATGCAGGAGCAGGTTTCAGCAGAAAAGGGAACAAGCCTCAAACACCAAAACATGGAGAATAAAGGAACCTCAAACAGAAAGATGTGGGATAGCATTTTATGCAGAGGGACAGGAAAATCTATGGTACATTGACAGTGGATGTTCGAAGCATATGACAGGTGACAAAGAAAAACTTGAGTCTTATTCTGCTCTAGAAAAGGGAAAGAAAGTCTCTTTTGGAAATGATACTCCTGCAACTATAAAAGGAAAGGGCATTGCTCAGTTAAAAGAAAAGGTCAAGGCTGGAAATGTTTTGTATGTTGATGGATTGAAGCATAATCTTCTAAGTGTCAGCCAGATGTGTGATCAAAGAACCGAGGTTATATTCAGATCAAATGGATGTCTTGTTCGTGATCTTGATACAGGTAAAACAGTGATCAAAGGCAAAAGAACTCCAAATAATCTGTACATATTTGAAGAAGGACAACAACAATGCTATCTGAGCAAGGATGATGAGCACTGGTTATGGCATCGGAGGTTGGGGCATCTAAGCTTTTCACAAATAAGGAAAGCATGCAAATATCAGGCAGTTCGCGATCTTCCAGATATCAAAATTCCTGACAACACCATATGCAAATCATGTCAGTTTGGAAAACAAACCAGAACTAACTTTCCAGAGAAGGAAGGATCAGCTAGCATGCCTCTTGAGCTTGTACATACAGATACATGCGGTCCATTCAGGAAAAGAACACCTAGAGGAGAAGAATACTTGATATTATTCATTAACGATTTCTCCAGGTTTGTCTGGCTAGGACTTATGAAGCACAAAGATGAAGCATTCAAAAAATTCAAATCCTTCAAAGCCTTGGTTGAAAATGAATCAGGTCACAAAATTAAGTGCCTCAGATCCGACAGAGGTGGGGAGTTTACCTCAAATGAATTTTTCGATTTCTGTGAAGAACATGGGATAAGAAGAGAATTCTCTACAGCTAGAACTCCTCAGCAAAATGGAGTTGTGGAAAGAATGAACAGAACAGTCCAACAAATGGCTCGTGCTATGCTTGATGAATCAGGAACTCCCGCAACTTTCTGGGGTGAAGCTGCACATGCTGCGGTTGTTATTCTCAACAAAACAAATTTCCGGGTGAACAGCACTCAAACTCCTCATGAGCTCTGGAGTGGTAAGACTCCTTCGGTAAAGCACTTCAAAATCTTTGGGAGCAAATGCTATATCAAGAATACTGATGAGCAGCTTGGCAAACTTGAACCTAGAGTAGATGAAGGCATTTTTCTTGGTTACTCTCCACATAGCAAAGCATACAAATGCTACAATAAAAGACTTGGCAGAATTGTTGACAGCATTGATGTAGTGGTTGATGAGAAGGGATACATTCCTAGGCAAGTACATCATGAAGACATCGAAGAATATCAAGGCTACCCTCAAAGACAGAATGATGAAGAAGAAGAACCTCAAGAAGAACCTCAAGAAGAACCTCAAGAAGAACCAGAGGAGCAGACAAGAATAGAAGAGAAAACCCCATCCAGATATGTTCAGAAGAATCATCCAGAATCTCAGATTGTGGGGCAGAAAGAAGCAGGTGTACAAACAAGAAGAACAATTGCAGAAGCCTCAAGCTATTCGGCATTACTCTCCTCCACTGAACCACAAAATGTGAAAGAGGCTTGCAATGATGAATGTTGGGTGAAAGCAATGGATGAAGAACTTGAGCAGATCGAAAAGAACAACACTTGGGAGCTGGTTCCTAGACCAAAGGATAAGAATGTTATCGGAACAAAATGGGTCTTCAAAAATAAATTGAATGAAAATGGAGAAGTAATTAGAAACAAAGCCAGACTTGTTTGTAAAGGGGCAGCAAGAAGGAATAGACTTTGAAGAAACCTTTGCTCCTGTTGCAAGACTTGAGGCCATCCGAATGTTCCTTGCTCTCTCAAGTTTTCAAAACTTCAAAGTATTTCAAATGGACGTGAAATCAGCTTTTCTAAATGGAGATTTGGAAGAAGAAGTATACATTGAGCAGCCAGATGGGTTCATTCTTGGAAATGATCCAAATCTTGTATGCAGATTGAAAAAGGCTCTCTATGGTCTCAAACAAGCTCCAAGGGCTTGGTACTATCGTTTGGACAAATATCTTCATCAACAAGGTTTTTCAAAAGGATCGGCAGATAGCAATCTTTATATAAAAGTTGAAAATGACAAATTGCTAATACTTGTTGTGTATGTAGATGACATTATTTTTGGGAGCAATGAAGAAGCTATGAGTCAAAACTTTGCCTTGGTCATGTAGAAAGAATTTGAAATGTCCTTGCTAGGAGAACTGACATATTTCCTTGGTTTGCAAATCCAACAAAAAGAAGGAGGAATCTTTTTATCTCAAACCAAGTATCTCAAACAGATTTTGAAGAAATATGGTATGGAAGATGCAAAACCAGTATGTACACCCATGGTCACAGGATGTAGCCTCAGTGCAAATGATGAATCTGCAGCAGTACATCAACCAACCTACAGATCTATGATTGTAAGTTTACTTTATTTGACAGGTACCCGACTGGACATCATGCATGCAGTTGGAATAGTTGGAAGATTTCAGGCAAATCCGAAGGAAACTCATCTTCAGGCAGTGAAGAGAATTTTCAAATATCTTCAAGGGACTCAAAATTATGGCTTATGGTATCCTAGAGATACAGATCTTACACTTCATGCTTATACAGATGCAGATTGGGCCGGAAGCATGGATGACAGGAAAAGCACAAGTGGTGGTGCGTTCTTTATGGGTTCCAGACTGGTATCTTGGTTCAGCAAGAAACAGAGTTCAATTGCCTTGTCCACAGCTGAAGCGGAATATGTTGCTGCTGCATCTTGTTGCACCCAACTCCTTTGGATGATGCAAACTTTGCAGGATTTTCAAATCACTTGTACACCACCAATCCCCATCTTATGTGATAACACAAGTGCAATCAGCATCTCAAAGAATCCTGTTATGCATTCAAAAACCAAGCACATACCAATCAAGTACCATTTTCTCCGGGAACAAGTACTTGAACAGAAGGTCAAGTTGGAGTATGTTCCTTCTAAGGAACAAGTTGCTGATATTCTCACCAAACCATTGCCCAGGGACACTTTTGAATACCTCAGGCAAAAGCTGGGGGTTGTTGATGCATCATCTTATTGTTGAACCTTTTTCTGATTGATGGTACAGGTTCAGGGGGAGCATATAATGCATTGTTGGCATTATGGAGGATGGTCAGAAGGAGATCTTGGAAATAGCTGCAATATGTCTCTATCTCTTTCATGGTGGATTATGGTTCTTTGTTGCAGATCTGGTTCATATTGAGGGGGAGCATGTTCTTAGGGGGAGCATACCCCTCTGCCCTTGATGTCAAAGGGGGAGAATGGAGCTGAAGATTGTGAGGTTGCCATCAAGTCCAAAGGGGGAGATTGTTGGCATTATATTTCTGGTATGGCTATATGTTACAGATGTTGTACTTGATGGCAACTCCCGTGGCAAGGCTCTCATTTGTTGAAAATTAAGAAGTACGCAGGAAATCAGTTCAGAAGGTGCGTACCCGCAGGTACACCATGCAGGGACCGCGTCCAGATACGCAGGCCAGCCGTTCAGGAAGTGCGTACCCCCAGTGCACACATTTCAAGGCAGAGAAAAGCACACGTGGGGTTTCTTATGTTTTACTCTTGGTATTTAGCCGATGGTATTTGTGTTATTACGGTTTTGGCTCGTGGTATTGTTCCATGATTTTAGGAGGAGCTTGCCTATATAAAGCAAAGGAGATCACTTGGCTAAGTATCTTTTGCAATTGAATATCTTTAGATCTGAAATATTGGGTTATGGTCTTAAAAGCTTGATCTATATGAAAGGGAAGTTGAAGGCGAATCTGTGAAGGGTGATCTCTCGAGCGCATGATCAGATCTGAGCAGCTGTGCCACTCTGGTAGACTGCCCATACGGCCCTAATCAGAAGTACGCAGGTGTTTAACAGAAGATCCGCGTGGGTACGCAGAGTAGAAACAGGAGATCTGCGTGGGTACGCAGAGCAGAAATAGGAGATCTGCGTGGGTACGCAGAGCAGAAACAGGAGATCTGCGTGGGGACGCAGAGCAGAAGAAGGAGAACTGCATGGGTACGCAGAGCGACTAAGGTTCAGATGCGTGTGCACGGTAAAAGTACGCGGCGCGATAGTATCTCTGGGTGCGTACCTGCAGTAACAGTACGCGGCGCGATAATGTCTCTGGGTGCGTACCTGTAGTAATAATACGCAGTGCGGTTGAAGGAACAGTGCGTGGGCACGCAGTGCGGCAGAAGGATCTCTGCGGGTATACGCAGGGAAGCAGAAGGTGGACTGCGTAGCGACGCAGGCCACAGAAGGGAAATTTGCGTATCTGTCTTAAGATGTTCTGTTGATTGAATTTTTCTGTTGATAAGGTGTTCTGGGTTAGTTCTGTTATTGCTGATCTAATAACTGTAGTGGACTGTAACTTTTATGTACTTGATGATCATTTGATGCTTTATGAAAAGAAGTAGGGGGTTGTAGCTCTCTTCCAGGAGAGACTGGAAAACGAGAGAGAGAGAGTTGGAGCTCTCTGCAGGTTGCAGCCTGTGTACTGGTAAAGGACTGCACCAGTACAAAACCATTGTAAAAGAAGTTTCTAATTTGAAAGAAGATAGAGACATATTGCAGCAGGTGGTTTTCACCCACATTGGGTTTCCACCTTACATCTTGTGTTCTTTGGTGTGACTATCTGTTTTTCTTTGTTCATGCTCATTATTTTATGGTACTGACATGCAAAAATAATTCAAAGAACAAATAAGGAAGATTTATTAAAAGAATTAGATAATACTGATTCACCCCCCCTCTCAGTATTATTTTCAACAGAAGAGGAAGAAATGCTACATGATATATCAAAATTACAAGAACAAGTGCAACAAATGTCACGCTCACAAAAGCTAATAGAAGCTAAGATAAGTGGCGTGGAATCTAAGGTAAATGGCGTGGAATCTAAGATAGAGGGCATGGAAGCTAAGATGGATGATTTGAAGATAGATTTGAAGACAGACATGGAAGAATTGAAGAAGTTGCTACAAGAAAGGGTCACTAATGGTGAAAAGGTAGTAAAGGAAACTCATGATGAGAACAAAAGAAATGTTAATCATGATTCCATAGACGCTAATGTTGGATCGAAGAATCACCATATTCCAAAAATCGATATGAGGAAGTTTGATGGCAAGGATCCCGCCACATGGATATTACAGATGGAGCAATTCTTCGATCTCAATAATGTGCAAAACGCACAAAAGGTACGTATGGCAACTGTATATTTAGAACCAAATCAGTTTGTATGGTATCAATGGCTTTGCTCTCGTAAACAATTTATCACTTGGGCAATTTTTACGGAAGAATTGATAGCACATTATGAAGACACAAAAAGTAACACTTTTTTTAGTCAATTGATAAGTCTCAAACAAAAGGGTTCAGTAATGGAGCACATTGAGGAGTTCCAAAAATTGAACATAAGGGTAAAAGATATTCTGAAGGAGCATAGGATTGATGTGTTCATAGGGTCTTTAAAGGATAATATCCAACATGATGTTCACCTTTGGCAACCTGATTCATTAGAGAAGGCATCCAGGTTAGCAAGAAAAATGGAAAGCAAAATTATGGCAACCAGGAAGCATACCACTCACAACTATAAAGACGGAAGTGTTGTTGCCCCTAGTCTTCCACAACCTATAAGGTTGACACCACAACAATTGGAAGAAAAAAGAGCAAAAGGGCTTTGCTACAGTTGTGATAGCAAATACACTAAAGGTCATAAGTGTGCTGAGAAGAAATTATTCTACATAGATTGTGAAGAGGAAGAAGAAAAGGAGCAAGAAAGGTCAAAAGAAGAAGATATACTCCTGGAACAAAGCCTAGATGAAGAACAAATAAATCCGACCATATCTTGTAATGCATTGGCGGGAATTACCACTCCTCAAACCATCAAGATAGAAGGACAAATCAAGAAGAAAAAGGTAATAATGTTGATTGATTCAGGAAGCACCCACAATTTTATTCATTGTAGGGTAGCAAAAGAATTGAATTGCTTCCTATATCCAGCACCAGAGTGTCAAGTGATGATTGCAAATGGAGGAACAATAAACTGCTCTGGAAAGTGCCATAATATCAAGCTATCCATGGGAGAATATGTATTGACTAGCCCAATGCTTTCCATTCCAATGGGAGGTGTTAATGTTGTACTAGGAGTCCAATGGCTACAATCCTTGGGTACAATAGCTTTTAATTTTCAAGAACTTTTCATCAAATTTTCTACGGAAGGAAAGGAAGTTGAATTAAGGGGTATTGCAGGGAAACCAGGAAAGATAATCAGCTCTAATAGCATGACAAAGCTTCTAAAAAAGGAGCAAAGAGGTGTAATTGCACAATTATGTTCGCTAGATGTTTCCACATTGGAATCATCTATTTCTCCATATCTCCAAAAAGTCCTGGACAATCATTCCAAGGTATTTGAGACTCCAAAAGGTCTCCCACCTATGCGTAGTCATGATCATGCTATTCATCTGATTCCAGGAAGTGTTCCTCCAAACATCAGGCCGTACAGATATCCCTATGTCCAAAAAAGTGAAATTGAACGTATGGTTGCAGAAATGCTAGAGGCTGGTATAATTCAACCGAGTCAAAGTTCTTTCTCAGCTCCAGTAGTATTGGTGCACAAGAAGGATGGATCATGGCGCATGTGTCCAGATTATAGGGAGCTCAACAAGCTCACTATTAAAGATAAGTTCCCCATTCCTGTTATTGATGAATTACTGGACGAATTGCATGGATCAATTTACTTCACCAAGTTGGATCTTCGTTCGGGATATCATCAAATCAGAATGAAGATTGAAGACATTCCGAAAACGGCATTTAGAACTCATGAGGGTCATTATGAATTTTTGGTCATGCCTTTGGCCTTACCAATGCACCTTCAACATTTCAAGGTTTGATGAATTCAATTTTCAAACCATTCCTTAGAAAATTTGTGTTAGTATTTTTTGATGATATACTAATCTACAGCAAGTCTTGGAAGGATCATGTTGAACATGTCGACAGGGTGCTACAACTATTGGAGGAGAAACAATTATATGCGAAAAGATCCAAATGTTTCTTTGGAGTCCAGGAGGTGGAATATTTGGGTCATATTGTATCTCATGAAGGAGTTAAGGTAGACCCTAGCAAAATTAAAGCCATTAAGGAATGGAAAATCCCCACATCCATAAAACATCTGCAAGGATTTCTTCGGTTGACAGGGTATTATCACAAGTTTGTTAAGAATTATGGGAGAATAGCAGCACCTCTAACAACATTATTGAAGAAAGATTCATTTTCATGGACTCCGGAAGCAACAAAGGTCTTTGAACATCTTAAAGACGCAATGTGCCAAGCACCGGTCTTAGCTACACCGGACTTCACTAAAACCTTTATTGTGGAAGGTAATTCTTAAGGAAATGGAATTGGTGCTGTTCTAATGCAAGATGAAAGGCCCATTGCTTTTGAAAGTCGTCCAATCAAGGGAAAGTTTTTAAGCAAAGCTATTTATGAGAAGGAAATGTTGGCAATACTCCATGCACTTAAGAAATGGCGACCCTACCTAATGGGAAGACACTTCAAGGTAAAAACGGATCATGATAGCCTTAAATACTTTTTAGAACAAAGATTATCCTCTTAAGAGAAACAAAAGTGGGTCACAAAGATGTTGGGTTATGACTTTGAAATCATCTACGAAAAAGGGAAGCAAAATGTGGTGGCAGATGCACTCTCAAGAAAGGATGAGGATGTGGAAGCATTGTTGTGTGCCGTTTCTATTATCCAACCAGATTGGATAAACGAAGAAAGGGAGGAATGGAAGAATGACAAAGAAGTGTGGGCACTTATTCGAAAGCTACAACAAGATTCTAGTACTTCTGATACATTTAGCTGGAAAAATGATTCGTTATGGTACAAAGATCGCTTATACCTCTGTAAGAATTCCCAACTAAAACAAAAGATTCTTATGGAATTGCACACTTCTCCCTTAGGAGGGCACTCAGGATTTTTAAAAACTTACCACAGGGTTAAGAAGGAATTTTTTTGGGATGGCCTTAAATCAGATATTCAAAAGTTTGTGGTGGAATGTTTGGTTTGCCAGCAAAATAAAGTTGAAACAATTAAGACACCAGGTCTATTACAACCTTTATCCATTCCAAGCCAATGTTGGGAGGAGGTTTCAATGGATTTTATCACAGGTTTACCCAAGTCTGAGGGAAAGAGTGTCATCATGGTGGTAGTTGACAAACTTACCAAGTATGCACACTTTTGTGCATTATCACATCCATTTAAAGCCAGTACAGTTTCTACTGCATTTATGGAAACAATTCAAAAGCTACATGGAAACCCAAAGATTATTGTAAGTGACAGAGATCCCATTTTCACTGGAAATTTTTGGACAGAATTATTTTCTTGTCTTGGTACTCAGTTAGCTCATAGCTCATCTTATCATCCTTAATCTGATGGACAAACTGAGATAGTAAACAAATGTTTGGAAGGATATCTCCGTTGCTTTGTATCTGATAAACAGACACAATGGGTCAAATGGTTGCCTCTGGCTGAATGGTGGTATAACACTTCCTTCCATACAGAAAAAAAAATGACCCCATTTATGGCACTTTATGGGTATCAACCACCATCCATCACATCATATTTAAGAGAAAATTCTAAGGTTCAGGCAGTGGAACATCACATCGAACATCAACAACAAGTCCTCCAACTCTTAAAGGATAACCTCGTGTTGGCACAAAATAGAATGAAACAACAGACAGATCAACATTGCAGTGAAAGAAGTTTTGATGTAGGTGATTGGGTATTCCTACGGCTACAACCATATAAGAAAATGTCCCTAAAGCAAGCTAAGAAGGATAATAAATTATCACCAAAGTATTATGGTCCGTACAAGGTGTTGCAAAAGATTGGTACTATGGCATACAAATTGGAGCTTCCTGCAGCTTCTCGATTGCACCCAGTTTTCCATGTTTCATGTTTAAAGAAGGTTATAGGTGACAAGCTCCCAATTCAAACAATATTGCCAGAACTTGACGAGGAAGGAAAAATTATATTGGAACCAGAAGCAGTCACAGAAACAAGAACTCGACAGCTACGAAATCGATCAATTTCAGAGTATCTTATCAAGTGGAAGAACTTATCAGCTGAAGATTCCACATGGGAGGATTAGAATTTTATGCAGAAGTATCCAAAACTACTCAAGCGTTGAGAACAACACTTTTTTGAAGGAGAGGGGCATGTTGGGTCCCTACAATACTAGTGATTACTCCATTACTATTGTAGTTATACCCCTTATTTATATTGTTGTGCCCCTATTACCCCCATATTGTTATTTATGGCCCCATAGAATCCCTCTATTGTTATTTTTGTGGCTTTATATTATTATTGTTAGGTCGGCTGGATTATATTGTGACTCCTTAGACTCCTATATATAGAAAGGAGGTTTTGTCATTTGTATCATCCAAGAATTGTTCATTTATGTAATGTAAAGGAGGTTGCCCCCTCGAAGAGGCTGAATTCTAAGGCGTTGATCTATCTTTTCTATCTTTTCTTGAGCTGGTTTCATAACACATTACCTCCTTGTTAAATATTCACTTGAACACATAATTGCTGCTGCAAAAATATTCTTACTGTTGTCATCCATTTATTGTTGCATACTTTCCTATTCAACACCATTCCTCCTTCTCATAATTCTAGTCATCTTGACTTTCTTGTAGCAATTATTTCACATGATTGAGTTCTATTCTCAACCCAACCATCTGCTCCCCAAATCCTTCATCACTCATTCCTTTGAGTCCAGCTGCCTTGACATTTTTTTCTTCTGCTTGTGAATTTCCTATGAACCCTTGGTATTACTAATAAAATTCATCTTCATATCTTACTCTTGTGAATTGTCCTTGTCTACTAGTGAGTTGCAACTAGCCCTTTTTGTAAAAATTATGCGACTTGTCACCCATACCAAGTCATCCTCTTGGTATATTCTCTTCTCTAGGTTCTCTGCAACAGAACCTATTCTTGAGAACACTTTCTCCTCAACTTTCAAAGTTGTTGGCTATTGCATATTCAACTGCCCACTCTTCATAGTTTTACTGCTGGGTTCTATCACCATTTCTTCATCCAAGTGATTTTTTTTCTCCTCCTCCTTTGACATAGCTTACTTGCTATGGAAGCTACCACCAATTCAGTCCCGTAAACAAAATTATTTTAATGACCAAAATTCGCATAAACATCATATTCAATTTTATAAGATCTATAACAAGATCTCATCTTCCACTACTTTTTGAACCAATTCCTCTCCAACCAATGCACTTTTTTTTTCTCAAGAGAATATCAACTCTTCACTCCCCTGCAATCAACCCACTTATTGATGTAAGTTTTCTTTTAATGACCCAAATTAGAATAAAAATCATATTTAATTTCGTAAGATCTATATAAAGATCTCATATTCCACTACTTTCTGAACCAACTCCTCTCCAATCAATGCACTTGTTTTTTCTCAAGAGCACATCAACTCTTCACTCCCTTGCAATCACCTCACTTCTATAAGGATCCTTTTCTCTTCAACCTATTTTCATTATCAAGTTGTACTCAAACATGCAATAATATCCACTATCCAATCTTTGTTATTCTAATGACTCACCGAAGAGCAATCGACTCTACTTCAAGGTAGACACTCTCCACTATGTGTGCACAACACCTCACACTCAACAACTCTCAATTCAACAAAGACTTACCTCAACCTATTGTAAATTTTGATTCCTCCAAGATTTTCTTGTATCTTTCTCCAAAAACATAACTAATATCTAATACCACTTGATGGGGATGGATTGGGTTGTCCCTGCTACCCATAACTCAGACTACTCCAACAAAAACCCCCACAACTCTACTTTAAACACATTATGGAATTTCAACAATTAATTTAAAATTTGTAGTGAAAATAAGAATGGAGATTTCCTTTTCCAAGTTCCATGGGAGATATCTCTCAATAATTCTAACCCTTTTATTTACCTCTCCCATCTCACATGGGGTTCACTTGTCAAATAATACACTGAGCAGGTCAAACAAGCTTCAAAATCCCAAACTCGCAATCCTAGAAAATGCTTGTTGTGGGCATTGAAAAATATTTTTGTACAACCCCAAAACTCAATCTTTTTGTATACCATGGGGCTGAAATGAATATGAACTTCCTTGAGTCAATTACTCACGATCTAAAATTTCTTCTTAACATTACACAAGACCTCATTTTCCCTCCTTCATGTGGATTTACAATTCTAACTCAAATTTACTGGACAAGGAAAAATCTGCAAGGGTTTTCACAAGGTGCTATATTTTCTATGCACATGAAGACTCTCCACATTTAACAATAGGAAAGGGAATCGACCAACATACACACACATACCACACATCCCTACATATGTTGTACAAGCCATATATATGCAACACAGTTCAGGGTCTTCAATAGAGTTGCCAATCTTCTCCAGATATTGACACACACATCATCATATACAACACAAAGTATAATTTATAATAGGCATACAACATCTTAGAAATGCACACAACCCACCTACATCACTACCATACACTAACACTAGTAGCACATATCAATAGAGTCACAATCATACATCTTGAACACTTCAACAACCACTGCGACAACCATATGAAGTTACAACTTCATACACACAGGGATAAAATGTTTAGGCCCCCAGATTTCACTTCAACCAAAGCATCAATTTGACATAAAGGAATACTTCCATGACACATTTACATTATTACCAAGAGAATATTTCTAAAAACAACAATGTAAAGGGAAAAAATTTGATATCCACGGTATCAGATAGAAATTGAATCCACAGACCAACAACTCATTAATCATATATAGATAGAAAGGTACACAACAACAGAGGCATCTAAATTTTTTTCTCATTTATCAAATCCAAACATACATTAAACTGAAAAGATTTACAATGTGGGCATGTGCAGCCTAGGTTTCTCATCCTCTACCTCTTCTCCTAGCACTAGAGCCTATCCATTCTTCTTCTTTACTATACCTCTACTATACACACTCTTCTTCTCAAACACTCATTTCTCTACAAAGAAAGCTAACATGGGTAACCAAGAGTCACAATTGATGGTTCATTTCCCCTTCTCACAAATAAGGGAAACTGAAATTTCATTTACATTAGGAAATAATTCCTCTAAATAACAAAACCCATTTCCAAATGTGAATATCTACAAAACATTAAAAATCTCTCCCAACATCACCACATGGCCATCCCATCACATTGGAAAGCTCTAATTTAGTCTTCATCAAACTTTGTATTCCATCTATATTGCACTTGCATCAATCCACATAAAAAGACTAAAACAAAATTGAAAATACATGAGAATATTGTTGAACATGCTATTTTCATGTATTTTCAAACTTTTTTGATGTTGTTAGACTTAAAATTATGTAGAGTGGGTAATTTTTGGATGTCGAATTTAATTTTGTATCCAATAGGTGTCTAGACTTGACATTTGAGTAACCTCGAAGGAGTTAAACCAAAAATATAGTTTTATTCTTTTCCCTCCAAATGTTGTCCCATGGGGATGATATCATCATCTTGAATCCTATTGGTTCTATTGAGAAACCAAGTGAAATGTGGTATAGCACTTATTTCCTTTTTCTTGGTAATTACTTGTGAAAATTATCGTTCTTTTAGTATTTACTTATTCTTTATCAAGAAATTACACTTCACTTCAAATGTTCAAGGAGATAGAAATTATAGTGCACAAGAGACAAGAGACACCAAAAATTAGGCTAGCAGCTAGGGAAAAGCCCACAAGGGGAAAGCCCAACAATCCTTTCCTTATAAAATCTTTGCCAAGAAGAGAGAAACACAAGTTGACTAGTAGACCAATTACCCAAGTGCCAAGTCATCCTTCCAAAGATCTATTCACAAAATTTCACATGCATGTCATTTGATGCTACATGTCACATAGATGAGGTTCTTTAGGAACTCACATCACCAATGATGAGGTGCCTCAATATTTTGCATAAACAGAGAGAGAGGGAACTTCATATATCCACAAAAAATCCTCTTCAAAACTTCGTATAAAAGCCTTAGACATGACAATTTGAATTGCTCCATTGAGGAATGTGAGTAGGTCAAATATATAGTATTTTGTTCACGTGAAGGGGTGCCATGTAAGTTGAGATGAAATGTCTTCATGCTGGGGCGACTTGGGCTACTTAGGGACAAGAAATACACCTTTCAAAATTCAATTCTTTTCTTTTCTTTTAGATGTTGAAATGGGACATGATAATATTTTATTTTTTTTTACTCTAGCATGAAGAACATGCTTAAATAAATACATCAATGACAAATTATACATTTTGAAGACCAACCATAGTTACAATTTCAACACTCACTCTTAACTATCGAGGTATTCAGAATGGAGTTATTGACTATGGAGGTAGCCCTTGTTATCAATATGCAATCCTCATTAGGAGGCCATGGAAGAAAAAATACAATTAAGTAAACTACATAGACAAGAGACTATCCAAAGGCAAAGACAACAACAATAGTAGTAATAAAAGAGTGAATATATAGAATACTTATCTTTTGACATGAAACAAATCCCTCTTATTCTTGGACTTCTTGCATTTATCTTGCAACTTTATCATCCTTGCCCTCAGCATCAACATCATGTCATATTCTTTTTCTAAAAGATAGGGTTTCTTATTTATATGAAAAGTATCATTCATAGGATACAAACCCTAGAGTTTTCCTATTCAAAACTTTTCTAGGGTTCATAGGCCGATACACTTCATTTTAGCTTGAAAAATCAACACTTTTCTTTTCAGCCTCTTCTCAACTTGCTATGATTTTAAACTTCTAATCTATAGGTTCCCAAATGCTAAGACCCTAGATTCTTTACGTCATTAACTAATCAATAGTTAAAATTAGCTTCATAAAGACAAGTTACTTGGTTTCTTGGAATCATTGTTATTTTATCAAGGTAGATGCCAATACCCAAGCACATATGGCATTGATACTTTAGAAGTTCACATCCCCCTAGTATCTCAACATCTGTTATTCCAAAATCCTTGGCTTGTAACGATGAGGCAACATTATATTTAAGGTTATATTGATCAAAACGTTTTTGCCACAAAAGATCAAATGTATGTTAGGAAAATTACGAAGAGGAGGGGGTGAATCAATATTTTACACACTTCAATTTCAATTTCTTATTCTGACTTTTATACGCCACTATTGTAAATGAAGCTAGCGTATACACACGATTTTTACTATAGAAACCTGCATATATCCATATAACTTATCTGATAATTTTAATCAGTGCATTACTATTCCATTATTCATAAATTAAACAATAATTATGAGCAGTTAAGAAGCATATAGAACATTAACACACATAACTATATGAATGCCAATACTTTTAGGTGGAAACCCAATGTGGAAAAAAAAACCATTGTTGTCGTCTCGATCTTCATATTCTATTAAAAGTAATCTTCTTACACTCTTGTATTAGCACAAAATTTGACTAGTACGTAGGCTCCTCCCTGCAGAAGGCTATAACCTTCTCTCATTTTCCATCTGCTACTAGAAGGGATCTACAACCCTCATTCTGAAGATTTCTATCCTTATCTCTTTGTGGATAACTTTTTAGAAATTTTCAAAGTAGATCCACTCCCAACAATTCTGAAATAAGCTATTCAAATATTGAATCATCAAATCTACTAATGTAACCAATGAAACTAGATCAGAACCAATCATACCAATGCATAGCCACTCATAAATATACCATGTCAAACATTGTTACCCATCATAGAAACCAATTGTTGCTGCTATAAACTCTGATCAAGCATGCACCAGATTGTGTACGTTATTTTTCTTAATCATACATGTGTATGTATGCACTTCTCTTAAAGAATACCCACATATAGGTCTCAAAAAAATGATATCTAAATCGAAATCATTGTCACACTGAATCACATGTTGAACCCATCACAGATCACTGAACCCAATACATTTAATCACACAATAGCATCATCCCTAGTCAGCATATCATTTCATAAACAATTCAACCCAACCAGAACTATCAAACACATATTATCATGAGAGAGACATCATCAAAATACAAAAACAAACATAACATAATTTATTAGACATAGTTAAAAACTCATACTAAAAAATACTAGCAAATGTATGTGACTCTTATAAATAATATCCGTGTATTACGTTCTTATAATTCACCACACCAGTGTACATATATGTCCATACTGCAAAATATATACACGATTGCCCAAAGGAAGATCTGTGTATATACATTGCTTCTCAATGACACACCAACATACAAATTGGAAATCATTGAATCATATATTCGCTACAACCACAAAACATACTTCACGACCCTTACTATCACATGTTCATGTCAGAGTATCATTATCATCACAAATCTATCATTGTTAGTTATAATCATAAAATATCAAGAAATCATGTTCATTACTCATTGCAATGATTTCATATCTATCAAATATGAACCTCCTTCATGCTTCTTTGTGCACATGTGTTTCATATCAAATCATTCATCAATAACCCATAACTTGCACACCTAACACTTTGATATCCATCTCCTTATATAGATTAGGTGTTAGCCAATACCTTAAACCAATCCCTTAGTAATTCTGAAGGCATCCTTTGACGGGATCAAATACCCATTTTCACACTCATTACTATGGACCAATACCATGGTAAAGACCCTTTATATTCATAATACCATGGTGAAAAAACTGTACACGACTTCTCTTCGTCATACATGCATATGTACGGATATTTTCCTCATAGGACCCACATTTACTTTCCTAAACTTCACCTTATCATGCATCTTTCTCTAAAGTAATATTCCTTTATCCATTCTCTGTCTCATACTCCATAACCATCATGTTGACATCTTTATCAAGTAGGTTTTCGTCAAGGAAAATACATTAGTCATAATGACAATAATCCCCCCTTTGGACATGATGGCAATAAATTTGGTGTTTGGTTACCACCACTTATAGATACAATTGTAGAAACCTCTAAATACATCTGTAGACATACCAATCTTCTCTCTAAGAATTCTTCTCCAAACACCAAGCTACTCTCCCCCTTGGACATCAAGGACAAAAGGTTGACTAATGCAGAATGAAAGACTATGTTTCCTTATGTAAAGATGAGCACTTGTAGAGCTAATCCATTGAATATTAACACTTTATACTGAACATGCTTCCCCTGGGCATATGTTAAATCTTCTGGAAGATATACAAAGAAGGGCATGACTCTATGACTCAACCAAATATGGTCTTTCCTATCACCAAGGACTCATGCTTAGATTAATCACCCAACACAGTGGGGTTACATATTTGACTCAACATTACAACAAATGGCCAAAATAATGGGATTACATACATAATTGACTTGACCCCAATAGTCCAAACATGACTAAATATTACAATGATTACATCATAGATATTTACATCAAGGGACATATATGACATTTATGAAAAAAATCACAGACCTCAATAGTGATGTAGCAAGACCATGAGAGTCTTAAGCAATCATCATGTACCATATAGGATCCTGAATCATCATCATGTATCGCCAACATAGAGGAGAACCAAGGACATCATCATAGAAACTTTTTCATATGTAGCTTAAGAAAAATAGGCATCATGGAACTTAAGTCATCATAGAGAAGCATAACCAAATCAACTTCTGAAGCAACATATACTCATCATCCAAAACATCAGCAGCAAATGTTTCATCGGTAGCATCACCAAGCATAAGCATCATTATATAACAAGGAATTATTAAGAAATCATAATGCTAGCAATGCACTTCTAGAAATATAGAAAATTATCCCCCTGAACTAGAACCTCTCCCTGAGACTGTCCCACTATTTCCTTATCATAGAGAGACATACACCACTATTTAGAACCAAACTCACATATATACGTGACTGTCCTTCATGAGATCCATGTACAAAAAGTAAACTACAATAATTTACAGTCTCTGCTCCCCCTGAACATGAAATATTTGTTAGAATAATTAACAAAGTGATGAGGTAGAGACCACTCCTAGTTTCTATCTGAGATATTCAAAGGAATCACGTGGAAGTGGATTTGTAAATATATCTGCAACTTGTTCCTTTGAAGGAACATATTCCAGTTTGACCTTTTGTTCAAGCACCTATTCTCTCATAAAGTGGTATTTGATTGGAATATCCTTGGTTTTTGAGTGCATTACAGGATTTTTAGAAATACTTATGGCACCAATATTATCACACATAATAGGTATAGGTTGAGGACAAATGATTTGAATGTGTTGCAATGTTTTCATCATCCATAGAAGTTGAGTACAACAAGATGCAACAACAACATATTCTACATCAATAGTAGATAAATAAATGGAGCTTTGTTTTTTGCCAAAATATGATTCCAAACGAGGTCCCAAATAAAATGCTCCTCCACTATTACTCTTTTGCTCATCAATATTTCTTGCCCAATCTGTGTCTGTGTAAGCATAAGTGTAAAATATGCATCTTTGGGATTCCATAGACCAAAATCTTGAGTTCCTTGTAAACACGTGAATATTCTATTGACTTCATGGAGATTACTTGAAATAATCCAACAATCCCAACGACATGCATAATCTCTAGTCTTGTTCCTATAAGGTAGAGTAAGCTTCTAATCATGGACGAGTATTATGGTTGATTAACTGATGGAGAATCGTCATTCTGACTAAGATTACATCCTGTTACCATTAGTCATATACAAACTTCAATCTTCCATTCCATATTTCTTCAAAATCTTCTTGGGATACTTGTTTTGCAAGAGAAAGATACCTTTCTTTGTTTTTTGAACTTGGAGACCAAGAAAGTATGTTAGTTCACCAAGTAGAGACATCTCAAATTCTTGCTACATAAATGAAGAAAATTATTGACTCATAGTTTCTACATTACTTCCAAATATGATCTCATCTACATAAACAACATCTATTAAAAGTTTATTTGTATCAAAATTTATATATAGGTTGTTGCTTGCAGAACCCCTTTTGAAACCTTGTTGTTGAAGGTACTTGTCAAGATGATGCAAGATGAGCTTTTCTTATCTGTAAAAATCCTTCTTAAGCTTCCAAACAATATTTTGATCATTGCCTAGAATAAATCCTCCAGGTTGTTCAATATAAACTTCTTCTTCTAGATCCCTGTTTAAAAATGAAGATTTAACCTTAATTTGAAATACTTTGAAGTTATGAAAGCTTGAAAGTGCAAGAAGAATTCTTATGGCTTCAAGTATAGCTACAAGTGAAAATGTTCCTTCAAAGTCTATTCCTTCTCGTTGAGCATAGCCTTTGAAAGCAAGTCTTGCTTGGTTTCTAATCACTTCTCCATTTTCATTTAGTTTATTTTTGAACAGCCATTTTGTCCCAGTAATATTTTTTATCACGGGGTCTTGGTACTAACTCCAATGTAATGTTATTTTCTATTTGATCAAGTTCTTCATCCATTTCCTTAACCCAACATTCATCTTTGCTTGCTTGATTTACATTTTGAGGTTCAATTGTGGATATTAAGGCTAGGTAACTGGAAGTTCCAATAAGATTTCTTCTAGTCTGTACTCTAGCTTCCTTTTCAACTAGAATTTGAGATTCTGGATGGATTTTATGAATATACCTTGAAGGAGTCTTTTATGATTCTTCTGTTCTTTCAATTCCTTCTTCGATTCCTTCATAAATTACCTCTCCTACAATCTTTTGGCCTGTCGTAGGAACAAGTTCGTCATATGCTAGTGCTTCTCTTTTGGTACCTATGGATGCTTCATCAATTACAACATCAATGCATTCAAAAATATTTTGAAGCCTTTTATTATAGAATTTATATCATTTTCTTCTAGAGGAGTATCCAAGGAGAATTCCTTCATCGGCTCTAGATTCAAACTTTCTAAGCTTATCAACATTATACTTTATGTAACATTTCCTTCAAAAAAACTCTAAAGGTGTTTTATCACTATTTACCTGAATATGAGGTTTGTTGAGGATATTCACGACTATATGTGCTGCTTCGCCCTAGAAGGTATGATGTGTTCGAGACTCATCAGACATGGAACGTGCCATTTGTTCGATTGTTCTGTTCATTCTTTCTACCACTTCATTTTGTGGAGGAGTTTTAGCTATAGAAAACTATCTCTTAATGACATGTTGTTCACCAAAGTTGAAAAAATCATTTTATATAAAATCTCCTCCTCTATGAGATCTAAGACATTTTATTTTCAAATCTAACTCATTTTCTACTAGAGATTTGAAGACTTTAAATTTACCAAATGCTTCATATTTGAGTTTCAATAAGCCAATCCAACACATTCTAGTAAAATCATCAATGAATAATATGAATTATTGTTCACCTCAAGGAGAGTTCTTTCTGATAGGACCACAAAAATTAGTATGAATAAGTTAAAGTGGCTTACTTGAAGTACTTTCCTTAGCATTAAAATGAACTCTAGTTTGCTTACCGAATTGATAGGATTAGCATATGTTGTTTTCTGGTAGAGAGATGTTAGGCAAGTCACGTAGTGCTCCCATTCTACTTGACTTGTGTAATTGGGTGAATCTTAGATGTCCCAATATTTTGTACCAAAGAAAACTTTCTTATGATTTTCTCAAGTAACAATGCCCTTGGCTGCCTTCCAAGACATAAATATGACCTAGATTTGTTGTTCCTTTTTTATGATCTTACTTGTATTGAGATTTCGTAGCATATAATTCTTTGATTCAAAAACAACCTCATGCCCTTGGTCACACGTTTTACTAACACTCAACATGTTATGTCTTAATCCATCAACAAGAAAAGAATTTCCAACTTTAACCTTATCCTTTAGAAAAATAGTTCTTTTCCCTTTGATAACAAAAGGTGAGTTATTTCCAAAGGTTACATTCTTTTCTTTCTTTATTTCATTAAAGGACATAAACTTATCTTTATCACCTATCATATTCTATGAGCATCCACTGTCAATATACCACAAAATTGTTTGATCTCGTGCATACAAAGTTGAACATAATTTTTAGATTCTATGGTTTTCTTTTTCCATAACTCGGATGTTGTTGTATTTTGTTCATTCTTAAGAGTTAGTCTCATTCTTCTTCTACATCCAGTGTCTCTATGCCCAAAGTTATTGAAAAAGGAACATTAAGTTTCATCTTAGAGAGGTGAGAGAGCATTGTAAGAGTATTTCTTTAACCCAATCTCATTCTTTTGTTTTCTAGCTTCTCTAATATTGATAGTTTTATAAGCAACACACTAAGCAGCCTTATGAAAAAAATTATGACAAGTGAAGAATTGACCATTGAAGTAGAAGTTTCTAGGAGTATAGTATCTTTTTGTATAGTTTCCCTTTTGATTGTGGTAAGGTTGTTTTACCTGAGAGACATTTGATCCCTCATTCTTTTGGTGAGAGCTAGAATTTTGTTGACTGCTTCCCTTTACTGCATTGAGATAGCTTCCTGTACCTATTTCAGAAGATTTTATAGTCTTTAACGATTCTTGATTATATCCAAGACGTTTTTTTTAGAGGAGAGTGTTGTAATTTGATGATTTCTTCTAGGGACTAAGATCCTTTAGCAAATCTAAGTTTTATACCTTTTGTTTTCTCAAGTTCCTTTCTTGGACTTACTATTTCTAGTTCTAACTATTTATTATGCCTCCCCTTTTCTAGAATTTGTTTCTTCAGTGCTTCTTCTAGACAAATTTTTCATTGAGTCATTTCTTCAATAAGATTATCTGTTTCTTCTAGGGGATCCATAAAACCATCATTACACTCATCAATACATTTATCTTCAAATGCCATAACTAATTGATATTCTTGATCAGACTCACCTTCTTCACCATTTTAAATACCATCACTATCTTCATGTGTGTATAAAATTTTATTGTTTTCAAACCTTCCTCTAATATTTATTTTTGTAGAATTATTCCCTTTACGGTATTCAAATGCATGACCTTCACAAATTATGATTCTTCCAAGCTTCCCAATAGAGCATTGACAACATTTGCATTGGTCTCATATTTTTTCTTTTCTGCTTCATCTATGCGAATGGAGGATGGATATTGATAGCCTCCTTCAACGATTTCCCAAACATTAGCTCTAAGTGAATGTAGATAATCTCTTTTTCTGACTTTCTAGAAAACCAAATTGGTTCCATTAAAAAATGGTGGCCTGATAGATGCTACTACCTCTTGATTGATCATATTGAGGAATCTCCCTTCAAGTGATCAAGCTTCTTCTGAAAGACCTCCTCTGATACCAATTGTTCTGAAAAATACTAGGGGGGAGTTGGGGGGCAGGGGGGCATGTGAATCAGTATTTTACACAGTTCAATTTCAATTTCTTATTCTGATTTTTATACGCGACTGTTGTAAAGGAAACTAGCGTATGTACATGACTATTACTACAGAAACCACGTATATCAAGATAAATTATCTGATCATTTCAATCAATGCACTATTATTCCATTATCCATCAATTAAAAAATAATTGTGACTAGTTAAAAAGAAGATAAACATTAAGGCACACAACTATATGAATACAAGGATTTTTAGGTGGAAAGCCAATGTGGGAAAAAACCACTGCTTGTGTCGTATTTTTCTTCTTATTTTATTAAAAATAATATTCTTACAACCTTGTACTAGCACAGACGTTTATCAGTACGCAGGCTCCTACCTACAAAAGGCTACAACCTTATCTTGTTTTCCAGATCCTACTGGAAGGGAGCTACAACCACCTTTCTGAAGACTTCTATCCTCACCTCTTTTTGGATCACTTTTTAGAATGTTTCAAATTGGATCCACTCCCAACAATTTTGAAATCAACTATTCTAACATTGAATCATCAAATCTACTAATGTAACCAATGCAACTAGATCAAACTACATAATAAAAAATCATACCAATGCATAAGCACTCATCAAAGAAAACAATTGTTTCTGTTGCAAACCCTATTCAAGCATGCATAAGATTGTATACACTATTGTTCTTAATCATACTTGCATATGTATGTGCTTATCCTGAAGAGTTATGGATATCAAAACACTGATATTTGAATTTGAATCACTATCACACCGAATCTATCATTGAATCACATGTTGAACCCATCACAAATTAGTGAACCAAATAAAAATAATCACACAATAACATCATCCCCAGTCAACATATCATTTCATAAATAATTCAACCTTACCAGAAATGTCAAACACATATTATCATGAGAGAGACGTGATCGACATACAACAACAAACATAACATAACTAAGTAGACATCATTAATAGCTCATACTGTAAAAGCCTAACAAATGTATGTGACTCTTATAATGAATATCTGTGTATGTACATACTTATCATTCACCACACGATCATATAGATATGTACATACTGCAGAATATATACATAACTACCCATAGGAAGATTCGCATATTTACACGACTTCTCAATGACACACCAACGTACATATATGTAATCATTGAGTCATATCTTCTTTGTAGCCACTAAACATACTCCGCAACCCTTATTGTCACATGTTCATGTCAGAGTATCATTATCATCACATATCTATCATTGTTAGTTATAATCATAAAATATAAAGCAAGCATGTTCATTACTCACTGTAAAGATTTTAGATCTATCAAATCTAAACCTCCTTCATACTCATTGGTGCACACCTACTTTAGATCAAATCATTCATAAATAACGCATAAGTTTCACACCTAACACTTTTATCTACATCTCCTTATTGTTGAAAATAATACTGAGAGGGGGGGTGAATCAGTATTATCAAGTCAAATATTTCCTTTTTCAACTCTAGATAATATACGCTACTTCAATTAATAAAAACCACGAATATACGCAACTACAGATAAAGAAACCCGCATATATAGAGCAGACTTATAATTAGATTTATCTTTCAGATGTCAGTTATTAATCTGTGAATCAGAAGTAAATAAACAGTACCAGAAACAGTGAAACAGAGCAGAAGACAGTCACACATAAGAACACAAGATATAAGGAGGAAACCCAATGTGGGTGAAAACCCCCTGCTGCAATTCGTCTCTATCTTCTTTTTAATTAGAAACTTCTCTTTACAATGTTTTGTACTGGTGCAGTCTTTACCAGTATGCAGGCTACAACCTATAGAGAGCTACAACTCTCTCTCATTCTCCAGCTTTCCTGGAAGGGAGCTCCAACCCCCTTAGTTCTTGTACTAGCTTGAGATACTAGTACGCAGGCTTCTACCTGCAGAAGGCTGCAACCTTCTCTTTTCTTTCAGGGACCTTGTTTCATTAATTTTCAGACTGGATCCATAGATAGCATCAATCAAACATCAAGAATTTCTACATCAACCAAACTCCTTTTCACCAATCAAAAACTGAATCAAATAAGCACTTCTCTAACCATTGTACCCAGATCACAGTAACTGTAATCAAACACCAATTCTGAACCCAGAACACTGCAGTAATAAAACAGAAGCAGCTAGAACATAAATCAGGATATGTACGCTACTTCACTATTTAGCAACCTGTGTGTATACACTTCTGTACCATAACCAACTTGCGTATACGCTTCTTTTATTCATAGAAAAAGTGTGTATACCCACCTGCACTTCACTGAACCTGCATACAGATCTATAAATGATAATTCATTCTTTTAAACATTCAGTCATTAGTTAACCCAGATTATTAGATTTATAGATCAAGAGTGCGCCACATATAACAGATCAAAACCATACAGAAATATCAATGTTCAAGCCTTGAGATTTTGATCCATCAAATAGACCTTATCCTTCTTGCGCTCAGGTTCCTCCTTCATTCAGATCTAGATCTGCACCATAACCCAATCACCAGTATTCCAGATCTAGCACAATATCAGATATTCAATAAATTAGATGATCCTTTACCACATGATATCCTTCCCCTTTTATAGTGGCCTTCCACAATACCACAGTCCAAAACCATAATAGGCCAATACCAAGGACCCAATACCTGGGATAAACACGTATGACGAGGTATCATGGTCCAAAATCATAGGTTCAAGTACCAAGGACTAACTACCACGTACCAAAGGTAAGTTCTTCAACATATACGCGCGTTTCCTTGCATGAAAGTGCGTGTATACGTACATGCGCATTTGAAACATCTAACCCGCGTGTATACACGACTTCGCCTAGATGAACCTGCGTATATGTCTTTTCCTTCATTCTGAAAGCCTGAACTGAGATCTGTTACCAAAGAGAGTTGCCATCAAGGAAAACACCTGTGCCACAGCTCCAAACATGTGCCATAATGCCAATAATATCCCCCTTTGGACTTGATGGCAACCCAACATCCTCCAAGTCAGTCTCCCCCTTTGTCATCAAGGGCAAAGGCTTATGCTCCCCCTCAGTACATGCTGAAAGTTCTGCCCTGCTGTGTTGACAATGCTCCCCCTGACTGTAGGCAAGATCTGCAAAATATGCTCTTCAAGAAGAACCAAGACATATACATTATGAAAGACCTTCCTATCACCAAAAGACTCAATACATACATCCATCACCCAACCAAGTGGGGATCATCCACCCAACCAAGTGGGGATACATCAGAAATTTACATATGACAACCGAGTTCATTACATGTTCATCCCAGGCATAGTGGGGAAACCAAAATAGGTCGTTACATGACCTTGGCACCATAAAGGAGATACCGCAAAAAGAGATACATGACATAGAGACGAATTATCTAGAACAAGACTTATGAAAGTCACAAATAACTGATAGCAGCAGCATCTGTCCATCATTATTCAGATCAGCATCCAAGATTTCCTTTTGTTCTCCCTCTGCCTCTGTTCCACCTAAAACCAACAACAACTGTGAACTAGAACCAAAAGCTTCTAAGATAATGCCAACAATATATTATTAGAAGATTATCTGCTCCCCCTGAACCTGTGCTAGATGGTCTCTGTCAGACCCATATCAGATTCTCTTCACCCAGAGTCTGTCCTTGTTGATTTCCTTCAGAACTCCATATACGCGACTGCACCTGCATAAATCGGCGTATGGACGCGGATCTTCCTCATTCAACTCGCGTACACCCATTTTTCTCTGAAACAGACACTATTTAATAGCAAGATGATGCATCAACTACTCCCAGCTTTTGTCTGAGGTATTCAAATGTCTCCCTGGGCAGTGGTTTGGTGAGAATATCAGCAACTTGTTCCTTAGAAGGAACATACTCCAATTTGACCTTTTGTTCCAACACTTGTTCCCAGAGAAAGTGATACTTGATCGGTATGTGCTTGGTCTTTGAATGCATGACTAGGTTCTTTGAAATGCTGATTGCACTTGTATTATCACATAAGATGGAGATAGGTGGTGTACAAGTGATTTGAAAATCCTGCAAGGTTTGCATCATGCAAAGAAGTTGAGTGCAGCAAGATGCAACAACCACATATTCCGCTTCAGTTGTAGATAAAGCAATCGAACTATGTTTCTTGCTGAACCAAGATACTAATCTGGAACCCATAAAGAATGCACCACCACTTGTGCTCTTCCTGTCGTCCACGCTTCCGGCCCAATCTGCATCTGTGTAAGCATGAAGTGTGAGATCTGTATCTCTAGGATACCATAAGCCATAGTTTTGAGTTCCTTGAAGGTACTTGAAGATTCTCTTGACTGCCTGAAGATGAGTTTCCTTTGGATTTGCCTGAAATCTTCCAACTATTCCCACTGCATGCATGATTTCTGGTCGGGTACCTATCAAATAAAGTAGACTTCCAATCATAGATCTGTAGGTTGGTTGATGCACTCCTGCTGATTCATCATTTGCACTAAGGCTGCATCCTGTAACCATGGGGGTACATACTGGTTTCAAATCTTCCATGCCACACTTCTTCAGAATCTGCTTGAGGTACTTGGTTTGAGACAAGAAGATTCCGCCTTCATTTTGTTGGATTTGCAATCCAAGAAAGTATGTCAGTTCTCCAAGCAAGGACATTTCGAATTCTTTCTGCATCACCAAGGCAAAGCTTTGACTCATAGCTTCTTCATTGCTTCCAAAGATAATATCATCTACATACACAACAAGTATTAGCAATTTGTTATTTTCAATTTTTATATAGAGATTGCTATCTGCTGATCCTTTTGAAAAACCTTGTTGATGAAGGTATTTATCCAAACGATAGTACCAAGCCCTTGGAGCTTGTTTAAGCCCATAGAGAGCCTTTTTAAGTCTGCATACAAGATTTGGATCATTCCCAAGGATGAAACCATTTGGTTGCTCGATGTATACTTCTTCTTCTAAGTCTCCATTCAGAAAGGCTGACTTCATGTCCATTTGAAATACTTTGAACTTCTGAAATCTTGAGAGAGCAAGGAACATTCGGACGGCTTCAAGTCTAGCAACGGGAGCAAAAGTTTCTTCAAAGTCTATTCCTTCTTGTTGAGCATACCCTTTACAAACAATCCTGGCCTTGTTTCTAATAACTTCCCCATTTTCATTCAACTTGTTCTTGAAGATCCATTTTGTTCCTAGGACATTCTTATCTTTTGGTCTAGGAACCAACTCCCAAGTGTCGTTCTTTTCGACCTTCTCAAGTTCTTCATCCATTGCCTTGACCCAGCATTCATCTTTTCATGCCTCTTTTACATTTTGAGGGTCAGTGGAGGAGAGCAATGCCAAATAGCTTGAGGCTTTTGCAATTGTTCTTCTAGTTTGTACACCTGCTTCTTTCTGCCCCAAAATCTGAGATTCTGGATGATTCTTATGAACGTACCTGGATGGAGTCTTCTCTTCTATCCTTGTATGTCCCTATGGTGCCTCTTGAGGTTCTTCTTCATCATCTGTCTGATTTGGAGAGTAGTCTTCATCCTCATTAATATTTTCATGATTTACTTGCCTAGGGATGTATCCTTTTTCATCAACCACTACATCAATGCTGTCAACAATTCTTCCAAGTCTTTAATTGTAACACTTATATGCTTTGCTGTGGGGAGAATAAACAAGGAGAATGCCTTCATCTACTCTAGGTTCAAGTTTGCCAAGCTGCTCATCAATATTCTTAATATAGCATTTGCTCCCAAAATTTTTGAAATGCTTTACCGAAGGAGTCTCACCATACCAGAGCTCATGAGAAGTTTGAGTGATGTTCACTCAGACATTTGTTTTGTTGAGAATAACAACCGCAGCATATGCAGCTTCACCCCAGAAGGTTGCGGGAGTTCCAGACTCATCAAGCATAGCAC
Source organism: Pinus tabuliformis (assembly GCA_031772625.1). NCBI lineage: Eukaryota > Viridiplantae > Streptophyta > Pinopsida > Pinales > Pinaceae > Pinus > Pinus tabuliformis. The sequence continues at coordinate 259,420,433 of CM062809.1, read as the reverse complement.
GAGCCATTTGTTGGACTGTTCTGTTCATCCTTTCCACCACTCCATTTTGCTGAGGAGTCCTAGCTGTAGAGAATTCCCTTCTTATTCCATGTTCTTCACAGAAATTGAAAAATTCATTTGAGGTAAACTCCCCACCTTTGTCAGACCTGAGGCACTTAATTTTGTAATCTGATTCATTTTCAGCCAAGGCTTCGAAGGATTTGAATTTTTCGAATGCTTCATCTTTGTGCTTCATAAGTCCTAACCAAACAAACCTGGAGAAGTCGTCAATGAATAATATAAGGTATTCTTCTCCTCGAGGTGACCTTGTCCTAAATGGACAACATACATCTGTATGGACTAGCTCAAGAGGCGTGCTAGCTGATCCTTCCTTCTCAGGAAAGTTAGTTCTGGTTTGCTTACCAAACTGACATGATTTGCATATGGTGTTGTCTGGAATTTTGATATCTGGAAGACCACGAACTACCTAGTATTTGCATGCTTTCCTTAGTTGTGAAAAGCTTAGATGCCCCAACCTCTGGTGCCATAACCAGTGTTCATCATCCTTGCTCAAATAGAATTGTTGTTGTCCTTCTTCAAATATGTATAGATTATTTGGAGTTCTTCTGCCTTTGATCACTGTTTTTCCTGTATCAAGATCACGAACACTACATCCATTTGATCGAAATATTACCTCGGTTCCTTGATCGCACATCTGACTAACACTCAGTAGATTATGCTTCAAGTTATCAACATAAAAAACATTTCTAGCCTTGACCTTTTCTTTCAACTGAGCATTGCCTTTTCCTTTTATGGCTACACAGGTATCGTTTCCAAAAGAAACCTTCTTTCCCTTTTCTAATGCAATATATGATTCAAGTTTTTCTTTATCACCTTTCATATGCTTCGAACATCCGCTGTCGATATACCATATATTTTCCTGTCCTTCTACATAAAAGGCTATCCCACATCTTTCTGGTTGTGGTTCCTTCATTCTCCATGTTCTGGCACTTGAGGTTTGTTCTTTCTGAGTTGTCTTCCAAAACCTGCTCCTGCATTCAGAATCTTCATGACCAAATTTATTACAAATAGAACATTCAACTTCATATTCAAGGGCTGAAAAGTTGTTATAAGTCCTTTTCGTGATCCCAGTCATATTCCTTTGTTTTTGAGCTTCTCTAGTCATGATTGTCTTATAGGCAACACATTGGGCTGCTTTGTGACCAAAGTTATGGCAAGAGAAGCATTGGCCATTGAAGAAACTCCTGCAATTATCAAATCTATCATCCAACCGATTGTAGTTTCTACTGACATCCATTCTTGAGGCAAATTGGGAAGATTTTACCTGTGGCTGATTGTAGCTTCTATTTGTCCTTAAGGTAGCTTGCCCCTGATTTTCTTGATAGTCTTTGTTCGTTCTTGAGGTAAACTGTCCCTGATTTACCTGATGATTTCTATTGGGCCTTTGCTCGCTCCTCCTTGCTACATCAAGATAACTTTTGGAGGTGGATGCTTGAGATGTTTCTCCATTATATCCCAGACCTGTCTTGATTAGTGGAGAACGCTGCACATTGATAATCTCATCCAGAGTTTCAGATCCTTTAACAAATTTAAGATTAATAGCTTTTGTTTTCTCAATCTCCTTTCTAAGACCAACAATTTCACATTCCAATTTTTCAAGATGTTTTTCCCTTTCAGTCAGTTGACATTGCATAGAATCAATAATCGCATTTTTCTCTTCTAAGCAAATTTTGAGATTAGACATCTCTTCATAAAAACCTTCTACATCTATAGCATCCATGTAGTCATCATCTTCAAAATCCATTAAAAGTTTATACTCATTACCTCATTCATCTTCGTCACTATTTGAAATTCCATCACTATCTTCATGAGTGTATTAGCTTTTCTTATTTGCATTTTGTTTCTTGTTCCATCTAACAGGTTCCTTCCCTTTGTCAATCTTATCCTTGTGAGGACATTTGGTAGCATAGTGGCCAACTCTTCCACAAGCAAAGCATTTGAAAGGTAACTTAACTCGAAACCGTCCAATACCCCGTTGAAGATTTCTGACAAAATTTGATTCTTCTTCTTCTTATTACACGTGTCCTGACTCGTAGTACTCGCCTTTGCCTGAAGCCTTGAAGGCAACTTCTCTCCTGTCTGATGGACCTCCTTTCCTCACTTCATAAGCAGTTAGAATTCCGTGCAGCTGTGACATTTTAAGGCTTTGTAGATTCTCTTTTTCTTCTATTGCAAAAACTTTAGATTCAAACCTAGGGGACAAAGATCTTAGAACTTTTTCAACCACAACAGCCTCTTTTATTTCTTCAACCAAATTTTTCATACAATTAACAATCTCATCAACACGAAGAAAATAGTTAGCCACACTTTCATCATTATACATCCTGAGATTTTCATACTGAATCCTGAGGGTTTGAAGTTTTGCTCGTTTTACCTGATCATCTCCTTCATAGCTCAGAACAATCTTGTCCCATATCTCTTTTTCGGATTTAAACTGCATAACCTTGAAAAATTCTGATTGAGATAGGCATCCTAATAGAGTATTGACTGCCTTTGCATTTGTTTCATATTTCTTCTTCTCAGCAGGATCTGTAGGAGTTGCTAATGGAAAAGTATACCCTGTATCTATGATATCCCAGACTTCTGTACCAAGAGATTGAAGATAGGAAGTAACTCTTACCTTCCAATAAACGAAGTTTGTCCCATCAAAAATTGGTGGCCTGATTGATGCTTCCCTCTCGTAGTTGCTCATGATGAACGATCTTCCTTCAAGCGATGAAGCTTCTTTTGAAGGACCTGCTCTGATACTAATTATTGGAATAATACTGAGAGGGGGGGTGAATTAGTATTATCAAGTCAAATATTTCCTTTTTCAACTCCAGATAATATACGCTACTTCAGTTAATAAAAACCGCGTATATACGCAACTACAGATAAAGAAACCCGCGTATATAGAGCAGACTTATAATTAGATTTATCTTTCAGATGTCAGTTATTAATCTGTGAATCAGAAGTAAATAAACAGTACTAGAAACAGTGAAATAGAGCAGAAGACAGTCACACATAAGAACACAAGATATAAGGAGGAAACCCAATGTGGGTGAAAACCCCTTGCTGCAATTCGTCTCTATCTTCTTTTTAATTAGAAACTTCTCTTTACAATGTTTTGTACTGGTGCAGTCTTTACCAGTACGCAGGCTGCAACCTGCAGAGAGCTACAACTCTCTCTCGTTCTCCAGCTTTCCTGGAAGGGAGCTCCAACCCCCTTAGTTCTTGTACTAGCTTGAGATACTAGTACGTAAGCTTCTACCTGTAGAAGGCTGCAACCTTCTCTTTGCTTTCAGGGACCTCGTTTCATTAATTTTCAAACTGGATCCACAGATAGCATCAATCAAACATCAAGAATTTCTACATCAACCAAACTCCTTTTCACCAATCAAAAACTGAATCAAATAAGCACTTCTCTGACCGCTGTACCCAGAACACAGTAACTGTAATCAAACACCAATTCTGAACCCAGAACACTGCAGTAATAAAATAGAAGCAGCTATAACATAAATCAAGATATGTATGCTACTTCACTATTCAGCAACCTGCGTGTATACGCTTCTGTACCATAACCAACCTGCGTATACGCTTCTTTTATTCATAGAAAAAGCATGTATACGCACTTGCACTTCACTGAACCTGCGTACAGATCTATAAAGGATAATTCATTCTTTTAAACATTCAGTCATTAGTTAACCCAGATTATCAGATTTATAGATCAAGAGTGTGCCACATATAACAGATCAAAACCATACAGAAATATCAATGTTCAAGCCTTGAGATTTCGATCCATCAATAGACCTTATCCTTCTTGCGCTCAGGTTCCTCCTTCATTCAGATCTAGATCTGCACGATAACCCAATCACCAGTATTCCACATCTAGCACAATATCAGATATTCAATAAATCAGATGATCCTTTGCCACATGATCTCCTTCCCTTTTTATAGTTTTAGGCCTTCCACAATACCATGGTCCAAAACCATAATAGGCCAATACCAAGGACCCAGTACCTGGGATCAACACGTCTGACGAGGTATCATGGTCCAAAATCATAGGTTCAAGTACCAAGGACTAACTACCATGGACCAAAGTAAGTTCTCCAACATATACGCGCTTTTCCTTGCATGTAAGTGCGTGTATACGTACACATGCATTTGAAATGTCTAACCCGCATGTATATGCGACTTCGCCTAGATGAACCTGCGTATATGTCTTTTCCTTCATTCTGAAAGACTGAACTGAGATCTGTTACCAAAGAGAGTTGCCATCAAGGACAACACCTGTGCCATAATGCCAACACTTATATAGCTTAGGCCATAGCCAATACCTTAGGCCAATCCCTTAGTAATTTCATTGTTATTCTTTTACAATATCAAATATTCAATGTTCCACTCATTATTATGGGCCAATACCATGGTAAAGACCCTTGGTATTCATAATACCATGGTGCGGAAACTGTACGTCACTTCTCTTCATCATACCTGTGTATGTGTGCATCTTTTCATCACAAGACCTACATATACTTTCCTAAACTTCACCTTTATCATCCTTTTGTCTCTAAACTGATATTCAATTGTCCATTCTCTGTTTAATACTACATAACCATCATGTTGACATCTTTATCAAGTAGGTTGCCATCAAGGACAACACATTAGTCATAATGCCAAGAACTTCCATAAATTTGTCTAATAAACATCCTCCAATTCATTTTACTACTTCTAATAAATTTTCGTTAGATTCAAATCAATCCATTAAGATCAAACATGCCTTAGCCTCATATCATTATTAAGGAGCTCAAAACTTGTACTTGGATTTTCACATAGATCTTGATTTTTCACATAAAATAGACTTCAGATCTTTCCTTAGACTTCAAATAGAAATCATAGATCTCATACTTTTTAGATCTTTCTTTAATATTCCAATATATATAGGCACAGGAATTTCACTAGTGATGACAAATCATTTTCACTCTTCCACAAATATGTCAAACTCATATTGCAACTCATAATTATTTACTTCTATTTCACAGAGATGAAAAACTTTGCAACAATAATATAGCTCATACTTCCTTTCCTGTAGAAGCTCAGACCTTGTTCCATATAGAGAAAATAATTGGAATATATCAGATGGACTATATCACATTCTTATTACCACCCATATTATTATCCACTCAAAATACCATAGGAATATAATTCATATTTTTTTCATAAGTAGAATAGGTTAGAACTTGATCATAATCAACAGAGGCCCAATTATCAATTCGATTTACTAATCCTTTGATTAGAGAGATAATTAAGACCACACAGATAAGTTTGATACCAAATCTCAAATATTAGTTTCAGTCTACTATAGGGACTTCGCCCTTCTCACACAAAGATCATAACCATTATGTAGACTTGACTTCAAACATAGAGGAAAATGATTCTTTCTATTTTGATTTTATTACATTCCATAAATTTAATAGAATTGGAATTTATTTCAAAGGAGGGCGGCATGGTAATATTACTAACCCATGAAGGCTTAGATTAATCATTATGTCACATATGTTTGAAGAAATTTCACACATGTTAAGATCTATTATAGATGTATTCCCATGGAGTAGGATATTCAAACTTATCACATTGTACTAGGATCATTTGTTAGTTAGTTAAGATTACTTTAGAGGTTACTTGGATCACAAACATGACATTTTCCTTGACTTCAAAACCTCCAGATTTCTTTACAGGAATAATTCAGACAATATAATTAATTTGGGCCTCAACATAGAGATAATTCAGATTTTATCTTAGACAACTTCTTGAAACTAGTTCTGATACCATGTTGAGAAACCAAGTGCAATTTAGTCTAACACTTAATTCCTCTTTCTTGGTAATTCCATATTTATTTTAGTCTTTACTTATTCTTCATCAAGAAATTACACTTCTATTCAAATCTTCAAGGAAATATAAATTACAGCGCAGAAGAGTTAAGAGACACTAGAAATTAGGCCAATGGCCAGAGAAAAATCCACAAGGGGAACCCAACAATCCTTTCCTTACAGAATCTTTGTCAACAAGAGAGAAATCCAAGTCATAGAAAAACTGACAAGTACACCAATTACAAAAGTGCCAAGTCATCCCTCCAAAGATATTTTCACAAAATGTCACATGCTTATCCTTTGATGATACATGTCTCAGAGATGAGGTGGTTTAGGAACTCACATAACGAAAGGTGAGGTACCTCAGAAATTCACACAAATAGAGAGAGAAGGAACCTTTTATATCCATAGAAAATCCTCTTCAGAACTTCATATAAAATCCTTAGACATGACAATTTGAATTGCTCCATTGAGGAATGCAAGTAGGTAAAATATATAGTCTTCAGTTCTTATGAAGGGGTGCCACTTAAGCTAAGTCAACATGTCTTCATGGAGGGCCGACTTGGTATACTTAGGGACAAGAAACGCGCCTTTTAAAATAATTTTTTCTTTCTTTTAGATGTCAAAATGTGACATGAGAATATATATTTTTTTTCACTCTAGCATGAATAAAATGCTTAAATAAATACATCAATGAAAAATTATACATTGTTAAGATCGACCATAGTTACAATTTCAACAAGTTCTTTTAAAGTTATTTTTTCTAGTACATTCTTTTGTTTTGAGGCCTATTTTTAACCGGAAAATTCCCTTAATGATTAGAGATGTTCATGGGGTGTCTATCATATCTATTGAAACAATTATGATATCTTCTCCATAGGTCCCAAGAAAAGGTACAATAATTGAAGAGATGATCCTTATTTCTAGCATTAAGCCAACAAAGCATTCATCTTGAAGGGCCTTGATAATTCCAATTTTGAATATTCTCCCATGTTAATGGCTTATGTTGTACAAGTAGCTAGAGAAACATTGATACCTTCAGAAAAATATTTTTCTTCCAAACCTTTGTCTACACTTCTTCCTTTGGTAGATATTTGTGTGTAGCTTCTAGGTGATATGCTTCTTCAGCAGAGAAGGTACCCTTAGGTCCATAACCTCATCAGAATTTGTCCTCTTGGTTAGGAAAATGTATTTTATGGTCTTGGAGGAAATTAAGGTGCATGCTTATTCTTCCAAATATGTTTCTAATGCTCTAATCCCCATTTGGATCCATCTCCACAAAATATTTTCACTTGGGAGTGTTGTCATAATGGTTGGATCCTGAAGGAAAAATCCTCCCCTAATCTTGGGCATGCACATGGTATCCTAGGCTACTAGTGGCCAATTATTCTCTAGATGAGATCCTCCCATAAAATTTCTCTCAATATGTTGGAATTCATGAAGAAAAGAGGCAAGCTCCATCATAGCTTAGCATAGATAGACAAGCAGAGATTGAAGAATATGCTTAAGTAATACCAAATGCCTTGCAATGTTCAACGACCTAAATGTAAAACTTGATAATTTTTGTGGAATTTGGTAGGGAGTTCCTCCCACAAACTCCATTTAAGAAATCTCTCCGCCAGAGGGGCACCCAAATACTTAGATGGGAGCTAAATTATTTGGATACCCAAAATTCTATCTTCATGTCTTTGGACAATTACAAGAGTAATAAAAAATGAAACTTGGTACTAAGCTCTATTGATATATGTACATGAAGCCAAGGATAACTAATCCAGAATTTCATTAAAGTATCGATCTTCCTATGTTAATGGAGTACTAAGGCCCATGGTATCATAAAAAAATTGTTTATGGGCGAGGAGTGAACCGTCCCCATATAGTGTGAGGCCTTTCAATATTTTCTCAACCATTACTACTTTGAACATACACCCTAATCTCTCCACTACAATAAATAAAAGGGGGATAAGGGGTCCTCTTGTTGAGTCCCTTAGGAGGAATGAAAGGAGGATGATGGGGAGCCATTGACCATAGTCGAGAAGGATGCAAATGAGATAATATTATAAATAAATGATCCCTTTTCTTATGAACCCAAATGCTCTTATAATACTGTATAAGAATTCCTAATTCAACTTGTCATAGATATTCAATAAATCTAATTCGATCATCATCCCCAGTTTATTTGTGACCTTTAGGGAGTCTATTTGTTCATGGGAAACCATTATTCCATCTAATATTTGTTATCCTTCCAAACACCCTATTTCTTATGGAAATATTATTTGGTGAAGAAACTATTTGATTCAATATGCAATAATCTTGGTTATCACCTATATATATATATATATATATATATATATATAACATTAAATAATGCTATTGGTTTGTAATCACTAGGTTCCTTCACTCTCTCTTTTTTCGGGACCAAGGTGATTAAGGTGACATCCAATGCTCTTAGAATTGAATTGGACTACCTTGACTCTTATACTGCTTACCATACATCCTCTCCAATAATATGCCAACATGCTTGAAAAAGTTCCATTGTGAATCCATCCAACCCTAGAGGGTTAATTTGGGGCATCATCTTTATTTTCGTTTCCACCTCCCGATAAGTTATATCTCTAAGAAGATCCTCTTCCTGTTTTGCATAAATTAAGTGAGGAATGTGTTGGACTATTTGTCATATTTACATGTTTCTATTAATCTATGGCTCTATCATATTGTTTTGAAAAAAAAAATGTTTCAACTCTTGAGATACCTCTAGGTGGGTTTCCACCTTGTGCCCATCCACACCTTTCAAAAAGGCTATTCTATTATGATTCCTATGTTATAACATTGATCTATGAAAGAAGGCAGTGTTATTTTCTCCCTCGTTAAGCCAATGGATGCGAGATTTATGTTTCCATGAAATATCTTCTTACTTTCACCTCTCTTCTAGTTCCTATAGAACTTCTGCCTCAACTTTAATCATCTCCTCTAATATACTACGTATAATCCCCTCTTGTTGGACCTCTGCCAATTTATATTCTAATTTAGCCTTATCCTCTAGGGTGTTCCCAAACTTTATTTGTTCCAACTCTTTAATTTCCACTTAATGTGATTAAGTGTTTTATATAGGGAGAACATTATCGTTCCCTCTATATGCCCCAAATCCTCCCACCACTGTTGGATATTAGATTGAAACGCCAGGTTTTGAGGCCATAATTTCTCGAACATGAAGGGATGGTTTCTTAGGCACATATTTAGATCTATGTTGAGTCATACAACGCAATGGTCCAACCTATGATTATGGATAATTTGGGCTTCGAGAAAAACATCTAGATTCAAAATACTCTTAGACATAAAAAATTGATCTAACTTTGAGCGAACATGTTGTGAGCCTTCCTTTCGATTATTCCATGTATATACCACATTATTTTTCTGCACCTCTATTAAGTTGGTTGCATCGATCACTTCTTGAGATAATTTTGCATCAACTTCTAATCACCTAACACCACCCTTCTTTTCATCCAAAGAATTTATAATATTATAGTGCCCCAATTTAATCCAAGGGAATTGGTGGATGAGATTACCCTTTAATACCATTGAGTTAAATAATAGCCATATTTCATTTGGGACATCGGGGATGTATAGATTAGCTAGGTAGTAGTGTTCTCAATAGCCAATAATATGAAACTGCATAGTTATGATCCAAAAAGAAGCAACCATATTTGTGACTCTAATATATTCCTAAACCCATAGGATTTATAGACCTCTCAGCCACTTATCGACATTTACGGTTCCAACTTCTCATTATTTTTTATAAAGTTTCTCCTAATATCTTAGTTTCTTGTATCATCATGATAAACAATTTTCTTCAAATTACTTATCCTTTAGGAGCTTTTTATTTCCCTCTTTTCTTAGGCCCCTCATATTCCATGAAAATATATTCATTATTGAGACTTGATGGATCCACAAAGTACCTCCATGATAACCGTAAATATTCTTGAATTCACCAAATCACCTCCAATTTCAAGTAATAATCGTAAATTAGTTATGTGCCCTCGTTTTGTAACCACCCCTCCCAGATTTACCCACTTTGACAAGATATCTATGGTAAATTTGACCTCGATGTAACTATGATATGACCCGACCTCCAAGTTCTAGTTTTGGAAGTGGGGCCTACAAACCATAACAAATACTAATATTCCTTAGAGACTATAGACCACTCAGGAGCCTCACAACAACTCCAGGTGGTTAATATTTGAGTTGAAACTCATTTTCACTAGGTTTATACCCCATCCACACCCTTAGCACACTATGCATGTTGTTATGAGGCTCCAACCTCACCCATAATCCTTCCTACATGTGGTTATGACCCAAAATACCATATTTTGTGCATGCAATCACAAGATCTATGCCACTTTTTTAGGCTAGCCTCCATACCACTTCCCAAAACTTCTTGTAACTTTCAAAAACATGACAATGATGATAATAATGCTAAACAATCAAAGCTTGAATAATATATTTACCTATACATGCCTAATCCAAGATAGAAATTTTGCCAAACATATGACAAACATATAATCTATAGGGTGTGAATGCATATCTGATCATAAAATTTTGAACTTCATATAAAAATCACCAAGAATGCTATATGTCCTCTCAAGCTAGCTACAAGAACACTTGTTAGCCCATGCATTAATCAACCATCTAATAAATTATCAAATCATGAACAGAGACATAGCTAGAGCACATAATAAAACCATTCATATAACCATCATTTAACCAGAATATAAACATGTTATAGTGGGTGGCTACAACCACCCTCCAAAATTTTACCCATGCTTCAATTTTGGAGCCTTCCTTCTAAACCACAACAGCTCATCTTGAATTGATCTAGTTCTGGGTTGGCCTTAGAGAATTGCACAATTCTTGAGGGAAAGAAAAATTCCTCTTGGGAATTGTGCAATCCTGACTGCCAGTGAGCCTTGAGCTCAGGAAATGTGTAGTACTGAATTCCAGCCAACCTTGAGCTAGGAAATTGTGCAGACAAGAGAGGCAATCTAGAGCTACTGAGCCCAGAAATTGCGCAAAACCCACTATGCTGAGAAATTTTTCAGTGCATGAACCAGAGAGTTGCTCAATCCTTTCGAAAACTGCACAATCTTTCAGGGCAATGCATGGAATCTTTTCCCAAAAACGAAAAAGCAAAAACCATCCCTAAAAAATAGGGATATATTTTTAGCAACTCGAAGGAGGCACTTGAGTTATTTTAGAAACTGCCGCGAAGTGTCTCTTTTTCCTCAATTTTAGGCATACGCGTCATAAACCCTAACTTGACCAAATATATTAGTAAACCCTTCTAAATCTCATTTTCACACTCGATCACGGAGCTCTATCATTCTTGAGGAGATCAAGGAACCTTCGGTGCAATCATCGTCATTTTTCCAGGTGAGTTTTTCTTTTCTTGTCTTCTACCGCTTTTTCTATCACTTTTTTTGTTTAACCTGTGAGAGTGTTGTTTCACTTGTTTCCTTGAATTGCTATTGGAATTTTAACTTGTTTTATCTTGTATGAGTGTTTTTTTTAGTTTTATATCTCCTTTCCTATGTGTTGCATGAGTTACCTTGTTTTTGCATCAACGGTTGTCATTGCGGAGACCCTCTTCACATGCTTCATTTTCTTTGAATTTGATTGATTCCTACACTTGTTTCACATGAATGCACAACACTTAGTCAGATATGCACTAAAAATCATACCATCCTTCAGATATTCTTGATTTTCACACTCTACTTGGGCAAATCTGGTTCCCCTTGCCAGGATCTCACACTTCACTGCATGCACTATGAAATCTTGGAGCTCAAGACCATTGCCTTGGCTTATAGAATTAAGCAGAACCTGTCCTGGCCTAAATCAAACTACACACTGGGCAGTTCCAGGAGCCATCATCCTAGATTGGCCCCTGATACTGTGCAAAGCACATTGTCTCTCGACCTTAGCACAGACTGAACTGTGTATTACGCAATTCCAGTCATCAAGCTTCCCAATTTATTGCTGGGATTGCGCAATGGGTAGTTCCCACAGTGAGGCAGTGCCCTCTCTTAGCCAAAATTACGGAAACCTTACCATCATGAGCCCAACTTGTTGCTTGATCTTGTCTTGAAGTTGCTTTGCTTTTTAAGATGACATTTTCTTACCATGAGTATCCTCTCTGTCCCATAGGTAAAAACATTGTTGAGAATCTCTCTAACAGTTACAGTTAACATTTCATCCAAGAGAGTTGCATCAAAGGAAACCGTTGAGAGTAGTATTGGGAAAATAGTTGAGCATACATCATTGGATTTTCCAATCTGTGCAGATACTCAACTATTCATTGAGAATGGTACAACGCTGACATGGCAGCAAATCAAAGATACTTTTGACGATAACTTCAAGGAATATTTAGAGGATCGACATGTTTATGTTAGTATCCAACGGTCATGATTATAGAAGGTTGCATGAAGGTACCCCGGCTTCCCATGTGCAAACATCATTAGTTGGATTGTCTCACACATAGATGAAAAAACTATAAATTTGAGCAGTGCCAGGAGGAGAGAGCTTGCCACCTTCAGCGCAGAGAAATTTTAGCAGATGTATCATTTACCCGAGCCAATGAAGCACATGGACTCACTCTTTTATGCCACCTATAGCTATGTGAACATGAGAAATATTGTCAAGGACTGGGTGAAAGAGTCGTCGAAGTTTAGATAGACACCTACCCATGTTTACAAGACAAATTCCTTCAGGATAGCTTATCAATTCTTTATCATACTTTCCTCCAAAATTTATGGTCAAGAGAAAACATAGACCTTTTCTGAAGGGTGGGTGGTATTAGTAGACCAGTTGGTGAATGATGGGAGACATTTCAACTGGTCAGATTTGTTTTACATGTCTAATTATAGGAATCCACCCAAGATTGAGAAAGAAAGGTTTTACATGTTTGTATACTTACTGGATTCAATTTGTGCCCAACAACAGTTCCTTGGAATGAGATGGACATGGACACCAAAAGAGACTACCCTCAACATCTATTGTAAGTTGCTTTCCTACTATAACTATCGAGCTGTGATGGAAAGGCTAACTGACCATTTTATCATCTTACTGTACAAGCTTATCTTTGAGCAGGATCCACCTCGCATGTCCCAAGAAGTAATGGAGGTGATAATAAACATTGTGGATTGTTATGCCTCACTAGGTGGAAACTTCATGAGAGTGTTTGGCAGAGAGAAGCTTGTACATGTTCTACAAAGGTATTCCATTGACAAGCTAATAATGTAAGAAGTTTCATATGACCTCTCTATAGGGTTGGCATAATATTCCTTTGCGGATCATATTATATGAGATTAAGAGCTTAAAATATTCATATGTCGAGGCTAAGGAGATAGTTAAATTTGAGTTCGTCACCAGAGATTTAATCTGTATGATCCCCATGGTATTTGCAAGGACCACTGTGTGAGTGTACTTTCCATTGATCCACAGGGCATATCATTAGCCACAGGAGGACCCTTGGAGGTATTATTACAATGCATCCAAACTCCATAATTTGGTCAGTATAACAACAAATTGGAAGGCTTCTCTGAAGACAACAACAACTCTAGAAGAAACAACGACAACAACAGAAGGTAGAAATCTAGTGAAGGAAAAGGAGAAGAGGAAGGTTGCTGAGGACCCAGAGGTAGAGCAAAGCTGCAAGATGAAGGTAGATCCTATATTGAAGAAGGGAGCTTTAACAACAAAACCAAAGAGGGATCCAATGGATGAAGAGAGAAGAGGGAAGGAAGAGAGAAAAGAAGAGGTTGCAAGAAGCAGAACTAAATATGTAGGAGACGAAGAAGAAGCTGAAGGAAGAACAAAAGTTGAGGAGGAGAGAAAGACAAGAGAATAAGAAACATGAATAATAACAAAGGAAAGGTGCGATGACAAATAAAACTACAACCAAACAGGTTGATGAGCCAAAACAGCTAGCAGCTAAGGAAGAGGGTGAACATATGCATGATTGGGAACTTGCTCAGCAGAGTGAGCAACTAATTGAAGTCTCCACCACCTCTAGTGTTAGAACTAGTCCCGTGCAAGAAAGGAGATATTGTTCTCCTTGATGATGATCCGACCATGGATGTATAGAATCTAGCATATGAAAAGTTGCGGAAAAATATTGTATAGGTGTAGAGGAAGAATTTTCTAGATGATCTCATCACTTACATTTATGAAGGAAAGGGTGATATTGTCAGACACCAAGAAGAATCCAACTTCCCTTCAGAAAGCCAGCTTGGCCTATGTAGGAGCAACAAGATCAAATGTTAAGTACCTGATGATCAAGAATGAACAACTGGTAAATAACTTGCAGGCTACCAGGAAAGAGGCAGACAACTCTGAGCATCAACACAGAATGCAATTTCTGCATTGGCGGAAATGAGGATAGTGATGCTTGCTAAAGTATCAACACTTGAGGGTACCATGCGAAAGATCTATGATGGATTTTTCATAAAGTAGTTCCCTGTGTGTATGGCCTACATCAACGGATCAAAGAGTTTGTTCAAAATCTCAAGATACATGCTACCATCGCCCATATACAAGAGTGAACAATGCGGTAATAAGGGGCCTCGCTTGACTTAGTTAAGAAGATGAAGCCATAGGCAGTGATGGAGAAAGAAAAGTTTTGAATATTGATCCAGAACTATGAGTAGCTCGCCCCATTCATCAGTATCATACTAACCTCAAATGTGCAGTTGTACAATAGTTTGAATGTCATGGTGAGAAAGAACATGATCCCATCAATCGGTTCCCTCACTGATGATAAACACAAGAACCAAGTTTGGCTAGAGATCGATGAGTGCATGAAGCATCTAAGACAAGAGGCCACCAGGGAGGACTTGGAGCTAAACACACAACATGTTGAAGCACATTGATGGTACTTTCAAGGTTGACACCATGTTGCACATGCTTCAGAACAAATTGGATATAAGTTCCAAGATCATATACCCGAATGCCATAGAGGCAAGAGTCTTCTTTCAAAAAGACACCATAAAACAATTTGGGGACACCATCATACATTACCAAGCTTGGCATCAATATGTGACTGAGAAGCACCAATTGGAGGTTGCCAAGTTGGTCTTTCCCCAAACTTCATAATCATAGTGTTTTCTCTTGTTAGGTTGTCTCTAGCCTATTTTGTCTTACATGGGTACATGTGGAAAATGTAATATTATTTGTAAATATGTTGTAAGTGAAATTCCAACTCTGATTAGTGGAATGTGAAAGGTGATCATGTTATGTAATGAGTTACTTGTAAATAAACTGAAGAGTCACGAGGGGAGTCAAAGTGTCACAAAGGGGAATGTCAAGGGTCACCCCACCCTTTTTTCTAAATAAAACCTCATAACTCATAAAACAAGCTTTTGGGAGCCAATATTTTGGCTAGGCTTAGACTTAGAGAAGGCTTGGGAGTATTGTGAAGAGCATTGGCTTCTCTGTAGCATAGATCAAGTATAATTCTTTGGAGGAGAAGGCGTTCTTGACTGTAATGTTCCACTATTGGTGCTAGTGGTCATCAATGGTGTATGTATCGATGGAACTTTCACTTATGATAATAATATCAGAGCCAACATGCTTTCATCCATATGTTGTAGCCAACACGCTTTCATCCATATGTTGTTAATGTAGTTGGACTATTATGGTTGCATTGGAAATGTATTTTATTTAACTTATGCATATGCCTATGAAATACTTTGTATGCATTTGTACGAATATTGATGAATGTGCGTTGTTGGATTAACTCATCGTTTTAATTTGTGGACTATTCTACATTTCAACTTGTCATGTCATTCCCCTCATGTGATCCTTTCAATCTTTGTATTGTTACAAGCTTCTAAGGGGTACACTTCATTTTCCTCTCCATGTGTTAGAACCTTCATGCATCACACTTGACTCTCCGGAGGGTCACACACTTTCTCTCAACCAAAGTTATCATACTTTACTCTGTGCACTACCGTGGTTAAGGAATTACACTACCACCCACTTCTAGGACTCCTATTCCAAATGGTGTGAGGTCTAGTTGGGACTTTATATCGAGGGTATCCCCTGAATTTTGGCGGGTCCAACACCATCAACATTTCTAGCGCTAGAATGAGGGCCATATGACAAGCTGAGCCCTTGAAGTCTGCTTCGAATTTCTGCACATAATTCATGACTTGGGTCCAAATCAAAACCCAACATTTCTTTCTCACGCGTTTGATTTTGAAGTGACGACAAGCATTTTAGATGACTTGTCCAGATATAAGTTCAATGGTGAGGATGGAACAACCTTGTTCAAGCACACAATTTCCTTTGATGGCTTCTATGATAGGCATGATGTCCCTTCATATGACAAAGCTTGTGGGTTGTTTTCTTTCACGTTCAAAGGGAACGCAAAGAAATGGTGTCACACATTGCTTGCAACCTCTAAAAACTCTTTTGGTCACTTGTTTAGAGAATTATTTCATTCTTTCATTCTTTATGATAGTAAAGCCCTTGATAAAAAAATCTTAAAATTGCAAAAATCACCCAACGAATCTCTTCAAGATTTTCACGGTCTTTTTCTCCACTACTGTTATGAATTTCCAAACGATGAAGTTCACTGGGATTTTTTGGATGAAATATTTCAATATCTTGTTCACGTTTCTGAGAATCCACATGCGTTAGAATCTTTCGAACATCTCCCAATATACCTTGGTCTTAGAGCTTCTAAATCTCAGATGGACAAGGTTGTTGTCCCAAGTGACCCTTTATCCCCTTCCTCTCAAACAACTCTAGCTCTGTAGGTTGAGGTGGGAGAAGTTGATAATCCACTTGTTGATCTATCACCATCTACTCCTAACCCACCTACTTAGGATTTCTGCGCATATTTGGATTGTAACCCTAATCGTTGTTATGTGTTCGTACCTCCTCATTCTATGTCCTTCAATCCTATTATCACTTAGATTTTCCTTAGAAGTTATTGGAAAGAAGGAAAGGATCCAAGGTAACTACAAACCAATCTTGTAGACTTGGGTTATAGCCAACCTAAGTCTAGAGAGGGCTCTCTCTTTATGATTTAGTTTTGTTTGTTGGGATATTAGGCTAGTTATGAAAGTTTAAGGGTGTTTTGATTTTGATTGGGTGGTGGAATTCTAGGAACAAATGGGTAGAGCAAGCCCTTAGTCCATTGGGCTATGGGGTCAAACAAAGAGTAGCTTAATCAGATCATATCAATTTCTAAAGGAGGAATTCCCAAGGCAAGATAGTACAACAAAAAGCAAATTTGTGGGTCAAAATGGATGAGGTAATCCTAGTCAAGGTAGAAGGGTAATGAAGAATCCTTAAATCAGGATCAAGATGAGGAAAAGAGGGAGGTCAATGGTAAAGGGAAATTAAGAATCCTTCACTTTTGACCCAAGAGAAAACCTACAGAAGTAGGGGAGAAATTAATATTTCCCAAACCAACGTAATTCAGTAGAAAATAGTGAGAATGTAAACATGTCAAAACAGAGAGCTTAAAGGTAATTCTGAAATATTTTTCTTTGTTTACTATTTAGATTTTATAAAGAAAACATGTGAATATCTATAACATGATGAGAAAACAATAATAACATGAAGAGATAATACTTATTTGGTTTCCATCGTGCACAAGGATCATGTGAAATTTCTTTAACTTTATTTCGTGATTCAACAGCTAATCCACACTTGATTACAATAGCTCACTAGCTTGATATGAAATGGATACCAGAAATGTCTTTGAATCTTCCCTAATGACTTCAATTTATGAAGTATTTATACAAAAATTACACAAAAATATCTCATAACCATATGAGATTTATTATAAGAAATATAAAATATCTTTTACATAAAGAAAGAGACAGATGGAAAACAGATTGTTGTTGTCCCTTTATTTATCAACGAGCTGGATGTTGGAACTCGGATTTTCCTCTTGCAGTTTCTTTTGTAATTGTGTGCGGGATCTTCTTCTTACTTTCATCTGCTGACACTCTTTACCTGTGTTGTGATACTCTTTACCCGTGTTACCAGGCCTTACCGTAGTAAAATTTTTATACTTTATAGATTTACTACAGTAACTTATAGTATCTCTATCATATTAGTCCACCATTCATCATTTGGTATTTTCATTCTAACCAATTTCCTGTACACTTTGTCAACTTTAGTGTACTTTGCAAACTTGGGCTAGACAGTGAACAGGTGTTTCACTTTATGTTCAATATAAAAAATATTTTCTAAGCCATCATAAAGCACCTTTCCTGTAGGTAGTGTTTTTGTTGTAGAAGAGCTGGCTTGACTTCTGGCTTGTTTGTGCAGTTTCTCAATGTAATCGTCATGAGTCATTAACTTTTCATTTATGACCAGTGGGCTTGGAAGGAATTTGTCTCTTAGAATTCCATATTTTAACATAAAATCATCTATGTCCTCCTGAATACTTTGACATCTTTTTTCCAAATTAAGCATAAACTTCCTTTTAGTAAGAACTTTCTTAATTTATAGGATGGTGGCAGTTCTATCCTCAATTTCCAATTGCTCCAGCTAGTGCCTATTTTGCTATTCAAAAAATTAATCAATTGGGTTGCCTCTTCAAGTTTCTCTCCCAATTATTCTCTAGTTTTCTGTATGGCCTCCACAACTATTTTAACTAGCTCAGTCTGTTCAATAATGATTTCTATAGAAGGCCAAATATCATTGATGGAATCAATGGTATTGGTCCATAAGATATCTTGAATATCTCTTAAAGGTTTTTCTAATGTCAAGTCCTTTTCCAGGACTTCGATTCTTTCTTCCATCCTTCTGTTTTTCCTTTCTTCTTCTTTATTCTGAATCTGTGCAAGCTCATAATTGGTTTCTAATCTTGACATTTGTTCTTTAAGTCTCTTCAACTCAGTTGCCTAGATGCCCATTTGTTCCATGGATTTGATCATTTCATCTGTCTTTTTTGATGTTGACTTTGTGCTGGTTGGTGTACCTGTAGTCAAAGTGGTCCCTGTTACTGGCAGTGCTATGACTGGTGGAAGTGTTGGTGCCAAGGTAGTTGTCAAAGTGGAAGGTACAACTATAGAAACTATGGGAATAACAGTCTGAGAAGTGGTCGACTCACTTTGCTTAGACTATATTGCCTTTTCCAATTCGTCTTCAGTTTCCTTTAGCCGGTCATTTAGTCTTAGGACCAGGTCCATAACTTCTTCCTCCTTTTTCCTTTCTTTAATTTCTATAGTTTGGGGATGATGGAATGGAGGGATCTTAAGCTTATTTTTCAAGGCAACAATGTCATCATTCTTCTTTTTAATTAATAGTTCAGCTGCCTTCACATCTTTGGGATCATGTCCCAATTCTATTATCAGATCTTCTAAAGCTTTTATTTTGGTGTCCTTAGCCTGAGAGGAAGCTTTTTCTAATTGCAGCTGTGTATAGGTGTTATGCAATGAATTTTGCAGTTGATGGGTTGCAATGGCTTTGCTAGTTAAAGTAGAATAAACCATTTCCTCAATTTGCTTATGTAGTTCTATTTGTTCAATAGGATGAATATCCTTTGCCAATACTTCAAAATTAGTTTTAAAGTAATCTGCCATGGATTTTGGCTGCTGTATAGTGGGCTTGAGGAAACTCATCTGCATTTTCCCTTCCTTTATGTCAAAAGCTGACATAAGTCTGGTTTGGTTGGTTGGGGCCATTTTGAGGTAATGGGCATAAGTTTGTGCTTTCAATTTCTCATTCCTCACTTTTATTTCTTTATACTTACCCTTGATATCCAGGCTCTGTTCAGAGGAAGCCCTGAAGGATGACACCTCTATGCTCTACTATCTTTCCAATACTGCCATATGTGAAGGAGATGGGGCCCCACCTGTTGGGATAGTTTGCATGTTCTCTGTCCTTTCTGCCACTATGTTGCCTATGGTCTCCTCAATGACCTCTTCTTCTGCATAGGGATTCAACCTTTGCCTTTTAAAAAAGTTTTGATCAGTAGGCCTGCTAGAATGCGTGGCCTCCTCCTGGTCTCTTTTAGGATTCCTTTCCTCATTTAGAGGAGTTTGTAAAACTGGAGGGTTGCTCATGATTTGCTAAGGTTGAGCTAACTCCTCTGAAATTTCAGGATTTTCTGACTCTTCTTATTGTCCTGAAGTTCTTTCTTGGTCTGATGTATCTTGATGCTATGATGGTTGAGTGTTAGGTTCTTGTGACTATTTTGGTGATGAAGTCTCTCCTGGCACCTGCACAAAGGAATTTTCATCAATCTTCCTTTCCAAATCTACCCATACATTGTCAACTTCAACTTGTGTGCTATCCCGGTCTATTAAAGTTCCTTCCACCCATTCAGATTGATTTGCATGTTTCTATATCTCTGGGATCCTATGGTGGATGTAGGGGGATATCTTATTCTTTTGCCTTCCGTCACAGATGAAGCTATGAGGGTCATACGTCCAGATGAAGCTCTTTTTTAATCTCAATCTCTCAAGGATTTCCCCTGCCTCTTGGCCTGCTCCTTTGTTGTTGCAAATAAATGGGCCTAGGTGATCCTTTATCCTTAGCTGAGCTTTCTTCTTAGTCTTTACAAAGTGGATCTCATCAGAATTGATCATTTTCCTGTAGTACTCCAGAGCAAATAATCGCATGGCGAGATATTTGGGTAGTTTATAAGGAGGCAGGTCACACCCATAAATTCTGATCTCGGTATGGTTTTGGTACAAGTACCAATCCTCAACCTTGTACTGCTTGTATAACTGAATAACTCTTTTAATATCTGCACTAATCCTAGGAGGAGGAATTCCCAATAACATAATAGTTACTTGATGTACAAATAAGTCAATGAAATCTATGTAAGGATGAGGAGAAGAGCTAGAATATTGGAAGATTGAGGTCCAAAAGATAACAGACCTAGGATTCCCTTTAGTATCAAGCTTTTAGACAGAGAAAATGAATTTATTAGTTTGGTAGTAGAGAAAAAGATGATACAAGACTGAAGAATATTTAAATACTCTCTCATTCTCTAATCTCATGAATTGGTCATGCATCTTATCTGCAATGAATGTAGCATAGTCAAATTTGGTTGTAGGATGTTGACCAGGGGTAAAAATAGACATGTAGGCTAAGGTCACCTCATCTACATACTCATTAGTGGTAAAACCCAAAATGAAAGAAATCATGGTGATGATATCCCTGCCCAGATTAGTAAAGAAGCATGACGTGTAAGGAGCGGGGTCTTTTGGCCTATATTTTTCTTCAATGAAACTTTGACAGATTTGGGTAATTTCGGAACTGGACAACTTTGAATATTTTTCAAGTAAATCGGCAATGGAAAGGGGAGTGAGGTCCTGACCAGGCTGCAACTATAACATCTCATTTATGGATTCGACTATAATGGTGAATAGGATTTTCTGGTCTAGGGACATTATAGCGCTCATATTAGGGTCATAGTTTGCATGGCATTGATGGATAATATCTGGGAAAATATGGATAGGGGGGAATTGATACTTAGGTAGGTTTGATTCCCAAAGACCTATTTTATCAGCATGGTTCAAATAATTGTCCCGGTACTTACAGTATAACTTCAAGGGAGTTTCATCAAAAGTAAGGTCCTTTATTTGAAAATCTCTGTTGGCCAAGGAAGGTGGTCCAAATCCCTGTGGGGAGGAGTAAGTGGCATGACATTTAGGGTGACGGGAGCTTCCATCCTTGGTTCTTGTGTATTCAAGGATGTCAGGAGGGAAATTCAAGGATCTTATATGGAGAACCAGGTTGTTCTAGGGAGTATTCAGAGTATTGGACCACTTAAATTTTCGTAAAAGCACTCAATTTCTAAAGCAATTCAGTCTTGTTTTGATATAAACATAGGCTTTTCCAGTAGAAGTGGGTAAATACCTGGTTATGGTGGTACGAGAAACAGAATGGCACTGGTGTGTAGTCTGGACGAGGCATGCTGGTATGTAGTGGCGATTGGGAGTTCAGCGAGTTCTTGGAGTTGATGGTTTGAATGCAGGGTGACAGCATGAATGTGCTTCTATGTGCATGGAGAACAGGGGGTTCTATTGTTTCGGTAAAACAAAAATAATGAGTGTTTCGTTTTTTTTGCAAAGTCAAAATGTTTGGTGGGTGTGGTGAAAGGGGCAGATGGTGTCAGTCAATGGATGTGACATTTTGTCGTTTAGCGATGGTGGTAAGCGGAAGTGCTAATGGTTTTCATCGCACAAATTTTTAGTGTTAGGTGATATTTGGAGAGGTCTACCCTATTCCATTCATCAGGTGACACGTAGTGGTAGGAAAATAGTCAAACCGCTCACATTGGGTGGGTAAAGTTCGGTATCGGAGGCGGCCCGATATGAGCATCGACCATCAGATCTGAAAGGGTAAGATTGTATGGTGATCGGGGCATGGATTTGATCGTGAGTTAATGGAGGCTCCCGATGGGAGCTAATTGTAGATTTAGGGAAATTAATAATATCGGGGGTGATGTGATTGGGTGAGGATAGATTATTAATTAACCACAGATTGGTTAATTAATCTCTGTTATTTGTCGGGTGTTTTAGGTTATTAATTAATCGAAAATCAATTAATTAATCCGTTATTTTAATTATTTTATTATTAAGGCTTATGTTTCAAACCTCGAGGACGGGATTATTAACATATGGGGTTTTTAACAATAAAATATACGGGAAAGGGATGATTTTTGGGATTTAATACATAAGTAAAATCAGCTGTTAATATGAGATGAAAAGTAAAAGTGCACTAAGTATAATGCGTTTAACATTAATTTTTTTTCATATTAAAAAATTATAACTTAGGCTAAAGGGATTTTGTGGGGTAATTGCTTTTCCTTAGCAAATAGTGAATTTACTTAGGGAAAAGGAGTTTTTAGAGGAAGTGAATAAATGATGAAGGGGTGACTGTTGATGAGGGGTTTTTAGCACCTTTGACCTTATAAGTTGTTGGGCCAAGGGTTTGGTCCCTCCAGAAGTCAGAGAAATGCTATGAGCCCCTTTAACTCAAGGTTTTTGGAACTTTTACTTGTGGAAAATTAGTTACAATAAGGGGTAAACTAAATGAGGAAATTAATCATGTAACCTTGTAAATGTGTCTTTGTCATCCATGCTTCGCCAAAGTAATGTAATGATGAAAGAAAATGAATTGAGCTTTTAAATTAGACATTCATCATACATAATTCTGCAACCAATCATTTACTTACCCACCTACACATCCTACCATTTTTACTTCTTTTATTAGGGTGCACTTAAACCAGCAAACCCTTATCGAAATTTTCTTTTCTTTAGAATGGAAATCTATCTAAGTCTATCCTTATTTCATCCATGGGCTTAGATTAAACTCTTGAGCTCCTTTATTTACTCTACCTATCTACTTATCTGTAAAGATTATACAGTTTGGTCATATTTTATTCTCTATCTATGAACATAGAAATTGAAAACATGAAATAGCCAGGTTTATACAATTTGACCATTCATGGATTATGACATAAGTGACAAGCTGCACACAATCTTTTTCTTTTTCACCAAAGCAAATGGTAGTGGCATTTTGACTTGCACACTTTCATGGTCTTTTCATTTTTCTTGGGGTTCATTTTTCATCTTTTTGAACCTTTTTCATTCTTTTTATCCTTTGATTTTTCTTCTAGGATATACCCTCTTTCCATTTTTTAATTTTTTGATTTTTTACAAATATGGAAAACATTTGCAGAAAGCAAAGGTATGTACATATTTCAGAGATAAACTAAGTCAATCATAAATTATCACACCTATTGGTATAGGAACATAATAGTGGCTCCACTTGGTGATGGCTTTCCCTGGTGGAAAGTCAAGAACTGTAGATCAATGGCCTTTTGAGAGACTGTGATTTTACTCTGCAATTTCCCTTGATTCTATTGCTTTATTGATATATATGACAGAGATACTCTTGAAGCTTAGGGCCTTCTCTTCAGGCTTTAACTCCAAAACTTACCATCCAATCAACACTAAACATTATGAAGGATATAGTATGTACAATCTGAACTGGTAAAATTAGTAAATTGGGTCAACGTAATGTTTCAACATTCGACCATTGACAGGTCCTCCTTCTATCTCTGCACCATCCAATTCTTTGAGAAAATAAGAATTGTTCCCTCTAAAGGCATATATAATGTATGGGCCTTTCCACAAGAAGTCAAACTTCCCATGTTTCCCTTTGTCTTCTCTTCTGGAATCCCACTTAAAAACTTTGTCACCAAGATAGAAGTCTTCTGCCTTGGTTCTTTTATTAAAAACTTTCTTAAGTTTTTCTTGCATTACTTGGGCTCTGAGGTATACTTCTTCCCTGGTTTGCTGCAGGTGAATATTTTGAATGATTCTTCTCTGTATATCATTTTCTTCAACTTGATATTCCTGGAGCAGTTTCATAACTGGAACTCCTAATGATGAGGGGAAAATTGCCCCCATCCCATAGACTAACTAATAGGGATTGGTACCAATAGATTTCTTAGTTGTAAGCATGTCTGCCCATAAAGAATTGATCAATTTCTTGTTCCAAGTTTTCTTATTGTCTTCCAACAATTTTTTAATAATATAATTAAGCTTTTGTTGGAGGATTCGGCAAGTCCATTTCCTTGGGGCAGTAGGTTGGGGAGTGGCCAAGGGTTATATGGTATTTATGACAGAAACCAATCATTCTTTTTTATTTAAATGTTGCAGCATTGTCTATGATAATTTTGTTGGGGCAACCAAATCTAGACAGAATATTAGCCTCTAGGAAACCTATGATAACAGTGTCAGTGGCTTGTCTGGAGGGAATGGATTCTATCCACTTGGTGAAGTAATCTGTGGCAGTCAGTATCCATTTATGTTGAGCAGAAGAGGGGGGATGAATTTCACCAATGAAATCTAGACCCCATTGTTGAAATGGTTTTTCTGTAGAAATGGGTTTCAAAGGTAAAGGCAGAAGTTTTCGTTTTCCTTCAAAGATCTGACACTTGTGGCAGGAGGTTACAAACTTTCTTACATTAGAAAACAAGGTTGGCCAGTAGAACCCAGCCCTCAGGATTTTATCAGCTGTTGTCTTCCAGTAGAGGTGTCCTCCACAATCACCTGCATGAAATTCTTGGACTACTTTGTCAGATTCTTCCTTTAATAAACAGTTTAACAGAATGCCTTCAAGATTTTTCCAAAATAAAGTATTATCCATTATGCAGAATTTTAAAGATTTCATTTTCAAAAACCTAATTTTAGTTCTGGACAACCCTGGCGAAGCTTGCAAGTTTTGTAAAACATATACTATATCAGAATACCAATGTGAGTCTAAAAATTCCTGGTTGATCTGTGGATTCACCATCTCCTCTTCATTATCTAGTTCTGGAATAAAATTTATACCTAGGGCTTGGCAATTAGTTTCAACCATGAGTTTAGCCAGCCCTTGGCCTTTGATTAACTTTGTAGGTTTGATCTCTATGTCATACTCTAATATGGTGGCTACCCACTTTCCCCATTTTCCATCAACTCCATTTTGGGTGAGAATGTCTTTGACTACAACATTGGGAATATAAGCTACAATATGAGAATATAAGATATAGACTCGAAAATATTTGATGGCTTGTACCAAAGCAAAAGCCTGTTTTTCCATGATATTATACTTTAAGGATGCATATCTTAGAGCTTTACTAAAGAAATCTATTGGTTGTTCAAATCCTTGATCATTTTTTTGTAGTAAAACTACAACAATACTATGTTCAGATGCAAAGGAAAAAATAAAAAATTCTTTGTAAAACATTGGACTTATGAGGACTGGTGTTCGAGTTAAGGCTAATTTTATTTTTTCGAATGATTTTTTAGCCTCCACTGTCCACTTCATAGCTGAATATTTTTTCAACATGTTATTCAATAATCTAATTAGTTCAGCTAGACTAGAGATGAATCTTCTTAAAAAAAATATTTTTACTAAAAATTCCTGAAGTTCTTTAATGTTTCTTGGGTCAGGTATTTGCAAGATAGCTTCAATCCTAGTTGGGTTAATTCAGATTCCATCTTTGGAGATAATGTGGCCTAAAATTTTTCCTTCTTCCAAACCAAATAAAGACTTCTTTGGGTTCAGAGAAATGCCAACTTGCCTGAGATGATCCAAGTGTTGTTGATCTGACTTAGAAAACACTGTGATATCATAAAGCTATATAACCAGGAAGTCATGGATTTCCTTTGCAAAGGAAATATCCATTGCCCTTTGAAAGGTGGCCCCTGCATTTTTCAATCCAAAAGGCATTTTAACATACATGAAGGTGCCCCATGGGGTTGTCAATGCATTTTTTGCTTGGTCATCAGGATGGAATAAAATTTGGTTGTAACTCGAGAATCCATCTAAAAGTGAAATCCTTGTGGAACCTACTACCCTTTGAAGTATGTGGTCCATTTTAGGTAAGGGATAGTTGTCTTTGAGTGAGACTTTGTTCAAGTTTCTAAGGTCAACACACAGTTTGATTTCTCCTATTTTCTTTCTTGTAGGGACAAGATTGGATACCCAATCTGAAAACCTAATGGGGGCAATGATTCCTGCTTCATACATTCGTTTGATCTCTTTTTCAATGGAAGGTAATAAAACATGATTGATTCTTCCTAAATTTTGCCTAAAAGGTTTCTGATCTTGTTTCATAGGGATAGTGTGTTGTATAATGCTGGTATCATAGGATTTTAAGTCTTCGTAACTCCAGGTGAAAACATCCTGGAATTCTTTCTTTAGCTCAATATATTTCAGTTTTTCATTAGGGCGTAATGATTTAGCAATTTTATTAGCTTAGGATTCTCTTGAGTTCCTATGTTGCATTCTTCAATATCTGCTTTCAAGGGCTCCATCTTAGGCTCTTTAGGAATATCATTGGAGTCAAATAAGTCCTCCAAAGGAGTTAATCCCTTGGGTAATTGGTTATCTTTGAGATTTATGACTTCAGTTTCATCATCAATTATTTCATCAATATCCATTTGTTTTAAGTCCTGAATATATGTTTTTATGAATTTAGTAGGGTGAAGCATGTTTATTGAGTTTCCTTCCAATTTGTTAATGTCTAACTCATTAGTGTGATCAAAATCTGAAATCATGTCTACATCTATATTAATGCTAGCAAATTCTTCATCTAATATCAGAAAGTGATTAATCTGCTTATTATTTTCAAAAACTTGCTAGTTCTTCAGATTATCAGGTATAGCTGGCCTGTGCCTAACCTCAGCAGTATACTGGTGAATGGGTTGAAAAGGCAATTTGTAGGTGCTGGCAAACATAGCCAGGCTATGAGCTTGCATGTTATGTTTTCTAGGAATGGTTGCAAGCTTGGTTTTTTAAAAAGTGTTAAGGATTTCTACAACTATACCTATGTAAAGTCCTAATCTAGGGCTTTGGTTAGGTAAGCATCATTAATATGTTTAACTATCAATTCAAAATCTCCCATAATTGACACTCTTATAGCTCCTAAGCTTTTAACCAATTTAAGACCTAATATGAGGGCTTCATATTCTTGCCATGTTGTTTATACATTTGAAATTTAACCTATAGGCATGTCCTCTGCATGATCATTTTCTAAGTCATAAATCCATACTCCTACCCCTGCACCTAATTTGTTTACTGAACCATCAAACTCCAAATGCCATAAGATTTCATGTTCATAGTTTTCATCCAGGGTAGTGGAATCTTTCTTAGCTAAGGCATCTGGATTTTCTTTGTCATCTGATATCTCTTGAATTTGGACAGTTGACTTTTCTTTTACAATTTCTTTTGGTTCTGCTACTATATCATTTGGAGTATCTTCTGGGTTAGTTTCTGCATTAGAAGGAATAAAAGAATCCATATCAGAATGCACTGAGTAAATAGGAAAGTTTTGAGGTCTCTCCTAACTACTCTCTACATACTTCATTAAAGTTTCTCTATATAGCTTCTTTGGTTGTCCAAAAGCAGATATGGTGGCATATGACATGTCTAATTGTAGAGACCCTTGGAGTTTGGCCCCCCGGGATCTGAACAACAGCATGCCATACTTGGGTGGAATATCTACTACAACAATGTCCATGAGTATAGTTTTGGCAAGGTATTGAACCAAAGAAACACACAAATCCTTTATAAGTCATAAACACCTCACTTGAATCGAATCAAAGGAAAATAAATCCCTATAGGGTCTAGTGATGTCTAAGTTAATTTTCTCTATAACAGACTTGGGCATGAGATTGTGCGAGGCACCAGAGTCAAACATGGAATTATGTAAAATATTGTCATGGATATTAAGACTGACATGGAAGGGTGGTATCCCTCCTTCCATTGGTTTCCCATTTACCTCAGGGCCAAAAATTAACTCGGGCTGGTCATCAAAGAGATTTATAAAATCTTCATTATCAATGATATTTAATGTTTTGTTTATTTGAGATCTGTAAGTATCATGTTTTACCAGTTCTGTCAAAGGAACATAAATTTTAAGCTTGGCCACCTCTGCTCCAAGGTTAAATGGCAAAGGTGCTTTGTCTGTTTGAACATTAGGAGTTCTGGCAGCAGTGTTTTCATCTTTTTTCAGGGCTTGGAGCATTTTTTGCTGATTTTCCTAATACAATTTTTGGAGACTCTTCCACTGTTTCCTTGGGGGGAAGTGAAGTGGAAGGTTGTTCATTATTGGGCTGACTATCAGATACATCTTCTATGGTGGGGCTGGGAGGATTTTGATTTGTTTTAGAAAGGATCTGAAGTGTTTTTGTCACTAGAACTATTTTACCCTTTTTAGGTTGATTAGGGCCTATTTTTTGGTTTGGTTCCGGGGCATCAATATTTTTTTTGCTTCTTAAATTACACTGTTTATTTACCTCAAAAATAGCATAAGCATACCCCTGCCTGAAATCAAATGATTCCCCTGTTTGGGTCTGGAATTGTTGGAGCACATGGGACTCTTAGTTGTCCTAAGTTAGGAAGACACCTTCCTCATCATCTAGACCCATTAAATTGATCTGAGTGTCTAATTCAGGGTCTTCTGAGTGGGAGGCCTCTGCATACTTTTCTTGGAAAGGTGGTTTGATATTCTTGTCAGAAATATTCTTTCCCGCATTTTGGTTCTGATTTTTCCTAAAGTTAGGATTTCTCCCTGAATTAGCCTGTTGGCCATCACAGGGAGATTTCCTTTCAATAGTTTCAACTTTGTCCAATAATCTATCCATTACTTTGACTATAGCAACGATCATTTGTTCAAAGGGTGTATTTTCTTCTTTTACAGTTGTTATTCTCTAATTCCTAGCTTTGTCTCTTTTGGAAAGTAGGTTAGCCTCAACACTTACTACTACACTCTGCATTTCTTCCAGAGTGGGGGGGTTCCTTTCTCTTAACTGAAAAGCCATATATGAATCAAATCCATCAGAAAATTTGATCAAGGCTAAACCAGGTGAGGATCTAAGGTTGAATGGAATGACACTATAAACACTATTGAACCTAGTGCAATAGTCGTGAACGGTTCATGAGGTCCCCTTCTAAGGTTCTCATATTTAGATAAAATCTGCAGGGGGTCCTTCTTTTTCTCCCACCTATTCAAGAATTTTTGGTAGAGAACTCTTAAGCTATCTATACTTTGGGATGTTAAAGATCTAAACCAGGTTCTAACTTCCCCAGACAGACTCTGAACAAAAATTCTCATTTAAACGTCAAAGGTGTCAATTTCATATATCTCAAAATAGTCTGTGATTTTCTTAGTGTGTTGTTGAGCTGTGTAGGTTCCAGTGCCATCAAAAGTAGTAATTTTATTATGATAGTCCTGAGGCATGGCACCTAGGGGAGCAAGAATCACAAGGGGAGTATATCTATTGGCCATGATTCTAGGTTGGGTAGTAGTGTGAACGGGAGTTGGAGTAACAAGAGGTGTTTGGGTTGTGGATGAAGAACTGGAGGTGGTGATGGGATGTTAGGTGATGATTGGCTGGAGAGGAAGTGAAGGGATGAAGGGAGGGGTGGAATGGATTTCAGAAGAGTGAGGGAATAATGATGAACTAGCAGAAAGAGAAGTAGTTTCAGAAAGTTCAGGTGTTCTATCGGTGGTAAGAGATGACTGAGTGGAATTCTGCAGATATCGATCAATCGACAAATTGGCTCGTTGGGTTTCAAGTTCTCTGAGGAATTCTGGATCTTGGACTAGGTCCAAGAGTTCACTGTTGGATGTGGTTCTAAACAAAGAGAGTTCAAAATGTTCATCAAAGGGAAGGTCTTCTAGGAAAAGCCACTCAATAGGGCATGAATGTGATCTAAACAAATGTCTAAGGCTAACTGAACTTTCTTGTCTTCTAATGATTCTTGGAATCAGGTTGGGATTTTCAAACACAGGGAGAGGATTTGGATCAGGGTTAGCCCTAGTGTAATGAGTTCTTCTTGAAGCCAGATTTCGAGCCTTTCAATGCTATTCTTTTATGGATTTTTCAAAATAACTTCTATCACTCCTTTAAGATATTTCAAATTAAGCTTTTTAGGTTTCTTAAAGGTTTGTTTCAACTGAGGATTAGTTCTTCCCAGTGGAGTCGCCACTATGTTATCACTCAGATTTTCCTTAGAAGTTATTGGAAAGAAGGAAAGGATCCAATGTAACTACAAACCAATCTTTTAGACTCAGGTTCTAGCCAACCTAAGTCCAGAGAGGGCTCTCTCTTTATGATTTAGTTTTTTTTGTCGGGATATTAGGCTAGTTATAAAAGTTTAAGGGTGTTTTGATTTTGATTGGGTAGTGGAATTCTAGGAATAGATGGGTAGATCAAGCCTTCAGTCCATTGGGCTATGGAGTCAAAGAAAGAGTAGCTTAACTAGATCAGATCAATTGCTAAAGGAGGAATTCACAAGGCAAGCTAGTACAACAAAAATTGAATCTGTGGGTCGAAATGGATGAGGTAATCCTAATCAAGGTATAAGGGAAATGAAGAATCTTTAAACCAGGATCAGGATGAGGAAGAGAGCGAGGTCAATGGTAAAGGGCAGTTAAGAATCCTTCACTTTTGACCTAAGGGAAAAACTACGGAAGTAGGGGAGCAAATAAGATTTCCTAAACCAAGGTAATTCAGTAGAAAACAGTGAGAATGTAAACATGTCAAAACAAAGAGCTTAAAGCTAATTCTAAAATATTTTTCTTTTTTTACTATTCAGATTTTATAAAGAAAACATGTGAATATTTATAACATGATGAGAAAATGATAATAACATGAAGAGATGATACTTATTTGGTTACCATCGTGCACAAGGATCTTGTGAAATGCCTTTAACTTTATTTCATGATCCAATAGCTAATTCAGACTTGATTACAACAACTCACTAGCTTGATATGAAATGTATACCAGAAATGTCTTTGAATCCACCCTATTGACTTCAATTTCTGAAGTATTTATACAAAAATTACACAAACATACCTCATAACCATATGAGATTTATTATAGGAAATATAAAATATCTTTTACATAAAGATAGATACAGATGAAAAATAGATTGTTGCTATCCCTTTATTTATGAACGAGTTGGATGTTGGAACTCAGATTTTCCTCTTGCAGTTTCTTTTGTAATTGTGTGCTGGATCTTCTTCTTAATTTCATCTGCTGACACTCTTTACCTATGTTTTGATACTCTTTACCTATGTTACCAGACCTTACCGTAGTAAATATTTTATACTTTACAGATTTACTACAGTAAGTTATGGAATCTCTGTCATATTAGTCCACCATTCATCATTTGTTATTTTCATTCTGACCAATTTCCTGTACACTCCGTCAGCTTCAGTGTAATTTGAAAAATTGGGTTGGACAGTGAACAGGTGTTTCACTTCATGTTCAATATAAAAAAGATTTTCTAAGCCATCATAAATCACCTTTCCTGTAGATAGTGCTTTTTCTATAGAAGAGTTAGCTTGACTTCTGGTTTGTTTGTGCAGTTTGTCATTTATGACCAGTAGGCCTGGAAGGCCTTTGTCTCTTAGAATGCCATATTTTAACATAAAATCATCTATGTCCTCCTGAATACTTTGACATCTTTTTTTCAAATTAAGAATCAAGTTCTTTTTAGTAAGAACTTTCTTAGTTTCTAGGATGGTGGTACTTCTATCCTCAATTTCCAATTGCTCCAGCTGGTGCCTATTTCTTCTGTTCAAAAAATTAATCAATTGGGTTGCCTCTTCAGGTTTCTCTCCCAATTCTTCTCTGGTTTTCTGTATGGCCTCCACAGCTATTTTAACTAGCTCAGTCTGTTCAAAAATGATTTGGATAGAAGGCCAAATATCATTGATGGAATCAATGATATTGGTCCATAAGATATCTTTAATATCTCTCAAAGGTTTTTCTAATGTTAAGTCCTTTTCCAGGACTTTGATTCTTTCTTCCATCCTTCTGTTTTTCCTTTCTTCTTCTTTATTCTGAATCTGTGCAAGCTCATAATTGGTTTCTAAGCTTGACATTTGTTCTTTAAGTCTCTTCAACTCAGTTGTCTGGATGCTCATTTGTTCCATGGATTTCATCATTTCATTTTCCTTTTCTGATGCTGAATCTATGTTGGCTGGTTTACCTGTAGTCAAAGTGGTCCCTGTTATTGGCAGTGTTGTGACTGGTGGAAGTGTTGGTGCCAAGGCAGTTGCCAAAGTGGAAGGCACAACTGTAGAAACTATGGGAATAACAGTCTGAGAAGTGGTTGACTCACTTTGCTTAGACTGTATTGCCTTTTCCAATTCGTCCTCAGTTTCCTTTAGCTGGTCATTTAGTCTTAGGACCAGGTCCATAAGTTCTTCCTCCTTTTTCCTTTCTATAATTTCTGCAGTTTGGGGATGATGGAGTGGAGGGATCTTAAGCTGCTTTTTCAAGGCAGCAATGTCATCATTCTTCTTTTTAATTAACAGTTCAGCTGCCTTCACATCTTTGGGATCATGTCCCAATTCTATTATCAGATCTTCTAAAGCTTTTATTCTGGTGTCCTTAGCCTGAGAGGAAGCTTTTTCTAATTGCAGTTGTGCAGAGGTGTTATGCAATGAATTTTGCAGTTGATGGGCTACAATGGCTTTGCTAGTTAAAGTAGAATAAACCATTTCCCCGGTCTGCTTATGTAGTTCTATTTGGTCAATAGGATGAATATCCTTTGCCAATACTTCAAAATTAGTTTTAAAGTAATCTTCCATGGATTTTGGCTGCTGTATAGTGGGCTTGAGGAAACTCATCTGCATTTTCCCTTCCTTTATGTCAAAAGCTGACATAAGTCTGGTTTGGTTGGTTGGGGCCATTTTGAGGTAATGGGCATAAGTTTGTGCTTTCAATTTCTCATTCCTCACTTTTATTTCTTTATACTTACCCTCGATATCCAGGCTTTGTTCTGAGGAAGCCCAGAAGGATGAAACCTCTATGCTCTACTATCTTTCCAATACTGGCATATGTGAAGGAGATGGGGCCCCACTTGTTGGGATAGTTTGCATGCTCTCTGTCCTTTCTGCCACTGTGTTGCCTATGGTCTCCTCAATGAACTCTTCTTCTGCATAGGGATTCAACCTTTGCCTTTTAGCAAAGGTTTGATCAGTAGGCCTGCTGGAAGGAGTGGCCTCTTCCCGGTCTCTTTTAGGATTCCTTTCCTCATTGAGAGGAGTTTGTAAAACTGGAGGGTTGCTCATGATTTGCTGAGGTGTAGCTAACTCCTCTGAAATTTAGGGATGCTGTGACTCTTCTTGTTGTCCTGAAGTTCCTGCTTGGTCTGATGTATCTTGATGCTCTGATGGTTGAGTGCTAGGTTCGTGTGACTGTTTTGGTGATGAAGTCTCTCCTGGCAACTGTACAAACAAATTTTCATCAATCTTCCTTTCAAAATTAACCATACATTGTTAGCTTCAACTTGTGTTTTATCCCGGTCTATTAGAGTTCCTTCCACCCCTTTAGACTAATTTTCATATTTCTCAATCTCTGGGATCATATGGTGGATGTAGGGGGATATCTTATGATTTTTCCTTCTGTCACAGATGAAGCTATGAGGGTCATACGACCAGATGAAGCTCTTTTTTAATCTCAATCTCCCAAGGATTTCCACTCCCTCTTGCCCTGCTCTTCTATTGTTGCAAATAAATGGGCCTAGGTGATCCTTTATCCTTAGCTGAGCTTTCTTCTTAGTCTTTACAAAGTGGATCTAATCAGAATTGATCAATTTCTTGTAGTACTCGAGAGAAAATAATCGTATGGGGAGATATTTGGTTAGTTTATAGGGAGGCAACTCACACCCATAAATTCTGATCTCGGTATGGTTCTGGTACAAGTACCATTCCCCAACCTTGTATTGCTTAGATAACTGAAGATCTCTTTTAATATCTGCACTAATCCTGGGAGGAGGATTTCCCAATAACATAGTAGTTACTAGATGTACAAATAAGTCAATGAAATCTGTGTAAGGATGAGGAGAAGAACTAGAATAGTGGAAAATTGAGGTCCAAAAGATAGCAAACCTAGGATTCCCTTTAGTATCAAGCTTTTGGATAGAGAAAGGGAATTTATCAATTTGGTAGTAGAGAAAAAGATGATACAAGAATGAATAATATTTAAATAATCTCTCATTCTATAATCTCATGAATTGGTCATGCATCTTATCTACAATTAGCATAGTCAAATTTGGTTGTGGGAGGTTGACCAGGGGTAAAAATAGAGATGTAGGCAAAGGCCACCTCATCTACATACTCATTAGTGATAAAACCCAAAATGCAAGAAATCATGGTGATGATATCCCTGCCCAGATTAGTAAAGAAGCATGACATGTAAGGAGGGGGGTCTTTTGGCCTGTATTTTTCTTCAATGAAAGTCTGACAGATTTGGGTAATTTTGGAACTGGACAGCTTTGAATATTTTTCAAGTAAATCGGCAATGGAAAGGGGAGTGAGGTCCTGACCAGGCTGCAACTGTAACATCTCATTTATGGATTCGGCTGTAATGGTGAATAGGATTTTCTGGTCTGGGGACATTACAACTCTCATATTAGGGTCGTAGTTTGCATGGCATTGGTGGATAATATCTGGGAAAATATGGATAGTGGGGAATTGATACTTAGGTAGGTTTGATTCCCAAAGACCTATTTTATCAGCATGGTTCAGATAATTGTCCCGGTACTTACAATATAACTTCAAGGGGGTTTCATCAAAAGTAAGGTCCTTTATTTGAAAATCTCTATCGGCCAAGGGAAGGTGGTCCAAATCCCTATGGGGAGGAGTAAGTGGCATGAAATTTAGAGCAACGGGAGCTTCCATCTTTTGTTATTGTGTATTCAAGGACGTCGGGAGGGAAATTCAGGGATCTTATGGAGAACCAGGTTGTTCTAGGGAGTATTCAGAGTATTGGACCACTTAAATTTTGATAAAAACAGTCAATTTTTAAAGAGATTCGGTCTTGGTTTGATATGAACATAGGGTTTTCTAGTAGATGTGGATAAATACTTGGTTATGGTGGTACAGGAAACAGAATGGCACTGGTGTGTAGTCTGGATGGGGCGTGCTAGTCTGCAGTGGCGATTAGGAGTTCAACGACTTCTTGGAGTTGATGGTTTGAACGCAAGGTGACAGCATGAACGTGCTTCTATGTGCATGGAGAACAGGAGGTTATATTGTTTTGGTAAAATAAAAATAATGAGTGTTTTCATTTTATTTGCAAAGTCAAAATTTTTGGGGGGTGTGGTGAAAGGGACAGATTGCACCAGTCAATGGATGGGACATTTTATCATTTAGCGATGGTGGTAAGCGAAAGTGGTAATGGTTTTCATCGCATAGATTTTGAGCACTAGGCAGTATTTGGAGAGGTCTGCCCAATGCCATTGATTGGGCAACACGTAGCGGCGGGCAAATAGTGAAACCGCTCACATCGGGCAGGCAAAGTTCGGTATCAGAGGCCATCTGATATGAGCATTGACCGTCAGATCTCAAAGGGTAAGATCGTATGGTGATCGGGGTGCGGATTTGATTAGGAGTTAATGGAGGGGCCTGATGGGAACTAATTGCGGATTTAGGGAAATTAATAACATCGGGGGTGATGTGATTGGGCGAGGATAGATTATTAATTAACCACAGATTGGTTAATTAATCTTTGTTATTTGGCGGGAGTTTTAGGTTATTAATTAATCGCAAATCAATTAATTAATCCCTTATTTTAATTATTTTATTATTAAGGCTTATGTTTCAAACCTCAGGGATGAGATTATTAACATATGGGGTTTTTAACAATAAAATATATGGGAAAGGGATGATTTTTGGGATTTAATACATAAGTAAAATCAGTTGTTAATATGAGATGAAAAGTAAAAGTGCACTAAGTATAATGCATTTAACATTAATTTGTTTTTCATATTAAAACATTATAACTTAGGCTAAAGGGATTTTGTGGGGTAATTACTTTTCCTTAGCAAATAGTGAATTTACTTAGGGAAAAGGGGTTTTTAGAGGAAGTGAATAAATGATGAAGGGGTGAATGTTGATGAGGAGTTTTTAGCACCTTTGACCTTATAAGTTGTTGGGCCGAGGGTCTGGTCCCTCCAAAAGTCAAAGAAATGCTCTGAGCCCCTTTAACTTAAGGTTTTTGGAACTTTTACTTGTGGGAAATTAGTTACAATAAGGGGTAAAATGAATGAGGAAATTAATCATGTAACCTTGTAAATGTGTCTTTGTCATCCATGCTTTGCCAAAGTAATGTAATGATGAAAGAAAATGATTTTAGCTTTCAACTTAGACATTCATCATACATAATTCTACAACCAATCATGTACTTACCCACCTATACATCCTACCATTTTTACTTCTTTTATTAGTGTGCACTTAAACCGACAAACCCTTATTGAACTTTTCTTTTCTTTTACAATTGAAATCTATCTAAGTCTATCCTTATTTCATCCATGGGCATAGATTAAACTGTTGAGCTCCTTTATTTTCTCTACCTATCTACTTATCTGCCAAGATTATACATTTTGGTCATATTTTATTCTCTATCTATGAACATAGAAATTGAAAACATGAAATAGCCAGGTTTATACAATTTGACCATTCATGGATTGTGGCATAAGTGACAAGTTGCACACAATCTTTTTCCTTTTCACCAAAGAAAATGGTAGTGGCATTTTGACTTGCACACTTTCAAGGTCTTTTCATTTTTCTTGGGGTTCATTTTTCATCTTTTTTGACCTTTTTCATTCTTTTTATCCTTTGATTTTTCTTTTAGGATATACCCTCTTTACATTTTTTAATTTTTTGATCTTTTACAAATATGGAAAAGATTTGCAGAAAGCAAAGGTATGTACATATTTCAGAGATAAACTAAGTCAATCATAAATTATGACACCTATTGGTATAGGAACATAACAAGTCCCATTGATCCTTCAGATTTTGGTGTGTTGTGTTCACCCCTCTCGAATCTTACATTTGATTTTCATGAGGATAAAGTTTTGGACGGAGTTGGTTTTGAACAACCAATCTATGCTATCATTCTTGATGGGTATGTGTGGGAATATGAACAAGAATCTGCAGTGAAGGACGACCCCCTGTTGTCCACACCTCGTCCGATTTATCCTGACATATTCCATGATTCATCCATTCTGTTCCATCTTGTGAAAATTCGTTTCTGGATGTTTCTATCTCCAATCATTCGCAAAACACGTGGAATGCTAATTTTTGGTTGCATTATGAAGAGCACAAACCTATCTTCCCTAATCCTCTGAATATCTCATCTTAACTTTACGGAAACATAAAGGGTGAAATTTACCACTTTTCATAATCCTCTCTTTACAATTCGTTAGATCATGAGGATGTTGATGTCCATCATCTTGAACTTTCTGATCGTGGCACTCATGATCTTTTAATCCATTCATCCAATCATGATTTTGACTTGTCAACTAGATATTTCTAAGCCACCAATCTTTGATGATCCATCTTTTGATGAATTGGAAACTCCTCAAGCTATAGAGGCACTTCAGCCCAAGTTGATGGTTATGTCAAGTTCTCGTAGCCTTGAGGTCATTTTCACTTTGAATCAGAAATATGTTGAATATTTCGAGGCTCCTCATCACTCTGTTGTTCACATTGAAAGTCAATCTATCTTATCGTTTTTGCATCCTCCACCAGAATCACACCAGCCTATTACTCATGCATTGGAGCAGTCATACATAGAAAGCATTGTTGCAAAAAATATTTTTTCTTCTTTCTTTATGTTTGCTCATTTTTCATGTTCGAAGGTGTGTACATGATACATCCGCAAAGTGCCTTTCATTTGTTTTCCATATTTTCTTTTATGTGGATGCATTCATGCTTCGAACGTATTGGTTTGCATTGTTTTATCTTTCTTATCTACTGGTTTTCTTGCATATATTTCTCGTTGATCATGCTCTCGCCTTCATGGGCCAACCAATGCAACAATGGATGCATTAGAAGTATCACTTCATGTGAGTTAGCCTATGTTCTGCTTGGGTTAGGAGTAGGAAAAGTTTTTCTTTTTTTCTGTTTTTTTCTTGATATGGTTACTTTATCTTTCTTTGTCTTTCTTCTTCCCTTTGTTTTTTTTCTTTTTCACCTGTAGGTTAGTTTTAGCAAGAAACCGCGTCTCGCTTCTTCGAAAAGAAAGGTGAAATCCAAGAGGAACTTGTACAACTATCAACACTTAGTTATTTGTCTATTCCCTCTATTTGTGTGAGTCTTGCGTTTCTTATAGTCGATGATACCCTGATGGAAAATACATTCCTTTCAGAGAGAGTCATGGTGAAATCACGATGCTTGCACTCCTAACTAGTACAACCTACTCTAACCGGTTTTCTATTTTTGGTTTACCCTTGCCAACTCAGTGAAGTAGAGTAAGGAGAGGGGGGAAACCTCAATAAGTATGTTAGAGGTATATATAAATATTCTTCTCTGAGGGGACAATCTCTTTTTCTCTTAATAAGTTAGGATCCCTCTTCCACCTCATGA
This sequence comes from Pinus tabuliformis, assembly GCA_031772625.1. Taxonomy (NCBI): domain Eukaryota; kingdom Viridiplantae; phylum Streptophyta; class Pinopsida; order Pinales; family Pinaceae; genus Pinus; species Pinus tabuliformis. The sequence goes on along the minus strand of CM062809.1, from coordinate 259,381,610 downwards.
AATAAATAAGTGCCTGTGCACAGTTATTTGAAAGTGAAAAAAATAAAATAAAGGGTGAAAGAAGAGAAAGGATTCATGCACAGAGGTGAAGAAAATAACTATGCTAGGGTACTGTCCAGGCTCACTAGAAGCTGAGTAATGTTTGTGTTCATAAAGGGATTCCACTGGGTTATTTTTCAGGCCTACTGGCAGCCGAGCAACACTAGAGATGAAACTAAAACTCTGATAGTCTATTTTACTTCTGCATCTATATACCCCTTATCCCCAATCAAAACAGCTTAGTTGGAATTGGCTTGGTATGTGTGCTACCGATAAAGAGAATGCTAGGGGTTGTTGGACCTCTGAGATAGTAATAGGTTAGCTACCAATGCCAGAGCATCTAAAATAATTGTTTTGGGGTTTTTGGTTTTAGTTTTGGGAGACCAATGAATGAAGACAGATGTAGAATTGAAATACTTAATCCTTTGGATAATATTAATATCTCAGCAAAGGGATGCTATAAAGCTTTACATAGTGATATCGATCAAATAGTAATGAGAAGAAGACAGAAAATAATATGATTATCACAGTTTCCAGACTGTAAAACAAAACAATCATAAGTGTGAAAACCTTCTAAACTATGTTCCAAAGATTCAAGGCAGTATACTTAAGCTTACAAAAGATACTGATGATTTATTAATTAGAGGGGATTAGCTAAACAAACGGTTCATTAATCCATTCTCTTAATAGATGATCACCTCAGAAGTTTATAGGAATAAATTGAAACACAATTATTCCTACCTAGATATCTCTATAACTCATAAGCATATGAAGAAAAACATAATGATTGATAAATGGAAAAACTTACATGATAACACAAACTGTGTAAAACCAAATTCAGAATCCTTTGCTTTGTATTAAGGTTCCAGAAAGACTGAGTACATCAAGTGTCTAGAAGAGTTTCCTTCAAAGGTGCAACTAGGTTCAAAGTAGAATGAACAGTCATGACTTAACAAGCAATGAACAATGAACCTTGAACCCATAACATCCCGAGAAGAGAGTTATTTATACAATAATGAAACTATGAAAATATCCTAAAATTGATTAAGATTTATTCAAGGAAAGGAAAGATCTCCATGCAAGAAGATAGGGGCAGCTATTGAACTACTTCTTCTTGTCCCTTTTATTCAGGTTGTGTTGGCTTTGTTAGTTGATATTTTTCCTTTTAAGTTGCTTGATTGTTTGTATCCTTTACGCTGGTTGATCCCTTCTGTTATCTCAAAATCAGGCCTTGGAAGGTTGCAAACCAGGAAGACTTCAAGTAACTGTTTCAGACCAATCTTTCAGCTAAGGCTTAGCCTCCTTAGCCTGAGAGGGCTCTCTCAAAGGATTGAAGGTTTGTGATTATAATTGAGATGGCTAACTCTTTATAAAACAAATAGGAATGAGGCTGGTAAAATCTGAATTAACAAGCATCCATTGGTCTCATGGAGTCATACGTAATTTAGTATCAACAGTGAATTGGCTTCGCAATAAAATCAAGGCATTCAGACTTGAATATAGATAAAGTATAGTAGACACAAAAGGGACAGTATTTGAGCATATGAAGGAAATTAGAACACTACAAGTGATTTCTAAGTAATCAAGTACTCATAATACTGTATATAACATGAAAGACAACAAGAGGAATTCATACATTGAAGTCACTATGATTCTTGAGCAGCAGAAGCCATTTACTGTATTACCAAAGAAACAGAGTCTTTACATAAGCTTGACAACAGAGCTTTTTTACATAAACTTCCAACCCTGATTACATTTCCCTTTCTCCTATTTATAAAGTTCTTCTACCTGACTGAGATTCCTCCTCAAACCTGAGGGGAACTCGAAATCTATTTCTAATGACACCTGTTCAACTTTTAACTGCCTATTAAATATAACAAACTATAACTAGACTTTCTAGAGATTTAAATCAAGTAGGAGTCTAACTCCTTATTATGATAGTAATAGCCTTGATTACACACATTCTCGTTCTTTGACATCTGGTCCCTTTTTAGTTTGGCTGTGATGAATGTTCAAAACTCCATGCTGGTCTTCAATGTCACATCTTCTCCATTTCCCTAAAACATAGAAAACTACCCTTGCTCATCGATCTTTAGTTTGCCTCAAAATTTTCGAATCCAAAGAAGCATGTCCTTTATCCTTGATTATCCAAAATGTAACAGATGGCCACGTCCTTGATGTGTTGTCCACCTCTTTTATGTGTAAAGGAAAAAATTCTTTCAAGCTGTTTTGACCTATCTTCAACTGTGGGAAATGTGCTCACTTTATGACAAAAATTTAAAGTTGGATTCGAATCCATACTTTCTCCACCTGTCTTGATCTGGTTGAATGTTTATAGCTTCAGATGATGCCTTGTATATATTCCCCTTTCAAAATTCTCGTTTATGTTTCAAAACCGGTTGATTGATATTGGTTGTTTAGCTTCAGCAGTTTCGTAGCACGCTATGAAACTGCTGAGTTGTTTCAAAAATCATAATTTCAACCCAAAACTTTGCTATTTGAGCACTTTGTTGTTTAAACATTCTTTCAACTGTTCCAATACCTTCCAAAACTGAATGGGAATGTTTGAAAAGATTATAATACTAAGCAAAACCATCAAAACTTTAAAACATATCCTTACTTGAAGTGAGATTTCTTTATGGAGATTCTTTTTGCTGGTTCAATTGTATCTTTAAGTCTTCAATTTCTTTCTTCATTAATTTGATCCTAGACCTGAGGTTTGTATTGACTTTTCTGATAAATTGAGCTACTTTTATTGCAGGAGTAGTCCAGCTACGGAATTGAACATTAAAATCAACCACCTCAGGAATTTGAAATGTTTGGTCCTCCCATCAAGCTTGCATTTGGTTGAAATAAGCCTCCTTAGCTGCAAATTTCCTAGCAGCTTTCTTCAATCTAGCAATTTCAAAGTTGGCAAATTCCACTCTCCTTTTCAAGTCTTCCACACTACCTTCTTCTTGAGTGGAAACTGCTTTGCCTTTATCCTTTCTTTGATGAAGCCGTGTCACCTCCCCCGTTTCATCAGCTCTTGGTGGTACCTCCTGTACTTGTTTGAACTTCCTTGTTATGGGTCTCCTGGGCTTAAAAACAAATTAATCAACTTGATCATCAAACTTGAGTTTCTTTGAGGCTTTGACCTTCTTAGCCTCCTCTTTTCCTGACTGTATCAACTCAGCTTGAACTAGTGGGGACTATTCAATGTCAATTGCTTGCAATAAATCATTTAAGTCTCCCTTTGAAACAGGGCTTTCTTCAATACTCACTGACTTACCTTTTTCTTTAGCCACCTGGCTCCAAGTTCTTCTTCTTTGAACTCCTCCACCTGTACTTGATTCATGTGCAGTTTCTTTGACCTGAGTTTTCTCTTTAATTGACTATTGGGGTGTATCCTGAATAGTCAGTGGCTTGGTAGACGCTCCAACTTGTTTCCCTACCTTTAACTTTGAAATCCTCTTGGCTCTTGTTTATGCTTGAGGACCGGTTGTTGTTGAAGGTTCTGTTGCAGCTTGAGGGCTGAGACCGGTCTTGCTTTTGAAACCGGACATGAATATAAATGTGTCCCAGTCTCTACCTACCCTCTGGAGTTCATGTAGAACAATCAACTTAACCAAGCCATGGTGGAACAATGAAGTCTCACAGGCTTCTTTTCTCAATTGTACTTTGTCACACATTTTACTTAAGTTGCGGAATGAGTAAAAAGGTATATCAATAGATGTTTTCCCTATGAAATGCAAAAGAAGTTTAAAATGGTATGAATACACTTTGTTATATCTCCCTTCACATGTCAGATTCTTCTGTATACAAGTAAGCAAATGGGCATATGATTCTTTAACATAACTTCTAGGAACAGACTTGCTCAAATTTGAGTTAATGAACTCCTGCTTTAGAAATTCTTTGCATGGGTTCATGTCAAATTTGAAATTCTTGAACCAATTTTCTTGCCCTCTTGGAATTTCTGTAACTGTGGATATCATGTCTAGTGAGACCTGCAATTCCAGCATGCCAACCTTTGAGTTTAGTCCTGTGAAATTTAGTGCAGATTCCTTAGTAACTTGTGCATGACCTCCCTGAAGCTTCTTTAAAAAATTCCAACATCTAGCTTGTTTAAATGCATGCTCGACTTCTCTGTTCTTCAAGGTTATGTCTAAACCTTCAGGCTCGTTTCTCAGACATTTTCCTGATATATGATCTTTCCTTTATGTCGATCCCTCCATGAGGATTTAGTGTAATGGAGGCTGGAAATGCTAGCGTTGCTCAAACTCCAAACTCTGCCTCGCCTAATAGCTGCCTCGCTTGAATTGCTGCCTCGCTTGATAGCTGCCTCGCTTGATGACAATGTTTTTCAAATTGAAATCTTGCAGATTTGTTTCTCATGCAAGGCTTACAATCATCATTAAAACTGTGCATACCTGGCTTTCCTTGGAACTTGTATTTTGTGTGTATCAACGTACCTTTGTCATCAAGCTAGTATGAGAAATTTTGGCATTAGAATTTTTAAGTGATAACACCTTCATTTGATCTTTCATCTGATACTCTTTAAACTCTGTGAATATCCTTTGACCTTGCTGAGTAACCTTTACTATGCTCCTTCTTTACCTTTACTGTGCATTTCAGGTTTTTACTGTGTTTTTCAACAGTAAATCATTTTATATTTTATGTTACAGGGTAAATTGATTTGATATTATCTCCGTTTTTGTCTTCCAACTGTATGCAGGATTTTCCTTTGTAAGCCTGGAACATGAGTTTTTACCTGCAAAACACAGAAATTGTTAAGAAAACATAGGTGACAGAGAAGGTTGTCGATGGCTTTATTGATCTTGAAAGGATATTGGAAGGAGTCCAGAGTGTATTGGAAGGTTAAACAATGGTTTTATTGGTCGAATAGGTTTATGGAGGTTTCACTGTGTAAATGGGTGAAACAAAGCAAAATGGTGATTTTTACGTTTAAACGAAAAAACAGTTTACTTTTGAATTATGGCGCAAAGTGAACAGTGGCCATTTTTTCGTTATGCGGGAGGTGGTTTTGGTTTTCATTGCACCGCTTATGAAGCATGGGCAGTTTTGGGAGGGGTCATCCAATATAGTCTAAGCCCGACACGTAGCAAGGTGAGGTCGGTGGAATACATCTTTTTCAGGCGGGTAATGCTCGGATAGAGAGCCAACCCGAATTTGCTGAGGGTCATTGGATTTGAATGCATTTGATCGGACGGTGTTCGGCTGAAAGAGCAGCGCAAAGGGGCCCAACGATTAATCATGGTGGTATGGGCTTATTATGGATTAAAAACTGAGATTAGCGGGGTTTTATGGTCAAATAGAGGTTTAGGTTGGTTTGTCGTTTAAATCATAAAAACAGTTTAACAAAGAAATCCTTTGAAAAATAAGGTATGGCAGACTTGAAATAGTATGAATTCGGGTGGATAAATGGCATCGGGTTCGGGTTCATCGCAGATCACAATCACATTTTAGTGAAGGAAGGCCCATCACAAGGGAATGTGATAGGGGCTGGACACGATGTGGAAAATAAATCATGGATAATACTATGTCAGGTTCAGGTTCCCGTCGCATATCAGAGATCGCAATGGCAGAGGGTGTACATTTCAGTGGGGACTTGCGATGAAGGGCGAATGCTAAATGACAATGAATTATGAAATATATTTGCGTCAGGTCCGGGTCCATCACGCATTGCATATTGCAATGCGGAGGAGAGTGCATGCACATTGAAAGGTTTGTGATCCACCGATATGCGATATTTTATGGAATACACAGTTTTACAATAAAACTTATGCCTTTGGGATATTTAGTAAAGGGAGTTAATAATAAACGGGAAAGGGGACTTTTAGGGGTTTAATACTATAAGTTAGTGTTAATATCAAAAATGAGCAAAAAGGGGAAATATACTAAGTATAATTTTTTTTCATGAGTTATTTTCTTTTCACATATATACATCAATACTTAGGCTAAACATATTTTTGTGGGTTTTTTGGGTAAAAGGGGATTTAGCATGAGGTTTTCACTTTTCCTAGGCAAACAGTATTTTAACCTTAGGAAAGGGGTTTTTTATGGAAAATGAATGAATATGAATTGTATGAAGGTGGGAATGGGAAATTAGTAAATATAGGGATGAATGGGGATGAGGGAAGTTAATTAATTGATCTTGTAGACCTTCACTTGCTTTGTGTAATTGCCTCATGGACGTAGAAACATATGGTAAAACATGATAAATGTATATTTTGTCCAATCAATCATCATACTTCTGCAACCTTTATTCTACTTACCCTTTGCTTATCCTATCATTTTTTTCTTCACTTAATGGGTGCATTTAAGCTAGCAAACCCTTTTCCTTTATTTTTATTTAAAAAAAACAAACTATCTAATTCTAACCTTATAACCTCCAATAGCTAAGATTAAACTAATGAGCACCTTATTATTCTCTACCTAACTAGTGATCTACCAAGATTAAACAGTTTGGCCAGTTCTTTATTCTCTAATTATAACATCAAATTTAAATCATGAAGCAATCAAGATTAAACCTTTTGATTGTCATGGGTTGTGGCATTTATGACAAGCTGCGCACAACCATTATTTTGTAGAAAAAATAGTAGTGGCATTTAGACTTGCTCACTTTAAGAGTTTATTTGTTTTCTTTTCTTTCTAACCTAACATTTTCTTTTTGTCTTTATTTTTTAGGACATCTAACCTAACATTTTCTTTGATATGAACATCATCATCAAGATATTTTCAAAAACATTTTATTCAATATTGTGATGTTCATATCCTAACTTAATTTTTTTTCAAATATTATATCTTATCAAAACCAAAAAACGCTACAACATTGGCTCCATCTGGGGACTGCTTTCTCCTGTGGAATGCAGAGAACCTACAGATCCATGTTCCTTCTCCTCAGGCTATGGAGTCCTTGTTGTAAGAAAAATCACACTGACATCTTGAAAAGTAAAAGAAATCCGGAGTATTTACAATGAAAACTATTTCAACTTCTTAGTATTGATTGTAATGTTTAAGAAACCTTCCATTTACAGGATAAGTGCAATATTGCCCCTCAGGATTCTACAACACAAAAGTGTTGTTACCCTTCACTTCAGCAATTGCTAAAGGTCCAAACCATAGATTGTCAAATTTGCCATGCTTTGCTTTCTCTTCTCTACTGGCATCCCATCTTAGAACTAGATCACCTTCCTTAAAGTCCCTTTCCTTGGCTCTTCTGTCCAATAGTGCCTTCATCTTATTCTGATATTTCTTCAATTTGTGTTGAACTTCATCTTTGTTTTCATTAAGTTCAATAATCTGATTTATTCTTCTTGAAAAATCATCAGGTTCATCTGTTGAATCCTGCAGGAATTTTAAAACAGTGAAGGCCAAATTGGTAGGGAAGATTGCATCTTTCCCATAGACTAATTGAAATGGAGATTTTCTAGTTGATCTCTTTGGATTAATTTTGTTTTCCCATACTACATAAATCAAATGTGAATCCTAGCTCTTCTTATGATCAACTAGAGTCTTTTTTATTACCTTTACCATACTTTTGTTTGATGACTCTGCAAGGCCATTACCTTGAGGGTAGTATGGAGTTGAATGATGTAACAAAATCTGATATTTCTAGTATAAGTCAATCATTTTAACACTAGAAAAAGTTGTTGCATTATCAATGACAATTTGAGTTGGGCAACCAAATCTAGATAAGATATTCTCTTCAATAAACTTAATTACTACTGAATCAATAGCATTTCTAACTGGAATTGATTCCACCTATTTAGCAAAGTAGTCTATTGTAGTGAGGATCCATCTATGCTGATTACTTGAAGTGGGGTGAATCTCTCCAACAAAATCTAATCCCCATTGAGAAAAAGGTGTTGAAACTATTGATGGAACGAGTGGAAGAGCTGCTAATTTTTGTTTACCAGCAAACATTTGACAAGGAACACAACCTCTAACCTTTGACCCTACTTGTAAGAACAATGTGGGCCAATAAAATCCTCCCCTCAGAATTGTGTATGCTGTTGCTCTCCAAGCATAATGTCCCCCACAAAATCATGTATGAAACTGATCAATGATTCCTTTAGTTTCTGATTCTATTAATGATGCTGGACACTCAAAATAGATCAAGAAATTTACAATATCTTGATACCAGTTTGACAACAAGAATTTTTCATAAATGTGTATAGGACTGATATGATATGAAGGTAGAGGTTCTTGTGGGTTATTTTATTTAGGATGAAGGGAAGGTTTTTGTGGATTCTCCCCTTCTGCCTGTATTCCTCCCTTATGCAAGGACAAAAGGTTCTTGTGTATTCTTCCCTTGTATTTCTAAAACATAATTGATTCCAAGTACTTTGCACTTAGATTCAGCTAGAAGCTTGGATAATCCTTGACCTTTTACTAACTTGGTAGTCTTGATAGTTAGATCAAACTCCAAAATTTGAGTGATCCATCTACCTCTTTTCCCATCAATGTCTGGTTGGGTTAGGACAATTTTCATAGCACTATTAGGGACATAAGCAGTAATAGGTGAATGTAAGACATACATTTTGAATGATTTCAGGGCTTGAATGAGGGCATAGGCTTGATTCTCAATGATGTCATACTTAAGCTCAATATCTCTCATAACCTTATTGAAAAAGGCTATGGGTTGGTCATGGGAATCTTCACTTTTCTGTAATAGAATGGAAACAAGGGTTGTTTCAGAGGCAAAAAAGAAAATACTAAGTGACTTATTATAATCAGGGCTGGCTAAGGTGGGAGCTTCAGAGATAGCCCTTTTTATTTGTTCAAATGCATGCCTAGAAGAGGCACTCCATTTGACTTCATGGTCCTTTCGGAGCATGTCGGTTATATCTTTTACAATCTCTCCATAATTTGGAATAAACCCCCTTAGGAAATTAATCTTGCCTAGAAAATCTTAAATCTCCCTCTTGTTTCTAGGTAAGGTTAATGTTTCAATGGAAGATACTCATTTGGGGTCAATTACTACTCCCTCCTTTGAAATTATATGGCCCAACAATTTTCCTTCTTTGACAGCAAACAAGGACTTCTTAGGGTTCAATGATATTCCAAATTTTCTACACTTGTAAAAAACCTTCATAAAGTGCTTTAGATGTTTTTGATCAGATTTAGAAAAAAGAGTTATGTCATCAAGATAAATAACAACAAATTTATTTACCTAACCCATAAAAGTTATGTGCATAGCTCTCTGAAATGTTTCTCCAACATTGGTTAGGCCAAATGGCATCCTAGCGTACATGAATGTACCCCAGGGTGTAGTAAAGGTTGTCTTCTCTCTGTCTGTTGTATTGACGTTCACCTGATTGTAACCTGAAAAACCATCAAGAATAGAAAGTCTTTGTCCTCCTAAAACCATTTGAAGTAACTGATCCATTTTAGGAAAATGATAATTATCTTTTAATGATGCCTTGTTCAAATTTCTAAAATCCACACATAGTCTTATTTCTCCATTTTTCTTTCTAACAGGAACTAGATTTGAAACCCAATTAGAATATCTAAGAGGGAGGATGATCTGAGCATCTAGCATTTTTTTAATCTCCCTTTCTACAGTTGGTAGAAGGGCTGGATTTATTCTTCTAAGTTTTTGTTGATAAGGTTTTGCTTCTGGCTTCAAAGGAATCTTATGCTATATTAATGAAGTATCATATGTCTTTAGATCAACATAAGTCCAAGAAAAAACATCCTTATAATTTTGCAGTAACTTAAGATATTGAGCTTTGATCTTAAGGTCTAGAGATGCTCATATTTTGATGTTTTTGATATCTTCATCAATTCCAATTTTAATCTCTTCTATGTCATCCTTTGAAGAAATGGACTGAGGGTTTCAGAGGACATCATTTTGATCAAACAATTTTTCTAAAGGAATGAGTCCTTTTCGAATAAAATTATTAGATAATTGAATAATGTCATGATTAGAAATTTTGGTTTTAAAATTTGAAGTATCATTTCCATCTGCATTTTCATTAATTTTAGTTCTATCTTCATCAATTTGTAGAAATGAAAAATCATCAATTACCTGCATAAAGGATTTCAAATGTTCATCATCTTCGAATATTTGCCAATGTTTTAGATTATCTGGGATATATGGCCTATATTTGACTTGTATCTGATAGAGTACATTAGTATGATCAGGAATTTTAAAAGAGCTAGCAGAGACAGCTAAGGCATCTGCATGAATATTCTGATCTCTGGGAATATGAGTCAAATTAAAAGCATCAAAGATTTTTTCAGCTGAATCCCTTACTTCATTTCGGTAGGACATAAGTCTAGGGTGCTTTCTTTGACAAACATTTCTTACTTGCTTAGAAATAAGTTCTGAATCAGTAAAAACACTTAAGTTTTGAAATTTTAAGCTTTTGGCTAATTGTAATCCTAAAAGGAAACCTTCATATTCAGCCACATTATTTGTAACTTCGAAGTCTAATTTACATGATTGGGTTATATTTTCTTTTTCAGGTGAAATTAAAACTACTCCAACTCCTACCCCATCTTTCGTGCAAGAGCCATCAACGAATAGTTTCCAAATATCAGTTTGGTTTGGTTCAAGACTTTCAACTACCTCTTCAATTTTGACTTGACTTTTATGTTGGTTTGGAGTGAGTTGAAAACAACCAAAGTCTTGATCTATTGCATAAATTGGATGGTTCCTTGGCTGGTCAGTTTTACAAATAGTATGTACAAATCTTACCTCTCTATATAATCTTAATTGCTCTCCTCCATAAATAGGGATAGTAGCATATGACATATCCATCTGTAGAGTTCCCCCTAATTTGGCACAACAAGACCTAGAAAGGAGCATTCCAAACTTGGGAGGGATATCTGTGACAACAATATCAAGTACTACACTTTTCACTGGAATTTGGTTAAGGGGAACCACTATATCCTTGATCAATCCCAAACATGGCACCCTTTTAGAATCAAAGGTGTATAGGTCATGGTAGGATCTAGTTATGTCGAGTTTCAAATGGTCCATGATAGATTTTGGCATAAGGTTTTGCGATGCTCTTGAATCAAGCATACAATTATACAACATGGAACCATTTGTTTTAAGAGTTACATAGAAAGGAGGCACTATCTCATCTATAATGTCTGAACTAGGGCCAAAAACTACTGTTGGTTTTCCATCTTGCAGACTTATGACATCACCTTCAGCATCAACTGAAGTATTTTGTATCCATTTTGTGACTTGGCTTTTGTAACCAGGGTTTTTAGAAAGTTCTGATAGTGGAATTGGGATCTTAACCCTCTCTAATTCTTTTTCAACATTAAATGTAGTCAAAATGTTTTTTCCGGTTTGGGTAGTATCAATTGATTGATCTAAGGGTTGAATAAGAGTTGTTTGAGCTTCAGCAATTTTGGTACGTGGTTCAATTACTGGAGTTTCCTTTGGAGGTCTCCTAAGACTAGGCCTAGGTCTAAGATCATACCTTTTGTTTAACTCTACAATTAAAAATTTAGAGAAAGCGTGATATTTATAGACCTGTGAAGCTTCCTAATATTCTTGAACCTGATTTTGTTGTGAGAGAGGAATGATGACTGTTTGATTGGAAGAAGAATCCATACTATTAATATCTTCAGTAATTGTCACAGTATTATCATCAGGTTGTTGGTGATCTATCAATAGAGGAGTAGGAACCTGTTGATCATTGCTAGGTCTCTGAAGAATTTGTAGTGGTGGATTTCTTTTATACTGACCTTGATTTTGGTTTTGGGGTCTAGCATCTGTTTGTTGTATTGTCCTAGGTTGGGTCTCAATCTTTGAAATCCTATTTGATAAGTTTCTAAAAAGAGATGTTATTTCATCTATTTTTGAGTCTTCTGATTTAGTCTTATAGGAACTAGAGGCTTCTTGAATATATTTGAGTTTTATTTGGGCCTTTTCTTCCTTAAGTTTTAAAGAAGTTGAGGCTGCCCTATTTGCTTCTACTTCTATAGCATTTGTTTGCATGTCTTCAAGAGTTCTTGAAGTTCTCTCTCGTATCATAACAAAAATTCATCATCAAAAGCTTTAGAAAATATAGACTTAGCTACTCCTACAGGGGTCTTACAATCAGCAGACATTTTGTGATAGAGTTTATTAAATCTTTTGATAAAATCTAACACTGGTTCACTGAAGTTCCTTTTAAGCTCTTCAAATTCTGTGAGGAAGTAAAGAGGATCTAGTGACTTTACAAACAATCTCATATAAATGTTTTCTTGTCCAATATTCATGTTGTCTGCAAAGTCTAGGAAAGCTTGAGATGGTCCTCAGCAGAGGGATCAGTTTCTCCAATATACTTGGGAAGGTATCTTAAGTATCCAACTGGGAATGCATCAATGTTATTAGGTAAGACTAAGGCAACATATCTAGCTTGTACAATAGGTCGGAAAGCCATGACAACAAGTGGCATATGAGGTTCTTGAGGTGTATGAGGTTGTCCAAGTGGAGTATGTGGTGTTTGTGTGGATGTAGAGGATGAAGAAGAAGTAGAGGAAGAAGATGGTGATTCAGGGGTTGATGAACTAGTTGGAGGTGAAGGAGGAGGAGATCTCCTGAAAGACTTCAAAGGAGTCTTAAGAACTAACTTTGGGACCTATAAAGGAATACCTTCTTTTGTTTCAAAGAGAGGATTGAAATATATAGAGAAGGTTTCCTCAGGTTGTTAAGAAGAAGAAGCTTCAGGTCGGTAAAAAATGGAAGGAAAATGATAGGTGGTAGGGGATATGAAATCTGTGGGTTTATATTATGGTAGATTAACACCCAAATCAGATTCAATTTTAGGTGATCCTGGTGGTAGTGTGGGTATTGGATGAGATTCTAATGAATGAATAAGGTAGGATAACTTAAAATCAACTCCTTTATCTAGAAGTTTAGCAACCCTAGGTGATAAATGGGAGTAATCAGGAGCAGATGGGATATTACTATAGGGTTCAAATGATTCTAATTCTTCAGACTGTAGGCCTGAAGAGGAAGAAGAAGATGGTTGGTGTCCCCTTTTAGAACTGGCTTTTCTCATAAGCCTTTCAAGATCTGACAGAGGACTAACTATGTCAGCTTCTGAACGAGATCTAGTATGTTTAAAAGGTGCCAACTTGGGTGTGTGGAGTTGCCTAGGTGAATTATTTTAACCTTTCTAAACCCTTTAATCACCTTAAAGGAAAAGAATGTATGAATATCATTGTCCCAAGGGAAACTTAAAAGAAATTCAAATCCCCGGCGGTGGCGCCAGTCTAATGTTGTACCTCTGAGATAGTAGTAGGTCAGCTACCAATGCCAGAGCATCTAAAATAATTGTTTTGGGTTTTTGGTTTTAGTTTTGGTAGACCAATGAATGAAGACAGATGTAGAATTGAAATACTTAATCCTTTGGATAATATTAATATCTTAGCAAAGGGATGCTATAAAGCTTTACACAGTGATATAGATCAAATAGTGGTGAGAAGAAGACATAAAATAATATGATTATCACAGTTTCTAGATTGTAAAACAGAACAATCATAAGTGTGAAATCCTTCTAAACTACGTTCCAAAGATTCAAGGCAGTATACTTAAGCTTACAAAAGATACTGATGATTTATTGATTAGAGGGGATTAGCTAAATAGACAGTCCATTAATCCATTCTCTTAATAGATGATCACTTCAGGAGTTTATACGAATAAATTGACACACAATTATCCCTACCTAGATATCTCTATAAGTCATAAGCATATGAAGAAAAACATAATGATTTATAACTGGAAAAACTTACAGGATAACAAAAACTATGTAAAACCAAATTCAAAATCCTCTGCTTTTTATTAAGGTTCCAGAAAGACTGAGTACATCAAGTGTCTAGACGAGCATCCTTCAAAGGTGCAACCAGGTTCAAATTAGAATGAACAGTCATGACTTAACAAGAAATGAACAATGAACCTTGAACCCATAACAACTCGAGAAGAGAGTTATTTATACAATAATGAAACTAAGAAAATATCCTAAAACTGACTAAGGTTTATTCAAGGAAAGGAAAGGTCTTCATGCAAGAGGATATGGGGAGCTATTGAATTGCTTCTTGCTGTCCCTTTTATTCAGGTTGTGCTGGCTTTGGTGTTTGATATTTTTCCCTCTAAGCTGCTTGATTGTTTGTGTTATCAATTAGATTTTCCCAGAAGTTGTAAGAAGGGGAAAGGAGTCCAAGGTAGCCACAAACCAATCTTTTAGATACAGAATCTAGCCAATCTGTATCCAGAGAGGGCTCTCTCTTTAAGGTTTAGCTTTGTTTTGGAAAGGTTTTAGGCTAGTTGTGAAGTTTAGGAGTTTTGTTTGAATTTGGGTGGTGAGATTCAATAGCAGAGGGGTAGGACTGAGTACTTTAGGTGATTGGGCTAATGGAGTCAAAGAAGATGGCTTAACTGGATTCAGTTTCTTAACAAAAGATGGTTTCACGGGACAAGATGGTCAAACAGGGAACAAATAGCAACTTGGAATAGATGGAATGGGCTTAAAATGGGTGAAGGGCAGTTAAGAATCCTTTAGCATATTTAAAGAGGGAACTTGAATGATTATTACTAAAGAGCAATTATGAATTCTTTAATAAATAATCAAAATGAATGAATTAGAAAATAGGAGCAATTAAGATTTCACTGTTTATACTATTTCAAAAGAAAACATGGAGAATAATAACGATTGAAAACAGAGTGTAATCAAGCATATTCTGAATTATTCTTTTTCATTTATCATTCAGATGTGAAACATAGATGATATAATAAACAAGGAAAACTTTAAAAAACAGAAGGTATAGAGGACTTATTGATCCAGTGTTTGCTTCAAGAAATCTGTGAAAAGTTCTTTGCTTCAATTCTTTATCCAGCAAGCCATACAAAATTTGGTCCAATCAGCACTTTATTCCAAAATAGTCAATGTTACAGCAATGTCTACGAATCCACACTCAATACTCCAATTGAGGGGGTATTTATACAAAAAATCTTTACAAAAAATATCTCATAATAGAGTGAGATATATTCTAGGGTGACTAAGAGTAGGTTACAAGAAAATAGAGACAACTAGTCTCGAAGATAGGAGAAAGGTAAACTGATGTTGTGTTGTTACTTTTCTTGCTGAATGTGCTAGAGGCAGGCCCTATGATTTGTCTTGTTGTTGTCTTCCTTAGTAACTCTGTGCTAGCTGCCCTGTTTTGACTAATACCCTTTACATGTTCTGATCTTTGTTCATCTCTGTTCACCTTTATTCATTTTACCATAGTAAATAGCCCAAAATTTACATTTTACCAGAGATAAATTTACAAAATTTCTGACATGTCTTCCCACCATTTTTGCTCTGGCAATCTGTGTTTCTGAAGTTTCCTCAGAGTTTTATCAGTCTTTGTATATCTGAAAAAGTTAGGCTAGATTGGGAATAAGTGTTTAATCTCATGATGAACATAGAATAAGTTCTCTAAGCTGTCGTAGAGAACTCAACCTGTGGGGAGTGCTTTTATTCCTGATGCACTTGTTGATGAACTAGCTTGATTGCTAGCATACTTATTCAATTTGCTTACATAATATATATGCTTCATTAATCTGCCATTAATCACCAAAGGACTTGGTAGCCCTTTATTCTGAAAAATAGTGAACTTCTCCATAAAAAAATTAATTTCCACCTGCATATTTTGACATCTTCTCTCGAAATTCTGCATCAAAGTTTTCTGGGTTAGCACCCTTTTGATTTCCAAAATAGTGTCTATCCTATCTGCGATGCCAAGTTCTTCCAGTTGTTCCTTAGTTCTATTATTCAAGAGATGTATGAGCCGGTTGGATTTTTCAGGCATTTGTCCTAATAGAGCTTTTTTCTTTTGAATTTCTCCCTGTGTTGCTTTAACTAGATCAATCTGTTCATAGATTACTTGGATGGATGGCCAAACATCATTTATGGACTGTGTGATGTTGGCCCAAAGAATGTCCTTGATCTCTGTAAGAGGCTTGTTAAAAGTGAGATCTTTCTCTAATGTTTTCACTTTATTTTCTAATGCTTTGATCTCCCTTGTTTTTTCCACAACATTTGTTCTGGAGATATCATAATTTCTTTCTACCTTAGCCAATTTCTCTTTTACTTGTTTTAATTCTAAAACTTGTAGTCTCATTTCTTCCATGGCCTTTATCAACTCTTCAGTGCTCAAATTAGCACTACTACCTTGTCCTGTTCCTGCTGTTGTTATACTTGTGACCACCTCTGCTATGGCTGCTAGGATGTTTGGAGCTAATGTTGTTCCAAGTGTAGAAGGGATTGCTGTTGAGACTATGGGGATTACATCAGGAGGCTGAGAGGTCAACTCTCCTTGCTTGTCCTTTAGTGCTTTTTCTAATGCCTGCTCTGTGTCATTCAATTTTTCATTGAGTTTCAAGAGGAGATCCATCATCTCTTCTTCAGATTTCTATTGTATAACCTCAGCAGTCTATGGATGCCTTGAAAGAGGCAGCTTTAGCTGCTTCCTCAAGGCATCAATGTCTTCTTCTTTCTTCTTGATTAGAGCTTCTACAACTTTTACATCTTTGGGATCATGTCCCAATCTAATGATGATTTATTCTAATGATTTTATTATGTTATCCTTAGCCAGGGAGGGGGCTTTTCCTAAGTTTAGCTGGGCAGTTGTATTATCCAAAGAATTTTGTAGCTTGTGAGCCATCAGTGCTTTACTGGTTAAGGTTGAATAGACCATTTCTCTCGTTTTCTTATGAAGTTCAATCTGATCCAAAGGATTAATATCCTTAGCCAAGACTTCTAGATTTTTCCTGATATAATCTGCTACTGTTGAGGTTGCTGAACCTTTGGCTTGAGGTAGCTCATTATCATCTTGCCCTCTTGAATGTCATAGGCTGACATCAATCTCTGCTGGTTTGTGGGGGCCATTTTCAAATACTGATTGTAAATTTGAAGTCTTACTGGATCATTTTTGGCTTTTATTTCTGTGAATGTCTTCTTGATATCTAAGGCCTCTTTACTTTGTGGCCTGGTGGATGACACTTCTACACTATGTTGTCTTTCTAGCTCCTGCCTCTGTGAGCTAGTGGATGTCTCTCCCAATGGGGAAGTTTGCTAACTAACTACCCTTTCTACTCTTTGATTGTCTGTAGTTTCTTCAATAATTTCCTCTTCTGAAAGAGGATTCAGTCTTTGCCTCTTTGTCCTAGGCTATCCTGTAGGTCCATTGATGGGGCTAGTGGTTTCACTGTCCCATTTTTTATTTCTTTCCTCATTTAGAGGAGTTTACAAAATTGGACTTTCCGTTACATTAGTTTGAGCTGAAGGAGTTGGTACTCGACCCTGTTATTTGGAAATTCCAGGCTGATCTGTCAATGTAGGCCGTTCTGTGATCTCTACTTCCTTTCCTTTGGATGTTCCTGTGGCTGGTATGTTGACTTCCTGTGGAGGTTGTTGAGAAGTTCCAACAGTGAATGTACTAATTGCTGATTTTTGAGACAACCTGAATGGTACCTGCCCAAAAGAATCCAAGTCAAGAGTTTTCTTAAGATCTCTCATAGCATTTTCCATATTGACCTTCTCATTAACCTCTTCTACTAGGTTCCCCTCTATCCATTCATCCAGGTTTGCAAACTATTCAATCTCTCGGATCCTATGATGTATATAAGGGGATAACCTGTTCTTCATCCTTCTGTCACATATAAAACTGCAGGGGTCATATGGCACCCACCTAAAAATCTTTTGTAATCTAAGGTGGTATTCTAATATTTTTTCAGCTTCTTTCCACGCATCCCTATTGTTGATGACAAAACGGCCTAGCTGGTTCCTAATTCTTAGCTGAGCTTTCTTCTCACCACCACAAAAATGGACTAAATCTCCATTTACGATCTGCCTGAAACATTCCAATGCAAATAATCTCATGGGAACATACTTGGGCAACTTAAAAGGGCATAGTTCACATCCATACATCCTGATTTCTGTGTGATTTTTATATAGGTACCAGTCACCTGTCTTGTACTGCTTAGAGAGCTAGAGAATTTTCTTCATGTCACCATTGATCCTAGGAGGGGAAATCCCTATCAACGGAGTGGTTGCTGGATGTACAAATAAGTCAATGAAATCATTATAAGTATAATGGGACTCACTGGTATTATGAAAGATTGAACTCCAAAAGGTAACATATCTAGGATTTCCTTTGGTGTCCAACTTCTTGATAGGGAAAGGAAAGTTATCTGACTGATAATATAACATAAGATGGTATATGAAAGAGGTGTATTTGAAAACTCCTTCCCTATCCAAATTCGGGAATTGATGATGGATTTTGTTGGCACTAAAGGTTGCATAATCATATTTGACAGCATGGGGCTGTCTTGGAGTAAAAATTGATAGTAACACTAGGGTGATATCATCAACATATTCATTAGAGTTAAATCCCATAATCAGGGATATCATATCAACAGTGAGTCTTCCAGTTTCAATGAAGAAAGCCTGCAGATAAGGAGGTGGACCTTTGGGCTGGTGCTTTGGTAACATGAAGGTTTGAGCAATAAGAGTCACTTCTGATTTGGATAACTGAGATGCTTTTTCAAGTAAATATTCCATGGAAATAGGAGCAAGGGGCTGAGTGGAGTGGAACTGTATCATTTCATTGATGGATTTAGTAGTTATGGGAAAAAGGATAGTTTGCAATGGGGACATAATAGCTCTATGGATGGGATCATAATTAGCATAGCATTGATGAATTATGTATGGGAAAACATGGATAGAGGGGAGGAAATACATGGGAAGGTTAGATTCCGATGGTCCAAAAATGTCAGACTTATTCAGATAACTATCTCTGGCTTGGCAAAAGGCCTGAAGATGGTTTTTAACACCAGATAGGTCTTTTATCTGAAAATATCTATCGGCCAGAGGTAGAATATCTAAGTCTTTGTGAGGTGCATTCATGGGTGCTACATTCAGGGCTATAGGGGTTTCCATATTTGGTTCTTATGGATTCAATATGAAATTTGGGATTTTTGTGGGAAAATAGACCAAACAGCAGGTTTGGGGACTTTTTATGGCAACACAGACTGTTTTTAGACATGAATTTGGCCCTCTCTGGTAGAATTTTCAGTAGAAAACTGAAATGACATGGTTGCAGGGAAAACTGGATAAATACCTATGTTTAGGAGGTAAACTGTATAATGGCAGATTGGATGACAGGCTGCGGAGCGTGTCGCTATAGATTTTCTAGTCAGGTGGCAGCTGGGAAACTGGAACAATTGACTCGAACGTTGTTTTTCATGGGAGCACGGGTCACAACGTATTACAGTGAAAATGACACTTTGTTCATTTATTCAACAAACTGAGGTTGGCGGCTCTTTCTTTGGTTTTATCAGGCGTATGAAGTAAGAGGGATGTGACATTTTTTCGCTTGCGAAGGGTGGTAAGTGGTTTTTATCGCACCGCTTTTGAGCCTGGGTGGTTTTGGGCCGGGGGTGAGTGAGCATATGGACAACGTGACGCGTGGTGGGAATATGGGTGGAAAACCGCCTGGTGATCGCGAGTTAAAGCGCGGTCACAAGGGGGGGCATGATATCATCATCAACAATTGGATGAAAAGGGAGTGATCGGATGATGGACGGGCGTTGGAGATGGCGAAACTTTATTTGTGGTGGGCCTGATGTAATTAACAATGTTTTAATCATATCGGGGTCAATATGATTGGTCGGGGGTGGTTATTAATTAACCTAAAGGGTTAATTAATCCCGTATAGTGCGGCGGGGAATTAAGGCTCTTAACGAATTACAGATTAACTCGTTAATCCTCTACTAAAAGATGATTATGGCTGTATTCAACCAAGGGCAAGATTATATAATAATTTGGGGATTTGTATATAATTAAATAATACAGGAAGGGGAATGTTTTCTCAGAATTTATATAATATAGGTTAAAAGGTTAATATGACATATGAAGTGTAAAAACGCCAAGTAAAACATTTAAAGAGTATGTTTAACTTAGGTTAAAGATAAAAGGGGGGTTTTTTTAGGTGATATTGTGCATTATTCCTAAGTAAAATAGGATTTTACTTAGGAAAATTTATGAAACGAAATGAACGGTTTATGGATGAGTCTAAGTACTTAGGCTTTTAAATCATTGGGTCGAGGGTCCAGTCCCTCCAGAAGTCAAAGAAATGCTCTGAGCCCCTTTGATTTTCAAAGACCTTAATACTTTAGGGGGAATTACTCAAATCTTTAGGGGAAAAATGTGAATGGAAGTTAGTTATTGGACCTTGTTTTGCTTGAACTACATTAAGTATAATGTCTGCCTTGTACTTGTGATAAAAGTAAAAGTTGACACATTTCAGAGACATTATCTATCACAAGTAATTCTGCAACACCATCTACCTACCCTACCTACTTTAGTCTAGCATTTTTTATTCTTTATTTGGGAGCACTTAGACAGGCAAACCCTTATCACACTTTTTCTTTTACATATGGAAGTCTATCTAACTCTAACCTTATTACATCCAAGGGCCGAGTTTAAACTGTTGAGCTCCTTTTATTCACTCTACCTATCTACTTATCTGCCAAGATTAAACAGTTTGGTCAGATTTTATTCTCTATCTCTATAGCATGAAATTGAAAAATGAAAGAGCCAAGTTTAAATAGTTTGATTCTTCATCAATTGTGGCATAAGTTTAACAAGCTGCACACAATTGCTTATTATAGAAAATGAAATAGTAGTGGCATTTAGACTTGCACACTTTCCTTAGTCTTTCTTTTGGTGGGGCTCATTTTTCTTCACTTTCTTTTGACCATTTTATTCTTTTCACCCTTTGATTTTTCTTTTAGGGTATACCCTCTTTACATTTTTTAAATTTTTTTATTTTTTGACAATATGGAAAACCTTTGCAACAAAGAAAGGTATGAACATATTCATAGCTCATCAAGTCAATCATGAAATATGACAACTATTGGTATAGGAGCATAACACTGGATCCACTTGGGGATGGATTTTCCTGGTGGAAAGTCAAGAACAACAGGTCAGATGACCTTCTGAATGACTTTGACTATGCTCTTAAATCTCCTTCTGCTAGTTGCTTTATTGTATGTATGACAGTAATCCTTCTAAAGCTTAGGGCCTTCTCTCTGGGCTTCAACTCCAGCAAGTTACTATCCAATCCAAATTGTGACATTACCAAGGATATAGTATTTACATGTCAAAATCAGAATACATTAAAAAGTGGGATCATAGTAATGCTTCAGCATTCGACCATTAACTGGTCCTTCTTTTGTTTTTGTGTCATCCAAGTTTTTGAGATAGTAAGTATTGTTCTCTTGTAAAGCATGGATAACAAAAGGTCCTTTCCATAGGAAGTCAGACTTCCCATGTTTTTCCTTATCCTCTCTCCTGGAATCCCATCTTAAAACTTTGTCTCCAATGTAGAAGTCTTATGCCTTGGTTCTTTTATCAAATATTTTCTTAAGTTTCTCTTGTACCACTTGGGATCTCTGATATACTTCCTCTTTGGTTTGTTGCAGATGGATGGTCTAATTTATTCTTTGAATATCATTGGGTTCCACTTGAGCTTCTTGAAGTAATTTCATTACAGGAACTCCTAAAGATGAATGAAATACAGCCTCCATGCCATAGACTAATTCACAAGGACTAGTTCCAATATATTTCTTTGTAGTGAGTCTGTCTGCCGATAGTGCATTGGTAAGTTTCTTGTGCCAATTTTTCTTGTTCTCTTCCAATAATTTCTTAATAATATTAACTAGGTTTTTGTTGGAAGACTTAGCTAGACCATTACCTTGAGGGTAATAAGCTGTGGAATGACCTAAAGTAATATGGTTTTTATTATAGAAACTTACCATTTTCTTGGATTTAAAGGCAGCAGCATTATCAGTTATGATTTTTTCGAGACAGCCAAATCTAGACAATATGTTGGTTTCTAAGAATCCTATAATCACTGTGTCATTGGCTTGTCTGGAAGGAATGGCTTCTATCCATTTGGTGAAATAATCTGTGGCAGTGAGAATCCATTTATGTTGGCAAGAAGATGGGGGATGGATTTCTCCAATGAAGTCTAGGCCCCATTGTTGGAAGGGTTTTTCGGTGGAAATTGGTCTTAGGGATAAAGGTAATAGTTTTCTCTTGGCCTTCAAAAATTTGGCATTTATGGCAAGCAGTGACAAATTTCTTTACATCCATGAACAAGGTTGGCCAATAAAATCCAGCCCTCAGGATCTTGTCTGCAGTTACCTTCCAGTAAAGGTGTCCACCACAGTCTCCTGCATGAAATTCTTTGAGAACCTTGTCAGCTTCTTCTTTTAATAAACAATTCAATAGAATACCTTCATGATTTTTCCAAAAAAGAGCATTATCTAAAATTCAAAATTTTGAAGCTTTCATTTTAAAAACCTTTTCTTTGTTGTGGATAACCCTGAAGAAGCCTGTAGGTTTAATAATACGTAAGTTATATCCGCATACCAAGGTGGATCTAAGAAGGCCTGGTTGATTTGTGGAGTCGCCATCTCCTGTTCATTATCTAGTTCATTAATGTCTAGGGCTTGACAATTTGTTTCAGTCATAAGTTTGGCCAATCCTCGTCCTTTATAAGCTTTGTGGGTTTTATTTCAATATCATACTCCAATATAGTAGCAATCCATTTACCTCTTTTCCTCTCAATTCCATCCTGAGTTAAGATGTCTTTGACAACAGCATTTGGTACATAAGCTATTACATGGGAATACAATATGTAGACTCTAAAGTTTTAATAGCTTTTACAAGTGCAAAAGATTGTTTTTCCATAATTTTGTATTTTAGTGGTGCATCCGTAAGTCCTTTGCTAAAAAAGGCTATGGATTTTTCACATCCTTGATCATCTTTTTGTAGTAAAACAACAACTATGGTGTGTTATGATGCAAAGGAAAATATTATAAAGTCTCTATCAAACTTTGGACTTGTAAGGACTGGTGTTCTGGTCAAATCCATTTTAATTTCTTCAAAGGCTTGCTTGGCTTCAACTGTCCATCTAATACTAGAATCCTTTTTCAACATATTATTAAGAAATCTAATTAATTCAGCTAAATTAGAGATAAATCTTCTCAAAAAATTGATCTTTCCTAGGAAAGCTTGAATTTCTTTGACATTTCTAGGGTGGGGTATTTGCAGAATGGCTTCTATTCTAGCAGGGTCAATTCTGATGCCCTATTTGGAGATAATGTGGCCTAAAAGTTTTCCTTCCTCTAGACCAAATAAAGACTTTTTAGGGTTTAAAGAAATACCACATTTTCTACATTACAAGAATACTTGTCTCAGATGATCCAAATGTTGCTAATTTGATTGAGAAAAAACAGTTAGGTCATCTAGATAAATATCCAAAAAATCATGAATTTCTTTGGCAAATGCTATGTCCATGGCTCTTTGGAAGGTTGCCCCTGCATTTTTAATTCCAAATGGCATTTTAACATATTTGAATGTGCCCCATGGTGTTGTAAAAGCAGTCTTTTCGTGATCATAAAGATGAACCAGAATCTGGTTATAGCCTGAGAACCCATCCAAGAGTGAAATCCTAGAAGCACCTACCACCCTCTGTAAAATGTGATCCATCTTGGGCAAAGGGTAATTTTCCTTCAGAGAAACCTTATTAACATTCCTTAAATCGACACATAATCTGATTTCTCCAGTTTTCTTCCTAGTGGGTACGAAATTAGACACCCACTCTGAAAACCTCGTAGGAGCAATTATCCCTGCTTCATACATTTGTTTGATCTCTTTTTCAATTAGGGGCAGCAATACAGGGTTAATTCTTCTAAGCTTTTGCTTGAATGGTTTCTGGTTTTCCTTCATAGGTATTGTATGCTGAATTATGGAGGTGTCATAAGATTTCAGGTCTTCATAACCCGACGCAAAGACATCCTGGAACTCTCTCATTAGTTCAACATATTTTAGTTTTTGGTCAGGAGGCAAAGCTGTAGATAACTTTACCAGTTTATGATCATCCTCAGTTCCCAAATTATAGTCCTTAATATCTTCTTTCAAGGGTTCCATCTTAGGCTTCTTTGGAATATCATTGAAATCAAAGAGATCTTCCAAAGGAGTTAATCCCTGAGGCAAATGATTGTCTTTTAAATTGATTACTTCCGATTCTCTTTCAATAATTTCATCAATATCCATTTCTTTAAGATCCTGCATTTCTTTGTTGGTAAATGTTGTTGGATGAAGCATTTGAGTTGCACTTTCTACTGAAATGTATGTTTCTATCTTATTTGTTTGATCAAACTCACTAACTGTATCTACATCTATGTTCATGTTACAAAATTCTTCATCTAAGGTTAAGAAATTGTTAATCCGCTTATCACTATCAAACACTTGCCAGATCTTCAAATTTTCAGGTATAGTTGGCCTATGTCTAATCTCAGCTGTGAACTGATGATTAGGTTCGAATGGTAATTTGTAGGTGCTGGCAAACATTGCCAGACTATGACCTTGCAAATTATGTTTTCTTGGGATTTTGGCAAGCTTAGTTTCCAAAAATGTGTTGAGAATCTCTATCACCGTATCTCTGTAATACTTCAATCTTGGATCATTTGTTGAATATTGTCCTTTAATCTATTGAACTATTATCTCAGAATCTCCTAAGGCAGACACCCTAATTGCTCCTAATTTATTAACCAATTTAAGACCTAGCAATAGAGCTTCATATTCTGCCATATTGTTGGTGCATCTAAAGTTTAATCTGTAGGCATGGCATTCAGCATGATCGTTTTCAAGATTGTGCACCCAAACTCCTGCTCCTGCTCCTAATTTGTTAACTGAACCATCAAATTCTAAGTGCCAGAGAATTTCATGTTCATAATTGGTGTTAGGAATCTCAAGAATCTGTTTAATAGGGAGATCTGGTTTTTTAGTTTCTTTAAGTTTCTCTTGGTTGTCTGATGTGTCATTGTTCTCAGAAATTTATTGTATTTGAACACTAGATTTTTCATTTGTAATTTCTTTTGGTTTTGTTGCTAAAACTTCCAATTCATTTGAGGAATCACTTTCAGCATTATGAAGAATGAAAGAATCCATATCAGAGTGTATTGAGTAGATAGGGAAATTTTGGGGTTTCTCTTGACTACTTACAATGTATTTCATTAAGGTCTCTCTGTATAGCTTCTTAGGTTGACCGAATACTGAAATAGTAGCATAAGACATGTCCAATTGTAGAGATCCTTGAAGATTTGCACCCCAAGACCTGGATAATAACATGCCATACTTCGGTGGAATATCAGCTACTACTATGTCCATTAAGATTGTTTTGGCAGGATATTGAACTAATGATACACACAAGTCTTTGATTAATCATAAACATCTGACCTGACTTGAATCGAAAGAAATTAGGTCCTTATATGGCCTAGTGATGTCTAGGTCCAATTTCTCCATTACATATTTAGGCATTAAGTTATGAGATGCACCAGAATCAAACATCCATGCATTATGAAGTATTTTATCATGTATGTTCAGACTTACATAGAAAGGAGGAATTCCTCCATCTACTGATTTCTCATTCACTTCAGGGCCAAAAATTAATTCAAGCTAATCATCAAAAACATTTACTTAATCTTCATTAACTGAGATTTTGAGAGAATTGTTGATTTGGCTTCTGTAGACATCATGTTTAGCTAGTTTAGACAATGGAACAACTATTTTTAATTTTCCTACTTCAGCCTTCAGATTAAAAGGCTTTTCAGTTTGAGTTCTTGCATTTCGGAAAGTTGGATTCTCTTTTTCTTCTGTGTTCTCTGTGTTTCTCTCCTTTTCAGAAGTGGGATTATGGGCTGAAGTTGTTTCCACATCAACTTCTAGAGGTTCTTCTACGTTTCCTTTGGAAGGAATAGAAGTGGAAGGTTGTCTATTATTTGGCTGATTATCGAATACATCTTCACTAATTGGGTTAGCTGGATTAGGATCTGTTCTGGAAAGAATATGTACAGGGATGGTATTGGTCTTACCTTTGTTAGGCTGCGTTGTGGCTTTCTGTTTATTTGTTTCAGGAATATCTATTCTTCTGCTTCTCAGGTTATATTATTTTTGGACTTCATAAATGGTTGTATCATATCCCTCCCTAAAGTCAAATGATTCACCTGACTGAGTTTGGAATTGTTTAACAATGTGAGCTTCTTGGTCCTCTTGGGTCAAGAAAACTTGTTGCTAATTATTGAGTCCCATCAAATTGATTTGAGTATCTTCTATTGGTCCATCAGAAGTTGAGGCTTCAGCATAATTTTCCTCGCAAGGGGGCCTAAGGTTTTGATCAGGGCTAGTCTTTCCAGTGTTCTGGTTCTGGTTCTTCTTGAAATTTGGATTTCTCCCAGTGTTGCTTGATTGACCATCCCAAGGGGATTTCCTTTAAATGGTTTCTACTCTATCTCCTAACCTCTCCGTACCTTTAATAATAGCATCCAGTTTTTGTTCAAAGGCTGAGGGTTCTTCGTTCAAAGGTATCCTCGTCTCAGCTCTGGCTCTAGCTCGTTTGGATATTAGGTTGGCTTTAACGTTGATAGCTATACTTTGCATCCCTTCTAAGGTTTGAGGAGCTCTTTCCCTAAGTTGGCATGCCATATCATAATCAAATCCATCAGGGACTTTGATTAATGCCAAATCTGGAGGAGGCATAAGGTTTTGATGGATAGCATTGTAAACATTATTGAACCTAGTACAGTAATCTTATACAGTTTCTTGTGTTCCCCTCTTCAAGTTTTCATATTCTAACAAAATATGGAGGGGATCTTTTTTCTTTTCCCATATTTTCAAGAATGTTGTATAAAGGGCTTGCAGGTCATTGATACTATTTGCAGGGAGGGCTCTAAACCATGTTCTAACATCACCAGTTAGACTTTGAACAAATACCCTCATTCTAACATCATCGGCATCAACCTCATATATCTCAAAGTAGTCTGTCATCTTTTTAGTATGTTGTTGTGTAGTGTAAGTACCAGAGCCATCGAAAGGAGTGATTTTACTTTGATAGTCTTGGGGCATAGCCCCTGGGTTGGCAGGTAAATGCAGGGGGCATACCTGTTTGCCATTGTAGAAGATTGGATAGAAACAATAGCTAGGGTTGGTCTTAGAGAGGTGGATGGAGGGGTGGAAGGGGTGGTTTGGGGTTGGGATTTCTGAGGTGCTATTGATGAACTAGGAGAAGCTAAAGTTATTACAAAAGGGTTTGGTGTTCCTGCAGAGGTAAGTTCAGATTGAATGGAATTCTGCAAATGTGTGTCAATATGTGAAGTGACAATCTCAAGTTGTAAATTTGCGATAAATAGTGGGTCATGAACTGTGTGGGCTAACCCAGCTTCAGAAAAAGTTACAAATAAAGAGGTCTCAAAAAATTCATCAAAGGGTTCTTCCTCAAGGTAAATAGCAAAACTCTCTTGGCTTTCTTATCTCCTAAGAATCCTAGGGATCAGATTAGGGTTCTCAAACATAGGTGGTGGATTTGGATCAGGGTTAGCTCTGGTGTAATGAGTCCTTTCTGAAGCCAGGTTTCTAGGTATGTTTTGGTTTTTTCTATAAATGGGTTGGAAAATACAACATCTTACAGTTTCTCTAAGAGGCTTTAGGTTTGGGATTTAAAATCTCTTAAAGACTTATTTGATAAAAGGAACTGATCAAGAATTTGAAACCAGAGGTTCAATGCATAAGCTAGACCGGAGATAGACTGAAACAGCATTCATTTACTTATGCAATTGCAAAGCAAGAAAAGTTCAAAGGCTACCTAGCTAACTTCAAGCTCCGTCTGTAGCTTATAAAGTAAACAATAGTAACAAACAAATTATTTAGATCCCCAGTGGAGTCGCCACTATGTTATCAGTCAGATTTTCCCAGAAGTTGTAAGAAGGGGAAAGGAGTCCGAGGTAACCACAAACCAATCTTTTAGATACAGAATCTAGCCAATCTATATCCAGAGAGGGCTATTTCTTTAAGTTTTATCTTTGTTTTGGAAAGGTTTTAGGCTAGTTGTGAAGTTTAGGAGTTTTGTTTGAATTTTGGTGGTGAGATTCAATAGCAGAGGGGTAGGACTGAGTACTTTAGGCCATTGGGCTAATGGAGTCAAAGAAGATGGCTTAACTGGATTCAGTTTCTTAACAAAAGATGGTTTCACAGGGCAAGATGGTCAAATAGGGAAAAAATAGCAACTTGGAATAGATTGAATGGGCTTAAAATGGGTGAACGACAGTTAAGAATCCTTCAACATATTTAAAGAGGGAACTTGAATGATTATACTAAAGAGTAGTTAAGAATTCTTTAATAAATAATCAAAATGGATGAATTAGAAAACAGGAGCAATTAAGATTTCATTGTTTATACTAATTCAGAAGAAAACATGGAGAATAATAACGATTGAAAACTGAGTGCAATCAATCATATTATGAATTATTCTTTTTTCGTTTATCATTCAGATGCGAAATAGAGATGATATAATAAACAAGGAAAACTTTAAAAAATAGGAGGTATAGGGGACTTATTGATCCAGCGTTTGCTTCAAGAAATCTGTGAAAAGTCCTTTGCTTCAATTCTTTATCCAGCAAGCCATACAAAATTTGGTCCAATCAGCACTTTATTCCAAAACAGTCAATGTTACAGCAATGTCTACGAATCCACACTCAATACTCCAATTGAGGGGGTATTTATACAAAAAATCTTTACAAAAATTATCTCATAACAGAGTGAGATATATTCTAGGGTGACTAAGAGTAAGTTACAAGAAAATAGAGACAACTAGTCTCGAAGATAGGAGACAGGTAAACTGATGTTGTGCTATTTCTTTTCTTGTTGAATGTGCTGGAGGCAGGCCCTATGATTTGGCTTGCTGTTGTCTTCTTTAGTAACTTTGTGCTGGCTACCCTATTTTGACTGATACCCTTTACCTGTTCTGATCTTTGTTCATCTTTGTTCACCTTTATTCATTTCATCATAGTAAATAGCACAAAATTTACATTTTACCAGAGATAAATTTACAAAATTTCCAACATGTCTTTCCACCATTTTTTCTCTGGCAATCTATGTTTTTGAAGTTTCCTTAGAGTTTCATTAGTCTCTGTATATCTGAAAAAGTTAGGCTGGATTGGGAATAAGTGTTTAGTCTCATTCTCAACATAGAATAAGTTCTATAAGCTATCGTAGAGAACTCGGCCTGTGGGGAGTGCTTTTATTCCTGATGCACTTGTTGATGAACTAGCTTGATTGCCAACATACTTATTCAATTTGCTTACATAATCTATATGCTTCATTAATCTGTCATTAATAACTAAAGGACTTGGTAGCCCTTTATTCTGAAAAATAGTGAACTTCTCCATAAAAGAATTAATTTCCACCTACATATCTTGACTTCTTCTCTCCAAATTCTGCATCAAAGTTTTCTTGGTTAGCACCCTTCTGATTTCCAAAATAGTGTCTGTCTGGTCTACGATGCCAAGTTCTTCCAGCTGTTCCTTAGTTCTGTTATTCAAGAGATGTATGAGCTAGTTGGCTTGATCAAGCATTTGTCCTAACAGAGCTTTTATCTTTTGAATTTCTCCCTATGCTACTTTAACTAGATCAATTTGTTCATAGATTACTTGGATGGATCGCGAAACATCATTTATGGACTGTGTTATGTTGGCCCAAAGAATGTTCTTGATCTTTGTAAGAGGCTTGTTAAAAGTGAGATCCTTTTCTATTGTTTTCACTTTATTTTCTAATGGTTTGATCTCCCTCGTTTTTTCCACAACATTTATTTTGGAAATATCATAATTTCTTTCTACCTTAGCCAATTGCTCTTTTACTTGTTTTAATTCTGAAACTTGTAGTCTCATTTCTTCCATGGCCTTTATCAACTCTTCAGTGCTCAGATTAGCACTACTACCTTGTCCCGTTCTTGTTGTTGTTGTACCTGTGGCCACCTCTGCTGTGGCTGCTGGGATGTTTGGAGCTAATATTGTTCCAAGTGTAGAAGTGACTACTATTGAGACTATGGAGATTACATCAGGAGGCTGAGAGGTCTACTCTCCCCGCTTGTCCTTCAGTGCTTTTTCTAATGCCTTCTTTGTGTCATTCAATCTTTCATTCATTTTCAAGAGGAGATCCATCATCTCTTCTTCAGATTTCTGCTGTATAACCTCAGCAGTCTGTGGATGCCTTGAAGGAGGCAACTTTAGTTTCTTCCTCAAGGAAACAATATCTTCTTTTTCTTCTTGATTAGAGCTTCTACACCTTTTACATCTTTGGGATCATGTCCCAATCCAATGATGATTTCTTCTAATGATTTTATTCTGTTATCCTTAGCTAGGGAGGAGGCTTTTTCTAAGTTTAGTTGGGAATTTGTATTATACAAAGAATTTTGTAGCCTGTGAGCCATTAATGCTTTACTGGTTAAGGTTGAATAGACCATTTCTCTCG
Source organism: Pinus tabuliformis (assembly GCA_031772625.1). NCBI lineage: Eukaryota > Viridiplantae > Streptophyta > Pinopsida > Pinales > Pinaceae > Pinus > Pinus tabuliformis. The sequence goes on along the minus strand of CM062809.1, from coordinate 259,351,200 downwards.
TTTTCTTATGAAGTTCAATCTGATCCAAAGGATTAATATCCTTAGCCAAGACTTCTAGATTTGTCCTGATATAATCTGCTGCTATTTGCGGTTGCTGAACCTTTGGCTTGAAGTAGCTCATTATCATCTTGCCCTCTTGAATGTCATAGGCTGATATCAGTCTTTGCTCGTTTCTGGGGGCCATTTTCAAATACTGATTGTAAATTTAAAGTTTTACTAAATCATTTTTGGCTTTTATTTCTGTGAATGTCTTCTTGATATCTAAGGCCTCTTTACTTTGTGGCCTAGTGGATGACACTTCTACACTATTTTGTCTTTCTAGCTCCTGCCTCTGTGAGCTAGTGGAGGTCTCTCCCAATGGGGAAGTTTGTTGACTAACTACCCTTTCTACTCTTTGATTGTCTATAGTTTCTTCAATAATTTCCTCTTTTGAAAGAGGATTCAGTCTTTGCCTCTTTGTCCCAGGCTATCCTGTAGGTCCACTGATGGGGGTAGTGGTTTCCCTGTCCCTTTTTTTATTTCTTTCCTCATTTAGAGGAGTTTGCAAAATTGGACTTTCTGTTACTTTAGTTTGAGCTGAAGGAGTTGGTACGTGACCATGTTCTTTGGAAATTCCAGGCTGATCTGTCATTGTAGGCTGTTCTGTGGTCTCTACTTCCTTTCCTTTGGATGTTCCTGTGGCTGGTATGTTGACTTCCTGTGGAGGCTGTTGAGAAGTTCCAACAGTGGATGTACTAATTGTTGATTTTTGAGACAAATTGAATGGTACCCGCCCAAAAGAATCCAAGTCAAGACTTTTCTTAATATCTCTCATAGCATTTTCCATATTGACCTGCTCATTAACCTCTTCTACTAAGGTCCCCTCTATCCATTCATTCAGATTTGCAAACTGTTCAATTTCTGGGATCCTATGATGTATATAAGGGGATAACCTGTTCTTCATCCTTTTGTCATATATAAAACTGTAGGGGTCGTATGGCACCCACCTAAAACTCTTTTGTAGTCTAAGGTGGTCTTCTAATATTTTTTTAGCTTCTTTCCATGCATCCTTACTGTTGATGACAAAAGGACCTAGCTGGTTCCTAATTCTTAGCTAAGCCTTCTTCTTGGCACCACAAAAATGGACTAAATTTGCATTTATGATCTGCCTGCAATATTCCAATGCAAATAATCTCATGGGAACATACTTGGGCAACTTAAAAGGGCATAGTTCACATCCATACATCCTGATTTTTGTGTGATTTTTATATAGGTACCAGTCACCTGTCTTGTACTGCTTAGAGACTGGATAATTTTCTTCATGCCACCATTGATCCTAGGAGGGGAAATTCCTATCAACAAAGTGGTTGCTGGATGTACAAATAAGTCAATGAACTCATTATAAGTATAAGGGGACTCACTAGTATTATGAAAGATTGAACTCCAAAAGATAACAGATCTAGGATTTCCTTTAGTGTCCAATTTCTTGATAGGGAAAGAAAATTTATCTGACTGATAATATAACATAAGATGGTATATGAAAGAGGTGTATTTGAAAACTCCTTCCCTATCCAAATTCAGAAATTGATCATGGATTTTGTTGGCAATAAAGGTGGCATAATCATATCAAACAGTAGGGGGCTATCCAGGAGTAAAGATTGATAGTAACACTAGGGTGATATCATCAACATATTCGCTAGAGTTAAATCCCATAATCAAGGATATCATATCAACAATGAGTCTTCCAGTTTCAGTGAAGAAAGCCTGCAGATAAGGAGGTGGACCTTTGGGCTGGTGTTTTGGCAACATGAAGGTTTGAGCAATACGAGTCACTTCTGATTTGGTTAACTGAGATGCCTTTTCAAGTAAATATGCCATGGAAATAGGAGCAATGGGCCAAGTGGAATGAAATTGTATCATTTCATTGATGGATTTAGCAGTTATGGTAAAAAGGATAGTTTGCAATGGGGACATAACAGCTCTATGGATGGGATCATAATTAGCATAGCATTGATGAATTATGTCTGGGAAAACATGGACTGAGGGGAGGAAATACATGGGAAGGTTAGATTCCCACAGTCCAAAAATGTCAGACTTATTCAGATAACTATCTCTGGCTTGGCAAAAGGCCTAAAGATGGTTTTTAACACCAGATAGGTCTTTTATCTGAAAATCTTTATCGGCCAGAGGTAGATAATCTAAATCTTTGTGAGGTGCGTTCATGGGTGCTACATTCAGGGCTATAGGGGTTTCCATATTTGGTTCTTGTGGATTCAATATGGAATTCGGGATTTCTATGGGAAAATAGACCAAACAGCAGGTTTGGGGACTTTTTATGGCAACACAGACTGTTTTTAGACTTGAATTTGGCCCTCTCTGGTAGAATTTTCAGTAGAAAACCGAAATTACAGGGTTGCAGGGTAAACTGGATAAATACCTGTGTTTAGGAGGTAAACTATACAATGGCAGGTTGGATGACAGGATGCAGAGCACATCGCTATAGATTTTCTGGTCAGGTGGCGGCTGGGAAATTGGAATAGTTGACTTGGACGTTGTTTTCCATGGGAGCACGGGTCGCAGCGTATTACAACGAAAATGACACTTTGTTCGTTTATTCAACAAACTGAGGTTGGCGGGTCTTTTTTTGATTTTATCGGGCGTATGACGTAAGCGGGATGTGACGTTTTTTCGCTTGCGGAGGGTGGTAAGCGATTTGTATTGCACCGCTTTTGAGACTGGGTGGTTTTGGGCCAGGGTTGAGCGAGGATATGGACAGCGCGACGCGTGGCGGGAGTACAGGTGGAAAACCGCTTGGTGATCACGAGTTAATGCGCGGTCACCAGGGGGCATGATATCATCGTCAACTGTTGGATGAAAAGGGAGTGATCAGATGGTGGACGGGCGTTGGAGACGACGGAACTTTATTTGTGGTGGGTCCGATGTAATTAACAATGTTTTAATCATATCGGGGTCAATATGATTGGTCAGGGGTGGTTATTAATTAACCTAAAGGGCTAATTAATCCCATATAGTGCGGCATGGAATTAAGGCTCTTAATGAATTACAGATTAACTCGTTAATCCTCTACTAAAAGATGATTATGGTTGTATTCAACCTAGGGCGGGATTATATAATAATTTGGGGATTTGTATATAATTAAATAATATGGGAAGGGGAATGTTTGTTCGAGATTTATATAATATAGGTTAAAAGGTTAATATGACATATGAAGTGTAAAAACGCCAAGTAAAACATTTAAAGAGTATATTTAACTTAGGCTAAAGATAAAAGGGTTTTTTTTTTAGGTGATATTGTGCATTATTCCTAAGTAAAATAGGATTTTACTTAGGAAACTTTATGAAATGAAATGAACGGTTTATGGATGAGTCTAAGTACTTAGGATTTTAAAGCATTGGGCCGAGGGTCTGGTCCCTCTAGAAGTCAGAGAAATTCTTTGAGCCCCTTTGATTTTCAAAGACCTTAATACTTTAGGGGGAATTAGTGAAATCTTTAGGGGAAAAATGTGAATGGAAGTTAGTTATTAGACCTTGTTTTGCTTAAACGGAATTAAGTATAATGTCTACTTTGCACTTGTGATAAATGTAAAAGTTGACACATTTCAGAGACATTATTCATCATAAGTAATTCTGCAACACCATCTACCTACCCTACCTACTTTAGTCTAGCATTTTTTCTTTTTTATTTGGGTGCACTTAGACTGGCAAACCCTTATCACACTTTTTCTTTTACATATGGAAGTCTATCTAACTCTAACCTTATTACATCCAAGGGGTGAGTTTAAACTATTGAGCTCCTTTTATTCACTCTACCTATCTACTTATCTACCAAGATTAAACATTTTGGTCAGATTTTATTCTCTATCTCTATAGCATGAAATTGAAAAATGAAAGAGCCAACTTTAAACAGTTTGACTCTTCATCAATTGTGGCATAAGTTTAACAAGCTGCACACAATTGCTTATTATAGAAAATGAAATAGTAGTGGCATTTAGACTTGCACACTTTCCTTGGTCTTTCTTTTGGTAGGGCTCATTTTTCTTCACTTTTTTTTTACCATTTTATTCTTTTCACCCTTTGATTTTTCTTTTAGGGTATACCCTCTTTACATTTTTTAAATTTTTTTGATTTTTTGACAATATGGAAAACCTTTGCAACAAGGAAAGGTATGAACATATTCATAGCTCATCAAGTCAATCATGAAATATGACACCTATTAGTATAGGAGTATAATAGTTTGTATCCTTTATGTTGTTTGATCCCTTCATTTGATCTTTCATTTGATACTCTTTAAACTCTATGACTATTCTTTGACCCTACTGAGTAACCTTTACTGTGTTCCTTTTTTACCTTTACTGTGCATTTCAGGTTTTTACTGTGTTTTTCAACAGTAAATCATTTTAGATTTTATGTTATAAGGTAAAGTGATTAGATATGATCTTCATTTTTGTCTTCCAACTGTATGCAGGCTTTTTCTTTGTAAGCCTAGAACATGAGTTTTTACCTGCAAAACACATAAATTGTTAAGAAAACATAGGTGATAGAGAAGGTCGTCAATGGATTTATTGAGCTTGAAAGGATATTGGAAGGAGTCCAGAGTGTATCGGAAGGTAAAACAATTGTTTTATTGGTTGCAAAGGTTTATGATGTTTCACTCTATAAATGGGTGAAACAAGGAAAAATGGTGATTTTTACGTTTAAAGGGAAAAACAGTTTACTTTTTGAATTATGGCGCAAAGTGAATAGTGGCCATTTTGTCATTATGCGGGAGGTGGTTTTGGTTTTCATCGCACCATTTATGAAGCGTGGGCAGTTTTGGGAGGGGTCACCCAATATAGTTTGAGCCTGACACGTAGTAAGGGGAGGTCATTGGAATACTACTTTTTCGGGCGGGTAATGCTTGGACAGAGAGCAAACCCGAAATTGCTGAGGGTCATTGGATTTGAATGCATTTGTTCAGATGATGGTGGAGCAAAAGAGTAGCACGAAGGGGCCCAAAGATTAATCATGGCGGTATGGGCTTATTATGGGTTAAAAACGGAGATTAGCGGGGTTTTATAGTTAAATAGAGTTTTAGGTTGGTTCGTCGTTTAAATCATAAACACAGTTTAACAAAGGAGTCCTTTTCAAAACAAGTTATGGCGGACTTGAAATAGTATGAATTTGGGCAGATAAATGGCGTTGGGTTCGGGTTCATCACATATCGCAATCACAGTTTAGTGAAGGAAGGCCCATTGCAAAGGAATGCAATAGGGTCCGAACGCGATGTGGAAAATAAATAATGGATAATACTGCATCAAGTCTGGGTTCCCATCACATATCGGAGATCACAATGTCGGAGGGTGTATTTTTCAGCCAGGACTTGCGATGAAGGGTGGATGCGAAATGGGAATGAATTATGAAATATATTTGCGTCGGGTGTGGGTCCATTGCGCATTGTATATCGCAATGCAGAGGAGAGTCCATGCATGTTGAAAGGTTTTCAATCCGCCGATATGCAATATTTTATGGAATACACAATTTTATAATAAAACTTATGCTTTCGGGATATTTAGTAAAAGGGAGTTAATAATATAAAGGAAAGGGGACTTGTAGGGGTTTAATACTATAAGTTAGCATTAATATGAAACACGAGCTGAATGGGGAAATATACTATGTATAATGCTTTTTCATGAGTTATTTTATTTTCACATATATACATCAATACTTAGGCTAAACATCTTTTTGTGGGTTTTTTGGGTAAAAGGGGATTTAGCATGGGGTTTTCACCTTTCCTAGGCAAAAAGGATTTTAACATTAGGGAAAGGGGTTTTTTATGGAAAATGAATGAATATGAACTTTATGAAGGTGGGAAGGGGAAATTAGTAAATATAGGGATGAATGGGGATGAGGTAAGTAAATTAATTGATCTTGTAGACCTTCATTTGCTTTTTGTAATTGCCTCATGGACATAGAAACATATGGTAAAACATGATAAATGTATATTTTGTCCAATCAATCATCATACTTCTGCAACCTTTCTTCTACTTACCATTTTCTTATCCTATCATTTTTTTCTTCACTTAATGGCTGCATTTAAGCTAGCAAACCATTTTCCTTTCTTTTTATTAAAAAAAAACAAACTATCTAATTCTAACCTTATAACCTCCAAGGGCTCAGATTAAACTAATGAGCACCTTATTATTCTCTACCTAACCACTGATCTGGCAAGATTAAATAGTTTGGCCAAATATTTATTCTCTAATTATAACATCAAATTTAAAGCATGGAGTAGTCAAGATTAAACTTTTTGACTATCATGGGTTGTGGCATTTATGACAAGCTGTACACAACCATTATTTTGTAGAAAAAATAGTAGTGGCATTTAGACTTGCTCACTTTCAGAGTTTATTTGTTTTCTTTTGTTTCTAACCTAACATTTTCTTTTTGTCTTGATTTTTTAGGACATCTAACCTAACTTTTTCTTTGATATGGACATGATCATCAAGATATTTTCAAAAACATTTTATTCAATATTGTTATGTCCATATCCTAACTTAACATTTTTTCAAATATTCTATCTTATGAAAACCAAAAAATGCTACAACACGGGCTACATATTTAACTGAAGCTAAGTGAAGACACTATGATGATCGAAGGATTGAACAATACTTTCGAAAGAGTTAGACTCGATTTTCACGAGACAAGGTCCATATAGAGAGCTGGAGTTCTACTATTGTGTCACCAATGTTGTAGCAGCTAAAACCGCCCTCAAATTTTTTTCATATGCTTCAATTTTGGAGCCTTCCTTCTAAACCACAACAACTCATCTTGCAGAGATCCAGTTCCAGACTAGCCTTATAGAACTGAGAAATTCTTAAGGGAAATTGGCCTTCCTCTCGGGAATTGTGCAATCTTAACTACCAATGATACTTGAGCCCAAGAAATGCTTAGTATTGAATGGAATCCAACCTAGAGATGGGAAATTTTTCACATAGGAGAGGCATCCCAGAAAGACTAAGCCCAAAAATTGCGCAGAATCCACTATGCTAAAAAACTGCTCAATGCATGAACCAAAGAGTTGCCCGATCCTTCCCATAACTGTGCAATATTTCTAGGCAATGCATGGTAGTTTTTCATGAAAAAGAAAAAATAAAAAATAAAAAAAGAATCCATAAAGAATAGGGATCTATTTTTAGCAGCTCGAAGGAGGCACTTGAGTGATGTTAAAAACTACTGTGAAGTGTCACTTTTTCCTTGATTTTAGGCATGCACGTCATAAACCCTAACTTGACCAAATATATTTAATCGATGTTGATAGAGCTCATTTTCACACTCGATCTTGGAGCTCTAGGATTCCTAAGGAGATCAAGGAACCTTTTGTGCAATCGTTGTCGCTTTTTCGGTTGAGTTTTTCTTTTCTAGTCTTTTGCCACTTTTTTTGTCGCTTTATGTTGTTTAGCTTATGAGGATGGTGTTTCACTTGTTTCTTTGAATGTCTGCTGAATTTTTAACTTTTTTTTAGCTTTTATAAGTGTTGTTTTGAGTTTTGGATTTCCTTTCCTAAGTGTCACATGAGTTACTCTATTTTTGCACCAACGGCCACTGTTGCGACTCTCTTCACATGCTTCATTTTATTTTAGTTTAATTGATTCCCGCACTTGTTTCACATTCATGCATCAACACTTAGTGGATATACACTCAACATCATACCATGCTTCAAATCTACTTGATTTTCACACTCCCCTTGGCAGATCTAGGTCCCCTTGCCTGGATCTCACACTTCACTACATGCACTGCGAAATATAGGAGCTCAAGGCCTCTACCTTGGCTTCTGTAATTACGCTAATCCTGTCCTGGGTTGGCTCCATTTGTGCATAGTGTAGTTCAAGGAGTCAGCCTCCCAGCTTGGACATTGATACTGCACAATGCATAGTCTCTCCCAGCCTTGGCCCAGAGTAAACTGCATATTGCACACTTATAGTCATCAAGCTTCTCAACTTACTATTGGGACTATGCAATGTGTAGATCCCATAGTCAACGAGTGACCTCTGTTAGCTAGAAATGTGCAATCCTTCCCATCATGAGCCCAGATTGTTACCTGATCTTGTCTTGAAGTTTCTTTGGTTCTTTGGTTTTTAAGTTGACATTTCCTTTCCATGAGTGTCCTCTTTCCCCCATAGGTACAATAGTTTTTGATAATCTCTCTAGCAGTTATAGTTAACATTGAATCTAAGAGAGTTTCATCAAAATAAACTATTGAGAGTAGTATTGGGGAAGTAGTTGAGCAGACATATGCAAATACTCAGTTATTCATTGAGAAGGGTCCAACATTGGCATGGTCGCAAATCAAAGATACTTTCACTGAGAACTTCAAGGAAGACTTAGAGGAGCAACATGTTTATCTTAGTATCCAACGGTCATGCTTATACAAGGTTGCATGCAAGTACCCCACCTTCCCATGTGCATATATCATTAGCTAGATTGTCTCACACACAGATGAACAGAATATGACAGTGAGCAGTGCCAATGGGAGAGAGATTGCCACCTTCAGGGCAAAGAACTTTCAGCAGTTGTATCATTTACCTGAGTTGATGAAGCACATGGACTCACTCTTTTTATGCCACCCATAGCTATGTGAACATGAGAGATATTGTTAAGCACTGCGTGAAAGAGTCGTCAAAGTTTACACAAACACCTACCCATGTTTACAAGACAAAGTAACTCAAGAAGGCTTATCAATTATTGATCATCCTTTCCTGCAAAATATATGGTCAAGAGAAAACAAAAAAATTTCTTTAAGGGTGGGTGGTCTTACTGGACCAATTGGTGAATGATGGGAGGCCTTTCAATTAGTCATATTTGTTGGCTCATCAATTGAAGCCCATGTGGCTGAGGCTCAAAATCCACCCAAGAATGAGCAAGAAAGGTTTTACATGTCTTCATACTTAGTGGATGCAATATGTGCCCAACAAAAATTCCCTGGCATGAGCTCAACATGGATACCAAAAGAGACTATTGTTAACATATATTGCAAGTTTCTTTCTGACTGCAACTATTGAGGAGTGACAACAAGGCTAACTGACCATTTTATCATCTCGTTGTATAAGCTTATCTTTGACCAGGATCCACCTTGCATGTCACGAGAAGCAATGGAGGTGATAGTAAATATTACAAATTGGTATGCTTCACCAGGTGGCACCTTCATCAGGGTGTTTGGCAGAGAGAAGCCGTTGCATTTTCTACTAAGGTATGCTATTGACAAGTTGATCATGAAAGAAGTTTCATATCACCTCTCTACAAGGTTGTCAATAGGACAGAATAGGAAGAAAAAATTGCCATGTCCTACTCTTCCTTTATGGATCGGATTATATGAGATTAGGAGCTTGAAAGATGCACATGTTGAGGCTAAGGAGCTAGTCAAATTTGAGTTCAGAACCATAGACCTTAATCTGTATGATCCCCATGGTATTTTCAATGACCATTATGTGAGAGTGTACTTTCCATTAATCTAGGAGGCATGTCATTGGCCACTTGGAGGACACTTGGAGGTACTGTTACAATGCCTCCAAACTCAATGAGCCAATTAGTATAGCAACTGCTTGGAAGGTTGCTCTATAGAGAAAAAAAACTCCAAAAGAAACAACAACAACAACAAAAGGCGATAATTTAGTGAAGGACAAGGGAAAGAGGAAAGTTTATGAGGACCCAGAGGGAGATAAAATCTTCATGATGAAGGTAGATCTTATCTCAGAGAAGGAATCTTTCATAGTGGAAGTAAAGAGGGAGCAGGAGATGAAGAGAGCAGAGTGAAGGAAGAGAGAAAAGAGGAAGCTACATGAAGCATAACTTAAGTTGTAGGAGATGGAGAAGAAGATGAAGGAAGAACATGAGTTGAGGAGGATAGAAAGAGAAGAGAAGAAGAACAAATGTAAGGTGCAATGATAGAGGAAATAGGGCCCATACACGTTGATGAGCCATAACAACCAGTAGCTAAGGAAGAGGGTGAAAAATATAGGATCGAGAGATTTCTCAATAGATTGAGAAACTAATTGAAGTGATAGACATGGAGTTGAAATAGGATCCACAAAATGAAGACATTTACCTTATGCATAGAGAACCAGAGGTCATCTCTCAGTCTCCACCACCTCTAGTGTCAGAACTAGTCCCGAGCAAGCAAGGAGATATTGTTCTCCTTGATGATGATCTGGTCATGGATGTGTACAAGCTATAATTTGACGAGTTGCAAAAGAATATTGTACAAGCCTGGAGGAAGAACTTTCTAGATGATCACGCATCACCTGCATTCATGAAGGAAAGGGTGACAGTGTTAGACAAAAGGAAGCATCCAACTTCCTTTGTCGAAGCCATCTTAGCCTATGCAGAAGCAACAAGCTCAAATGTTAAGTACTTGACAGCTAGGAATGAACAACTAGGAAAGGACTTGCAGGATGCCAGGAAAGGGGTAGAAAAACTCTAAGCATCAATGCAGAATGCGGTTTCCGCATTGTTGGAATGAGGAAAATGATACTTGCTAAAGTATCAACACTTGAGGGTACCATGCAGAAGCTCTATGACAGATTTGTCACCATGCATAAAATAGTTTTCCATGTGCATGGATTACAACAGTGGAGCAAAGAGTTTTTTCAAACTATCACAAACATACATGCTGCCATCGACCATGTACAAGAGTGTGCAATGCGGTACAAAGGGGCCCCTCTTCGCTCAGTTAAGAAGATGAAGCCATAGGTAGAGTTGGAGAAAGCAAAGGTATGAATGTTGATGTAACACCCTCCTCACACATCTACCCAAGTAACCAACCAACTGGGGTAAACATGCGACGAGAGGCTACTATGATTGGATTCAAACCCTTATGTGACCTTAAGGAAGTGGAATCAATGGAACACATCAACCAACCTATCCACATCAGCAACAAAACCCTCAGGAGACATGTTAGCCACTCATACATCCTTTCCATGGGTCCCAATTATGTTTTGTACATCATAAGCCTTAGTCTCTCTCATGATATAAGCATGAGAGCATCCAGAAACCCAAAGTCACTCTCACAGGCTTTCCTGCCAGTGTCCAGGGAAACAATGATGAAAAATTAATAAGTAAAACAGGACCTTAATCAAACCCCTACTATCCATGACAAGCATTTCATCAAACATATCATCAACATGTAACCTCCATGTGTAATCAACAGAATTAAGTGTTGGGATCTCATTTTTATATGAGAATCTCTATGAACCATTGTTCTCTCATGTCATTTGCTTCATTATCATCTATTAGGCCATAGATACATTATCCATTCATTTACAATTAAAAACATCCTAAGAGCCATACATAGATGTTATCATAAAATACACATATAACCAGCATAATAACAACATAAATACTCATGAAAGTATAGCCATATAGTCCACATATAATCAATCAAAATAGTCTTAGAAATACAAGGAGAAATAGCCTTTCATTAATGATGAAATAAGCCAATTGAAGATGGGACTACCATGTTCCACCCGACCATAGATTGGATGAGCCAAGTCTCTCTTTATCCAATCACCCCCGTGCCATATTCCAAGCATTAATGTGGGACTCATAGAACACACCAAAAACACCAAATAAGCATGGATGCCACTGAAGTTCTCCACTTACACCATGAGGAATTTGAGTGTCTCCTAGTATCTCAGGCTTTACCATAATCCACATTTTGATCTAGGGATCAGTGGGCCCTACACCGAGACACACTCTCCAAGATTTACCATACATCCCATCCCAGGAGTACTAGGCACAATAGAGAGACATCCACCTCTTGGCTTTACTATATATCTTGTCATTCACTAGCAAGGATTCCTAGGTGCACTGAGGCACACAATCCTGTCTTTACCAGAACCCACAGTTTGGTTTAAGGGTTACAAAGCCAATGGCTTTACCGTGATCCACATTCTAGTGCAGGGACCACTAGGACATGTGTTTTTCATTTCGGATATCCACCCCACTCAACTTCGAGTCCATCTCGCCATCCCCACATAAACCAAATTTGAGAACCCATCTCATGAAAACTATCAGGAAATGGCATGGCTAGGCTGAAGAACACTGTCACACCTGTAATGAAGCCTGTCATAGCTTCTTGATCTTTTCTTCTCGTTTCCTTCTTTTCCTTTCTTGCTCCAATGCCAAAGTGCTCTAAGAAAACTCCGTGTGTCCAAGAATGAGAGAGAGAGAGAGAGTAATGAGATAGGTCCAAAACTCAACTAACAAAAGGTTACCAACTAATCCTGAGAAGCCTTTTTATGAATGAGGCCTCTATTTTCTTCATTTTCCATTATTTTCCTTCAATTTCCTCCTCACATGCAACCTGTGACCTTTCACCTCCCTTTTATCCTAATTTCCATTATTTTCATAAATAAATGTGCCAAAATTCCATTTTTCCTTTCCAAACCCTTAGCCATTGTGTTTTCCAATTTCCTTATCCACAAACAACCAAATGAACACCCCCTAGGATGTCCTACACAACATTCAACTTGGAATACATGTCCCATCACTGTGGCCATATATATATTTTTATATCAAATTTTCACCAGGGTTGTTACAGAACCCTCCCCCTTGGGGGAACATTGTCCTCAATGTTCAATGACACATATAACCAACAAGATGGCTAAAAACAAAATACACTACCTGTGGATATTTATAACACATCTCATTGCAATATTTGCAACGAATACTGCTAAAACATGACAATTATACCATTTACTAGAGCTTTATAACATAATTCATTATGGTATTTACAATAACCACATATACACATACACAATTGTTTCAACCAGAAAATAACCATATTGTCTATGGAGCTTTATAAATCCATCTCGATACGGGAATTAGTACACACATATGCACGTTTTCTCAACTAACAAATAAAAGGATATGATGCTTGCATCTGCAACAAAGGAATCTAGAGGCTCACACCTCCACACTCAAAGTAATATTGGGATTCACCTCCTTCCTAGGAAGTCTAGAATCCACTGCCATAGTCAAAGTTGCATCCAATGTCCAGTGCTACAATCCTGCACCACTTGTCCTCTCAGCGAACAGTTACCGCCTTATTGTTCCATGGCACACTCCCAATGTGCATCTCATTCCATCTCGAAATTCCCATGACTAAAACAAATATATCTCTGACCTTCCCTTCTCTGCTACACAGTCCCTTGGGAAATCTGGTAACCCTTTCCTTGTAGTCACTCACCTTCCAAGTTCCCCAGCATCCCCTATCTTGGGCGATCCATCCCTTGGCAAAGCTTCCTCGCATCGAACGATCAAACAACCAAGGCATATACCTGCATCAAAACCATCATACCAGTCATAGCTTGCTCATGGAAATCAATGGACACAACTGGGTATGAGTGTCCCATAATGGCCCTACTCCTGAAGTGCTTTACCATCATACTGCTGCCTATTCCAATTTCTTTCACCATTTCTGCTAATTGAAATGACTTCAAATCATACCTCATTGGTAGCTCATCAATAAGGTATACTTGCAATCTTGTTTACTTCTTGTCACAACAAGTCAAACTCGCACTTTTGACGAAATCATCATGTATAAACATATCACATTATGTTAGCTCAAACACAACAATCATATATAAACATCATAAATGACATGTAACCATCATAAACCGGAATTATAGATCACATATAATCATTATATACCATAATCATAAATCACATGCATAATAAAACTAAATAAAATGTTGATACTTATCCTTTCATCGACAATCCTCAACTTCTATCTTTTTCTGTATTCCATACACACTCTTGATTGGTTGCCACACCAGAAAAACACCCAGTGCCTTCTCCTAAACCATGTACACATAGTGTGCATCACACACATACAGTCGCACATTGCATACAACACCTTGCAATACATTCACCTCATTAGGGGAATTTTGAGGTCTAAAATGGTCTTCCTAAGAAAAATGTACAACCAAAATAAACTTTATAAGAACCAATAGGATTCAAGATGATGATATCAACCATGGGGGATGATTCACCATTTTTGGAGTGAAAAAGTAAAAAGATTAAAAAATAATAAAATAATAAAACTGTTTTTTCAACTCTTATGTTCAACTTATCTCCCTAAGGCTTTACTCAAATTTCGAGTGAGAGTACTCATTGGATGCAAAATTTAATTCCTCATCCAAGGAGTACCCATGTTTTATACTTTCGATGGACCCTGCTACAAGAAAATTGAGAAATATATAAAAAACGTGAATGCAATCACGTTTTTCATGTATTTCACATTTTTTGTGTATCAGGGTCCATAGAAAGTATGCAACATGGGTACTCGGATCAAGAATCAAATTTTGCATCCAACAAGTGTTGCCACTCGAAATTTGAGTAAACCCATAGGGAGATAAGTTGAAAAAACATTTTTTTTCTTTTTTCCCTCTAAAATTTGATGATGTAATCTAATATTATTGTATTATTTCCACTATTATTTTATAATTTCCTTAGGAGGCCCATTTTCAACCTCAAAACTCCCGTAATGACACCTGACATACAACACATACACCTACACCTGGTGTACAACACAACACAAATATGTATATAGAGTGTAACATAATGAATGCATATGTCACAATATCATGACTACACAATGCACATACATAGTACCACATGCCCACACCACAGTATGTAGGACATGTACTCAATCCCACATGTACACCAGTACCACATATACAAAGCACAACCTACACAACGCGTGCACAACATCATATGTACATAACACCACCTGCACAATGTGTACACAACGCCTCATGTACACTGCACCACTATAAAACATGTACACAATACCACGTGTACACAGTATCACTCACACAACAAGTACACGACACCACATGTACACAACGCCACATGCACGACATGTACACAGAACCACCTGCAGACAACACCACTTGTACAACATGTACACAACACCACATGCACACAACACCAATTGTATAATCATGCACACAACACCATATGTGCATAGCTCCACATGTATAACATGCACGCAACACTTCCTATACATAGCACTACATATCTAACATGTACATAGCATCATCTATATGCAACACTACCTATACATAGCACTACATATATAACATGTACATAGCATCATCTATGCACAACACCATATGCAATATTCACACAACACTATCTATACCATCCTATACATAACATTGCATAAACAACATGTACACACACTAAATATACACAACACTCCATGTGCACACACCATATATGCAACATGTACAACATATACAACATATGCACAATAGTAGTACCACAAATCCAAAACCACACTGTCCTTACCAAGAAACCTTGCTTCTACTGTCTTATCCATGCTTATCTTATCATGTAGCATACCACACTGCTTTCATTTTCCTATTGTATCCCTCGGTACAACTTGTCCATAACATAAGCATAGGCATAATAAAAGTATACAATATAAATTCATATTCACATGACACTGACCTCATATATTTTTCATGACTACTCTTCCCATTTGATTCCTCATAGCCCAGAACTTCTTCATGCCATTCGCCTACAGAAGCAATGATTCCGCCACAAGAATGATTCTTGATGATGTGTTGGGAAGTGATATAGATAGATGGATACATACGTACATATACCTAAACATTATCATAAACAATCATGATCCTGTGAGGCAACGATATGCATACATACATATATACACATAAATGTTAGCGTTAATAGTCATGATCCATGATGACCCTGTTAAACATGACATGCATACACACTTACATGCATACATATATAAACATTAGCATAATCATGATCATAACATAGTGACCAGATATCAAGGTCAAGGGTTAAGAGAACTTCCTTTATTCATGAAACACATGTGAAACATTAAGAATAGTCATCCTAATATAGCCAAGGAATTTGACACCTTAGATCTGTTTACTTTACCTTTTTGGCTACCTTTCTCATGAATTTACTACCACTGTCCATTTACCTCAATGGAATCAGCCAATCCAACCAAATTTCATAGTCTTACCTTCCGTTGTGTTTAATCATGAACAAAGCTTCATATGAGTCTTACATTACCTATTGGGTACCAAACAACTCTCCCTGAGCTCCATTAATTTCCTCTTTTCCAAACTAATCCCCTAGACTCTCAAAACAATAAAGGAAATGCCAAGAAGAAAACAAGAAGAAAACCATGGCAAACCAACAATAATACGACACCACAAACAAAGTGGCATGATCATGCACTAGACATAACAAAACTGCAAATCAAGCACAAGAAAATCATAAAAGACCAAAAGCACATGACTAAAAATAGACACCATGACTCAATCCCTGTTGGGTCCCTATAATACTAGTGATTACCCCATTACTATTGTAGTTGTACCCCTTATTAATATTTTTGTGCCCCTATTATCCCCATATTGTTATTATTGTGCCCCATAGAATCCCTCTATTGTTATTTTTGTGGCTTTATATTATTATTGATAGGTCGGCTGGGTTATATTGTGACTCCTTAGACTCCTATATATAGAAAGGAGGTTTTGTCATTTGAATCATCCAAGAATTGTTCATTTATGTAATGTAAAGGAGGTTGCCCCCTCGAAGAGTCTAAATTCTAAGGCGTTGATCTAGCTTTTCTATCTTTTTCTTGAGCTGGTTTCACAACGTTTGGTATCAAAGCTTTGGATTCTAGGGTTTCGCTGCTCCAAACAGGTCATCGTGGCATTTTCGCTATAACTTTTTTTTTGTGACGTTTTAGAAGTTGCAAAAAGAAAACCATTTGACAAGAAATCTTGCTGAACCTCGGGTCTGAATTTCAGAGCTGTTCGCACTATATTTGCGGAGATATGATCTGAGAAAGTTGGTCTTTTTGCAGACTCCTAAATTACATTCCAAAAAGGTGACCTGGGGAAAAGCATCATAACTTTCTCTCTGGGGATCAAATTGAAAATTTGTAAGAAGGTACAGAAAGAGGATGGACTGTAGTTTCTTGTATGCATTTTTCAGATCCAAAGGTCAAAACAGTGACTCGTGGCAAGTCGTACAAGTTCGCTCTACTGAACTAGTCTATAATCAAGTCACTGTGGGAGATTTTGTATAACTCTCCCTTGGAGAATCCAATTTGGGTCAGACTTGTGGCATTGCAAAGAGGACATAGAGGGATACGCAAGTCACAAATTCAGATCTAGATGATTGGAAAGTACAGAGATACATCAGAGGCAATATCGAGCTCCTACAAAGTGAAAAAAGGTGTGTAGATTTTCTTAAATTTTTTCTTAAGCTTGGTTTGAAAATTTATTTTGAAGGAATTCAAAGGGCATAGTAGAGCATTATTATCGGTAACTGATGCCTCGAGGAAAGAAAATACAAAAATATAGTAAGGAACCTGAAAGCTCTAGCATGACTCATGAAGAAGAGGAAGAAATGCAACATGATATATCAAAATTACAAGACTAAGTGCAACAACTGTCCCTTGCACAAAAAGGAACAGAATCTAAGATGGATGGTTTAAAGAAAGGCGTAGAAGCTAAGATGGATTGTTTAAATAAAGGTGTATAAGCTAAGATGAATGACATGGAAGCTAAGATGGATGATTTGAAGATAGACATGGAAGAATTGAAGATAAATATGAATAAGTTGCTACAAGAAAGGGTCACTAATGGTGAAAGGGTAGTAAAGGAAACTCATGATGAGAACAAAAGAAATGTTAATCATGATTCCATAGACTCTAATGTTGGATCAAAGACCCACCATATTCCAAAAATCGATATGAGGAAGTTTGATGGCAAGGATCCCGCAACATGGATATTACAGATGGAGCAATTTTTCGATCTCAATAATGTGCAAAACACACAAGAGGTACATATTGCAACTTTATATTTGGAACCAAATCAATTTGTATGGTATCAATGGCTTTTCTCTCATAAACAATTTATCACTTGGGCAATTTTTATGGAAGAATTGATAGCACATTATGAGGATACAAAAAGAAACACTTTTTTTAGCCAATTGATAAGTCTCAAACAAAAGGGTTCAATAATGGAGCACATTGAGGAGTTCCAAAAATTGAACATAAGGGTAAAAGATATTCCAGAGGAGCATAGGATTGATGTGTTCATTGGGTCTTTAAAGGATAATATCCAACATGATATTCACCTTTGGGAACCCGATTCATTAGAGAAGGCATTCAGGTTAGCAAGAAAAATGGAAAGCAAAATTATGGCAACCAAGAAGCATACCACTCACAACTATAAAGACGGAAGTGTTGTTACTGCTAGTCTTTCACAACCTATAAGATTGACACCACAACAATTGGAAGAAAAAGAGCAAAAGGGCTTTGTTACAGTTGTGATAGCAAATACACTAAAGGTCATAAGTGTGCTGAGAAGAAATTATTCTACATAGATTGTGAAGAGGAAGAAGAAAATGAGAAAGAAAGGTCAAAAGAAGAGGATATACTCCAGGAATAAAGCCTAGATAAAGAAGAAATGAATCTGACCATATCTTGTAATGCATTGGCAGGAATTACCACTCCTCAAACCATCAAGATAGAAGGACAAATCAAGAAGAAAAAGGTAATAGTGTTGATTGATTCAGGAAGTACCCACAATTTTATTCATTGTAAGGTAGCAAGAGAATTGAATTGCTTCCTATATCCAGCACCAGAGTGTCAAGTGATGGTTGCAAATGGAGGAAGAATAAATTGCTCGGGAAAGTGCCATAATATCAAGCTATCCATGGGAGAATATGTATTGACTAGCCCAATGCTTTCCATTCCAATGGGAGGCGCTGATGTTGTACTAGGAGTCCAATGGCTATAATCCTTGGGTACAATAGCTTTTAATTTTCAAGAACTTTTCATGAAATTTTCTGTGGAAGGAAAGGAAGTTGAATTAAGGGATATTGCAGGGAAACCGGGAAAGATAATCAGCTCTAACGGTATGACAAAGCTTCTAAAAAAGGAACAAAGAGGTGTAATTGCACAATTATGTTCGCTAGATGTGTCCACAGTGGAATCATCTATTTCTCCAGATCTCCAAAAAGTCTTGGACAATCATTCCAAGGTATTTGAGACTCCCAAAGCTCTCCCACCTATTCGTGATCATGATCATGCTATTCATCTGATTCCAAGAAGCGTTCCTCCAAACATCAGGCCGTACAGATATCCCTATGCCCAAAAGAGTGAAATTGAACGTATTGTTGCAGAAATGCTAGAGGCTGGTATAATTCAACCAAGTCAAAGTTCTTTCTCTACTCCAGTCATATTGGTGCACAAGAAGGATGGATCATGGCGCATGTGTCTGGATTATAGGGAGCTCAACAAGCTCACTATTAAGGATAAGTTTCCCATTCCTTTCATTGATGAATTACTAGATGAATTACATGGATCAATTTACTTCACCAAGTTTGATCTTCGTTCAGGATATCATCAAATCAGAATGAAGATTGAAGACATTCCGAAAACAGCATTTAGAACTCATGAGGGTCATTATGAATTTTTGATCATGCCTTTTGGCCTTACCAATGCACCTTCAACATTTCAAGGTTTGATGAATTCAATTTTCAAACCATTCCTTAGAAAATTTGTGTTAGCATTTTTTGATGATATACTAATCTACAGCAATTCTTGGAAGGATCATGTTGAACATGTTGACAAGGTGCTACAACTATTGGAGGAGAAACAATTATATGCAAAAAGATCCAAATGTTTCTTTGGAGTACAAGAGGTGGAATATCTGGGTCATATTGTATCTCATGAAGGAGTTAAGGTAGACCCTAGCAAAATTAAAGCCATTAAGGAATTGAAAATTCCCACATCCATAAACCATCTGCGAGGATTTCTCGGGTTGACAGGGTATTATCACAAGTTTGTTAAGAATTATGGGAGAATAACAGCACCTCTAACATTATTGAAGAAAGATGCATTTTCATGGACTCCAGAAGCAACAAAGGCATTCAGACATCTTAAAGAGGCAATGTGCCAAGCACCGGTCTTAGCTACACTGGACTTCACAAAAACCTTTATTATGGAATGTGATGCTTCAGGAAATGGAATTGGTGCTGTTTTAATGCAAGATGAAAGACCCATTGCTTTTGAAAGTCGTCCAATCAAGGGAAAGTTTTTACACAAAACTATTTATGAGAAGGAAATGTTGGCAATACTCCATGCACTTAAGAAATGGCGACCCTACCTAATGGGAAGACACTTCAATGTAAAAACGGATCATGATAGCCTTAAATACTTTTTAGAACAAAGATTATCCTCTGAAGAGCAACAAAAGTGGGTCACAAAGATGTTGGGTTATGACTTTGAAATCATCTACAAAAAAGGGAAGCAAAATGTGGTGGCAGATGCACTCTCAAGAAAGGATGAGGATGTGGAAGCATTGTTGTGTGCCATTTCTATTATCCAACCAAATTGGATAAATGAAGCAAGGGAGGAATGGAAGAATGACGAAGAAGTGTGGGCACTTATTCGAAAGTTACAACAAGATTCCAGTATGTCTGATACATTTAGCTGGAAAAATGATTCGTTATGGTACAAAGATCGCTTATACCTCTGTAAGAATTCCCAGCTAAAACAAAAGATTATTATGGAATTGTACACTTCTCCCTTAGGAGGGCACTCAGGATTTTTAAAAACTTACCACAGGGTTAAGAAGGAATTTTTTTGGGATGGCCTTAAAGCAGATATTCAAAAGTTTGTGGCGGAATGTTTGGTTTGCCAACAAAATAAAGTTGAAACAATTAAGACACTGGGTCTATTACAACCTTTATCCATTCCAAGCCAACGTTGGGAGGAGGTTTCAATGGATTTTATTACAGGTTTACCCAAGTCTGAGGGAAAGAGTGTCATCATGGTGGTAGTTGACAAACTTAACAAGTATGCACACTTTTGTGCATTATCACATCCATTTAAATCCAGTACAGTTTCTATTGCATTTATGGAAACAATTCAAAAGCTACATGGAAACCCAAAGATTATTGTAAGTGATAGAGATCCCATTTTCACTGGAAATTTTTGGACAAAATTATTTCCTTGTCTTGATACTCAGTTAGCTCATAGCTCATCTTATCATCCTCAATCTTATGGGCAAACTGAGATAGTAAACAAATGTTTGGAAGGATATCTTCGTTGCTTTGTATCTGATAAACAGACACAATGGGTCAAATGGTTGCCTCTGGTTGAATGGTGGTATAACACTTCCTTCCATACAGCAACAAAAATGACCCCATTTATGGCACTTTATGGGTATCAGCCACCATCCATCACATCATATTTAAGAGAAAATTCTAAGGTTCAAGCAATGGAACATCACATTGAACATCAACAACAAGTCCTCCAACTCTTAAAGGATAACCTCGTGTTGGCACAGAATAGAATGAAACAACAGGCAGATCAACATCGTAGTGAAAGAAGTTTTGATGTAGGTGATTGGGTATTCCTACGGCTACAACCATATAAGCAAATGTCCCTCAAGCAAGCTAAGAAGGATAATAAATTATCACCAAAGTATTATCGTCCATACAAGGTGTTGCAAAAGATTGGTACTATGGCATACAAATTGGAGCTTCCTGCAGCTTCTCGATTGCACCCAGTTTTCCATGTTTCATGTTTAAAGAAGGTTATAGGCGACAAGCTCCCAGTTCAAACAATATTGCCAGAACTTGACGAGGAAGGAAAAATTATATTGGAACCAGAAGTAGTCACAGAAACAAGAACTTGATAGCTACGAAATCGATCGATTTCGGAGTATCTTATCAAGTGGAAGAACTTATCCGCTGAAGATTCCACATGGGAGGACGAGTATTTTATACAGAAGCATCCAAAACTTCTCAAGCGTTGAGGACAACACTTTTTTGAAGGAGAGGGGCATGTTGGGTCCCTATAATACTAGTGATTACTATTGTAGTTGTACCCCTTATTAATATGGTTGTGCCCCTATTATCCCCATATTGTTATTATTGTGCCCCATAGAATCCCTCTATTGTTATTTTTGTGGCTTTATATTATTATTGTTAGTTCGGCTGGGTTATATTGTGACTCCTTAGACTCCTATATATAGAAAGGAGGTTTTGTCATTTGAATCATCCAAGAATTGTTCATTTATGTAATTTAAAGGAGGTTGCCCCCTCGAAGAGGCTGAATTCTAAGGTGTTGATCTATCTTTTCTATCTTTTTCTTGAGCTGGTTTCATAACAATCCCCGTGGTTCCTAGTGATTCCAAAGGAAATCTCAACTAGAGCCTTGTTCAAGATTTCATGGCAGTCTCCTTGCCATACAATCCCTTGCATCATACCTCCATAAACACATAACTATCAATGCATTAATAAACATAACAATACACCATATACCTTATCTTGTTGTGCCAAGCACGTTTCTTTGTATCTGAACACGTCCATGCCATCTCTTAAGGGACTCCAATTTGCCTCGAAAACCCACGTGTAACTAGAGACTAGATAATATACCTATCAAATACATGTCCATGAATATAGCACATATCCACATAATTTTAGAAAAATCAAGGTTAAGAATACTTCTTGTGTGTAAAG
Organism: Pinus tabuliformis; assembly: GCA_031772625.1. Classification (NCBI taxonomy): domain Eukaryota; kingdom Viridiplantae; phylum Streptophyta; class Pinopsida; order Pinales; family Pinaceae; genus Pinus; species Pinus tabuliformis. The sequence goes on along the minus strand of CM062809.1, from coordinate 259,328,635 downwards.
CACTCATTCATTTGGAATCAAGGTTTTCAAACATAGCCCAAGAAATTCTTGCCCAATTCCTTTCTTTTACCTTTTTACCTTGTTGCAATCGAGGCTTAGTTATATAAACACATCAACTATTACCTTGTCACGCTAATACCAAGAATGTTTCCTGCAACTACTCACACATGTCAACCACATGTTCCAAATATCAAGACAATAATATCTATCAATTTGAAATAAACCTTTACCAAGACTAACAATCATGTCATAATCCATAGTCAAATCATAGTCATTAGACATAACACTACAACTGCACCTACTACACTCAAGTACAACCATCTTAAAATGAGATAATTTGAACACATATTCATATTATGCAATTCATCCAACATTCAACCAACTTGCAACCACACCATGTTAAATAAATAAGCTAGACAACATAATCAAACAATCAAATACCAAATGTACAACATAAGAAAACTCATACCTTAATGTATCTTAGGGAAGGTGATCCTTTCTACACAATCAATCCAGGTTAGCATGATACAACTTCACAACATATCAACTCAAACATAAATAATGATATCCATAACAGTAACTAACTAACATGTTCACATCATAAACTCATAAGCATTTGTCGTTCATGCATAACAATCACATATGTACGATTAATCTAGATTAGTATGACACCATATCACAAATATGTTGGCTCATACCTGAATATCATAGCCATAACCATCTGCATAGGTCAAACCAGGTTAACACAATACATATAACATCAAGATCTTCAATGTAATGAACATAACCATTGACCAACCCAAATTACGACATCAAGATATCAATGAAAGAACCCTAATCATTAAGTTAATAGCATATAACAACAATAAGATATATATCATGCTTGTTAACAACATATAACATAATCATCAAGTTATCTAACATAAAACAACAACAACAATGCATACAATCACATGTTACCATCATTCTTGACTATCCGACTCATGTGAATATCACTATGCTAATCAACTATCATCTATCATGTACATAACCATAACATCAAAATACATGTACATAAACCTAATGTATATAACCCTAATGCATATAAAAATCCTTAACCTACATACTTGCATGCCCAACATACAAACCTGCATGACGACATGCTCTTGCCTCAAGGTCCAATGCTGCAACTTCACTTTGATGATTTGCATCTCTTGCTTTACCTCATTAGACACATTAGCATCATAATATACCAATAGCACCATGATGACCTAAATTTCATATCATGATCTCAAAAGGAATGTTTGACCTACTATTCATGCATAACTATAACCAAGACCATACATGGATAATGACTGCATATAGAAATATAACACATGAGTACAAAACCATATACACATCCTTCTATCTAGATTCTAGTCATTAATGCATGGCTATATCAACTTCACAAACCATGACCTCATACATGACAACAACCTTTACTCCATTGTACGCATTGCCACATGCAACCATAGAAATGCATAATCAACTACTCATACGCAAGAACACATGTAGTGGAGCATAAGTGATCAATACTTTTAACCAACCTACAAGAATGATACATGTAATCAAACATAAAAGAATGAAAACTAACATACAAGGATGTAATCAAGCAACATATAACGACATGTAAGAAACATATAATGATATCTAACTAGTCATATACTCATGACAATGCATTCCATAAAATCAACATCAAGTTCCTCATGAAAGCCTTACTACAACCATGATTAACATTGTGCAATGCAACAAGCACATGGAATGCAAGTGTAAGAGACACAAATGCAACTGACGTGCATGCATGACGAACACACAACTTCCATCCAATCCGAGGGGTGAACCATGCTCTAATACCACTCTGTAACACCCTCCTCACACATCTACCTAAGTAACCAACCAACGAGGGTAAACATGCAACGAGAGGCTACTATGATTAGATTTGACCTACTATGCAACCTTAATGAAGTGGAATCAATGGAACACATCAACAAACCTATCCACATCAGCAACAGATTCCTCGGGAGACATGTCAGCTACTTAGACATCCTATCCCTGGGTCCCATTAATTTTATGTACATCATAAGTCCCAGTCATTCTCATTCTATAGGCATAAGAGCGTACATAAACCAAAATTCCCTCTCACAGGCTTGCCTGCTAGCGTACAGAGACCCAACTTTCCAGTTCTGTGCTAGTGACCCTAGGATTTGGGCCAATTTTTTAGGCCCAGAGCATAAGTCACTACCCATAATGGAGTGAGAGCTTAATATTAGTCAAAGAACAGGGAAACAATGATGCAAAAATAATAACTTACACAAGACCTTAATGAGACCCCTACTAGCCATGACATGCATTTCATCAAACATATCATCAACATGTAACTTGCAGGTGTAAACAACAAAATTAAGTGTAGGGACCTCATACTTATCTGATAATCACTATGATCCATTGTTCCCTCATGTCATTTGCTACATTATCATATATTAGGCCATAGGTACATGATCCATTCATTTACAAGTAAAAACATGCTGATAGCCATACATAGTCTCTATCATAAAACACACATATAACCAAAGTAATAAAAAAGGATCTACTCATGAAATTACAACCATATAGACCACATATAATCCATCAAAATAATCTTATAAATGCAACTGTAAATAACCTTTCATTAATGATGCAATAAGCTAACTAGAGATGGGACTACCACGTTCCACCCGACCATAGATTAGCTGAGCCAAGTCTCTTTTCAGCCAATCACCCCCTATGCCATATTCCAAGCATGAATGTGGGACTCATAGAACACAGGAAAAAAAAATAAGCATGGATGCCACCCAAGTTCTCCACCTACAATGTGTGGAATTTGAGTGCCTCCTAGTCTTCCAGGCTTTACCCTAATCCATAGTATGATCCAAGGATCCTTAGTCCCTACACCAAGACACACTCTCAGGGCTTTACTGTACATCCCATCCTAGGACTACTAGGGCCAACAGAGAGAGATGCACCTCCTTGATTTACCATATATCCTCCTATTCACCGAAAAGGATTCATAGGCCCACCAAGGCACACAATCATGTCTTTACCACAACCCATGGCTCGGTTCAGGGGTTACTAGGCTAGTGGCTTTACCATGATCCATAGTCTAGTTCAAGGACCACTAGGCCATGTTCTTCTGATTTTGGAGATCCAACCCACTCAACTTTGAATCCATCTAGCCATCCCACATAAACTGAATATGAGAACCCGTCTCATCAAAGCTATCAGGAAATGGCAAGGCCAGGCTAAAGAACATTGTCACACCTACAATGAAGCCTATTGTGGTTGCTTGATCCTACCTTTCCCTTCTTGATCTTTTCTTCCTCTTGCATTCTTTTCCTTTCTTGATCCAATGCCAAAGTACTCCAAGAAAACTCTATGTCCAAGAATGTGTGCGTGTGTGTGTGTGTGTGTGTGTGTGTGTGTGTGTGTGTGTGAGAGAGAGAGAGAGAGAGAGAGAGAGAGAGAGAGAGAACGATGAGAGAGTTCTAAAACTCAACTGAAAAAGGATTACTAACTGATTCTTAGAAGCTTTTTTATGAATTAGGCCTCTTTTTTCCTCATTTTTTTGTTATTTTCCTTCAATTTCCTCCTCACATGCAACCTATGACCTTTCACCTCCCTTTTCTCCTAATTTCCATTATTTTCATAAATAGATGTGCCAAAAATAGAATTTTTCCTTTCCAAAGCCTTAGCAATTGCCTTTTCCAATTTCCTTAGCCATAAAAAACCAAATTAACACCCCCTAGGATGTCCTTCGCAACATTCATATTGGAATATTTGTCCCATCACCATGGCCATATCTATATATAGATATTTACATGGAATTTTCACCAAGGCTATTACAGTTCATCCAGAACTATGAGTAGCTCACCCCATTCATCAAAAACATATAGGCCTCATATGTGTGGTTGTACAATAGTCTGGTTGTCATGGTCAGAAAGAACAAGATCCCATCAATCAGTTCCATCATCGATGCTAAACCAAAGAACCAAGTTTGGCTAGAGATCAATCAGTACATGGAGTAGCTAAGATGAGAAGCCAATAAGGAATACTTGGAGTTGAATGCACACAACATGGAGAAGTACGTCGATGGTCTTGTTAAGGTCAACACCATGTTGCAAATGCTTTAGAAAAATTTGGATATAGGTTCCAAGACAATATACCCAGATTCCATGGAGGCAAGAGTCTACTTTCAGAAAGACACCATCAAATAGTTTGGGGACACCATCATACAATACCAACATTGGCATGAATATGTGACCGAGAAGCACCAAGTGGAGGTTTTCGAGTTGGTCTTTCCCAAAATTCGGAATCATAGCGTTTTTTCTTGTCAAGTTCTTTGTAGCCTATTTTGTCTTCCATACATGTGGAAAATGTAATATTCTTTGTGAAAATGTTGTAAGTGGAATTCCAAGTGTGATTAATTGGATGTGAAAGGTCATCATGTTATGTAATGAGTTGCTTCTAATGAAGTTGAAGAGTCATGAGGGGAGTCAAAGACTCACAAAGGGAAATGTCAAGGGTCACCCCACCCTTTGTTATAAATATAACCCCATAACTCATAGAAGAGGTTTTTGGGAGCCAAGATTTTGGTTAGGCTTAGGTTTAGAGAAGGCTTGGTAGTATTGTGAAGAACCTTGGCTTCTCCATTGCGTAGAGTGAGTATACTTATTTAGAGGAGTAGGTGTTCTTGACTGTAATGTTCCACTATTAGGGCTAGTGGTCGTCATTGGTGTATGTATGGATGAAACTTTCACTTATAATAATAATATCAAATCCAACACGCTTTCATGCATATGTTGTTAATGTATTTGAACAATATTAGAAATGTATGTTATTTAACTTACGCACATGCTTATGAACTACTTTGTATGCATTTGTATGAATATTGTTGAATGCCTGTTGTTGGATTAACACATCACTTTTGTGGATTATTCCACATTTTAGCTTGTGATGTCATTTCGCTCGTGTTATCCTTTCAAGCTGTGCCTTATTACATACTTCTAAGGGGCACACTTCCTTTTCCCATCGATGTGTTAGAAGCTTCATTCATCACACTTAACTCTCCACAAGGTCACACACTTGGTCTCAACCAAAATTATCATAATTTCCTTTGTGTGCTACTGTGGTCAAGGCATTACACTACCACCTGCTATTGGGACCCCTACTCCAAACAGTGCAAGGTCTAGTTGGGAATTTATATCGGGTATCCCCTGAATTTTGGCAGGTCCAACACTGTCAACAAAACCATGGAAAATCAACTATAAGATCACCATAATAACCATTATAAGTGCTCATAGATCATAATAGGAAAATATCTCATATTAACATAGAAAATGCCAAACGACCATATATAGGTTGAAATAATTCTCTCTTTCAACCAATCGCCCTCACACCATATTACAAGCACTAATGTGGGATCATAAGGGTTAAACCAAAATAAGAATAACTAAGGCTTCTAGAGGCAAAACCACCTCAACCCTCAAGCATAGTGATCTCACATATACAATCCAGAAATCGCTAACATCAACGAGATTGGTCTATACCCAAGTTGTATGTGGCTCCAGCAACTAGTAACTCAACACATAACATCGATGGAACCCAAGTTGTTACAGAGCTCCAAAGATCTCCCATCTCAACCCACAACCTCCAGTGAACCCAAGTTGTTTCAAAGCTCCAGATAATTTGTCCCAACCATAGGAAACATGAGAACCAATTCGAAAACAAAATGGGAAACCCACTACACCATGTCTATGTAGGAGATGGAAAGGCAAAGCTAAAACCACTGTCAATCCAAGAAAACCTCTGTGCCAATAAAAACACATAACCAAGGAACCACATGCATATGCCATGCATCCAAAAACCAACAAGGAAATCACACGTGAAATGTGTTACCTACAAAGTAATCATGTTGTAGTTGTTGATCCAACTTTCTCCTTGTTACCCCTTGATTTCCTTTACTTTCTTTCTCAAATATAAGTGATTACTAGAATTCTCCAAGGATTCTCAAAGAATTATCTATGTTTGCAAGAGTGTAAGGGTGCCAAATGCTAAATTGACACAAAGCTAAGCCATAAGATGCAAACTATTTCTTTGATGCCTTTTTATTATTAATGTCTCCTTTTTATTCATTTTCCTTCATTTTTCCTCTAATTTACCTTGCATGTAAATTAGTATCTCTTCACCTTTCTTTTCTCCTATATTCCTTTATTTTCACTATAAATTTCATTTATTGCCTATTTTCCATTGCCAATTTCCATAACCATTATTAAATAACAAGTGATGCCCACTATAAAGTTTTTCCCACCATTCAGCCTAGAATATGTGTCCCACGACCGTGGTCGTACTTTATTTACATGGAAAACCAACACGGGCTTGTTACACTTTTCTTCTAATATTTGTTTGGATTTGTTTTTTCTTTCATTCAGTGCATATGGAATCCCAAATGCCCCATATTTCCTACACATGAGGTTGCTCCAACTATAACATTTTCATACTTTAAGCATGTTATCCCCTACAGTTTTAAAGAATCGAAATCCATATCCTCAACCTATTCTGGTAGTGGTTATACATCATCTGGAGTAGCATGGAGGATTACAATGGGAGAGGTGGATGGCCAAAGGAATTTGCATGTCGCAGGTTTTGAGATGACGGTTTAGCTGATTAGAGAGGCTATTTACCTAATGATGTCAACATATTTTCCTCTAGGGTGAAGTGAACAAATGGTTCATTCATCTCTACATTTGTTAGTTGTTTAGGTGCATTACCCTACTTCTCCTCCAACATCACCAATGACTCAATTTTATTGTCCTCCACCCCTTTCTCCACTATTTGGCCTTTTCAAGGAGAGGGTTTAGAGTTCCATATTTCCTTTCCACACCATTAAGCCCATCATTATTTTGGTTTTAAGGAGCTTCATTAGACACATTTTGTGTAACTAGTGGGTAATTGCAGTACAAATGGTTGTATTTGTGGCACCTTCTGCAACTAAATGGAATGTGCTCATAGTGTAAACGTCTACTTCCAAAGATCTTCTTGGTAGTAAAGATTGCTTGTTTTGTTTCTTCAAAACTTTTCACATATTTCCCTAGGGAATTTCTTATCTGCTCTAGAATCTCCTCATCCTAAAACTCACGAGATAAAGGGTACATCTTGATCCACATCAATGCCACTGTGGATTGATATCTATTTGAGATGATCATATCTATCTAAAATCTCAAATAAACCCTTGCGTAGCTAAAAATATATGGGCCTTTTTTAAAAATCTGACTTTGATCTTCCAAACTGGAAAAAATAACTGAGAAAAAACTTTTAGCTCCTAGATTTAACTTAATATGACCTTTTATCTTCTATTTAATGGAAACCTAGTGGGTTAATGTTTTTTTGTTGGCCATATCCCCAAAATCTTTCTTAATAGAGATGGTATAATCACATATACTGATTGTATTCTCCTATCCAGTTTGAGTGGATCTCCAACTTAGGGTTGATAACTTCTCAATGCAGGACACTTCCTATACCTCATTTCCCTATGTATTATTGTTGGTCTTTCAGTTCTCCGAATTTCTTAGGGTTTGAAGAGTTAAGTTTCATATGATTAAGTTGATATTGAGTCTTTCGGTCTAACGGGTTGAGTTTCATATGATTAAGTTGATATGTACTTCCCTTTAAAACATACTTACTATATGAAAGATTACCATTCCCTCCACTGGAACTACTCATGGGAAAAGTGACTGAAGGTGAAAATCATGAATAGTTATTGGAGTTTTAGAAAAATTAACTAGGATTTTGCAGAGATCTATTATCAATTAGAGAACGAAATTTTCCAAACATCTCTCCCAAATTTTCATTTTAATTTTATATTTTTTAATTGTAAATTTTATATTTTGAAAGTTTTGAGTTTACATGTTCAAATATTAATTTATGTCAAAGGATTTTTATTTCAACTTAATATGGGTGAATGGTTATAAATGGTTGTAGTTTATTATAGAGTTTTATAGGTTGCATTGACTTTTAAAAATTAAAAAAATTATATTCGTGCATGTGGCTCTCGCCCATCAATTTCCTAGGGATTTGAGATTATTTCAATTCTAATAAGTTCTTCCATAATAAATTTCTCATTATTATTTATAACATTTATTTATATATAAGAAAATTTTATTTAGAAAAATGGTCCATTACTTTTAATAAACTTAAAAAGTTAGATTTGTGTCACTTGGCTTCCCACCCACCAATTTCTTAGGGATTTGAGATTCTTTCAATTCTAATAAGTTCCTCCATGGTATGTTCTTCATTATTATTTATAGCATTCATTTATATATAAGAAAATTTTATTTAGCAAAATGGTCCATTTTACAATAAGATGTGCAATTCTTTTTTTTTTGTTAAGTTAAAGTTGACCCATAATCTTTTTATACATGGTTAATCAATGTGTGCATTAGTAAGACATTCTTGGTGTTTCAATAGTTTTTTTTGGTTATATTTATGAAGCCTTGGACTATATCAACCACATTAATATTTTTAATATAGTTTTACTAATATTTATCTTTATCAAATATTACAATGAAATTAATTTAAATTTAATCAATGAAAAGTATTTTAAAAAGTTAAAAGAATAATATTGAACAATTTATTAATTTGAAATAATTTTTAATAATAAGCTAAACTTTTCTCCAACTATCTTCATTAATTATATAATTATTAATATAATTATAATTTTTATTATTCAAAATGTATTTTAAAATATAAATAAATATAATATTTTTAATATATAAGTATATTATAGGAAAATTATACAATTTTAACCATTAATATTTTCAATTTTAACTATTTTCCTAAACATTTTTCTCATTTTAAATATAAAGATATTTTAAAATAAATAATAAAAATTAAAGCTCAAAAATTAAGTTATTCAAATGGCATTGTCTTTATATTCAAAGACATTGTTTTATATTATAGTCTTAAAAGTTGATTTAATTCTTCTTTTATGAAAATATGGATGTGTCAACGGTTTTTTATTTATAAACATAAAATAAAAAAATTGAATTCAAAAGTTAATATATCAATTTTCAATAGAAATCCTTATCAACATAATAATAATTAGCAGAACCATATAAATAAAGAAATGGTTGGTGAAACTAGATAGATATCAAAATGATTATTTCATAGTACATCTAACATTACTATATATATATATATATAATTAAAAAAATTAATATATAAGCTACGCAATATACTAGCACAACCACATTTATATTAATATAATGTGGTTGATAGACGCTAATAGGTGTATATTATTAATTATTCATATGAACACTAATATTATTAATAATATGATAATATTAATAATAATAATTTTAGACATTAATAATAGCACATATAAGAAAATATTATAAAAAATAAATAAACACAATTTAATACAACAAAACATGGAAAAAAAAAACTTAATAAAAATTAATAACCTAAATATATGACATTATTTATTATAGAAAAAAATGATAAAACAAACAATCAAATTAACAAAAAATATCAATTAATCAATAATAATTGAAAATAATTTTAGAAATTAATAATAGCTCACATAAGAAAATATCATAAAAAATAATTAAACACAATTTAATAAAAGAAACCGTGGAATTAAATAAAACATATTAATAAAAATTAATAACCTAAATATATACAAATATATCATAAAATAAACAATGAAATAAACAATAACCAAAATAAGAACATAATTAATTTTTATTAATAAAAATTAATAACCAAAATACAATCGTTAACCAATGTGAAATGTTGCTAAAATAATGTTGGTAATTAGAAATATCAAATAATTTTCGTAATTAAAAATATTAAATAATGTTGGTAATTGACAATATTAAATTATTTAGAAAAAACAATATAAATAAAATTAATTTAACAAAAACAAGAACATATTTATTTGATAATAGCCTCTTCCAAAACACAGCAAGTGTGGTGGAAAAAGCAACACCAATTCAAATCAACAAGATAATAATGATGATACTCCACGCTTTCAAGCCAGTTCCTTCTCGTTTTGCTCCATGATTCTCTTTGGTGCAAATGATATAAAGTTTGAGCATCTAATTTCATTCCACTCAAAACAGGGATATGATCATTGACAAAATCAGGATGGAAGCCATGTCTTCTATCAAACCTTGTGCGAATAAAGGTAACAAAACTAATGGTTTTCCCAATAGAATTAATCACTCTGATGTAATAATTACCATCATTGTTCTCCATATCTATGAATCATAGACAAAAAGATACAATTAAAATCAGTACATTGAAAGAAAACAAATTAACAAAAACAAAACTATTTATTTATGATTTTGGTTATTTCATATTCAAACATAAATATAAGAGGATTGAAAAGAACGAGAGGAAAAAATTCAAACTACAATTCAATCAATCAAACAACAATTGCTCCAAAATAGTCAATTTACTTACTTCAATAATGAACAGCTGTATTGAAATCAAGAAAAGCAAAAAAAACAACTCATGAAGGTGCATAAAAGCAATTGCAAAAAATAATAACAACTAAAGAGAAGTAATCTTCATTTTTCTTAAATGCATGCACACAAATAATTCGAACGAAGAAAAAGAAAATAAAAGAATTCATGAATAGTAAAATGTATTGAAGATAAATACCCCAAAAATGATATTGACTTTAATTGCTCCTCCTCTTTCTTTCTAAGTGTAACATATGCACTATCTTTCATTTTTGCATAACATTGAAAAGAAAAAGGTGGTGAAATATGCAAACCATCTATTGATTTCACTCTCGATATAGCTATAAACATGAGACCCTGCCTCTCTCTATCTCCAATATCTACAGTGGCTTGTTGTAAATTCATCCCTTGTGATTTGTGTATTGTCAATGGCCATGCCATTTTCAAAGGAATTTGTCTCATATTTCCCCTAAGAAAAGGGAGAATCGGTACAAGAATTGGACATTCCTTATCAAATGGAACACCACAATACTTTTCAAACATAATTATAAACAATTGTGGAAGTTGTGGTGGCTTTGTACCAGGTGCAATGAAAATATTTTCAATATATCCAAGTGCACAATTAACCAGACCAACTTCAACCCACAAATTACACGTTAACATCACACGCTCTCCATGACATAGAAGCACCTCACGCTCCAACATATCATCATCATTATCACTTATTTTTGTTCTTCTACTACTTTCTACAACACATCTCACAATAAGAGAATTTAATGCTTTAAGCATATTTTTATTGTGCAAATTGACGATATTATTCGTCACAAATAAGTGAACAAGAGAATCAAACAAATTCATTTCCTTTCAATCCAAGCAACTATCAACACGTTTCATAATAAGATTCCAATCACCAGGAAAAGGCTTTGCATTTCTAATATTAGTGAAAATATTACGAAAGGATGCTTGTCTTGGATCATCTACTGCTCACCTATAACTTTTGTCAAGACCCACTACAATGTTGAAGCTTTCCCACAAAACTTTCCCAGCTATTCTACCACCATACAATGGTTTATCCTTAACGGGAGGTAGTTGCGCAAGTCACCAAGAAGAATGATGGACCTACCACCAAAAGGATAGTCCTTGGTTTTAGGAAAGGCTTCTCACAAACGAGAATCTATTTGCAGGAATAGCTTTGGACCTATAAATCTCATCTTATCATTGAATATATATACATACATACATACATACATACATACATACATACATACATATACATATACATATACATATACATATACATATACATATACATATACATATATAACATGCCTCATTTCTTCTTGGAACACTACCAAAGCCCGCACACATAGTGGCTACATATCTTTTATAGGAATTTTTAAAGAAGAATGTATCGTTTTCCCAAGTATGTTAAAAGCAACAATATCAGTTAGAGCAAGAAATAACAAAGGAATTTTTCCATTCATTGTTGAATTACAAAGAGCATCAGAAATATACCCAATGAGAGAAATTTCCCTGTTCCAGTAGTACCTAGAATAATCATTTTCAAAGGACCATTATTTTCACCATTAGCAAAGTGTCGAAAAGTAATTTCAAAAGAAGCTAGTTGTTTTTTCTAATAGAGTGGAAGGAAGCAAATATGTCTCCTTGATGAACCCACAATTCAAAACACCTGCAGACAACACATATTTTACAAAATTCACCCCTTCTTCTAAAAAATCATTTGATACCATCATTTCTTGCCAATTATAATCAACAGCAAAGTCCCTTGTACCAAGATTTTCAAGGTCTGAAATTTTTACACAACTTGGAGGAACTAACTGCGAAAAAACATGTCACTCTTCAAAATATCAATCAACACTTTCATCACCTATAACCGACTCCACATCCTCTTCAACCACTTCATTTGGAAAAGGGCATTGATCAACATGCCACACACAATATCTCCAATGCTTCCAATTATCAAGACTAGTAGACAAGCCAATATTTGAACCAACATCACGAAACAACTTGTAGAAAAGCAACACACTCCAACAAAGAATTTCAAACTACTCCAACCCCTCATCAGGAACACAATAAAATCATGGCCAAACACAAATGATAGCATGCTTATCACGTGGCCTCCACTTCTACTTCTTACACTTCTCCTCAAAGCTCCACGATATTGCTTTTTATATCAAGCATAATTGTTCCAAGAAAATAGGCCAACTTTGATAAACCTCAATGAAATTGTTTCCACACAAAACTTCATCAAAATGCAGCGAAACCCTTTGGTACACTTTCTTTCCAAAATTCAAGGAGAATGATGTCTAACTACACACAACAAGAGGAAGATTTAGCAACAAATGGCATGTCTCTTGAGCTCCAACATCATGCCTAACAAGTGTCTCAGCAAGGGACCTTCTATACACAGATAATACATGAGCGTTAGACCCACTCCTACCAGAAACTCTAGTCAACATTTGATGATAACTCCCTAATCTTCTCTCTGCCTTTGAAGCATATTTTACAGTATACCTCAAAACCTGATGTCGAGAAAGAAGTGGTTGAAAATCAACATTTTCTCACCACATTGTTAAAACATCTGTAGGTTTTAACACTGTAAAGAAAATTATTGCATATAAATTCTAAAAAAATTAGAAAATAAACAATGGGGAGAGCATAACACATAAAAAAAGACACAGATATTTTCCCCTAGATCCAAAAAAGGGGACTGCCAGTTTGATTTTTTCATTATATTCCTTTCAATGTTACAATACATATTTATACATGCTGAAGCATCTATAAACCCCAATCCACTAACCTTGGATTAGAACATAACCATAGTTCCCTTGTTCAGATATACAAAATACCATGGATCGAAAACCATCGCGCCCAAAACCATGTGCGAAAACCATGCACAAAACCATAGGTAGGTCCGCCCACCTAATATAGGGTCCAAAAAATATTCCCGGGGCGCTACCCCCAACCCCGTACAGGAGGGATACCGTCCCCCTCAAACCCCCTGTGACCCCCTCGCTATGCATCGGCGCAAAAAAGGGGGGGCTCTCCCCCCCCCCGCCCCCCACCCCCCCCAGACCCCCAGTATAATTACTGAGGCTAGTCTTGGAAAGAATATAAAACAACCCAACAATCTCCCACTTGTTGTTTTCTTTCCAAAGGGGGCCACATGAGGGCTTAGTTATTTATCCAACCCTACAACACCCATTATTTCTCTACACCAAGAAAACTTCTCAGAGCTCACATATTTTGTCAATGCATCTACAGTATTCTTCAAAGTGTCCACCTTTACGAGCAACACCTTTTTGTATTCTATCATATCCATCACAAAGTGATACTGAACATCAATGAGCTTTGTCTTTGAATGGTAAGCAGGGTTATTTTCCATGAAAATTGCACTTTGGCTGTCACAATCTATTCTTATAGCTCCCTATACTAACCCCATACTTGAACACAATCTTTGCAACTAGCCTGCTTCCTTGCTTGCATGAGTTTCTGCCATGTATTCTGCATCTACAGTTGATAGCGCTACTATTTTTATTACCCATCCAACTAACTACACCTCCAAATAGGTTAAACACATACCCACTTATAGATATTCTCTGATCCAGTTCTCTAGCGCAGTCTGTATCAACAAAGCCATGGATATCTAAAACTCTGTCCAATTCTAGTCTTCCTTGGTAGCACAAACCATAATCACTACTGCCACGCAAATATCTAAAAACCCACTTCACTGTTGTCCAATGATCCTTCCTTAGTTTTGACATAAACCTGCTCAATACTCCCACTGCATGTGCAATGTATGGTCTAGTATAGACCATCGCATACATCAGGCTACTGACTGCACTTGCATATGGAACATGGGACATGTCCTCTTCCTCTTCTTGTGTCTTGGGACATTGTTCAACATATAACTTTACACCTACAGGAATAAGAACCTTAACCTGTTTACTATCCTGTATATTAAACCTCTGCAATATTTTGTCGACATACTTCCTCTGGTTTAACCAAAGCTTCCTCTTTGCCCAATCTCTTTTAATTTCCATGCCCAAAATATAGTTTGCAGCACCAAGATATTTCATGTCAAATTTGGAGGACAATTGGGTCTTCAAATCCTAGATAATTTCTTTGTCATTTCCAACCAGAAACATATCATCCACATATAAGACCAGATAAATAACACGGTCATTAATTAACTTAAAATATACACAGTGATCTGCTTTGCTTCTAGTGAAGCCAAGTCACCATATAAATGTATCAAATTTATGATACCACATCCTTGGTGATTGTTTTAACCCATATAAAGACTTTTTTAACTTGCATACAAGTTCTTTCTTACCCTTCAATGCAAAGCCTTTAGGTTGCTTCATGTAGATATCTTCATCCAGATCCCTGTGAAGAAATGATGTCTTCGCATCCATCTGTTCTACCTCAAAATCAAAAGAAACAGCAACAGATAAAATTAATCTAATAGAAGTTGCCTTTGCAGCAGGAGAAAAAATATCACCAAAATCAATTCTTGGCACCTCGGAATAATATTTTTCTACCAACTGATCTTTGTATTTCTCCACCTTTCCTTTTGCATTCATCTTCTTCTTGAACACCCATTTACTGCCAATGGGTTTCCTTCCAGCCGACAACTCCACTAGATCCCCTACCTCATTTTTGTGCAAATATTCCATTTCATCAACCATGGCCTCTTTCCAAAGTTTTCCATCCTTTGAATCTACTTCTTCCTTCAAAGTTATGGGATCATCATCAGTAATAGATAAAGAAAATTTGAACATAAATCAGATGGACTATACCTTTCTATCTGCCTTCTTTCTCGAACCGATCTTCTCACAACTGGACTTTGTGGCTCTTCATCTTTTGATTCCTCTTCTGTTGTAGAGTCGGATTCTTCCTCCTTAAGCTAAAACTCTATCTTCTCATGTTCCTTTGGTAAGACTTCATGTTTAATAACATATTTCACCTTTCTGAACACCACATCTCGGTTGTACAAAACCTTTCTTGTTACTCAGTTCCAAAGCTTATAACCCTTTAAACCATCCTTATACCCAATAAAGATGCACTTTTCAGATTTACTATCCAACTTTGTTCTTTTCCCCTTTGGAACATGTACATATGCATCACATCCAAATACCCTCAAATGTGAAAGAGAAGGTTTCTTACCAGTCCATACCTCTTGTAGAGTCTTATCCGCCAATGATGATGAAGGTGATCTATTGACCAGGTAACATGCGGTCTCCACCGCCTTTGCCATTCTTGTCCTAACTCGACACCACTGAGCATGCTTCTTTCCCTTTCCATCAATGTCTTGTTCATTAGTTCTACAAATCCATTTTGCTGAGGTGTGTATGGAGTAGTCTTCTATCATGCTATACCGCACTTCTTACAAAACCCTTCAAATTCCTTCTTGCAAAACTCTTCACCATTATCTGTCCTCAACACCTTTATCTTCTTCTCTGTCTAGTTTGCCACTAGAGCTTTAAATTCTTTAAACTTGTCAAAGACTTCAGATTTATTCTTGAGGAAATATTTCCATGTATTCCTTGAGAAATCATCTATAAATGATACACAATACACGGAATTACCTAGTGATGGAACCTTCACAGGTCTAAACACATCACTGTGCACAAGCTCTAATATTTGTTTCTCCCTCTTACCACCAGAGGAGAGACTCACCCAATTCTGCTTCCCAAATACACAATTTTCACATAAATAAAAATCCAGAGAGCTATTAGTCATACCTTCTACCATACCTTTACCATGAAGTATTCGAAGGCCCTTCTCTCGAATATGTCCAAGCCTTTGATTCCATAGCATGGTCTTTTCTCCAGAGACCACCATATTTTCTGCTCCACTTCCAGGAACCACATAAATATTGCACCCATCAATAACAATGCTACCTTGTAGCTTGTACAAAGTTCCAATCCGAACTCCCCGCATCAATACTAGTACTCCCTGGACCATCTTACAGGTATCTTTCTCAAACACTGTTTTTACACCTGCATCATCCAGCTTGCTTACAGAAATTAGATTTTTGGCATATGGAGGAATATGCAGAACACCTAGAAGTGTTATAATCCTTCCATCTTGCAACTTCAACTTTACTTTTCCATGACCAATGATTATAGCCTTCCTAGCATCCCCTAAGAAGACATCACCACCATTGTATTTCGCATACTCGTAGAACCACTCTTTATGGGGAGTGGAGTGAAAGGATGCACCTGAGTCAATCAACCATGCCTCATGATCTACATGTGTACCTGAAGAAGAAGCCAAGTACACATCCCTGCCTTCATCTACGATGGTTTTATCCTCTAGAGAAGGAGCATCATCAGATCCCTTTGCTTTGTCAGAGCTTTAGATTTACAGTCCCTTTTGTAGTGCCCTTCCTTTCTGCATTTCCAACACACCTTTACAAATTTTCTTGGAGATTTAGATCTGCCTCTAAATGTAGATCTCCCACTCTAGGACTTATTTTTGTTTCTATGTTGGGACCGTCCTCATATAGACAAGGCATCACCATTCTAGCTGTCCATATTTTTCTGTCTCATCTCCTCCATCAGCAAGGATGACATTATTTCATCAAACTATAAGGCAGTTGCATTGCTACCTATTGCAATAACCAGAATATCCCATGAATCTAGTAGAGAACAAAATAAACTAATGCACTTGTCTTCATCTGAAATTTTAATATCAACAGAAAATAACTGGCTTACCACAGTATTAAATGTGTTCATATGCTCTGTCATCGAGTCTCCATTTTTCATCCTCAGGTCATACAACTTTTTTCGTAGGAACAATTTATTCACTAGAGACTTAGATTTATACAAAGTTCCTAAGTTGTCCCACAAATCCTTCGCCATAGCTTCCCCTGATACATTCAACAATACTGAATTTGAGACACACAATTGTATTGTGCTCTTTTCCTTCTGATCCAACTTCTTCCATTCTTCATCAAACACTCCCGTTGGTTTAGTACTTGGTTCTACTGCAATCCACTGATCTTTATCCACCAACAGATCCTCCATCTTGGGTTTCCACACCTCAAAACTCTAACCATTAAATTTCTCAATCTCTATCTTTCCACTGCTCATCATCTTCTTTCACCACCAGAATCGATCCCGCAGATCTCCTACTGAAAAAGCTATACCACAGGCCAAACTGAAACCCCTCAGCAACAAAGGCATCCCCTTGAAGCCAAAATAGCTCTGATACCAAACGTAGATTTTCACCTCGTACAAAATTCACCTGCATACGAATTCTAAAAAAAATAGAGAATAAACAATGGCGAGAGCATAACACATAAAACAAATATACACGGAGAGTTTCCCCTAGATCCCAAAACTCGGACTACCAGATTGATTTTTTCATTATATTCCTTTCAATGTTACAATACATATTTATACATGCTGATGCATCCATAAACCCCAATCAACTAACCCTAGATTAGAACATAACCGTAGTTCCCTTGACTGAGTCTGCAAAATACCATGGACTGAAAACCATCACGCCCAAAACCATGTGCGAAAACCATGCAAAAAATCATAGGTAGGTCCGCCCACCTAATATAGGGTTCAAAAAAAAATTCCAGGGGCATTTCCCTGGACCCCGTAGAGGGGGCTACCACCCCCCTCAAACCCCTTGTGACCCCCCCACTGCACATCGGTGCAATGAAAGGGGGGCTTCACGCCCCCCACTAACCCTCTAATATAACTACTAGGGATAGTCATGGAAAGAATATAACACAACCCAACAACATCAACATTCTGAACATTTAAACGATCATCATTTCATGTTGGTTTGTACTTTTTTCTCCCTTTTTCATCTATCAGAAATTTCTACTTCGCACAAACCTCCCATGGACCACGATAGCGACATGAACGAACAAAACCTTTTTGATGTAAACAAGAATCAACGCTGCATTTTGTATGCCTTTGCACACGGTTAACTTAATTCTCATAATCTTCTTCAGGATTTCAAGAAAACAATTGTTTAGTATCCAAAACACATGGATCATCATTTAAAGTTTGAGGGATAATCACATTTTGATGATGTATGTCACATGGATTCTATGCTATAACATATTTGTCAAAGTCTCTCTTTGCTACACCGAAAACAATCGCATTGGACCAATCCAATGTTTCCACATCTAATGCTTCAAGAAACCAAAAAAACCGTGGATGTGGGTGGAACCTCTATGCTACCACTCATACCTAACAAGATTCAAAACATGCAGTCAACATATAATAAACAATCATAACAACATACATTTTCCTTGAAATCATTATAAAATTGTCGAAAAGGAATGATAACAAACCCATACCAAAAGTATTTAGTACCAAGATATCTCTGCAACACTATATCATGGAAGATATTGAATCTTTGTTGCATGTACATAGCAACTATATGTGGGTACCGAATAAAATTTTCTATCTTTCTAGCATGCTCACTTTTTCAATGACAATCTATGGTTGAAGGCATAACACTTTCCAAATTATACAACTTTGTGTCAGTTTCACTCAGTATAAAAAACAAAGTAGCACAACCCAATTGGTTCATCGTATTAGTTAATTCAGAATGACACTTTGTCCAATAAGCTCTCATACCCCTAAGACAGGATCCAAAATACATGAGTTTCTCAGCCAACTTATTATTTGGCAAATCAGAAAGTGATCGATGCAACTCTCAAACAGTCACGAGCATCCTTTCATGAATATTTCTCTTCAAAAAATATGAACTTGTTCCTTGACTATGATGTCACATAATTATATTCAACAAGAAATATTGAAACAAAGGATGTCTTCCAAATATTTGATCATAAAATCTCAATAGATGCAAATCATATTTGTGCATTTGAACATTTCAAATGTGAGGATACAACCAATTAACATCACCTGTAGGAACTAAAGTGGGGACGACCATATCTAGAAATCCTTCAATATTATATTAATGAATGGGAGATGTACTAATATGTGGCCAATCTATTGCTTCAACGAATGTGTTATTTGCATTCTCAATAAATCTTCTGATTCAATCAACTTCCCTGGGTTCATTAGGCAAATAAGAAATAAAGGATGATGGGTGACAATGCAAAAAGTTAGGCCCATCTGTTTCAATATAAACATCCATCCTTGGTATATCATCAACATGAATATCAACATATTGTAACCTGTTAGAAAACTCTAGATGGACAAGCAAATATGCAAAAGAAAAAAACTTTAACACACTACATTGTTTCAACAAACACCTTACATACAAATTCATCAGGGCTAACTATATTAACAATATAGTTTCTACCAAGAAACAACTGACCCTCTTTGCAAACAGAGTCTCCCAAATTTTCAACCATTCGAGGAAATTCTTCATTCCTATAGTTCTCATCAACTCCAAAAACTGCATTTCTTTCATTGTTTTCATGGAAAATAACATTGTCGTTAATATGAACACTCTCTTTTGAAACACATTGTTCCCAAAAAATAAAAAAGTTAGTAAACCTTAAAAAAAATAACTTCTTTTGCCCACGGGGCTTTGGATTGACGGTGAAGGGGTGCCTTGTTAAGGCACTCCTTGCGATAGGTCACCGGTTCAAATCCCCGTGGGTACTTAGGTTAGTCTTAACATAGAAAAAAAAAAAAAAATAACTTCTTTTAGATCATAAACATCCAATCAAATGACCATATAAGAAAAATTTTCACTACAAAAAATGTCTCCTCTTTTCGTACTTACGATTTACGGTTACTCCTTCTGCATAATTTGCTACAGCTCTCTTCTTTTATTGATACACAACTCTTTTGTGTGCTTTAGTCACTTACTTATTCTACCGATACCATTGTCGTTGGTATTCATTTGATTGTTGTTGTGTACCAGCAAAGTGAGGTATTTTCACACCATGTTTTTCATTTCACTTAACATCTCTATGAAAAATTTAAAGTCAGTTGAAAATTTGTTTCACAAATTTTCTGTTTGACGGTAATACATACACTTCAATCTTTAAAAAAAAAAAAAAAACTAACAAAATTGCAAAGAATAAATATTTGAGAAATTATGTTTCCCACAACAAAGTTCAAACAAATGCAAAAATGTTCCCCTTAAACATAATCAATACAACAACAAGTTCCAGAAATTAAAAACAAAGAAATACAAATCGCATTACATTATCAAATTCTAATTTCATTTTCCATTTTCAATCACATCATCAAAGTTTGGTTGATATAACCATTGTTTTACACAATCCACTCAGTAAATCATACAACTTTAACTGCATTATAGACAAACTGAGCATAACGAGTGTTTCTCCAACTATGCACAAACATAGGTAACTTGCACATTTACTATTTATATAGAAAGAGGCAGATTAAAGAAATGAGCGTCTTTGTCCCCAATGAACTTCAAAAAACTTGGAATGCAAAGTTGGAACATATGGAAAAATGTTCCCTTTAAAGATAATTGATGCAAGAACAACTTCCAGAAATTAAAAACAAAGAAATATGAATCACATTCCATTATAAAAAATCAAACATGTTCAACCCTCAAATTCTAATTCAATACATCAAGATGTACTGCATCTATGTCAAGGATATAATCTGCATTTCAAATAATCGAAAATACATTCCCATTTTGAATGACTTCATCAAAATCGTCAACCAATTCTAGATAGAACCATGAGGCTATGATCTTAATATAACTTCAAAACATGAATTACAATGATGTTCAAAAAAATATTTAAAAACATTATACATACATATGGTGTTCAGTAATATGGAAAAAAAAAAAAACATTTTCATCGCTCAAATGCTAATTGAATACATCCACAAGTAGTGGAGGTATGTCAATAATACAATCTGCATTAGGAGTAAGAGAAAAAATATTTCCATTTTCAATCACATCATGAAAATCCTGAACTTTTGGTAGATAGAAGCACAACACTTTAAGCATGGAAAATCCATAAACAATTGTTGTTTTTCACAATCGACTCACTAAATCATACAACTTTAACAACACTCCAAACCAACCGAGCATAAGTAATTTTTCTCCGACTATGCACAAAGGTAGGTAACCTGCACATTTACTAATTATATCGAGATAGATAGATTCAAGCAACGACCATTTGTGTCCCCAATCAACTTCAAAATATTCCAAACGTTTCTCTGTTGACACTTGACCAAATTCCAAATTCTCTATCTTTTCAAGTGACCAAACAGACATGCAACCATTATTAGCAAGACAAACAAGTTGATTCCTATATAATCCTAATGAAATACAATGTATGTCAACAATAGGAACAAACAAATAACCCCAATTGTTTGTCTTCAATTCCAACCAATAGATAGTGTAACCATAAGTAGGGTAATATTCATAATCTCTGTTTAGATATACCCAATAAAAACTTTACTTAAAGAAGATAGCCTCCTTTGGTGGACTTACATCACCATATGGAAGCTTCCTCCTCTTCCAAACGTTGTCAACACTACTCGAAACCAGAAAATGTGAATCCATGTTGTTACAAACATGTTTCAAAAACACCCATTCATAATTTCCTCAACTGCATTTTTGAAATAAAGAGAAGAATCCTCACTCCCCAACACTAAGAACTCCAACATTTCTAAATGTCTTCGTAAAAGTGTTCACAATGAAATAAGTTTTTGTATGCAAACAACTTCCAAGCATGCTAAACATAATCATTGATCCCACTATACATTCAATTCTGTATGAAGAATGAAGAAAAGGAAACACCATAGGAGACAAGCGACCACTATTGCTAAGGTATGATGCTACAAAGCAATCACGGGGAAAATGAGTAGAGAAATAAATAAATCCTAACCCTTTCTCATGACATCGATCAAAAGCCCTAAGGAAAAACTGGTTTTCAAAAACAAGACACCATTCTCTATAAACCAACTTAAATTTCATCAAGACCGAAAAAGGAACCCATTGAAACAAAATCTCAATAATCTCAAAGGGGAGAAATTTCCAAATAACAGCATCCATACCAAAAGAAACAACCTTTGCTGGCAACAAAGGAAAACTCCCCTTCTGTACTGTAGAGAAAAAAGGAATAAATATCAATCACAATAGCAACAACATTCATTCATCCCCTTATGTACTACAACGAAAAAATAAAAACATATCAATCACAATAGAAACAACATTCATTCATTACTTGATTAGGAAAACAATCCATTTTCATCATTACTTTATTCTTCTACACTTCAATATTAGACTAACCATTTTAAATACTGCAACTTAAAACTCCATAATTTAAGAAAAAAACACATTCTACTAAAAATTTCAAATTCGTGTAACAACAACTAAAATTTAATATTTAAAATTTAAAAAAATAAGGCAATGAAATTTAAAATTCATAAAACTTCAAATTAAAACATGATAAAATTTTAAATTCTTGTCACCTACTAAAAAACTTACATTTGTGCCAACTACCTCCCCACCCACCAATTTCCTAGGGATTTCAAATTATTCCAATTCTTATAAGTTCCTCCATGTTCACACTATTCCAATTCTAATAAGTTCGTCATTATTATTTATACCATTCATTTATATATAAGAAACTTTTATTTAGAAAAACACTCCATTACTTATAATAAATTTAAAAAATTAAATTCGTGGCAATTTCTGTGACAACAATTAGCATGTGATGGAATCCAAGGAAAGCCATGAAATCCAGAAAGGCATCAAACAATTTGTTTTACAACAAAGCCATGTAGAAATGTGTGCAATTAAAACCCAATGAATTTCATCGTCATATAGGGAAAACCTGAGTGGGATGTGTGGTGCTTCCTTCGGTAACTAAAAATATATTTATTGATGCAATATTCAAGAGCAAAAAATGCATTATGGCTCTCAAGTTAATTAAAATGGAAGACTTTTTTAAACTAAAAAAGTAAAAAACTAATCCTATTTCATATTCAATCCTAATTCCAATCCCATAACCATGGATTGCACTACTCAAGTTACCAACTTATATCTGCACATCTATAATACTTTAGAACAAAACTACACAACTAAACTCCTTAATCAAATTAAATGCAAGCTAAATCAACTTCAATTTTTTTGTTGTCCTTTTATTCACTAATCAAATTAAATGCAAGATAAATCAACTTCAACTGTGTTTCTTTCCTTTTATTCATTTTTTGATGGTTCATGCTTTCAAACCATTATAACTAAATTCTCCAATCAAACTAAATGTGAGCGGAATCAACTTCAACTTTATTCATCATTGATGGCCATGCCTATAAATCATTATAACGCGCACATGGCCTCTTATCTTTGAAAAAAATTCCTCTCTATCGATTTAGATTTAATGGAGCTTCAAGACTAAATCTTTGAAAATCCATTCCCCTATCAGGACTTACCATTTAAGGCCATCGTAAAAAAGAGACTGCACGCTTACGATTTATACGGTAAAAAGTAAGTATAACAATAATAGTTGAATTTATTATACACATCGAGCTTCTCCATATTTGATATTTTATTTTCCTAACATAGATAGACTTAAATAAAGTAACAAACTAATGAGGCCCCTCAGCATGAACTATTGGAACAACTAATTACACGAATTGGCCCAATGTGACTGAAGAATCTTCATACTAAATTACATTGTGGAAGATTTGAACAAATCCCACGGAAAACATTGTACTGTAAATAAATTTTACATAATGGATACTTTTAAACAGAAAAGCCCACGAGAAAGCTGGTCATATTCAGTCTTGTGACTAGACATCATTATTACACTGTGGAAGCTTTATGGACAAGCCCACGAGAACCATTAGACCCCCAAGGGTGTGGCCTCTAGAAATATTATCTGAGAATATCTACAAGAATCCCAAGCCTTTGTATAAATTCTTCGTACAATCATAGGCTTTCTTAAGACAATTTGGTGTTTAATCTTAGTCATGACTAGCCATTCATGGTGTCTTTTCATAAAATAACCAAGAATTTGACTGTCTTGATAATTATTGACATCTCCAACATTTTTACATGGAGAATGCCAACATGCAGTTAAAAATCCACAAGTGTCACATTCATATCGAAAATCACGCTAGAAGAAAAGAGGATCCATATTAGTCTTGTTGAGGCCAAAATTTTTCCACCATTGTTGAAGCCATTCACCTTGCTGTTGTCTTTGTGTGGTCCTTGTGGCCCCAGATTTTACTCTTGTGTAGTGAGTTTCATTTTTTCCATCTACATTCATGATGTCCCACCACAAATTTTTGTAGTCTGAAAAGTGGTAAATGGTATTCGAGAAGATAATGCTTCAATTACCCTGTGGCCACATTTCTGGCACGTCGTACCATCCTGGCCATCTGGTCCGATTCATGGAAAGATATTTGTGGAAGATTATCCTCTTGTTGATTCCTTCTATCCAGATCACAGTTATATCTCTAAAATTTTGGCTTAGGGATTCTTCAGCCAAATGTGTGGCCATGATACTCCTTTAATACACCATTTCGTGTATCCATTTGCTACCTTTCTGGTAGACTTTCCTTTCAAGTACTAAGTTCTGAATACTTGAATGAGGTTGCAAATTTGCATCGAGAACTCTTGTGTTTCTTAGCTGCCATGTTGGTTTCCATTTGGAACAATATTCTTCCCAGTTCTGTGTTTCAGAAATAATTCTTAGAGTCTTTGTATGTTGGAAAGGGTCCTATTCTGTTACTATCACCATGGCAGTGTCTTTCTGATTTAAATATTCTCTGCTTAGGAAGTCAGGCAGACAATTATTTTTGCCTTTGATGTGTTCGACTTCAAAGTCGAAATTTGCAAATAGAGATTGCCACCTTGCAAACTTAGCTTCTCCTTCTTTCTTTATAGCTTTACTAAGGAATTTATTTAGTGTAGAGGCATATGTTCTTAAGAGAAAAAAATTTCGTATCAGGTGGATATCAAATTTATCAATGCAATTCCATGCTTCTTTGACCTATTTTTCTATAGTAGAATAGTTTTTCTCAGGTGGGCTCCAAGTGCCTGAGACAAACTGAACTATTTGTTCTTTTCCTTCTTTCCTTTGCTTCAAAATTCCTCCCCACCCTTCATTGCTGGCATCTGTTTCAACAATTTTGAAAGAATCTTCATTAGCGATATGAAGAATAGGAAGAGTTTTTACCTTCATTTTAATTCTTCTGACAGCTTTAGTGTGGGCTTGAGACCAAGGTTCTAGATGTTTTTGCAGTCCTCTATTGAGTAATAATCTATCTTTGGCGCACTCTTTGTAAAAGTTTCTTACATAGTTTAAACATCCCAAGAATCTCTGTAATTGAGTTTTGTCAGTGATAATATCTAGAAATTTATCAGCGAATTCTAGAACATGTTTTGTTCATTTTTAATTGTATGGCCAAGAAACTTTATACTTTTCTGAAATAATTCAATATTTCTCTTGCTAAGAACCAATGCATTGGTTTTGACAAGTTGTACAAATTTTTGGATATTTTTAAAGTGATCATGGACGTTTTTAGAAAATATACGTATATCATCAATGTATACTAGTAACCAATCAAAATATGGCTTGAAAATATTATCCATAACCTTATGGAATTTGTAGGGGGCATGATTTAGTCCAAAAGGCATGACGTTCCATTCATAGTGTCCTATTGGACACTGAAAGCAGTCTTAAACTTATCATCTTCATTAATTGCCACCTGCCAAAATCCTGATTTCATGTCAAATTTAGAAAATACTTTAGCCCCTACTATTCTTGCTAAAATATTTCCTTTGTGAGGAATGGGGTAAGTATCATCTGAGAGGAAAATATTTAGAGGTTTATAGTTTATGACTAGTCTTGGGATACCTCTTAACTATTCTGAATGTTTATTAACATAAAAACCATAGCAGTTCCAAGGACTGCTGGATTCTCTAATCAATATTTTCTCCAAGAGGATTTGTATCTCTTTTTGATAGAGATCTCTATATTCTTTGTTCATAGTGATTGCTCTGCTCTTGTAGGGTTTCCCTTCATACTTATCTTTGTATGGAAATTCTACATAGTATTTTTTTCTATTCCAAAACGCATTTGCTTCTTTAGCATAGCATTCTTTTTCTATCTATGATCTTAGAGTTGAGTTCCTTTGTTTAATTATAGTAGTTTGAAGATAATCTCCTATCTTTATGGTGGTCTTTAGTTCCTTGAGCTCTTCAATTTTATTTTTTTCCTTTATGATCTATTGCATTGCTTGCACCATAGTAGACACTCTGGGAATAGAGACAAAGGGTAACGTGATTGTTTGTAATTTTCCATCTGAGCTTGTTACATATATAAAATAACCATCCTTGCCATTTTTCAATCTTGCTGATCCATGTGGCTCCACAGATGCTAAAAATACATTCCCCAAAATACAGTCAACGGGAATGTTTGCAACAACAAATTTTAATTTGATGCAATTCTCTTTAAAGCAAATAGAGGACTGAGGGACTTCATATAGTAGATCTTTATTTCCTAACCCAATCACTTGTCTAGAGGATTTTACCCAGTACTTTGCAGGTACTATTTTTGAATACAAAATATTGACATCTGCCCCGGAGTCAATAAGTGTTCTAAGGGAAAACATTTCACCATTTATATAGATATCTAGCATAACATCATGTTGCTAATACTAGATAGCCATTACTCTCATGTCATTGAATCCGATAGTATCATCCTTTTTTCCTTCAAATATTTCAATATTTGGGTTAGTGTAGTATTCATCATATGCATCCTCAATTTTCTTCCCTTTTTCTAACTCAGAGACTTGTGCTTTTAGAGAGACAATCTCTTTTTTGAGATGATGAATCTCTTGGCTGACTTCTCCTAATGTGAGGGCTCTGGTATTAGAGTTATGTTCTCTTATTTGGAAAGATCTTGTATTTCTTTCAAATGAGGCATCGATGAATAATGCCTTTGGTTAAGTTCTAGAGGTAGTCTTGCTACTGCTCCCCTGATTTTTGTGCATTGTGCTTAGAAAAGTTTCTTGTAACTTTTCCTTCATTTCTCCTTCTCCCAATATTCTGATCTAGGCAAGTAGCTTTGTTTCTACATCTTCCATGGTTTGTGCCATGAGAACCTTCTCCTTTGGCTGAGAAACATGGTCTTCATCAGATGAGATTTCTGATTCAGTGCTTGATTCACACTGACAGTTGTATGAATCAATGCAGTCACATTCATTCATGTGCATGTTTAATTTTTCATCAGAGCATTATGAAGAAGAATTTTCAGAGGATTCAAATGTTGAACAGATTTGTCATTGTTGTATCTCTTCTCTAAATGAGATGTTTGGACAACTTTCAGATTTGTGATTCTTAGAACCACATTTATAACATAGGGTTGGCACCATGCCTTCTGCTTTTACTGTCCTTTTCTTCTTTGCAATTTCAAAGGATTTCTTTCCTCTGTTTCTCTTAGAGTCTTCTAATAAAGGACAGTGGCTGAAGGTATGTACAAGTTGGTCAGAGAGCCAACAAATCAGTTTATTCCACTAATCTTTCTTATGTGTCTGCAGATGAATATCCTTGGGTTCATAGTAATGTGTTTTTGGCACATATCTATAGTATCCTTTCTTGGTCCCTTTTCTTTTCCACTGTGGATATTTTATGTATTCTTGTATTTTTTATTTCTTGTCCTTCTTTTTAGCTTTTCTTATTTTTACTATGGTGTCATCTATAGCAAGACCATACTTGTTACAGATGGATTTGCTATCTAGTAATCTTGGCATCTTTAGCAGAGATTTATTAACTTTCATACTAGTGCATAAATTTATCAGAACTTTTGTTATGATGTTGTATATTTCTCCCCAAGTGAAGGATTCAAAAGGAAACTGAAAAGAATCTTGTTGTCTTAGATAATCTACAAATTTTGAAGGCAATGCTGCTAAGTATATTTGTTTCCACAAGAGATTTTTGCTATGTTTAACCTCATATATTCTCTGAATCCAATCTCTATGAAAGTCTTCATAATGAGACATTTTATTACATTTAATATTCATGAGAATTATCTCATGCTTATTGGCAAGTTCAAGTTCTCCTCCACACCAATGTTCTAAAATGAATGAAGTTAGTGCCCCAGTCATATTGCTTTGTGGATCTCCATCAACATTATGAATGATATCTCCCGCTTCATCTTTCAAGATTTCAATCTTAGGTCCTCCCATTTAATAATCTTATGTTCTAACTTTTGCTTCTGGGTATTTGTTAGAACAACCACACTAGATTTGGATTCTTTGTTGGGAGCATGGAGAACTGCAATATAGAGCGTATTTGTGTGTCTAAAACAACCACGAGTTTGAATGGAAATATTATTTCTCTTTTTCTTCATATCAAACCCTGTTGTTTAAATCTGCAGTTGTAAAATTTCAGTGATGTGCTAATCAAATGTATATATAGAAAAGTTGGGATAGCAATCAAAGTATACCGGTCAATTTGATAATGGAGCAATCATTCCTCCTATCAATGGATCTGAATACTTGTTATGTGTCAGATCTTTGACTATGACAAGAACAAAAGTATTCAATACTCTATGGACTAAGGGATTGATCCCTACCCTTATGCACCCTAGATGCAAATATTTGGTTCCCAGTCTTTTGGCTTCAACCTAAAGTTTCTTAGTATCAAGAAGAGAAAGTGTTTGTACAGAATCTGAGTTCTCTTATATTTGAATAATACTTTCTTTGATAGATATTCTAGCTACAACTTTAAGATGAAACATAAGTAAGTCAACATATATTTCTGATGAGGAGATACTAGGTAGACACCACTTAGGTGCAGGCTGACATTCAAAATATTCAAGTTCTGTAGAATTTATAACCCTTTTAGATGATGAAGAAAACATATCTCTTAATGGGTTGTCTTTAGCTTGTTCTTCAACTTCAAGCTCTCTGAAAGAGATTAATATTCTAGAATTATCCATTTTAGAAACGTATAGATTTTGAGTACTAACTGTAATGAACCAGACGTTACTGGCTTTGATACCAATTTGCTGCAAGGGCTTTAGATGCGAAGCTTGCTCTCATTGAGTCTCTTCTTTGTGATCAATACACGAACCTTTACACGAACCCATACATGAACCTTTTGACTTTCACACTCTAGCGTCCATCACACGGCCTCCTGCCTTTAACAGACTGGTGTTCCTTAGACCTCAACGAACCTCTTGTCTCACAGATACTACCTCAACAGACAGTTTTAACACATGCAGAAATGAAAAAAAAATGTACTCAAGTGGAATGTATCATGCATAGAAAATGGATACTCATATATTTATGCAGAATTTTCTTTACAAATTCATAGAGAAATTTTGAAGCTCCTTTCCAGAGATAGACTGTTTAGGCATTGATAAAATGTTGTGAATTGTCAAGCAAGAAGCTATCTGAAGGCTTCCTGACCTTTCACAAACTCTGTCTTATAACTTGAATTCTTACGAAAACATATAGACTTCATCTCACCAGAGCTCTCACTCTGATACGCAGGCTTCTCAGATCCGACTCTAAAGAGATGGAAGCAAGAACTTCCTCCTCAGACTCAAAAACTAAAAAACATAACCAAAATCACACTCACACTTCGAATGCCCAGAATGAGCCTTACTAAATGTCCACCCTTGTGTTACAACGAAAGGTACATATCGACATTCGCCTTTAATAATAGTTGTTCGAAGGTTTTTATGGTGAAAACCTCACATTCAAAATACCAATAAAAACTACCTTAGGACCACATATGAGATCCTTATCCTTATCAATGTATTAATTAATGTGTAATTAGTAGCTTTATTTATTTATTCCATGATCAAACCAACTAAGGTGACATATCATGATGGAACACATAAAACTACTCGGTTATTACACGAGCCTAACATTTAAATTTATAAACATTTCGGAACTATAATACATATCGACATCAACAAAGATTACATATCAATGTGTATGGTAACCGAGGAATGCTCATGATTAGTATGCCCATTTGTTATATTATCTTAGCTCAATTGATTCTCAAATGTTGGGTAAAGTTTAGGGTATGGGTTGGTGCCAGCTGGAACATTAACTCCATGTCGCCTAACCAGGTTCTTTATTGTTCCAACGCTTTCACCGAGGAACTTGTGGATTCATCTCTCATTTTTTATCTTCGAAACCCTTTATTCGACAACATTTATTGATTTGTGGTGGATTATGGTAACTAATTGGGTTTTCGGCTTAGTTGGTTGGTCATTATTATGTTTTGTTCAATAAAAAATGCTCTGCTTACTGAACCCTTGTGTCGCTAGGGTTTTTTCCTCCCTGCAACAGGCAATTCATTCTGCAATTTAGCAGCCAAGGGATCTTTTATGTATGTTATTTCCTTCATTACATTTCAAACCAATCCAACTAAGGTTCTAAGTCACGTTTGTATGTTAACTCTACCCACACAATAATAGGTTCCACATTCCACAGTGTCTCACTCCTATGGCTCACTCTGTACCAAGATATACAAGGAAAATTACAAGAAGACCTCCACTTGGCTTCTATGCCAAGGGTTACCAATGGTCTGGGTAATTTGATCTACTGCCTCGACAACTATCTAGCCTTCGCCAGCTAACATTCACAAATGTGAAGATTTGTCTTGACTCTCTCCTATGGGAAGGTATTAAATCTAATTACCCTGATATTTCTTGAGTTTTATTCTTTTCTCTTGTTGAGATTTGACACTTTGTTTATTTTTTGGTTAAGGGTCTAACCGAAATTTCTCTGTGGCTGCATAATTCTTTAAAAGGTTTAATTCCTTTATCTGCTCGTGAACACACTCAAGGACTATCTCACCTGACTAGCATGCATGGGTTACAAGTTCTTCCCTATCTTTTGACTTCAGCTTGCTCAAGCCATCTATTTATATCAAATCAATAACCATTTTTGTTATATATCTACGGTTTTTCTACAATTTGAATACCGTCTCAAGGTTTCTCGATTGTAGACTTAAATTTGAAATTCTAAGGGTAGAGGATTTACCCTATCTGTTTTTCACTGGGTATATGTAATGTTTATGAAACTTGAATGGCATTTTCTAGAATTTTTAGCCACCAAAGGATAGACTCATGGCCATAGTTGAGATTTTACTTATGTTTTCGACAAAATGTTTGGTTTTTCAGTGAATACATCAATGGATAGTTTTTTTTTTTTCATTGTGCCTTACAATTCTGTCCTACTAATTCATTATATATATATATATATATATATATATATATATATACATATATGCTTGGAAAGAAATGTTTTTGTGGTTGGATTTCTCTTGGAACGCAATAATTATGTCCTAACATTGTTAACATATT
This sequence comes from Pinus tabuliformis, assembly GCA_031772625.1. NCBI lineage: Eukaryota > Viridiplantae > Streptophyta > Pinopsida > Pinales > Pinaceae > Pinus > Pinus tabuliformis. The sequence continues at coordinate 259,296,817 of CM062809.1, read as the reverse complement.
TTAATTTCTAGGTTTGCAACATACATTATTTCAAATATGTTATTTAGGTCTTTTCTAGGTTTTATTCCTGTGTAAATGTTAGCAACATTGATATCACCGAATGTTATTTCACTTGTTGTTGTTATTTCTGAGATAATTGGGTCTTGGTTTCGAGCCTTGCATGGCATACTAGTCTTATTGAGTTAGAAATGGAGTATTGTCATTTTCTTGCAACATGTTGGTCGAAGTCTTAAGCTTGATTAAACTACTATACTTGGTTGCATTATTTGTATTCCAATTTATGTTGCTAGATATAAATCTATTTTGGTACCTTGCAACAGGGGTTTTCTGTCTTCTCTAGAAGTATGTTATAGATCTGATATAAAAATATATGATAATACAAATATACCTAGAAATAATAAGATAGAAATAGATAGAAATGATTCTTTATTGATCAAACCCTTAAGGTAGGGCAACACCATACATTCACTCCTTAAGGAAGGAGAACACTCCACAAGCCATATGCATGTTCATATAATAATCCTTGACATCTCTCAATGGGGAGTCTCTAGCCTCTATTAGGCCTCATACATACAATACCATGGGTCATTATCATGGTTCCCTCGATACCATCTATCTAATACCATGGGCTTATTATATTATTGTAAACTACTTGTGTTCCCTTACATGATACGGGTTAACCACTTTATACTATGGCCCATCCCATTATTACATTATTCCCTTGGGTACATCCCTCTGTACTCAATACTACCCCCCTAGGTACACTACATTCCACCCCCCTTAAACATGTTTTCATCCCTGAAACATAAGAAGAACACAAATAATAAAGTCTACTCAAAAGAGTAGTCCACTGGTACCATGCACGTGCATCTAGCCATCCAAGAGAAAGGTGAACCCTCGATCTAGCTGGTGCCTTGCTCACTTGAGATGAAAGTTGATTGTGGCAGCTCCTCTGTGTTGATGTGTAGTAAGTGGATCATCACCCCTCTCTATCTATCATTCAGTGGTTGTTGTCCTTGTGGCTAATTTGTTGCCATCATGTAGGTTGTTTTCTTGCGAGGTGATGTGGGTGGTGATATGCTGAAGTTTTAACCGGCGGTGTAGCTTTCTTTAATTCACCACCTAATGGAGCCTAATTGGTATCTGGTACATGTTGTGACATCTGTTGTTGTTTCTTACCTTCCAATATTACTTCAACTACAGATTCCTCATCTGATGTATCCATACCTATAACATTTTCTACTTCAGCCTCCTTGGACTCTACTTGTTTTTCTTGTACTTGGTTTGATGTTTGTGTTTGGTTGTCGACCATCAAGGGCTCATCATCAGATGTGTTAGTCCCTGGAACATCTTCTGCTTGAGCATCTGTGGACTCTACCTGTTTATTAATGGAAATATCCTGTAATGTAATTTTCTTCTTTTTATACCAAAGCTTCAGGAATTTCTTTTGCACATTAATATTGATAGTACCCATAGATTCCATCCAAAGGTATCCCAAAACAACATCCACATTAGCCATATCTGAAGCATAAAAATCACAATGCAACACATAATTATCCATAGAAAACTTCAAATCTTTATAAACTTGAACATTGTCATTATCAACCTATGTGTTTTCAATGTGTTTTTTGGAACTTGTAATTTTTTTGCCAAATTAACATTAATAAAATTACGATGACAGCTAGGATTTATAGACACAATGATCTTCTCCTTCTAAATCAATCCATGAACCTGTACTAAGCAGATACCAATAGAAAATAACCCTACATGTTTCTCATTATCTTGTTTTCTAGCATGAAACTATCTGTCTAAAATGAATTTTTCAAATTCTTCATCGAGCAGGTTGGAACACTTCTTTCTATTAAGTAATTCCCACCATGTGGCTACCTCATCTTTAAAATTAGCCACTGCCCAAAATTTCTAATGTTTTTCCCATAATGACTTTCGTTCTTTTATGTATTCTTCAATAATAGGACCATTATCTTTTCTTGTAAAATATAGAACTGCCATGAAGAGGGTTTTGAAAAAGATTCAGTTACTTGGTGAAAATTTGAAATGGCCACAATTTAGTCAATATTGCTTAGAATCCTTATTATAACCTATTTCTAGAAATGGAACAACCATTCTAGATCTTCCCATGTGATAGAAATCTCGATCTATGCACCGGAATTTCAGATTCGCACTGCAACTGTCTCGTTGTCACAAAAATTTCTGAAAAAAAGCGCTGATTTTAAATCAGCAATATCTCCCTCATCCGGACTCCGGTTCGACTGATTTTTTTTTGAAATTGAATATTTTTTCGCAATGAACTTAGATATGCAATTCTATTCTGCAAATTTTTCCTCAGAATGTATAGATTTGATCTACAAATTCGCCGCCTTGAAAAATGTCTGCAACACATCTGATTTTTAAATCAATGATATCTCCCTCATCCGACTCTGATTCGATCGATTTTTTTTTTCAAATTGGGTATTTTTTTGCAAAAAACCTATATCTACAACAATATTCTGCAAATTTTTCACTAGAACGTATAGATCTGATCTGCAAATTCGCCACCCCAAAAAATGTCTGCAACACAACTGATTTTTAAATCAGCGATATCTCCTTCATCCAGACTCCGATTCGGCCGATTTTTTTTTCAAATTGGGTATTTTTTGCAAAGAACCTAGATATGCAATTATATTCTACAAATTTTTCACCAGAATGTACAAATCTGATCTACAAACTCGTTGCCCCAAAAAGTTCCTAAAAAAAAAATAAAAAAATTAAAAAAAATCTCCACTTTGCCCAAGAAAGTGCTTTGATACCACTTGTTAAATAACTGATCTAAAAATATATGAGAAATATAAATATACCCAATAAATAAAAGATATTAATATATATAGAAATGTTTCTTTATTGATCAAATCCTTAAGGTAGGGCAACACCATACATTCACTCCTTAGGGAAGGAGAACACTCCACAAGCCATATGCATGTTAATACAATAATTCTTCACATCTCTCAATAGGGAGTCTCTAGCCTCTATATAGGTCTCATACATATAATACCATGGGTCATTACAATGGTTCCCTGAATACCATCTATCTAATACCATGGGCTTATTACATTATTGTTAACTACTTGTGGTCCCTTACATGATATGGGTTAACCACTTTATTTACTATGGCCCATCCCATTATTACATTATTCCCTTGGGTACATCCTTCTATACCCAATAATATCCACCCTAGGTATACTACAAAGTATGTGTTTATTTTAAATCTTAAATGATTTTATTTTTGTTAAATAATTATTCCATTACTCAATAAGTACCAATATCCTATAGGAACAGGTCATTTGTACTTGTAAAGATGGGCAGTATTCGGTATCCCAAATAATTTAATAATGCTAGTTTGTAATAGATTTTATCCAATGCTGGCATGGATATTGTTGCATGCTTTTGTTAGCAACAATGAGGTAAAATTTTATGTAAAACAAAGGTTGGATATGAGCGGAATGGTTGTTGCTAACTTCTAGTTCTATAAGGTCTTGTGACCTCGGATATACTAAAATAATTTTTTGTTTATTGTACTCAATAAAAGTGAAATTCTGCCTCAGTTATGCCCTGTAGGTTACTCATTAAGTCTTTGTAAATTCATGTTATAATACGAAACACTAGTTTGAACCTAACAATAAGGAACTCGATTTCTCGATTCTCACACATGGTGTAAGGTCAGCTTCCATGATTTTTCTTGTTTCTTATTAGGTTCTAATAGATCTTTTTTAGGAAATTTTAAATCTTATTCCAAGTGAATGGACACTTACGGATTATCTACAACTTCTAAAGTTACTAATTCCACTAAATAACAGTGTTGGCTTCCCCTCTCGACCCTAGGAGAGTAACCATGCAACCCACAATTCCATAAATATTCGATAGCTCCTCATAAGCCATCTAAGGCTATACCCTATACACTATTTAATTGGTTATATGTAATGTTTATGAAACTTGAATGGAATTCTCTAGAAATGCTGGCCACTAAAGGGAAGACTCATGGCCAAAGCCTAGATTTTACTTATGTTTTCAACAAAATGTTTGGTTTTTTAGTGAATACATCGGATATTTTTTTTATTTTTTTTTTCATTATGATTCACAGTTTTGTCCTATTAATTCATTATATATATATATATATATTTGGAAAGAAATGTTTTTGTGGTTGGAATTATCCTCGGCACACAACAATTCTATCATGACATACATTATTTCGAATAAGTTATTTAAGAATTTCCCAGGTTTTATTTTTGTATAACTGTTAGGAACATTGATATAACTGAATGTTATTTCACTTGTTACTATTATTTATGAGATAATTGGGTCTCAGTTTCGAGCCTTGCACGGCAGACTTGTCTTACTGAGTTAGAAATGGAATACCGTCATTTTCTTGCAACATGTTGGAAGAAGTGTTCACCTTGATTAAACTACTATATTTGGTTATATTATTTGTATTCCAATTTATGTTTCTAGATATAAATTTGTTTTCGTAACTTGCAACAGGCATTTTCTATCTTCTATGGAAGTATATGTTTATTTTAAATCTTAAATGATTTTCTTTCTTTAAATAATTATTCCATTACTCAATAAGTTCCAATACCCTGCTAGAATAGGTCCTGGTACCTCCAAAATAGATCATTTGTACTTGTAAAGATGGGTAGTATTCGGTATCCCAGATAAATAATGCCAGCTTGTAATGGATTTTATCCAATGCTGGCATGGATACTATTGCATGCTTTTCTTAGCAGCAATGAAGTGAATTTATGCAAAAACAAGGTTGGATATGAGTGGAATAGTTGTTTCTAAATTCCAATTCTATAAGGTCTTGTGACCTGGTATAGACTCAAATATATTTTTATTTGTTTTTTTGTTTACTGTACTCGATAAAAGTGAAATTTTTCCTCATTTATGCTTGGTAGGTTACCCATTAAGTCTTTTTAAATTCATGCTATAATACGAAACACTAGTTGGAGCCTAACAATAAGGAACTCGAGTTCTCACACATGGTGTGAGGTGTGCCTACTTGATTTTCCTTCTTTGTTGCTGGGTTCTAATGGAGCTTGTTTTTTATGAATTTGTAAATCTTATATCCAGTAAATGGACACTAATAGATTATCTACAACTTCTAAAGTTACAAATTCCATTGAATAATAGTGTTGGCTCCCCCTCTTGCCCTAAGAGAGTAACCCGGAAACCCATAATTCCATAACTGTTCGATAGCTCCTCGTAAGGCAGATAAGGCTTTTGCTAACCTATAGTTGCTTCCTTCAACTTTTTGCACTACAATTCATATTCATTATACTTTTAATATGCTACGTATTCTTTCATAAACTCCTCTACAGTGTTTTCATTCTACTGCACTCTCATTTTACAGAAAACCATAACTACAATTCACATTTAACAAAAAAATCATAATATTTTCTCTTAACACACAAATCTGTAAAGTAGTTCTACAATGAATGTTCCTCTAAAGATGGGTAAGCTCTCTTACTCTTTTCATGACAGAAGACCAGGGAATATATGGAACATAAAGCTAGGCAATATCTCAGATGCCAATGTTAGAAACCAACCTCTGCAATGCAAGTCCAATGTCTCCACTAGCAACTTTAGCAACCAACCTCTACAACGCAAGTGCAATGTCTCCACTATCAACCTTAGGAAACGCAAAAAGACAGTCGAACAAAGATAAAATTGCAACAACATTTAATAATTCTATATTAATAATTTATTTCAAATTTAAATTATCATAAAATAAACCAAAATATTTCTTTCGATTTTTAAAAATGCAAAACCGAATCCTCAACTAACCTAAACTGAACCATAGCTCACATTCTAAAAAGAGTAACTTGTCGCAGAAAAAATAGTTATGTGAATCGATAAATATGGGTATGACATACATTTTTTAACTTTCACTAAGTTTTTTCATTTAATGACTAATGAGTGATGGGTATGTCATACATTTCTTAACTTTTAATAAGTTTCTTACGTTTAATGTAATGAGTGCTTCAACGAGTAATAAGTAAATTCAATCTTTCACTAACTTTTTAACCTTTAAGTAATTTAACTTTGACTAATCACTAACTTTTTTATTATCTCAATCTTTTGCTAACTTTTTTAACTTCAACTAACTTTAACAAGATGGCCTACACTTCTAAAGTCAAATATATGACGTGTCTCCTGCACACATGTTTAAAGTATTAAATTAATTCAACTCCAAATCGCAACAATTAGTTTGAGCCCTCTATTTCGAACTCACACGAAGAACATGCGTAGCATATTCGCTTCCCATAAAATCTGTCTGTCGATTATTAAGGAAATGGAAAAGTCAACAAACCTCCTTGCACCCAAAGGTGAAAGATATACACTTATCCACGAACAAACATGGAATACACCTATCCATGAATAAACATGGAACATCATTCTTATCTATAGAGATTTATCTCTACTTTATTACAAAGATTCTTAATATACTAATAAACTTTGTTATAATATCAAGGGATAACACTATATCTTATTAATACCACATGCCTAAAAAAACATAACTCATTTTATATTACCTCTATTAATATCATATTGTTTTCAATTAATTAATTTAATTTAAAAACAAAAAGGACATAAGTAATCTTTCATTTGTAAACACTCTAAAAATTATTCTAAAATGTGTCATACAGAAACAATTAAATTAAAATTAAAACTATGAAAACCCTATTTTAAAATAAACATATGTTACATAGGAATAATACAACATAATAAGTCCTTGAGAGGGGTGGATAACGTGGTAGGTCAAAGGCTTAGGGGTGAGCCTGCCATCTCACTCATGAGCAGATCATTATTGAAGGGGGTGGCATGTCCAACCCCCTACATGCGCAATCATGTGAGCACAATCATGTGAACCCTCTGCATAGAATTAAAATGGTACATAACAATTCATTCTTTTGTTCAGGCATATTGACCAGTTTGTAGCGCCAAAGTTGGGGGGGGGAAGGTCTTTTCCCTCACTGTAGGAGGAAACGCGTAGGGAAATTTCTAATGATTCAAAACTAGAACTTCATTTCTCAAAGTTCACTTTTGTTAATTATGCTCTATTTATGTCCATTGTGAGTGTGGATGAATGGGCCTTTAGCTGCATAATACTTGTAATCCGCTTGGGCATAAGGCTAGCTCTGCAGTAGTGTAAAAAAAGAGTTTGGTGCAAGGGTGGAGAGTAGAAGGTGTTGTAAAAGTCAATTGTTGCCAATGGAATGGCTCTCGAAATACTAATGTGTGGATGCCTATTACAACACTTCAACATTCAAGCTTTAATCCTTTATCGTTTCCCTATCTAGGGTAATTTTATTTTTCTTCTCTTGTATTGTCAAATTGTATTGTTATAAGCTGGCTAGTCTATGTTGTTTGGGTATTATTATTTTGGTGTGCTTAGGGGATCTTCAGGGTATTTTAAAGCCAATAGTTCAATATTGTCCTCTGTTTGCGGTGAATTTTCATTTTTTGTCTATGACAATTCTCATTTCGTGTGTTGGTCTTATGACATTGGCCCATTGCATTCCCTCCATCAACCTAAATTGTTATTTATTTACTTTCATCTCCCTATTATTATTAAACTTTGCAAGGAGCCCTATGATGAATCCTTCAATGTAATAAACCATGAGAGCATATGCGCAACTGCTAAGGATGGGGTGGTTGTGAACTCCAACATCAGAATCATTCCTAGTAGGAAGAATAGGAAGCTACAAACACTTTCTATTTAGTTGTCCCTCCTGAAACCTACAATGGGATCCATCACTTTGAGTCCCTTACTCCTATGGACCACCAAACATTTCCAAATTTAGTGATTTTGGAGGAGGTTTCCCACTCAGTTCCTAACATTAGTCATATAAGGGGAAGAAAAAACAATACCTCAACTCCATATCCCTTCACCGGCATATGAAGACTCTGCTAGGAAGAGTCCTAAAAGACAAAAAGGAAGAAAGGTGCAACATATTTTCTACTTTAGAAGACATCAAACATACCCAAAAAAATCAATGTGTTTGATTGGAAAGACAAGATGCAAAGCTATAACATTTTTTAGAGAATCACCTCTAATGTTTAGAGTTTTACCCATGATCCTCTAGGATCCAATGCCAAAAAAACTAATACTGGTTACTTCTTAAGCTGACTTGCTAGATTGTTTAATAATAACTTTTTATATTATAGTATTGTAGTAGTTAAGCTTGTTCTTGTAAATATGATAATTTTTTGGACAGATTATTTATTTTCTGTGTGATTAAAGATATATTATGTCCCTGGACGCAAATTGAAGCCACCTACGCAAAACCATATTTAAGATCCCATTGAATGATGTAATTCGAATTTATGATATTTTGAGTAAATACAAATATTAGTTAACGAAAAAAAAGGACATAGTAACAATAACAACAACATGGGTTAGCCTATCAGGGGAGGCCGATCCTAGAAAAATTGAGATCATTACTCCTAAAAACATATCCCTCAATCTCAACCGGTTTACACGGATAATGTTTCTAGATTAGAAATCCCCCGTCAACCTATCCCTCAATCTCAATCGATCGACATGGATAATGTTTCCAGATTAGAAAGCCCCCTCAGTTCAAGTACATCATTCTTCGGCTCTTGAGTGACTGTACTCGATTTATAAAATTTTATCTAAAAATTGAAACTAGTTAATTCACTTTCTGTCTTCCGCTGTGGTTACCAAAACTAAATATTGACTGACCAATATATATTAGATATATGACAAATTTTGTACAAATATGTCTTTGGAAACTGTATAATTTCGATTTCATACAAAATGGATGAGTAGTTGAAAGAGAGCCAGAGGGTGAAAATGTAATTTCTTTTGTTTTTTCACATTTTCACCACGTGGCTTTTATTTATTGTGAAATATTTTTACCAAATAATCTTTGTTTATTGTGAAAGAATCACATGGATTTACATATAAAAAATAAAAATAATTTTATTAAGAAATTTTAAATTTTTTTTTAAAAAATACAAAAGCTTTAAAACAATAAACCATTTTTAAATATAAAATTGTTATATAATATGTATATATTAAAAATAATATAAATTTATAGTAATTTTATATTTATTATAAATATTTAAAGATTAAATTTTTAAAGAAAGATTTGTATTTAGAAATATTTTTTTTATAAGTTAAAATGGATATATATTATTGATAATAATAATAATTTCAATTTAACAAAAGAAATGCATAAGACTTATTTTTAAGATAAGGTACTTATCTTTGAATTTATGACATATTATAAGGAAGCACAAGCTTTTAACCATTCAAACATTTTAGTGGTGTGCTACATCTAGGAGGAAGATATGTAATTCCTTTTATAATTAATATTGAGTTAACTATATGTGTGTGTGTGTGAATTTTTGAATCCAGAAATTGAGAGGAAGAAGTTTCATGAAGTGAGAATTTTTTAAACTAAACAAACATGAAAAAATTACATCCTAAAAGATTTCAATTTTTTAATATATAAGATAAATTTAAATTAATTTAGTTTAATTTTTTCATAACTTGTATTAAATAACTAAATCTATTAACTTAAATTATTAAGTATTAATAAAATATTTAATATTATATATTTATATATAATATTTTTTTGTAATCTTCCTATGATTACATCTTCATTATCTCCAATTGACTTCATATCAACGAATGTCTTAATAAAGCACCTATCACTCTCTATCAAAACCTGCACCCATCACTCTCTATCAAATCCTCGTGGAAATATTTATATATAATATTAAATAAAAAAGAAAAATTATAATTAATTACTATTAATTATTTTTTATTTATTATATAATTTATAAATAATACCTAAAGTAATTTACACATGGGAAGCCATGCACTTTAAATCACTAAAATACATACATTTCAAATTAGACGAAGTATATAACTCATTTTGGGGGTCAGACTTTGTAATTGAGTTAAGTGATCCCTTGAAGTGACTTTGTAATTGAGGCAGAAATATGATACAAATATTAAGTGGAGATAACAATGACTAAACCACATAAACAATAAATAAATAATTTTTGTATAAATCAAAATTTATTAAATATTGAAATAATATTAATATATATATAATATTCCTCACGAACCCCTGCAGCAGATGAACATCATCACTGTTGTTGCTGCTATTGTCATAGGCGAGCCCGGGCGACCCAGCTCCCCATTAGACAATTCATGGAGGTCGGGAGTTCCAGCGAAGGGGAGCCGACGCTTCCAGCCTTCGGCTCTGTGGTATTCACTCTGGGCAACTCTGCGGACAATGCAGGAGTCAATGCCCACATTTCAGTCCTATTCACCAAAATTCCGGAAGGAATTGAGGATGGAAGTCCTCAGGGCACGCTGGAGATGCCACTGGAAGGCTCTGGAAAGGAAATTGAGGTTGGAGAAGAAGCGGCTGTGGAAGAGGTCATTGCTACGGTGCAACCACCGTCTGAAGCTGGAGGCATGGAGGAAAAGAGGACGCAAGACCTCTCACCTCCATTGGGGCCAGCCCCTCCAGGCGTTGACGAGGAGAAATGGAAGAAAATGTGGGAAGGACGTGAAGAAGGTGACGGTTGGGCGTACGTGGTCGAAGACAAGAGCCTCTGTGAAGAGGCGGAAGCACATCTTGCAGCCCACCTTCCATCCTCAGCCCGACTCCAGGACTAATGCAGCTGCGGGTATTTTGATTTTGTTATTCGGTTATGTTTGCTGGCAGTTGACACTTGTGTCTCTGCCGTGTTTAAATTTGTCAGGTCTATGGTTCAGTCTCAATTCTGTTTGGTCTACGCTGGCAGTTGACACTTGTGTCTCTGTCGTGGTTAAACCTGTCCGGTATATGGTTCAGTCGATCTTAGCAGCAAGCCCCTGCGTGGGCAGTCATATGTCTGGTCTATACAATGTTGTTCCTCAGGGATTCTGATAGATTTTGCCATTGTTTTGAGAAGTCGGTCCGGTGCTGCCCCTGTGTGGGAGCTTTTGTTGTCATGAGAAGTTCTGAGAAGTTCTGGCGATGCTGCCCCTGCGAGGGAGCTTTTCGGTCTACAGTCAAGGTTCCCAGGGTGCTATTGCAGGCCCTGGAAGGCATGTCTTTCTGTGTGTAAAGTTCTCTTGTACATATAATATAAAAGTTTAGCTAGTTTTTACCGAGAAAAAAAAATATATATATATAATATTAATTTATTGTTATATGTTAATTTAATTTTATATGTGATGAATAATTTTAAATTATTTATTAAGTGTAATAAGTAAATTTAAATATTTAATATTATAAATTTATTATTAAATGTTAAATTATTAAAAATTAATTTTAATAATAATGCTAAAGCTTTTTATGTTTATTATTGTATATTTTATTTGTAATTATGTATTAACTATATAATTATTTAAATACAAATTAATTTATTTTGTAAAATCTTATAAATCTATCTTATTTATTAGTTATAATAATTTTATGAAAATAAATATATTTAGAAGTGACAAAAATTAATAATAATTGCGTATTTGTATGACACCTCACACCATCATAAGTGAGATGCCTAAACATGGTTATAATAGCAAACAAGATCGTTGTGTGGCAGCAAGTCCCTGCCACAGAAAATCCCAAAGAACTTTAGTCAATGCCCAGCCTCTGTAGCCAATTCTCATTGAAGAGCATAGGTCTCAAAATGTTGCAGGTTCTTCAATGTTCCTGCGTCTGTACTGATCCGAATTTAAACAGGAACGCAACAAATTATAGAGATAACCATAAACACAAAGATGCAGCAGAAATAATACTTCATTTCATTAATGTAAAGTACTAAGATATGCTTACAAACAAAAAATGGAAATAAACAGCTAGGGTGATGGTAGCTTATCTCTGAGAAGAGATGTGGTGTCTACATGCCTCTGAACTATGTTACAATGAGGCTCGAAGGCCTATTTATTATTGAGAAACAATGGAAAACCCTTCATATCCCAAAACCTAACCCTAGAAGATGAAACGCCAAATTGTGGGCCCCGTTTGGGTAAATTGGTACACCAATTTCCCGGGGTCATAACTTTGGCATAGGATCTCCGTTTGACGTGTACAGTAGCTCGTTAGAAAGATCTATCTGAGCACTACCACTTTTGGGAAGGGAAAAATCGGTCCATGGACCCATGTTGCCCCCAAATTTCCAAAAAAATGTCGTTTAGGGCCTCAAAACTCCAGAAGTTCAGGACCCGAAAAACTACTAAAAATACTACATTGTGCTACAATTTAGGAAACTGAAAAAGTTGAAAGAGACAGTTGTGGGGGTCCAAATGGGATAGGTGGGTGGCCACCAACATCCACTTGGATCATGTACACCACAACTTTAAGTTGTTGCCGACTTCTATATCTATAATCAGAAAGGGCTGGGCAACGAGATCTATTAGTTGTCGATTCAATGGAGTTTGGTTCCTGCAAATGGAGCACCCATCATTTCTGATAATAGGTTCTGCAGAGGAAGGTTCCATAGTGCCGACTCGTTTTTTATCGGTATAAGAAGACTGGGTTGCCTAGTTCTCTTGGCCTCTCGTCGTGCATAGACTCCAAAGAAGTACTGCTAGACTCGAAGCATTTCAAGGGGATGATCAAGTTGTTGTTCCTCTACATAGCGTGTCTAGAAGTGTTGGAGAGAGAATTAGAGGGCTCTCATCGAAAGCCCGGAGGCAGTTGCTCAAGGCAAGGAGGAGAAATATCGAGGAGTGGAGTCTGTGTTCTTAAAGCCTCAAAATGAGCCATGTTTTGTTGTTGTTGTTCCGATGCTCCGTGCCATCAAAAGCCCGGAAGTAGTTTCTCAAGGAATTGCTTATGGATCAACTGATTCAACAAAAACTGGTTTTGGTTCTTCTATTAAGGGAAGTCCTGATCCATTATATAGAATTATCTGCATGTTTCTTCCTGTATCTTCCTATCTTTGAGGGCATGTCTCTGTCTTTCGACTGGCCTAGCTTAGTCCTGTGCTCGCCTTAATTGATTGGTTTTGTGATGGCCTTATCAGTGAGGTAGAGACAGAATGGTGTGGTTAGTTTATTCTAGGGGAGCCATGTTCTGGTGTTGCTGTTCCGATGTTCCGTGCCATCCAACCTTGGGTTTGCCCAGCTTCGGGTTTGACCATCTTCATGACCTGTTGTCTTGACCCCACTGAGTGAAGAGAAAACACGAGAACCAATATGTTATAAGGCATAGCCAAATAGAAGCCAGTGTGTTATAAGGTGTAGCCAAATAGAAATTTTCTTCATCGATACTGTAAGACTATATAAAATGATGCAGAAATACTCCATACCTCATGGTTAATACTCCAATAATAGATTGCACTACTGCCATATAGGAATAGAGAAATTCACCATTGCAAGATATAATAATCCAATAATAGATTGCACTACTGTCATACGGGAATAGAGAAGTTCAACATTGCAAGATATAGTTCCCACCTCAGAGAAAATAAAGTTAGAAGTACATTTTAAATTTTATTGTGACTAAATCAAACTACAGTTCAGATTCCCCTGTTTCCACATTCTGTAAGAATATAAGCCTCCCCTGTTTCCACATTCTATAAGAATATAAGCTTGGAAAAACTCAAAATATTACCCAAATAAGCACCACCGTACCTTAAAATTCATTATTGAGAAAACAAGTTGTGTCACAAGTACACATTACCTAGACTCCGCTCCATAGGCTTGTGCTTGTTGCCGACTCTCTCATTGACAAAATCAACACTTAATTTTGATCAAGTTTTCCATCAAAGCTCAAACAGATGTTCATTACAACCACTTAAGCACCACATGACATTAAAGTTATAGTGAAATAAAAGCATAAGATGATTTGGCAAAGACACGTGTAGAATTAATGCTAAACACATATAACATGCATGCAGAGGTTAAAAACATCAATTGAAAGTTTGGTTCTTAGTGTCGTGTCTTTCCTCTATAAATGAAAGCTCGATCCTATCTGTCTTTGGATCTTATCGCAGTGTATTTCCTCTATAAATCCAAAATATATGCATGTAGTCGATCTAGAATGTATTCTTATTGCATCATATAGAATCCTCTAATAACCTTCTCAATGGAGGCAACCTACTATCAGAAATAATTAGAGTGGTTATTTTTTGGAAGAAAGGAAGTTTGATAGAAAGGAAGAGTTTATTAAGGAAAGAAAGCAAAAGAAAACTTCTAGCGTATTCATGAAAGCAAGTATACAAGTGAGCCATCCCAGCAAACTAGACCTATAAGCTTAGGTATGAACTAAGCCATGCAAAGGAGCTAGTATGATTATGTTTTTTATTAACTAACCCAGCAAGCGAAGGGAGTTCTTCTCGTTATTTAATAATAGTATTCATTCGCTAATAAAAGAGATATAATCATATCTTTAATAAGCTATAATTGTAAGCTAATGATTAAGAGGATTAAGTAAGGCAAGACATCCAGCAGAGGAAGCTCATTCATGACAGTAGCCTCATTCATGACAATAGTCAAGCAGACCAGGAAAGCCACTAAGTGAAAGAAGAAGCTTAGGGCTAGTGGAGTTGCTTAAGTAATCATCGTAGAGAAATACAGTCCTAAACACAAGGGAGCACAAGGAAGGGAGTTCTGCTTGTATTATATGCATTTAAGCGAGTAGTTATTCTCTACTAAGCTCATTAAAGCCAGGCAGTTCTTATCTGGCTCTGGAATTCTCTTACTCAACTATGTATGAAGAGTGGTTATGAGAAAGTCATCAATATCAGAATGAATGCCCTATTACACAGGCAAATTTGGAACCAAGCCAGAGTGTTTGGATTCTTAAGTAAGCCAGTATATAAACAAAACCTTCTTACAGGAAGGCAGGGCATCCAAATGCAGTTACTATGCTCTAGAAAGTGAGTTCTTCATTAGTAAAATAGGAAAGAAAGAAGACCTTACCTGATGCAATGGACGGAGCCTTCATTGATAAGACCTAGCCCGATAAGCAGGGGAGCTATAAGATGAGTTGTGGTATAAACTAGCTCCTAACCCACTTGAATGAAGAAGGAAGAAGGGAAGCGTCAAAGGCCAGAAGCAAGGAGCAGGGGAGGGAAATTGATTTTGGTCTGGATTAATGCTTGTCGTGATTCTGAAGTAATCACTTATATAAACACCAAGGACAGCAGCAAGCTAGCGTTACCGAGGGGAACTTGTTCGGCGAAGAAAAGCATCCCTCCTTTAAGGCTGGCTAGCAATACATCCGGGATAATAAGACTGGTTCCTAGGATCGCTCTCCCCGAAGCTAAGCTATAAGACAACGCTCCTAATTCACTAAGCCAGGACGATCGGATACCAGATGAGAACGCAACTCAGGACTATCTTTGGTTTGAGTATGAACTCCCCTCCTTTCTTCCTTCAGCTATTGATCATACCTATCCACAACCTATCATACAACTCTAAGCAAGAACTTTACGCTGATAATCAGCAAACCAAGCAAGTTGGTGGTTCTGTTATCTTCTTCGGTATTCTATCCACAAATTCTTCCTTAAGTAGTAGGACTCCTACCCTCGTAACTTAAGCCAGGCCAGGGACCAAAGCGACCAATCAAGTGAGTATCTCCTTGGGTGAAACCAGCTATGGGAACCCTAACTAATAGTTATTTAACTAGAGAGAGTATTAAGAAGTTCATCAAAGATATAATTATATATTTCTTTCACTATCACTTCCAAGCCATAAGGATAACTAGATAGATCGTCTAATAAGGAATCTATGTCAATAGAGTAGTTCTTCTCCAGTAAGATAGGCAAGCCAGAATGATAGTCATAAATGACAGAGTGGTGTTCTCTTGTATGCATATCTATAAGAATAGCCCGCAGTAAGCGAGTTCTGGTTCTCTGGTAAGCTCAACTCCAATGAAATGATTATAAAGTATTCAATCCAATCCTGAAAGCTCAATATCAGACGTATCACTCTTTATTTGGAGTTCTCAACTAAATAGTATTCTCTAGATCAACTATGAAGAAGTCATAATACATATAAATACTGTCAGCGAAGGGAGTTCATGTGAGTTCAAGTTCTTTGCCAAAGACTAAATGCTAAGAACTTAGCCAACTCTTCTCAACTGCTAGATCCCTTGTTCTCTGCTATCGGATCCCTATTTGGCTGACAAATGATGGTTTCTCGCTATCTTCAATTACTCCAACTTTCATCTTTCGATTTCTCTTCCATGCTGTACCCAATTTCGCACGAATATCTTGATGGGATAGAGTTGGAGATATAGAGCCATGACTATTAAATAAAAAGGCTGCACTAGATGAATTTGTTACACTCATCATCCCGCAAAGTAAACTCCTTGAAATTTATCTGAAAGTTATATCTTAAAGTAGTAGGCACAAAGACACCATTCATAGGTAGCACATGCACATGGCCAGGTGTGGTTTGGTGGCATGTGTTGTGGCTTTTCTTCCATGTGGTCTGACAACATGTGTTGTGGGGTATGTGCTCGCCAACGAGGTGTTACAAAGGGCCGAGGTGTTACACAGGACCAAATGGTAGTGTCTTTAGTGTTCAATCAAGTAACTTTGATATTGCATCCAGTACCTCGCATAGCATTGAGACGGTAGCATTTAATATTTTTGAACTAATGCTAACATTAGTTTGTAGTTCTTAAAGTAAATATAAAGAGTCAACGGATATTAATGAAACTTATAAAGAATATCATGCATATAGTTAAAGAATAGCCTCTTCTCCTTGGGAAGAGGCCAAATAAGATGGCCATTTATCTTATTGGTTCTTAAAACCACTCAAAAATTTTGATTGGTTGTTTGACGGTCTATAGATTGCAAACACTGAAAAACTTTAGGTTAGTAACAACAGAGACTCATGCTTAAATAAAATTTCGATTACTATAGACCCTTTCCGTCTGACGGTAGGAACTAATAAGAGATTTAAGTTCTTGTTTTTCAAAGTTGTGTAACAGTTCAGTACTACTCAGTGTTGTGTAGTGCTATGTATCGTTTAAACATGGAAATGAAGTGGCAGTGACACAATAATGATGGTAAATTGTATCATTGTATCGAGCCTTTTTGTAATATACCCCAAACAACAAAAAATATTTTTTTTTATCTTCTATGTGTAGTCTTGACTTATACTAATTACGCTATGTTAAAATATTCTCTATTATCTCTTTGATTTACTCATTGAATTAAATTATTTTAATTATTAATTATTAATTATTAATTTATTTTAGTTCAGATCAATTATCAACAGGTTCTGGCTTTACCCTTGAGGGTTATATAGAGACATGTCACACTTTATGTTTCTATATAGTGGAGTAATAAATGATGTGGATTACGGTTTTCTATGTTATAACATTTAATCGCTTCCAAACTTATGACTGAATTTAAACCTTTGTGGAATTGACATATTAATGAGTGAATTCTTGAGAAAATACTTAATCTTCTGCTAACTGGAAATGTAATATTCACATTGAGAGAAGGAGTGAGATATATGGCTAAGGTTTGGTAAGGGTTAATCAGATAGTTCGAAGAAAAGATGGTGGTTACAAGTTAAATACCTACCCTCTCCCTTTGTTCCATCCACTCATTCATTCCTTCACTTCTGTCACACTTAGCTCTGAAATTTGGAGGGTTTTACAGTATATTAGTAATAGAATCACTTCCTCAATGGATTAACTCTCATTTACAGGTACAGACGGTTATCTCTTTTCTTTATAACAGTGAAATTTTTAATGTAATCATTCTAGTGACTACTTATTCAAATTTTTTTGCTTACTGATTGCAAGGTTTTCCGAGGATGAACTAGGTTTTACTCTGGTTTTATAGAGATCTTAGAGAGATTCAACAGATGCAGGGTCCATGATGACAATTTCAACCTAGAGGGTATCTTCTTGGTAACATTCCTTTGACCTAGACTAACTGTGTTATAAAATTAGATGCTATAGTTAAATGGAACACATAAAATATTGTAGAAACACAAACACAGAAAACACATAAAAAAAAAGAGAGGCACAGATATATGTGGTTCACCCAGTTTAGGCTACATCCACGGAGAAACAACCAATCCTTCCTTTTATATTATCCAACAAAATGAATAGATACAACCTACAACACATCCGTTGTAATTTCATCTTCGCTCTCACACAGTCTCCTCTCTCTTTCTCGCTCAAAATACACATATACAAAGCCATAATACAATTCCCTCATATATAGAGAGGGGTTTCCTTCTCGGGGAAGGAACTCTAAATTAAATATAGCTTCTACCTTCAGATTATCTGCCTAATGAACAACTCAGATTTGCTATGAAATTACAATATTTTACAAGGCAATTTTACATCTATTTTTAGCTTTAAGCGTGCTACCCCTAGATCCCCACCAAGCGGGTGGTGGGGGGGGGGGGGGGGGGGGGGGGGGTGTGGGCGCTCATAAAATCATCTTCGCCCCCCCTAGTCCCCCCCAATGGAAATTAAACGAGAAATGTTACCACCCCATTATGAATTTGGGTCCAATGCATCAATACCTCTCAATAAAGTAGATAATCAAGCTCCAAGCCCAACAACTTCCCACTTGGAGATTGATTATAACAACTCCACAGCTACTTCATTTGTTGGAAAATGCTTCCACTTTGGACCTGGTTGTTTCTCATCTTTATCATCATGCTTGAAGGCCAGTTGAAAGAGAGTAGAATCTCAGTTTCTCCCTGGTTATAACTTTTGTTAATATATCTGCAAGATTCTGGCTAGTGTGTATCGTTTATAGCTTCAATTGTCCATCTTCCAACACTGACCATATGAAATGGTACTTGAGATGTATATTTTTAGACTTGGAATGAAATTTTGAGTTATTTGCAAGATGAATTGAACTATGGTTGTCACTGTATAACCTTCTCATCTCCTGCTTCTTATCCAATTCATCTATAAAACTTTGCAACCAAATCATTTCTTTACTAGCCTATGTTACGCTTATAGTAAACACATATCCTATGGTGCTTCTCTTGTGTTCTCTATCACCTTCCATATCCAAATCAACATATCCCTATAGAGAAATGTTTAAACGACCAAAGCATAATGTTTGATTTGTGGGACCTCTCAAATACCTAAAAATCCACTTCACTGTCATCCAATGTTCTTTCCTTGGATTGTTCATGTACCTTCTTACAACTCCCACTTCATGTGGAATATTAGGCCTTGTGCATACCATTACATACATTAATCTTACAACTGCTAATGAATATGGAACTTTAGACATATAATCAATCTCTTCCTGAGTCTTGGGACACATCTCCTTAGTTTTAAATGGCTAGCCAAAGATGTACTAACTCGTTTTTCATTCTACATATTAAATCTTTCCAACACCTTTTGTATGTACTTACTTTGAGACAATGTTAATTTGTGATTTTTCCTTTCTCTAGTTATTGTCATACCAAGGATTTGTTTTTCAACACCCAAATCCTTCATTGCAAATGAATTTTCCAATTTTCCTTTGAGAAAATTTATTTCATGCATGTTAGACCCTGCAAAAAGCATGTCATCTACATACAATAACAATATAATATATCTTGCGTCATTTTTCCTTTCGAGATAAACACAATGACCAGAGTGACATCTCGTATAACCTTGTTCAGACATAAACCTGTCAAATTTTAGATACCATTCCCTTGGATCCTGTTTTAAGCCATACAAGCTCTTCTTCAACCTGCACACTAGTTTTTCCTTCCCTTTGACCTCATATCCTTGTGGCTTCTGCATATAGATCTCTTCCTCCAAATCCCCATGGAGAAAGGCCGTATTTACATCTAATTTCTCAAGATGCAAATCTTTTGTTGCTACTAGGATTAAAATAGTTCTGATTGAAGTCATTTTAACAACAGGAGAAAATATTTCATCAAACTCTATACATTTATTTTGTGAAAACCCCTTCACCACAAGTCTAGCTTTATACCTTTTTCTACTTCCATCTTCTTCCTTTAACCTATAGACCCATTTATTATGCAATGTTATTTTACCTGCAAGAAGCCTAACTAAGTCCCAAGTCTAGTTATGTACCAAGGAGTCCATCTCTTCTTTCATGGATAACTCGGACCACTTCTTCCTGGTTTCTACCTACATTGCTTCTTCACAACATTTTGGTTCACCAGAATCAGTCAACAATTTATAATATAATGAAGGAGAGTATCGTTCAGGGGTTTACTTATCTTGGTAAATCTTCTAACACCACTTTCAGGTGTTTGAGTTGCCTATTACTATTGTGGTTGTTTTTATTGTTGTGGCTATTGGTTAGTATGACTTTCAGGCACCTTTACTTTTTTTGTGATCTCATCAAGTAATGTGTATTCTCTGTTTTATTTTTCCTATTTCTTTTCTTACATTTGATCCTTATACAAGACCTTTTCATTGAATATGACATTTCTAATTCTAATGACTTTATGATTTTCATAATCATAAGAGTGATAACCAAAATCATTAATACCATATCCATTAAAGGTGCATTTATTTGATTTTGCCTCAAGCTTTGTTCTATTTTCTTTATTAATGTGACAAAGGATTCACAACCGAAACTCTTTAAAAACAAGTAGTTTACCTTTTTACCTATCCATACCTCCTCTGGAATACCACCATCCAAGGAACTTGAAGGCCCTCTGTTTATTATATAAACAACAGTGTCTACAAAATTTTACCAAAATTGTAAAGGCAATCCTGCATGTAATCTCATGCACCTTCCACGCTCCATGATTTTCTTGTTCATTCTTTCCAACACACAATTTTCTTGTGGTGTTCATGGAACTGTCTTCTCTATGTGAATTCCATGCCCTGAATAGTACTTATCAAACTCTTTTCTGCAATATTCACCTCCATTGTCTGATCTGAGACACTTCAACTTTTCTCCTGTCTCATTCTCCAACAAAGCTTTCCATTTCTTGAAAGTATGAAATACATCAAATTTATTTCGAATACAATAAATCTAGGTTTTCTAGGCTGCATCATCAATAAAATTAACATAATATTGATAGCCACTAAGATATGATACCTGAGAAGGTCCCCATACATTTGTATTCACAATCTCTACATTTTCGCTCTTCTTTTCATTCCCAACTTTGATAAATCAGACTCTCTTATATTTTTCATAAATACTGTTCTCATAGAAATCCAAATTAACATGCTTCAAACCTAGCAACAAATTTCTTGAGTGGAGAATTTGCATCCCCTTCTCACCCATGTGCCCAAGCCTATAATTCCACAACGTTGTATCTTCTCATGTGGAGGTTAAAGCTTTAAAATAATTAGAAATACCATTGCATAAATACAATGTACCAATCTTTTCTCCTTTTTCTATTACTAGGGCTCCTTTAGTGATCTTCCAGGTTTTATTTGTAAAAGTAGTTACATAGCCTTCACCTTCAAACTACACTGCTGAAATTAAATTTTTATTCAGATATGGAACATGCCTTATCTCCCTCAATAGTCATTGGTTCCCATTCTTCTGTTTTATGAAAACTTTACCCATTTCAATGATTTTACTTGGTTTATCATCACCTAGACGAACCTGTCCAAAATCTCCTTGAACATAATCATGAAAATGTTTCCTATTAGCTGTGGCATGGAATGAGGCCCCTGAATCTACCACCCAGGCATTAATAATATTTTCTAATGAAATAATCAAAGCATCGTGAAACACATCACCTAGCACACTATCCCTGATCTAGGCTTATATCTGCCTCCCTTGACTTACTATGATATCTTGGGCTCTTTCCTCTTTCCATTTTTCTTCCCTTAGCGTTTGCAGTCAAAGCATTACCTAATGTCTCATTGGATCTTTTCTGTTGCATTTCCTCAGTAAGGATGGCATCGACAACATCATCAAACTTTAAAGTACTAGATCCAGAGATAGAGTTACTAATGGCCATAACTAAACCATGCCAACTTTCTAGCAATAAGCACAAAAATAACATAGCCCTAACTTCATCATCGAAATTTACCCCTACAAAACATAATTGACTGCTAACCGTATTAAATTCATTTAAATGATCAACAAAATATCCACCTTCTAACATCATCATATTAAATAAACGCTTTATAAGAAATACATTTTTTGAGGCTGAGGTTTTTTCATATAGTTTGGCCAATGTCGTCACTAAACCCTCTGTTGTATTTTTCTTTGAAATGTTGAAGGCTACCGATGCCACTAGGCACAACTATATTGTTCCAAGTGTCTTTCTATCAATAATTTCCCATTCTTCTTCTATCATGCTCATAAGCTTATTTGTTTCTCCACTCAATGGTAGGTACAAATATTTCTGATACAAATAATCTTCCATATGCATATTCCACATCTGCTAGTTTTGGCCGTTAAATTTCTTGACCCTAAACCTACCATCTTCCTCCATTTCTCCCACTCAAACCAATAACCCTTCTCTCCTACGAGTTTATCAACCAAATAGACCTTCGGCTATGATATCAGTTGTTAGAAAATTATATACTACAAAGAAATGAAACACATAAAATTTTGCAAAAACACAAACACAGAAAACACATAAAAACAATAGAGATGCAAATATACGTGGTTCAGCCATTTTGGGCTATGTCCATGGAGAAACAACTAGTCCTTCCTTTTATATTTTCTAGAAAAATGAAGAGATCCAACCTACAATAGATCCGTTCTAATTTCCTCTTCGCTCTCACACTATCTCCTCTCTCTTTCTCGCTCATAAGACACATATACACAACAACAGTAAAATTCCCTCATATATAGCGAGGAGTTACCTTCTAGGGAAAAACAAACCTAAATTCAACATAACTTCTACCATCATATTGTCCACCTAATGAAAAGCTCATATTGATTACGAAATTACAATATTTTACAAGACAATTTTACATCTATTTTTAGCTTCGAGGGTGCTACCCCCAAACCCCCACTAAGGTGGGGCTCATAAAAATCCATGTCACCTCCCCCTCGACCCTCCCTGACAGTGCTTAAATGGGTGTTGTTGCTGCCCCATTATGAACTAGGGTCCAACGCGAAGATATCTTTGAATAAAGAAGATAATCAAGCTCCACACTTAACAAACATGAAATTATCTCTTACTTCCCTCTTAACGCTAAGAAATGACCAAACCTTTAATGGTTTGATAGGTTTGAGGAGAAAGTGGTGACTAGAGGGATTTACTAGGTAAATATCCTCCTAAAAATGTTTTTCCATGAGGTTCCATTGTCGATATGGTCATTCCTTGAGCAATATTCTAAGTATTTTGCTGTATTGTAAACCTTTTAGGTAGTGGCTCAGTGTCGTTTCATGTTATTCGCTTTCACTTTGAAAGTTTCACATCCAAGTTCTTCTTTTTAACTATATACTTCCATGTTTTATTTCTAGGTGCCATAAAGTCTTTTACCCAATGAGGGTTTATAATGTTTCCCTCTGCATGATGGGTTTTCGACTTGCATGTAATAAGGTAGATATAATTCATATTTATAAACTACTATGGTCTCCCATTGAAGGTGTCAAACTTGTTTCTAGTTTTAATTGTACAATGTTGCAGTATTGTAGTAATTTTGTAAGTGCTCATCCATTTATTGAGGTTTCTTATCACGAAAAATGTACTAATTTGAACCTTCTTGATCAATTATTTTTAAATTGTTTCCACATTTATACTACGCCGAATCTGAATACTTACAACACATTTTGTTTAATTTTGCAAGAATTAGGCAGCCATAAAGTTTATACCATTTGCGAGTTATGACATGCAAGTGTTTACAGTATATGCTTGGTGTTTATCATAGTACTGTTGTAGTGTGGATGAATAGTGAAATGTTAAAACTTCAACATGTTTATACCTTACCAAATTTTTCTTGTTTGTTAATGCAGTTGGGACTTTCAAAGGGTTTTCCTTTAGTAATAACTTTCTTATTTTGTTGGGGTTTTCTCCCCGCTTTTTAAGAGATAATATTGCATTATGTTGAGTTTCTACTTAGTGCTAGAATTCAATAGATAACTTGTTGGCTATCTGCTATTCCCTGGACTATATCTGTTCTGAAAGTGATAATTGTTCACACTATAATTAGGTACATTCATGGTATAACTATTGCAGTATGTCCTCATTAGAAACAAAGATTGTTTCTAGGCTACTATTTAATTAGTTTGGACTAGAGTCTAACTCACTTTCCTTCTGAGGCCCAAACACCTTTCAAATTGTCATTCACCCATTATTGTCTATTAATTTCTTGAGACTATATGCATTTTATATTACTAGTCTAAACCAAAAGTCACATCATGTATGTATACATAGTAGTTTTAACAATACTTTCAACATGAAATATCTTTCCTTTCAAATAGTGTAAACATAATCCATTCCATTTACTAATCTCAACTTAAACAACAAATTATGAGTACAACCTGTCACAATAATAAACATGAGATTTCACATTTATAAATAATGGTCTATGAGAACAAAAAATTTCATCAATACTTATATGTTTCTATTGCTAGCCTATAACAAAGATATAAGGGAAGAAATTCTCCTCCAAACGAACAAGACTAGTCTCTCTATTGCATCTTCCCCAAGATAGCTTCACATTAAGGTTAGATTAGAAGAAAGTTCTAGATAATTCCCTAAGACTATCTGATCCCAGCCATACGTCGTTTACGATTCTCAGATGGATCAACGAGATCTAATTGGAATTGCACTAGCTACACCAACTCAAGAATTCCTCATAGCAACAATGTCTTCCAAATTTTATTCGCAGTCTTCTCCTCTAGGTAGCCTCAAGTTCATACCCTATTAGCCTCCCCCTTATTTTCAAGAAATATTCATTTCCTAGGAAGAGTTTGGGCAAGTAACCACCTTGCCCATAATTTTTTCTAACCACCTAAAATGTGAGCTCTCTTAGCATTTCTTCCTAATGTAACTTTGTAGTTAGTTGCATATAACACTTAAATATTTAAAATAAGCTAAGTTGATAAACATATTGAAGATTGGTACAGGGAGGTTGATGGAATTCCCTCATCTTCATATTGTCCAAATTTTGAGACATTTCCTTTCCATTGAGTCAATAGCCTATTAATGATCGTCACATATGGCCATACATCTATTAAAATTTTCAAATGTTTTAGTCTGAAGAAGGTGATGAAGATAGTGATGTGATAGTGCATAAAGGAGGCCATTCATGTGATTTTCTAAGAATCAAGTGGAGGTACAAACATGTACAATTGTGGTCAAGCCAATGCAATATTTTCTCAATCTCTCTATTGCTATTAAGAATGATGTGAGAACAAAAAAAGGTTCTTCGCTACTAGTTTATAACCTTCTAGACAATGGGACATTGTATTCATATTTAGTAGGATCCCTAAAATCCCTATGATCATTTGATTTGGAATCACATAAGAAAGGCTCACCTTCCTTCTTCTATACCCTTTGAATTAAAGGTTGAAGTTAATTCATGAAGGCGGGAATTAGTATTTTATTCTTGTACGCTTGGAAACATCCAATCTCTCTGAATCTTGGGTCAACTACCATTCTACTATTAGCTTTTAATAAAATACGTAGTCAACTGTTGTGGATTCTTATTTAGTTGCATGTTGAAGTAAGTGAAAAACTATCAAATAGATGTTGTATTTATGAAAGGACCATTAGACTTCAATTATTCTCCTTGGAAGTAATTATTTGCATTCTATGAATGTGTTGGTGCCTATGTTGTCATAATGGAAGCATCATGGCTATTTATTAGCTCCCATTTACTATTCCTTATCCTTATTTAGCATCTTCATTTGATCCCTATGATTGTATCTCTTTATACATTGTCATTCTCTAAGTCTTTGGTATTTTTCATGGAACTATAAGCCCATATTTCTATTTAGTTTTATCAATCTCATCATAAATCATTAGATTTTATTTTGTAGCTTAATTTGTCCAGTCATAATGTTAAGGGTTATCTTATAAGCAATGTCTCCCTCTATTTAGACCGTTAGAGTTTGAGGTTTCTAAGTTTGATCTCTTTGATATAACCTTTAATAATTATAGTATTGAATATGTTCTTACACACTCCATATTTGATTTTAACTCCAACTTTCCTTCCATGTCTGATCTCTTTGGTTGTATATTCTTAAAATATGGCAATGTTGAGGATTTGCTAGTGGACTCTATTGCGAACATGGATATTCTCAAGGATATCATGGGTAAAACTGAGTTTGTCCCTATAACTCTCAATGGTTGTATTATTTTGGGTTTTCAAGATATAATTTTGATATTTATATTTCTTGGATGTAAGATTTGAATTGGATTCCTAGTTTCCTAGGGATCATATTTATGCTTTTAAAACAAAACTTAGTTAGATATATTTTAAATATTCCATATATAGGTTTAGGACTCTCCTATATTATGAGAAATTCAAATAATTTTCCACCCATTTTTCTATAGGGTTTACCATATTGATGTTGGTGCATAAACCTTTTCTACATGTAGTTTGCATTATTCTAATGTAAGATGTTTCATATGATGCTCTATTTTAGTGTAGCAACCTTTTTTCATTTGTAATCCATCCCATTATTTTTTTGTAAGACTATGAATCCTTGTAGTTTGAGACTACATTCTAATCCTCATTTATTTTTCATATGTTCTTTTGACCATTCCCCAAGAGGATCCCACATTTATATTTGTCTTCTTTTTTCATTTGTTGTGAATTATTTTTCCTAATATCGTGTTATAGTTTGGCACATCATTCTTATCACCTTTGCATTCTTAATGATTTATTTCCTTTCTTATACTTAGTTATACATTTCCAATGTGCCTAGCCTAGAGGATAGATACTTATGAGAGTCCATATCTTCCACTCCAGATATGTCTTTTACGTGTTTTTAGAACATAGTGTGCTTCCTTTTATGCTTATTTCTTCTAGTATATTATGACATTATTTTATTTTCTCATATTTTTGTAATGTAAAAAATACAAAAATATTTAATACTTATAAAAAAGAGGAGGTAGTTGTCGAGCAGTAAAAAGGGTCTTTTTCACCTCTATTTACCCTACATTAACTTATCAATCCAGGAACGATTTGTTATCTCAAAGAGTGTACTCAGTTTGAGGCGGTCATTTGTCAGAGTAATGCTAGTAGTATAGTGCTCTAAATACAAGAGTAAATGGATGCTTGAAATAAGATCTACTTACAAAAAGAACCTTAAAACTCAAATCATGCACTCAGAAAACTATAGCAATTTATCAGTCAAGGATACAGTAATGGTAACTCATCTCTTTGTAAACTGATGTAATTAAAGACAATCAAGGAAAAGATCATCAATCTGGGAACTAAACAACAAATGTCAATGCTAACTACAGTCTCAGATCGTTCTGCACACCAAAGCGATGATAATACAAATGACAGGAAATGGAACAACAACTATTCCTATGAACAAGATTGAACAACAAAACCTTAGTCTATGGAAATGAATGTAGCAATTGTATCCTACAGGAATTAAGTAACAATCTTTACTCTAAAGATAAATCGGACAACAAACGGAAATGGAACAAAAACGAACAGAGATGAAATATAGAACAACAACTAACAGAGATGAAATATAGAGCAACAACTAGAGTCAAATATAGATGTGTAATGAACCAAAACAAATATCACACATGGCATGCTTAATATTAAAAGGAACAATAATCTGACTTTGATACAACAAGTATAAATCATAGTTATAAAGAATAACGATTGTAATGGAACAGCAACGCCAGTTAAACAACAATCACGGTCAAGTGTAAACCATAGATAAATATAGTAATACCAACTTATGAATGTACATCACGGTTACTTTGTAATTGAATAGAAATGGAATTCTGTAAGGAACAATAATGTTATATCAATGATTAGAGGAACAACAATGCATTACAAAGTCAGAATGAACAGCACAGCATTCCTGTTACAGAGAACAACATTACTCAGTTAAGCATAAAATATAATAGAACTGTGATGTAAAATAGCAAAGTACATTAGATTACCGAACAGAGCTAATATTGAAAACCACACACGAATCAGAAATAATGGTACAGGAGCAAGTGTTCCACCAGGGCCGGACCCTTAGCCTCCAGGGACAAACCACTTGAGATTACTCCAGAATCAAAGATGGAACGACAACCAGATTTATATTAAAACATCAAAACAGAGTTACAATGGCTCGCTCTTCAATGAGAGTTAATGATCAAAGAATCAAATACAAAGGAGAATTACATAAAAATAATGACAGTTCATCCCTCGGGCTAGCAGTGTTTCCCCTTCTTATAACAACTGGGCGGAGATATCAATGATACAAAAATTGTTAATATAGTGATCCCTCGGGATCAAAAGATCCTGAGGGATTCGACAAACTGTTAATTCTCAGTTATCCTCTTGTTCTCTTGCACCAATTTGATATCTCCTTTTCCCTTTCCTAGCTGATACGCTCCAATTTGGATCGCCTTGTTTGCATGTGGTTCCCTACCAAAGGGACAACAGTTAACTTTGTCCTATCTTTTCCTTTGGGACGACAATCTTCCATTTTCTCCTTTTCCTGCATAAGAAAAAGGAAATTATTAGCTATTTGTGTTGCATACAAATCCCATAGATTTTGTCATAATTTCTTATTATCTACCTAGTTCATGATGCAAAGAGGTTATGAGTTTAAAAAAAAAAGATGACAAAATAAACGATAATAACATACCTTCTCCAGTACTCAACACACCCCCCTGCTTACCCTTTTTCATGCCCTCATGAAAACATTGTAGTTGACATGCAAGGCAATGAGAGAGTAGACCGGAGATGGGATCTCATGAGGTGGTCTACAGCCATGATGCCTAGCCAGGTGTTCGAAAAGATGTCCTGCCTGACACTCAGGCATTTCATACAAGGCTTGGTATCCTGGTGCAGGGTGCCAAATAACCGGACTGCAGAACCTACAGCCTAACCAAGATGGTCCTTCTCTCAAAATAAGGTCACCATAAAGGCCCAAGCAATCAACAGCTAGCTTAAAGTTCTTGTAGTTAAACGTTTCCCTGAGTTGCATGTTCGGACTAGAAGTTTGATATCGAAATTTGGTAGCTGCAATGGCAAGGTCCTTAATGGTAAAGAAATATTCTATTCCTTTTCGATTGATTGTTGTATGAATAGGTCCTAATGCCTCAATCACGCCCGGAGTCCTCATGAGGTTCCTATGTTTATTCCACAACTATAATGGGTCTCTAGGCTCAGCTCGCACCCATAAGTCTAATCCGTTTTCTTGTCTTTGAAAGGCATTATAGGATTTAAGCCATTTTATTTGATTAACACCAAAAGAAATGAATGCCTGCAGTTGGATATCCCCAATGAAAGGGCTGGGGTTCTGCTCTGTTTCTTCATCTAACACAAGGTTATGCAAATAGAATTCACATAATAATCTTTGAACCTTCACCCCATAGTGCTTACAACAATTTATAAAATCATCAATAGTGTTTATTTCTATCGGGGCTCCTTCTTTGACAGCTTCAATTTTTAATTTCAAATATTGTTCCATTAAAAACAAGGCATAATTCCTAGCAGGTGCTCTACACGCTAGGATGTCAATATACAAAGAGCATAAGGTATCCATTTGTTTGATGACTACATCTAGTCTATGAGTTACCTTTTTGACTATTTCTTCTTCCTTTCGCCATCCTTAAAAGGCTTGGCTTTCGGATAAGTTGACATTCCTCAGCTGCTATTGTAATTTTTCATACTTTTCTCAAGAGACAGTCTATTCTGTAAGTTTCTCTATTATTTGCTGGGCTTGCACCAAGTCCTTTCATAGAGTTACTGTCCTCAAATCACTATCCCACATGGTAGTTGTAAGTGGAAGGTTTACTTGAATCTTCTTATTGCATCGTCTCATGTTTATGGTTCTCAGTCCTTCAGAGGACTGTGCCTCTTTCTGAACTTCTTTGTCATAGGCCGATATATCATATGTTTGTACTTTAACATGGGCGACAACTGAATGTTGTTCCTTTTGGTTTTGAATGGCAGGCTAGACCTGAGTCCTCCTAATCTTTCTCTTGAGGGGTTTCGCCACAGTGGTTGCATGTTTTACCCCCGAGGTCCTTTTTGCTCTATTTCCCATTTTCAAAACCCTGATTTGTTTTCGAAGTCGTGCTATCACATTAAGTAGTCTCTGCTGTTCTTTTCATAATATTTTAATTTCTTCTGTTTTCTTAGAAGGAACAACTGTCTGTTTACTCAGGCCTGGACTGTTGTCTTGGCCAATTTCTTGGTTCTCTTCTTGGGGTGCTTCTTCATTGTTCTGATCGGGTTCTTCAGGAGTAAAACCCTAGTTTGTTCTGTTATTTCCTGGGTGACTTCTTCTTCCACCCATCTTCTTCATGAAATTCTTCCGGTGTAGTCTAGCTGGGAACAGATTGTTCCTCTTCTTTATCTTCATCACTTTTCTCTCCAAATATACGTTCATCATGAGCGGAGTGATTCTCTTCTTCTTCTTCCTCATCGCACAATTCTTCGGATGCTTTTTTGTCATGAGCATAATGCTCCTTTGGTTCTTCTTCGATGTGGAGGTTTAGTGGGCTGAGAGCTTGAGCATATTTGCCCATATTGGCCAAAATTTGGGCCAATTCGTCCTCTTCCAATGGATTTTGCAATGGGCTCTCTTCATGTTGCTCTGTCTCTTCCTCCGCCTGCCTAGATTGCTCTGTCTCTTCCTCTTTTTTTGCTTCCTCATTTTCCTCCAACTCTTTCTCATTCTCTTCTCCTTCCAATTGTGGGGGTTGCTCATCCCCTGAATTGTCTATCTCCACCGGTTGACTGGTATTCCATTGGGAATTTTCCATCCTCCCTCCAATCCATGCTAATCTAACGGATTTCCTCTGTTTCAATGGTCTAGTCGATGTACTGGTAACATGTTTTTGTTTTGGGGCTGGCAGAGCTAGTCCCCCGTCTATCGTAACGATCAGTTCCTCCCAACTGCTTTGTTGTTGAGCAAGACTGTAGCTAAATATCAATCATATCAGCCCATGGTGACTTACTACCGTTTCTACGTGGCGTGATTTTTTCATGCTTTGGGCAACATCATGTAGTAAAGAATTTAAAAATGCAAGCAAATTCATAGAGAATTTATGTTTTAATACGGCTAAAAGTTTAAGGTGGCGTGGTCTTACCACGTCTTTCCTGCCTTCACAAGTGATGTAGCTCTGGACGATTCTTGCCAATTCTACCCACGGCTCTCCTAATGCTGCTAGTAGAACTCCCTTTCCTCTTACAGTCAAGTTCTGGCCTTCATCTTGGAAGATTTTTATGACTTTTCGTAGTCTCTCCTTCTTTAGAGTCCACACAGGTCCAGTGGCTGGTAGTCCCGAGACCTTTGCAATTATGTCATCAATGACTGCTATGTGTCTCCCTCTTACTGTGGATTGATATTCTTGCAAGTTCGGCAAGAATTCTATTGCTATGGTCTCGTTGGATTCTTGTAAACTATTGAGATAAACTATCCATCCTGCCCTTGTTAGGATTTCTCGTGCAACATCATAAACTGTCAATACATGTGGTTCTCTCCGAATTGATCTTCCTCCCATGCTTAGCACACTGTAAAAACACAAAGATGATAATGGAATAGCAGGATGTTCAAACTATTAGAAAAAATAAAGAAAATAATGAAACATCAAGCTCGTTCAAATCCCGAGTCACTTAGTAATTGTTGCAAAGCATAATACGGAAATAGCTTAGGGACAGCAAGCCATGCAAATTGGAAAACAATATATTGTTAAGCCTTGCTATTCCCAAGTGAAAATTCTCTGAATAATAGTCTGACACGTATACCAGCAAATTATGAGGTCACCTACCTCCCCCCTGCAATGTGATAGGCCGTCCTCGGCCGTGAAATGAGGGAGCGGCGTGCCGAACTGCCATGGTACAGAGTCATAAAGGAACAGCGTATACTGAGATGCCACGTTTACAAAAGGAGAAGGTTGCTGAATTCGAGGTGTATAATAGAATCACTTAATAAATAAGAGATTGTCGTGATATGATGCGAGGTTGGGAGGATAGGATAGCCGACGTGCACAAAAAGTCTAATGTGGTCATTATCAACTTTTTTCGTCATAATTGGTTGTAATTGAGTTTCATGTCTTTAAAGGTTTGGGGAAGTTATATACATAATCTCATTTGACCTATTACAAAGGTATACGACAAAGAAGGGTCTTGATAATTGCTATTGTTGTATAAGGAATGTGACTTCAATACCATCAACAAAGCTTTGTTGCCCACAGGTGTCCATAACTTTGACAGAGTTGTTTCTTTCACCCATGGAACCATGATCCTTTGTTTATGCTTAGGAAGTGTTGTGCAATGTCAAAATGGAGGTCATTATGCTGGCTTGATAACCAGATAAACCATAATGCCATTCACCAGGAAGGAGTGAAAGGTGGGCAGGCCGACTCATGATGAGACCTCCTATTCCAAGGAATCTTTATTTTTGTTGATGTGCCTCTTGGATCATATCCTTGGTGTGGTTGCCATAGTGGGAATGCCACTTCACTTTCTTCCTTATGATCATGGTAGGCTGGCTCTTGATGAGACCCCCTATCTTTCATTTGACAACCCATGTTAGCAAATCATATAAACATTTTTCTCCTTTTTTTTTTCTTTTATAAAGTACTTTCCTATTTATACACAAAGGGTGGTTCAACACTCCTTAAGAGTAGGAATGGTGGAAGAAGTCTTAACATCTCAATAGAAAAATATACCCTTCGTTCTTATTCCTTAATAATGATCAAAGAATATTATGGGAATTTAAAAAGAACCAGCATGATAAAGATAACCAATCATATCAGTATTAGTAGAATAATGACAGAAAAGTGATGAATAGTTGTGTCCCTTCCTCTTCTCTCCTATCAATTTAAAGCAATTTCTTACAAAAAATAGCGATTTTATGTAATTTGTTAATTTCAGTGTGCTCTATTTTTGTATCCATTGCATAAGTGTATAGTTGTGCTCCAAGTCATGAACAAAAGACTCAAAGCTGTTGTATATTGAGAGGAACAGCAACTGTCCTTTAATTGGAACAACAAGGAGAACAAGTGTAAGTAAAATGAATATGAAAATGTTGTCCTTTCAAAAAGGAACAACAGAAAACAAAGGTGTTGTTACTTCGGAAAAGGAACAACAAAAACAAAAGTGTTGTTCCTTCGGAAAAAGGAACAACAAAAAAACAAAAGTGTTGTTCCTTCAGAAAAGGAACAGCAAAACAAAAGTGTTGTTCCTTCGGAAAAGGAACAGCAAAAACAAAAGTGTTGTTCCTTTGGAAAAGGAACAACAAAAACGAAAGTGTTGTTCCTTTGGAAAAAGGAACATCAGAAAAACAAAATTGTTGTTCCTTCAGAAAAGGAACAGCAAAACGAAAGTGATGTTCCTTCGGAAAAGGAACATCAGAAGAAAAAAAAAAGTGTTGTTCCTTCAGAAAAGGAACAACAAAACGAAAGTGTTGTTCCTTCGGAAAAGGAACAGCAGAAAAACGAAAGTGTTGTTCCTTCGGAAAAGGAACAACAAAACAAAATTGTTGTTCCTTCGGAAAATGAATAGCAAAAACGAAAGTGTTGTTCCTTCGGAAAAGGAACAACAAAACAAAATTGTTGTTCCTTCGGAAAATGAATAGCAAAAACGAAAGTGTTGTTCCTTCGGAAAAAGTAACAGCAGAAAAATGCAAGTGTTGTTCCTTTGGAAAAGGGAACAGCGAAACGGTGAAAATGCTATTTTTTCCTAAAAGGAATAGCAAAGTGCAAATAAATAATATGTACAGAGAATAATTTGCGCTAACAAAACAAAAGAATTATATACAGAATGTAAGAATAGTTGAATCACTTAATGAACCAAAGGTGAGGAAGATTTCTCTTCCTCCACCAAAATATGAATGTCGAAGTCTTTGCGGAGTTGTTGGTAGAAGGATTCCTGAGTAAGTGGTTTGTGGTATAGTCGAACTCGGTGGCCGTTTTCCTTGAAGGTATGTCCAGATCCGTCAATGGTGGTTAGAGTAAGGGTGCCATTATCATGTACCTTCTGGATTTCATATAGTCCTAGCCAATGAGTCTAAAGTTTCCCTGGAAAATCCTGAAACTTGGAATCATATAGGAGCGCCCAATCTCCCTCACGGAAGACTTTCTTTTTAATGAGAGTGTCATGCCATTTCGCTCGCTGTTGTTGGATCAATGTAGTGTGTTGAAGGGCAGAGAGTTGATTTCATCTAGCTCAATGATCTGATGTAATCTATTAATCTGTGCCTCGTTTAGATCTAGACCGGCCTCTTGTGTTGTTCGCAGTGTTTGTATCTCGAATTCTATCGGAAAGATGGGTTCCTTTCCAAATACTAGTTGGTATGGTGAATAGCTGGTAGTGCTTCTCCATGTTTTTCTGTAAGCCCACAAGGCTTCCAGAAATCTTGTAGCCCAATCGCGTCTATGTGACACAATGGTTTTTGTTAGGATTTTTTCTGTTATTTTATTGCTACTTTCTACTTGACCATTTGCCTATGGGTGGTATGGAGTAGTAATTTTATGCTGGATATGATAGTTTTTTAGTGTTGCAACAATCTTGTTACCAGCAAACTGTGGTCCACCATCTGTAATTATATCTCTGGGGAGGCCATATTGCACAAATATATGGAACAGGAATTGTATGACGGAATCCTCTGTAGCTCTCAGTAATGCCTCTTCTTCAACCCATTTGGTAACATATTCTGTTGCTACCAAAATATATGTTTTCTGGTTCGATGCTGGGCTAATTGGACCAACAAAATCAAGGGCCCATTGCTCGAATGGTTCAATAACTAGCTGTGAGTTCAGAGGCATTTCGTCGGACTGTCCAGGGCGTCCTGCTCTTTGGCAGCTGTCATAAGCTTGAATGAATTTCTTTGCATCTTTGAAGATCATGGGCCAATAATACCCTGTTTGCAGCACCTTGTGACCAGTTCTTCGATCAGCGAAATGTTCGCCACACGGTCCGTTGTGACAAGCTTTCAAAACGTCAAAAATTTCATCTTCGTGGATGCATCTCCTGATGTGCATATCTACTCCTGTATGGAACAAGTAGCCCCCAATCCAAGAAAATCAAGTACTTCGCTAGAAGATATGTTTTCATTCATTGGGGGTTAGATGTTTCGGTAATTTTCCTACTGCTAAATAATTTGCAACATCAACATACCAGGGTGTTTTAATAGTGAGAAAACAAATGTTCATCTGGAAATTGATCTTCAACTGATGCTGCATCCACTGGTTTTGGCATTCGTGAGAGAAAGTCAGCTACAGGATTTTCTTTTCCAGGTCGATCCTTTATTGTGATATCGAATTCCTGTAATAAAATCAGCCATTTGGTTACTTTACCATTTGTGATTGGTTTATTTGCTAGGTATTTTATGGTTGAGTGATCTGTATACAAGATAACAAGATATCCAGTAATACAATGCCTAAATTTATTGACAGCATGTATTACAGCTAAAAATTCCTTTTCAATAACAGTATAGTTCAATTCAACAGGAGATAAATTCTTGCTAATATACTAAATTGCATATGGTTTTTTATCTTCTTCCTGCGCAAGGACTGCTCCAATAGTTGTATCTGAAGCATCTGATGAAATTTGAAATGGCAAGTCCCAATTTGGATCTCTAAGGACTGGGGCTGTCGACACAAGCTTTTTCAGATCCTGAAAAGAACGGTCACATTTTTTTGTCCAAACAAAGTCAACATTACCTGTTAGTGCATATAGAGGTGCAACAATAGAGAAAAATGTTTTATAAATCTTCTATAATAACCAGAAAATCCAAAAAAATTGTGTACCTCTATCTAAGTGGTAGGAGTGGGAATTAGCAAAATTATTTGAATTTTGGCTGGGTCTACCTGTATTCTAGCTACTGAGATATAATGGCCTAAAATAAGTCCTTTAGTCATCATCATATAGCATTTTTCATGGCTCAAACAGAGCCTGGTGGCAATGCACCGCTGCAACACTTTTTCCAGTGTGTCCAATGTTGGGTCGAAATCATCTCCGTATGGTGTAAAATCATCCATGTATACTTCGAGCGCTTCATTTATTAAGTCTGAAAAGATGTTGAGGATAGCCCTTTGAAATGTGGTAGGGGCATTGCATAGGCCAAAAGGTAAAACTCTGTAGGCAAATGTTCCCCAAGGACAAGTAAAAGTAGTTTTGTCTTGGTCTTCAGGGGCAATCTAAATCTGATTGTATCCACTGAAGCCATCTAAGAAAGAAAAGAATTTCTTTCCTGCCAAAGTGTCTAATACTTGATCAATGAATGGAAGGGGAAAGTGGTCTTTTTGTGTTGCTTTATTTAGTTCTTTATAATCTACACAAATCCTCCATTTTCCATTCTTCTTTGGCACCACAACAAGTGGAGAGACCCATTTACTATCGGAGATAGGGTATATGAAGTTCACATCTAAAAATTTTTGAAGTTCAGCTTTTACAATGTCTTTTAGATGAGGGTTAAGTCTCCTTTGTGGTTGGCGAACGTGTCATGCATCCTTCTCTATGTAAATGTGGTGTGTACATAACTGGGGATCATTTCCTTTCATGTCAGGGTAATCCCATGCAAATGCTTCTTTGTATTTCCTCAGTAGTTGGATCAACTTCTCTTCTTGTTCAGAAGTCAGGTTGGCATTAATGTTTAAAGTCTTTCCTGGCTCAATTTCTACAGTTTTGCTATTTGAGACAGAGGTAGTAGGTATTGTTTGATTGTGAGTATCTTTAAGAGGATCTTCTTCTAATTCATTATCAAATGTTGCTTCTATCATGTGACATTGTATGTGGGTTATGGATTCAGCGTGGCTAATAAAATTGTTAATGGCACCATCTTCTGTTTGATCTTTGAAATTGAGGGCATCTTCTATGGTTAATGGAGATATAATATTTTCGGTGAGGTATGATACAGGATGTTTGTTAGTTCTTATTATTGTGACACTTGGCTGGGTTGGGGGATATAAAGCTAGATTCTTGATATTATCCCCCCTAGTTATGGTCATACTGCCTTGTCGGCAGCCAATATAATCATTAGCAATTGCAAGCCAAGGTCTGCCTAAAATCAACGGATGTCCATCAAGTTGGTTTTTGGGGTTTATTATCAGAAAATCAGTAGGATACTCCCAAGAATCAACAGATAGCATGACATCATGTAGTGTACCCTCTGGCCTAACCACGAATCAGTCAGCCAGTTCTAATAAACTGGAAGTCAATTATACTAATGTAATGCCTAGTTTTTGACAAGTGGTGGTCGTTAAGATATTGATTGCAAATCCTAGATCAACTAAGGAATTTGAGAAGGTTTGTCCATTGATTTGTACTGTTACTATTGGATTTCTTAGGTCTTCATATTTAACGGATGTTTCTTTTCCTGATAATAGATTGGATAAGGTACCAACTACTTGGACTTTTGGGTTTTTTGTTATTTTCCTCCTTGGTTTTTTTATACATAGCTCTTTGATGGTCTTTGCATATATTGAGATGTCTTGGATGGCTTGGAGGAGTGGAATTTTTATGTACAAATTTTTCAATTCTCCCAGAACGTCAAAATCAGGATGTTGTATAGGTCTAGGTATAATTAATTGTTCTAGGAATGGGGGAAAAGATGTGGTTGCTTGATCATGAATTTGTTGTCTGGTCACATCCTCTTCTTGTGGTGGATTTTCTATAGGTAACTTATTTTCAACTTGAGCAGTTTTGTTTCCCTGTGTTTATATAATGTGCCTAGATCTTAATTGAATATCATTACACTCCTTTAGATCGGTTTCTAGTTCTGGTGTTTCAATTATTTAGATAGATTGGACCGATCTATTATTTGGATTAGGGTTGGGCTGGGCCGGGAGTTGCGTCCTTAAGCTAGACTGAGGGTTTTGTTGTAACACTGGCAGTGTAGGTTGAGGGAGCATAATATTTCCTACTGGCTGATTCATTGGTATTCGCCAGTTCGTCTACCAGGCTTGACTCTGTGAAGTAGGAGGGGACCATTGTGCTGGATATACATTGTTTTTCCAATATGGTGGAGTATAGGGAAAATTTTGCCAATTGGGTTGACTTGTTTGGTTTGACCATGGTGATGATGAAGGAAATGGTGGTTGTGACAAATTTGAGAAGGGAGGTTGATTTTTCCACATTGTATTATATTGTTGAGCATGATATTGTGGAGGCTAAAAAGAAGAAGCTGGATCTGGGAACATACCTGATTGTCGCGGTTGCCATTAACGGCGCTAATTGAGTAGGTACACCGGTTCTGGCTCTTTTTTTGCTTCGTTGTATACTGCTTTCAATCCAAGAAGTGAGGGACAACTCTCCGGAGAGTGGTCTTTTGTACAAATGGCGCAAACTTGGACTGCATCTAATGGACACTCCTTGTGGCTGTGTTTCTTTCTGCATATGGGACAGAAGATTGCCAAATTCTGTTCTGCCTCTACTTGCTTTTGTTTGGTCTGCATAATATCAAGTTATGTTGTTAGTGTCCCCAATATGTTAGTTTTAAAATTTTCTAATAAATTTCCAATTTCTACGCAAGTTACTCCCTCTGCAGAGATCTTGTTGTCTCTTGTGAACCTGTCATGTTCCGCTAGTTTTAGTCTTGTGCTGCCTCTCGAGCTCCTGATACATAAATTAATAATGTCAACAAAATTTTCTTGATAAATATCTCCTTTTCCCATAATATTTAGTGTTTCAATCCATTGTTCCTTCATTCCCCTAATTAATGTTGTTTTTAATACATTATCAGGTAATGGTAATGATGCATAAGGAGATCTTTCAAGATTATACTGGAAACATTCAACATATTCTTCCAATGTTTCATTCGGTCTAGCTACCATCTGAAATATTTCATCTTTTAATTCTTTGGACCTGCAATAGTCCTGATATTTCTTTAAAAAAGCATCTTTCATTTGATCCCAATTATTTATAACACCACCTCCCAATCCCATAAACCATCTTAAAGCAGCCCCTTTCATTGTAGAGGGAAACAATTTCAGTTTTTGGGGATCGGTGGTATAGTCATACCCTCTACACAGCACATCAAATTCAAATAAGAATGCATCCGGATCTTCTGATGTAAGGCCACGAAATGTAGGGATATGCTGGAGAGGAATTGCTTTCATAGGTACATTAGCTGCAGTATCCAGAATGGGGTATTACAGTGTAGAGGTTTGGGTGTTTGGCTGGTTCTGGGTCATTTGGTCAAATATATGCCAATAACCTTCTGGGATATCTAGTAAGGTATTCCTAGGTTGTCGAGGACGAATGGCTTTAATAGGAATGGCCTTAACAACACTTCCTTTATCTGTGATGATGAGAGTGCCTAATGTCCAGGGGGATTCTGGTTCTTGAGGTTCTTCAACTTCGTTATAAATTATTTTTGCAGCACTTCCCTTATCTGGGCTACTTAATGGCTGAATTATCCTAAGAGGAGATCTTGGTTCTTCAATTTCTCCTGTTTCTCCTCTCCCTTCATAGAGGTTTCTAAGGTTCCCTTCTTGCAATGATTTTGGGCTAGAATTCTCAATTTCTTGAAAATCTTGCTCTTCGGTTTGACTATGCACCTCAGAAAAGGCTAGAGATGGTGATCCTGTGGCCTGAAGGGAACTAGTAGGTTGTCTAGAAGCAACTTTCCTAGGTCTTACTGAAGGCTGAGATTCTGCTTTCTTAAGAATTTCGTCTATAAAGGTCGATTGGCCAAGGGTCACCAGCCCCTTAGCTTTGTCAGACTTGGATAGGGGTTTAGGATTCTTTTCAGGCTTTTTCTGCTTAGTCATGCACACAAATCAAATGCTAATTTCTACCCAAAAAAATAGCAAAAAATCTGCAGGAAAGCGGGCAGGGGAGCAGGGCTATTACATGCTCCGTACATAGGTTCTTACCTTCCATTTTTAAAGCCTAGTTATCTCCTAGCAGGTTCTTACATCACTTTGGAAAAGAAACAAATGGCTACACTCTTTCTCGGCAGTGGCGCCAAAATGTCGAGCAGTAAAAATAGTCTTTTTCTTTCCTCTATTTACCCTACATTAACTTATCAATCCAAGAACTATTTTTTATCTCAAAGAGTGTACTCAGTTTGAGGAAGTCATTTGTCAGAGTAATGCTAGTAGTATAGTGCTCTAAATACAAGAGTAAATGGATGCTTGAAATAAGATCCACTTACAGAAAAGAACCTTAAAACTCAAATCATGCATTCAAAAAACTATAGCAATTTATCAGTCAAGGGTA
This sequence comes from Pinus tabuliformis, assembly GCA_031772625.1. Classification (NCBI taxonomy): domain Eukaryota; kingdom Viridiplantae; phylum Streptophyta; class Pinopsida; order Pinales; family Pinaceae; genus Pinus; species Pinus tabuliformis. The sequence continues at coordinate 259,256,588 of CM062809.1, read as the reverse complement.
CAATAATGGTAACTCATCCCTCTATAAACTAATGTAATTAAAGACAATCAAGGAAAAGATCATCACTCTGGGAACTAGACAACAAATGTTAATGCTCACTACAGTCTCAAATCGTTCTGCACACCAAAGCGATGATAATACAAATGACAGGAAATGGAACAACAACTATTCCTATGAACAAGATTGAACAACAAAACCTTAGTCTACGGAAATGAATGCAGCAATTGTATCCTACAGGAATTAAGTAACAATCTTTACTCTAAAGATAAATCAGACAGCAAACAGAAATGGAACGGCAACGAATAGAGATGAAATATAGAACAACAACTAACAGAGATGAAATATAGAGCAGCAACTAGAGTCAAATATAAATGTATAATGAACAAAAACGAATATCACACACGACATACTTAATATTAAAAGGAATAGTAATCTGACTTCGATACAACATGTATAAATCAAAGTTATAAATAATAACGATTGTAATGGAACAACAACGCCAGTTAAACAAGAATCGCGGTCAAGTGTAAACCATAGATAAATACAGTAATATCGACTTATGAATGTACAACACGGTTACTCTGTAATTGAACAACAATGGCATTCTGTAAGTAAGAGCAATGCATTACAAAGTCAGAATGAACAGCACAACATTCCTATTACAGAGAACAACATTACTCAGTTGAGCATAAAATATAACAGAACCGTGATGTAAAATAGCAAAACACATCAGATTACCGAACAGAGCTAATAATGAAAACCACACACGAATTGGAAATAACGGTATAGGAGCAAGTGTTCCACCAGGGCCGGGCCCTTAGCCTCCAGGGACACACCACTTGAGATTACTCCAGAATCAAAGATGGAACGACAACCAGATTTATATTAAAACATCAAAACAGAGTTATAGTGGATCGCTCTTCAATGAGAGTCGATGATCAAAGTTTCAAATACAAAGGAGAATTACATAAAAATAACAACAGTTCGTCCCCCGGGCTAACAATGCTGCCCCTTCTTATAACAGCCGAGCAGAGATATCAATGATACAAAAATTGTTAATATAGCGATCCTTCAGGATCAAAGGATCCTGAGGGATTCGCCAAACTGTTAATTCTCAGTTATCCTCTTGTTCTCTTGCGCCAAATTGATTTCTCCTTTTCTCTTTCCAGGCTGATACGCTCCAATTTGGACCGTCTTGTTTGCATGCGGTTCCCTGCCAAAGGGACAACAGTTAACTTTGTCCTGTCTTTTCCTTTGTGACGGCAATCTTCCGTTTTATCCTTTTCCTGTATAAGAAAAGGGCAATTATTAGCTATTTTGCATTGCATACAAATCCCATAGATTTTGTCATAATTTCTTATTATCTACCTAGTTCATGATGCAAAGAGGTTATGAGTTTTAAAGAAAAGATGAAAAAATAAATGATAATAGCATACCTTCTCCAGTACTCAACAGTAGTGGGTTACGAATAATTATGATCTTTGTATATGAGGTAGAAAATCATGCCATATAACCCTAGAACAAAATATATTTTTTTTCTATTAGTTCTATATAGTTGGGTCTTAGTATTTCCTTATGATTTATATCATTATTGTGAGTGTTTTTACTCCTCTAATAGGTTACTCATTTACTTATTTAATTTAATTTCTTATGAGTCCAGAGTTCTTCAGGAGTTCCACCATCCAAGGATGTAGTAGGTGATTGATTGATGAGATAACTAGCCACAAGTATTGCTTCTTCACTAAAGTTCTTTTCTAATCCAGAATTTGACAACATAGTCCTCACCTTCCGCATGATAGTGAAATTCATCATTTTTGCAATACCATTCTGTTGAGGAGTAGCAGGGATAGTCTTCTCATGTTTTTTTTCAAACCAGTGACAATACCTTGAATACATTGCAGCAATACTTTACACCATTATCTATCCTTAAACACTTGGAGTAAATTTTTAGCCTTTCTTTTAAAAACATGAAAATTTTGAAATATTTCGAACAACTTACCTTTTCGTTTCATGGGGTTGGCCCAAACCTTCCTCGATGCATCATCAATGAATTAGAAAATATATGAGGCTACTCCTAAAGACTTAATATTGATTGGTTCAAACACATCAATGTGTATTGATTCTAATAGATTTTTTTTCCTTTCATGTCTACCTCTCACACATGAAATTGTTTATTTCCTACCACAAAAGGTTCATAAAGATCAAGTTCATAGGATTTCAGACCTAGAAACCAATTTTTTGCCAACAAGGAATTTTAGCCATTTTTCACTCATGTCACATAAGTGCTTATGCCATAAATCTGATGCGTTTCCTTCTTTTGCAATAGTAACCACATCTAATAATTGTTTGTTTCCCTCAATGTATACAAGGTTTCTATCTTGAATCCTCTATCCATAACCAATTATTCTTTACTAATTTTATAGCCACCTTTACCAAAGCTTGTGTAGCAACCTTCGTCATCTAATTGTACAACAAATATCAAGCTCATATGAATCTCTCGAATATACCTAACGTATTCCAACAAGATATTATGTCCATTCTTCATCTTGTTTTGAACATCTCCCTCCCGATTAATATTACATATGTAATTGTTTACCAAATGTACTCTACCATAATCATCAACCTCATGTGCAACAAAATTGCTTTTGCATGGAGTTACATGGTGATATGCCCGAGAGTCAAGTACCAAATCAATTCTACTATTATATGTATATAAGAACACTCCTTTTATTGATATAGTAAATAAACATCCATTTCTAAACTTACATTATTAATTTCCATATTGCTTAAGAGATGTAACTTACAACAATAGCAACAAGAACATTGATACTAGTTGTTAATAATAATAAAATAAAGGAGAAAAATAAAATCAAAAAAATAAATAATGAGTATTCAGATGAAATTGACCACAATATACCAAATTTAAGTGGAGAAATTAGCAATAAGAAAACAACAGAAAAAGGATTAAAACTTTATTTTAATCAACAAACGAAAATACATACATCCACTCACCTCTGGCTCACATAAACCTCAATCATCACATATTATTCTTAGTTTATAAATAATAATTGCTACAATACCATGGCTAATACCATTTTTCTAAACAACCATAAACCAAAATATTATATATTTTATTTTAATTTGATCTCACATCTAACAAATTATTTATAAAAACTGTAAAATAAAATAAATATATAAAAAAATAAATCATAACAAAATCTTACCAAATTTATATTCCCATTTTGATTTTCTATTTTCTATTTTCCATAACTTTTATATTCAATTTTTTATTTATATTTTATATTTTTTAAATGTAAATTTATTGTTTTTTAAAATTTATAACATTTACAATTTTAATTTTACGTTTTGAAATATTAATTTTATTTATCCTTACGTAACTTAAAATAAAATTAATTTAAATTTATTAAAAATATATATATTTGATATTTAAAATATTAAAAGATGTAATAGCGAATAGTTTCCTGGCTTCTGTAATTTATAATTTATACAGAATCTCTTTCTAAGAAATTACATAAAAGTTTTTTGGGTCGCTTTATAAATTATTTACCGTTATTCATCATTAAGACAGAAATAGATAAAGAGCAAGTAAATACATTAGAAATAAAACAATTACATAAAAAAATAATATATACACATTAGAGAATAAATAAAAAAACTTGAAAAATAGAACAGAAAATCATTAAAAATAAGAACTATTAAAACTAGAAATTCACAAAAAAGCAAAAGTGAAAATTTAAAAACATAAATTAATTTAATAATAATATGATTATTTGTATATGATTTTTCAAGTTGTTCTGGTGATGAACCATGCTAGTTGATTCGAAACGGGTCGATAAATGAAATATCAAGTGATTTATGCCGAAAAACTTTTAATATGAATAAATCTATAAAATTAATAAATAAAAATTAATAAAAATAAATAAAACATTTCAACGGATAATTTAATTATAATGCTAACAAATAAATAATAAAAAAAAAAACAAAATGAATCAAAACTAGAATTTATAAAATGCGGAATCTTATAAATCATAAAAACTAAAAACTAAAAGAAAATGAATATCCAATTAATAAATATAATTTCAATTCTTTTAAACTTATATTCAATAAATAAATAAAAATTAAAAAATATTTTTCAAAATCAATAAATAAATAGAAATTTAAGATTATATATATATATATATATATATATATATATATAATTGACAATAATAATAATAATAAAAACAACAAATTAAATCAAAATACAATATTTTAAAAAATAATTTATTCAAAGAATAAATAAGAAATTATAAAATTCCATAAATCATAAAAAAGCTTTTGAACAAAATGAAAATGAATTAAAAAAATAATGAAAATAAAAACCTAATAGCTAGAAAAAAAAAGTAAGATGAAAGAGCATGAAATAAATTTAGTAAAAACGATTAGAGGGGAAGAACCATAAATATGGAAGTAAAGAAAAGATATATTTATTAAGCATTTTCATAGAGGCATAAAAAGGGAATAATCGATTCTGTAAATAATTAAAAAGAAAACCATTTAAAATAAGAGGAATTGATGAGAAAATAATTAAAATTAAGGGACGTCATTTATGAATAAAGGGAAGGTACATAACAACGGTTAATATTCCATTTATCATCATTATCTCTTTTTAGTGCCTTAGTCTCTTTTTCAACTTGATGGCCTCTCTGAACTTGTTGTGATGGAAATGATCAATCTTGGCAATGTTATGTGAATCCTCTATATAGATGTGGTGCTTTTTCTTCTCATCATGTTCCACCAAATTTGAGGAGCCAGTACTACGATGCTTAAAGTTAGTCGCATGCTTTTGAATCCTTTCATTAATGTAATACTCAGTTTCTCCAATGTAGGGGGTCCCATATGGACATGGGATCAAATAAACACCTTTCATGTTCTTAGGTTCCATTGGGTCTTTGACTAGTCTTAGGGAGCTACGAATTGTTTTTAGGATTCTAAAGGTGGAATAAACATTGTCCTTCCTAAAAATATGAGAAATATCATTGATAGTTCCTTGGATAAAGGGAAGATGAATGATGGAAACCACACCTCCAATTTCGTTCCTTATCTTTAGACCCTTTCGCATATTTAAAAAAGCCTTGATACCTTAGAATCTCTTATATTTGTTCTTTTCAAAGACATTCAAATGATGGGTTTTCTAATTCTCCAGGTGACTCTTATAAGAAACCCTTCAATCATGAGTAGCTAATGTGTCGAGAATTCCAAATCCTAATACAACCAAGCTTCTTGAGATCTTCCTTACCTCTACTTTTTTCAGCTTCGAAGATAAATTCTATGAACATACATGCGACATTGCCATGGGTTCTCTGCTCTCTCTTGATGTTGCTAACATATTCATGGAGAATTTTGAATCAAAAGCCTTGGCTTCAACTCAACTATGACCAAAACTTTGGAAAAGGTTTGTGGATGATACCTTCATCTTATGGCCTCATGGTCATGATAAGTTGGATCTTTTTCTTCAACATATTAACAATCAATCAAGATCCATCAAATTTACCATGGAGCCTGAAGTTAACAATAGCTTTCCTTTCCTTGATGTTCTTGTCTCTAAGAAAGTTGATGGTTCTTTCTCTCAGCCGGTTTTTTGTAAAAAAACTCACACTTAACAATATTTTCATGATGAATCCCATCACTATACAACCCAAAATCTTGCTGTTCTCAACACACTAGTTACTTGTGTTTTAAGGGTTTTTGATGAGAGTCACTTGGAAGATGAGAAAACCCATCTTCTTAATGTTTTTGAAAAGAATGCCTATAAGAGATTACAAAGTATCAAGATTGGCAAAAAAATCTAAAATGCTGAATAAGAATGATAGATGGAAGATTAATAAAAGTCCCTTTGCTTTATTCCTAGGTATCATCACATAATTTTCCTTCTTTCCTCGTCGATTTCTTTTCTTTTAAATTGTTTTTTTTAAGTTATTTTTAGAATTGATTTTTCCCCTTTTATACCTATATGAAGATATTAAATTTATCTTTTCTTTACTTCCAAATTTATTGTTCTTTCCCTCTCATCCTTCTTATTAAATTTATTTCCGGCTCTTCCATTGTATTTCCATACATTTCATATATTTTCTACTTAGTAAATATTTATCTTTATTCTTTTCTTAATTTATTTTATTTATAAGATTATATCATTTCTGATTTAATAGTTGAATACACTATCCTTTTCAAATTTATTTGTTTGTGAGACCATTTGTTTATTATTATTATTTTTTTAATATATATATATTAATTTTATAGCTTAAATTTGATTTATTCTTTGACTTTCAAAAATATTTTTACTTGGATTTGAATTTGATGTGTTTTTTTGGCTTTCAAAAATATTTTTTAAGTTTTATTTATTTATTGAAGTTTTTATATTTTCATTTTCTTTTAATTTTTATGAGTTACTCTATTTTAAATTTTCTTTTTATTCTTTAAATAAATTACTCGTTTCACATTTTGGTTTGGACTCATTTTATTCTTTTTATTATTATTTTTTTTATTACAACTAAATTATCCGTTGATATATTTTTATTTATGGTTGTTAATTTATATTTTTTAATTTGATATATTTATTTATTCATATACGTAAATAAAAATAACGATATTTTTATCTATGGTTGTTAATTTATATTTTTTTATTTGATATATTTATTTATTCATATACGTAAATAAAAATAACCATATTATTAGTAAATTAATTTATGTTTTTGAAATCATTACTTTTGATGTTTTTGGTAAATTTCTAAGTTTAATACTTTGGTATTTTATTTATTCTTAATTTTATTAATTTTTTATTTCAATTCTTAAGATTTTTATTTATTCCCTAATATTTGGTAGGAATATAATATTATTTATTTTTCTATCTAACCATTGGATTTGTATTGTATTTATTTGTTCTCTAGACCAGGCTATGATCTTTGTCGTGTTAATGAACCACAGTAAGTGGTTCTAAACTAATTGGCCCAAAAAACATTTATCTAATTTTTCCAGAAAATGTTTGTATAAATAAATAATGTATTTTTTTTTTCTATATAAAGACTATTCTATTAAAAAAGGAAAAAATATTTACAGAGAGGATTGAACCTCTGAGGGGGCCGTAGCCTGCCCTCCGCCAAATAGACCATTGCCGGTAGCAAATTGCATTCCTTTTACAAAAATGAGAGTCATAGAAGTGAGAATTGTAGTGAGCTTGAGAGACCAAAGACTAAACTGATCTATATGTGATCGAAGCTTCAGAGGAAGTTGATCACTTACAAAAATGCTGTCCTTTACAATCGCTATTACAAAAAGATTCAAAACCAGACTTATGACCTGGAGACTATAATATTTCATGCTGATATCAAAAGAAGCCATGCACCATGAGAACTTCACACAAATACCAGAAATCAGTAGATAGCTTGCTGTCATGACACTGGAGCCAGGAGTCTTTAAACTTGCGGAGGAGAGCCTGTCACGTCCATGTTTGCCTGGTTGGGGGAGCCAACCCAGGTCACCATTACATTGTCTTCAGCTTCCATCATACTGCCTCCTAGAGGAAGAACAAGATTCAGAACACTTCCAGATAGGCGCGCTGGCTCACAAGCAAGAATTTGCTCTTGTGGTGAAGCTGGCTGGGGTTGAAGGTCTTCCTGATGGCCCTCCTCGTACAGCACGGAAGTGTCATTGAGGACAACTCCAGCCATGTCACCCTGAAAATCACTTGAATTTTGAGACTGAGACTGAGCCCTGGAGGTTTCATCCGAGCTTGTAAGCTCATCTTCCTCCTCCGAGAAGATAACAGTAATAGTGGCTGAGATGAGAGGCTTATTGAGCCTACTTCTGAACTTGAACCGGGTCGTTTGAAAGGAGCTATTCAGGGAGGGCCGAGAATGGTCAGAGGGCGGAGAGGATGGAGAGGCAGAGGCTAAAGGAGTGATGCGTTGAGGGGCAGAACCACCACGACCCCGAGAACCTCCACGAGCGCCTGAATTACTACCACGCCGGGGGACGCCGCGTCGACGGGCCATTACAGGATGTACAGGCAGCTTGTATGAACAGGGAGACTGAAGGTGGGAGTAAGGCGGCCAGACACAGTCTGATTGAAACCAATTCAAGGACCAGACCCCTGCACGGTAGACCCAAATGCAAAACTCGCTGCAGATGGAGTAGACCAGTAGAAAAAACCAGGCAAAGGCAGAATGAACCCAATGCGCGGACCAGACACTTGCAGAAAAGACCAAATCAATACACCATACACAGGCGGACAAGACGAAATCAATAAACCAGACGCAGGCGGAGAAGACCAACTCAATACACCAGACTCCGGCGGAAAAAACCAAATCAATGTACCAGAAGCAGGCATATTGAGACCGGTTGAGAAGCCAGAGGTGCTTCCAAGCACCCTGAGCTACGCAGGGGTGCTGAGGGCATAACAAACAGAGGAAAACCAGATTACCAATACCTGAAGAACTTGGATCTAATAAACCGTGATTAAGGCGCGCCATGATTAAATCCCTTACCTGCAGACCTCGAGCCGAATGAACCATAAATGCCTTGAAATCACTTACCGCGAACTGCCAGATCCGGCCAAGTGGTTTGACAGCTGCCCCTGTCGCATGCAGGGCGATTAACACGCCGTTAATGCACCCGCATCCGGGTCTAAATAAATAATGTATTAATTGAAAATAGATTTTAATAATAAGTAATGTTTTTCAATTTTCTTCATTAATCATATAATTATCAATAAAATTATGACTTTTTAGGATTAAAATTTTATTTTAAAATATAAATAAGTTAAAGCCTTTTTATGCATAAATATATTCAACATTAGGTAGATTATACAATTTTAACATTGGGTAGATTATTCAATTTTAACATTAGTTAGATCCTACAATTTTAAAAGTGAATATTTTCAATTTTAACTATTTCTCTTAACATTTTTCTCATTTTATATTTTATAATTAAACTATTCAAACTGTATTTTTTTTAATATTTTTATGAAAATATAGATGTGATAAACATTTGAACTTCATTATATTGATAAAGATGTTTAATTTTGGTTTTTACAATTTTAATTTAATTATTAATTATTAATAATTGGATGGTAGGAATTTAGCTTCAATAGAATATTTTAACAAATTTTTATTAATACACAGAAATCAAAAATTGATAATTATCTGAGAAATAGCCTTTTGTCTTTCTAGTTAAATTGATTAATTAAAATAATTTGTCGTATGGACGTGTCATGATTTTTTTGGGCCTGTAGTATTAGTAAATCATGTATTGGTGGAAGGTATTGACCCATATTATTGTAAAAAAGCCTATTTAAGCAAAAAATCTCCATGGTAAAGTGAGAATGGATTTCCATGATGAAATCTTGTTATATATTTTTTGAATGTATATATATTTAAATCATATATAATTCCTTTCGTAATAATAATAAAACAAAGTTATAATTTAGTTATTCTTTTATGATATTTAGTTTAATTTGCTTAGTTATCACAATTAAAATAGTAGATGTGGATCATATATGTAGATTTGTATTATTTTATTAATGTTATTGATAAGTTGTATGATAATTTCATTATTGTATTAGGCACATGCGAAAAAACATATTTTCTAATCAAACTAGAACTATTACCTCAAAATGAGAACTCTAGCAAAAAAACCCTAAAAACATGAAAAACAGTCTGAATACCAAAAGTGTTGATTCTATATTACCACTTTTTTTTTTCGGAGTAAATTTTCAATATTTTTAAAAAATAACAGTGAAAAAAAAAAAAAGTCATTTTGTTTGGTGCAAAAAACACCTTGAAATCGAAAGTTGTTGATGTAAGAATAACATTGTTTTTCAAGTTAAATTTTCGACATTTTTTAGAAATGGAGTTAAAGATAAAATATCAAGACTCATGGAGTTAAAGATAAAATACCAAGACTCCGAAAAAACTTAAAAATGCAAAAATGTTCAAGCATGGCACTAAAGATAAAATATGATGTCTAGGAAAGCCTTAAAATTCAAACAATTTTCAGTCATGACGTTAAAGATAGAATACTTTTAATTGTTTTCGAGCATAACATTAAAGATAAAAAGTCATGACTTAGAAAAACCTTAAAATTTGACAAGTAGTCAACCATGGAAGTAAAACCAATGTCGCGAGTGCAAAAAATCTTAAGTTTTCAATATATTTCAACCATGGCATTATGGAAAATTTATATGACCAAAAAATATTTAAAAATGAACACCTAAATAAAAGAGTCATTATACCAAAAGTAATTTCTTTTTTAAATGCTAGAAGTATAGCTATTTTAAAATTTTAGCCTAAGACAACTTGACATATCGCAATACAAATTTAAAAATCAACCATCAAATTGACATTTGGTGTAGGCGAACTCGATCTATTATAATGAAATCTTAAAAATCAACCATGAAATTGATACGCACTGAGGCAGACTTGTCCATTATAACGATAATTTTAAAATCAACTATAAAATTGATACATAATGAGGTCGAGTTGGTAGTTGATGATTGACGTGAACCCTAAAAAAAATACAAAATAATAAATAAGTAGATAAATAAAAAAAAATGAAAAATACAAGGCAAAACAAAAAGTAAAAAAAATATAATCTAATAAATTAAACAATATATTAAATAATAAAAAATAAAAAATAAAAAATGACCAAACAAAAATCAAATATATAAAATATATATATAAAATATCTTTCAGAGAAATCATAAAGTAGTTTTCATAGTGGACATGCTTCGAACCACTTATTATGATTCATCATTAGGATATATATATATATATATATATATATATATATATAATCCAATCATATAATTTCTAAAAAAACAAATTTAACTAGAGAAGATAAAAATTAAAAATAACTAAAAAATAAAAATAAAAATAAAAAATTTGAGAATTTTTTTTAAATTTAATAAAGAAACAAATAAATATAAGTAAATTAGATAATAAACAAATAAAATAAATAAAAACTAAAAACAATTTAAAAAAAAATTAAAAATTAAAAATTAAAAAAATTATTTAAATCATAAAGTTCAAAAATAAATAAAAAAATTAAAAATAATGTTAAAAAAAACATCATAATAATAAAAAAAACCATTCAAAAAAATATATAAATAAATTTTAAATAAAAATTATTAAAAAAAAATATAAAAATATAAACATTGTAAAAAAATTTAAATTTATACCAAATATAATATAAAACAAATAAAATTCGTTGATGGGGATGAGGAACCCAACGCACGAAGCACCACGTGGCTCATGTTTGTAAACAATTGGCATAAGTGTGGTGAGTCGACCTCCCCACCCTCTCAAATCACTTGGCGTATGGGGGAGAGTTATGGCGCCCATGAGAAATACCTCATCTCCTCAACTAGCACGGGAGGCAATGAACTAAGACACATCATGGGTTATGGAAAATTCATTTGCGTTGGAGTTTCAATACAGTTTCACGCTCGTTATTGTTATTCTTCCCGCAGGCGATGGAAGCGTCACCAACCCGGAGTTTCTTCCTAGACACTTGGCTCTGCATGTTAGTATACTTCCTATTCCATGGGTGGTATCTCATGTTTTTCTACGCATGCACAGTGCGACTTTCTAAGGTGCTGACTAGTTTATATTTCTGTTTCATTTAGAAATTGGAAGTTGTGGGTTATTGGTTTCTTGGAGGTTGGTGGAGGAAGTATAGTTGGCGATGCTTTTGGGGGTGGTGGTGGCTCTGTGCGTAATGTTCCTTTGTAGGTTGTTGGGCATATACTTGGGATTATCTGCTTCTCAGTGTATGGTTTTCTGTGTGTTCTAGGGCAAAGGGAGTAGGGTTCTTGAAGGTCGTCATGGTTGCTTGTTGTTGGTGCAGTTAGGGAGGCACTCCTCAGAGTGCTTCGAGAAGGGTTGGGTATTGCTCGACCCTTCTTCTTCTAAATTTTCAAAATTACAGTGATTTTATGTTCGGGAGCATAGGGTGGCAAGATTGATGGGGTGGCGGAAGTCTAGTAGGTGCATGTCACTGGTTCAAAGAGGGAAGTGCTAGCTCTCATCCCTGCCTGTGTGGCTGGTGGTTTCAGCCTTAGGTGAGGTGGGCCTAAAGGTCAGGTGTCAAGCATGTTTGGAAGGCTGTAGGTGGTTCCTGTATTCTTGACTTCGGAATTGACAGTGTCATTGCTGGTCTAATGAATATGCGTCCATCTCCATAGTGAGGGTAGTCCTCCCTCCCAACAAATCCTGGCTCAGATGGATGTGGGGACCCAGAAATGCAAATACAATATTTGGTCTCGGGGGTGGAGGCATGAGGGGCTTGTCGGGGTGGTAAGACACAGGGGCACTCTTGACGGAGGGTGGTTTGTGTGAAAGGTGGTCATGGAGGTGGCGACTCGGTGACATGGCGTGGGAGGCGGTGGTAGCAACCACAACGGAGCGATAGCGTGCCGCGTGGTGGCATGGGAAGGCACGGATCTATAGGGTGTTAGACACATAGTGCGAGGGAAATTCAACATTGTTGTCTAGAGAATTATCACAAGATATATAATCCCTGCTAGAGCAGTTAGAAATGGCTAAAAAAATCTGAATAAAGGACCATGCTAAACTTGTAAGCACGTTGGACAGAGTGCACGACTTCAAGTGCCGGGATCGAGAATGATTGGTGGTGATTTGGAATGGATAGAACCTCCTATCGGAGAAAGTGGAGAAGCTAGAGTACTGGATGGCTCAATTTGGAGGGCCTATCCAATGCTCCTTTTTTCCTCCGCCTCCTCCTGGGACAAACCTGCACAACCCAGCTTCCATCACGTCGGATGACTTGCATGACTACATGTGTTCTCTTTGTGCTACTTATCTTCTGGTGTCTCTCGCGTTCTCAGTTATAAATGATGTCCTGAGTCACCTTTCTGTTTTTTTGTCATATGGTGCAAATGGTGGTCAATGAACCTAGTCGGGGTGAGACCACCTATTTTTTGTTAATCTTGATGTACATCTTTTTGACAAATGAATAGAATATTGACTTACAAAAAAAACCAAATAAAATAAATTAAAAAAATTGATTAAAAATTAATTTTAAAAAATATTAAAAATCAATTCAAAAAGATAAAAAATAAAATAAATAAATAAGAATATGATGATGATGGTTAACATCCACTAAGACCAAACTTTGTTCTATCAAACCTAAAGAAACAAATTATTTAGTTTGATTTAAGATTTTATTCCTATGCTTAAAAAGCTTGGAGAGAAGCCTCCCGAGCTCACTATAATTTTGACATCGTAAAAGGATAGGAAGGTCAGCATTGCGAAAAAGATTATGAAACTAAGATCTAATCTGGTTGTACACAGGGCATTCTAAGAGGAAGTGGTTTTCATCCTCAATGTTCATATTCTCACAGAGATGGCAGATCCTTTCCATCCATGGTGTTTTAGGAACTGCCCAACAACCTGTTTCACTATGGAGCTCATGAGAGTTCATTCTAATCTTCGCTATATTAATTTTCTTCTTTGAGTTAGTTAAAAGAGAGAGATACTTTTGATATTCTAGGGTGGGGTTGATGACCTTCTTATAATAACTTAATTTTCTTTTAGCTGCTAAATCTTTCTCACACCACATTTTTTTTTTGAAATTAGAAGTAACAATATTTTTAATGTTATTAATGTTTTGCAAAGCATCATTCTTGTTGATCTCCCGAAGGTTTAACCATGCCTTCATGTCTTTATACCACCCCCACTTGAGCCTTAGGCCATTTTGGCTGGAATTTAAAGCTAGCTTAGGAAGTCTATGATCTCCTATGTTATTGAGTTTGTGCTTGTACAACAGAAGCCTAGTCATAGCTAGGCTCTCGATAGGGGAAAGACCTACTTCTATAAGGAGAATAGGATATGGTGTTATACGTTACAAAATGCTTCTATATTTTCTCAATCTTTCTCCACGATTCTCTAGAGATGCTACAACCCCAGACCTCACATCCATATAAGATAAAAAGAATGACTAAAGTTTTAAAGAGGAACTTCCTTTTATTCCACATTACGAGGTTTACCCTTTTACAATTATTTTCAAGACCAAAATAAGCTTTCGACCCCCCATTAATCCTTTTCTCAATGTTATAGTTCCAATTGGGCTTGTGATGACTATCAAGTCCTAGGTACTTGTAAGAATACACTTCCTCCAGGTTATTATTGTCATACATAAAATTAGCATAAGTGTCCTTCTTGGATTTGATAATCATAACTTTTGTTTTGTCAGTGTTAACAGTTATACCCAAGGTAGAGCAGAAATCCTAAATAAGCCTAAGTTGCTTATCAAGATCAGATGGGAACCTTGCGAGAAGAACAATATCATCAGCATAGAGAAGAAGGATGATGATTATCCCAGCTAAGATCGTGCCAGCACAACGTGCTTCCTCTAAATAACCTTCAAGCTTGTCGATGTAAATGCCAAATAGGGTAGGGGAGAGGGGGCAACCTTGTTTAACTCCAATATTACATTTAATATCTTTCAACCACCCCTCATTTCTTTTTATCTTGGAAATTACATTCTCGTGTAATCTTATAGCGGCAGCTCTCAACTCGAAAGGAACCTTTAGCTCTTCTAATCTATTCCAAAGGTTGTTTCTAGGAACCGTATTGAAAGCCTTTCTAAAGTCTACAAAGAAAACAAAAGAGATTGGATTTATCATTACGACATTCCTCCACAATGATCCTAAGCGTAATGAGGTGGTTTTTTTTTGGGTGATGCCTTCTAAAACCCACTTGGCCTTTAGCCCACTTACCTTCACTTTTAAGCCATATGCTCAACTTCTTTTCCAAAATAATACCATATAGCTTGGCTAAGAGAGGGCTGATCATAATGGTCCAAAAATTAAAGGGGTTATTTGTATCCCCACATTTAAAAATAGGGATAATGAGGCTCTCAATCCATGGTTTAGGGAACCCTTGCTTGACTGCTTGATTGAAAATATTGTGGATGTGGGGGATGAGGAAAGGACCTCCAATTTTTAAGATTACTGCCTGGTAACCTTTGATGTCCTTAGCTTTCCCATTTTCCAGTCGTTTAACCCCAAAATCAATGCCTTCTAATGAGAAAACTTCTTTTGTTGTGAGCAGGGTTTCAAAGTTATCCATGACATTTGGAGATTCATAAAGCTTTTTAAGATAAGAATTCCAATCGTGTAAAGCAATTTTATTATTATCATTAGTTTTCCTAATCAGAATCTACCTCCAAAATTTCTTAAGATCTACCTTAAAGAGATGTAAGAGATTCTCTTGTCTTTTACGAATGTACTGCCTCTTTTTCCTTTTAGTTAAGGCTTTGTATATTTTTATCTTGCCCATTTTAAGAGATTCATCAACAACTTCCTTAATTTCTCTCCTCGCACTTTTACAATCTTTGTCATACCATGGGTTGGTTTTTCTATTTCTTTTATTATTTGAAACTTCAATTGAGAACTTGTTAATATAATATGAGAGGGTTGTAGTAAAATTATGATAGAGGTCTTCTATGTTGTCTATACTAGATAAAGGAAGAAAATTAGTTTTTAGTTCATTTAGAAAGAGATCGTTTTTATTTCTATCAAATATTAGGCTCTTTTGGCTATAAGGATTATTTTCTATGGGATTTCTATGCATGACAAAATTGACAGTTATAAGTAAAGGCCTATGATCAGAGTCAGGCTCGTGGTCATTTAAGATGTCAAAATTTGTTATTTCGTTGTATAAAGGGAGATCAGAAATAACATAGTCTACCACACTGCTACCAAGCCCATGGATGCAGGTCATCTCACTAGAATTGGGCCACTTCTTTAGACTGTTGCAAATTATGAGATCCTGAGCACTACAAAGCTTGACTAGCTCCGACCTAAACAAATTCTCCCCGAGGTCTTTAGAGCTCCTTTTGTACCTACTAGCTAGAGTAGAGTCTTCGTCTAACCAAATAGGATTAGGGTTGGAATGATTTCTTAGAATAATAGCTTGGTTGCTTGAAGTTCGAGCATTAAGGTCACTTATTAAAAGGATATTACCTTCATTCCTTAAGCTAGAAATATCATTCTCTAAACCATTGTAGGGACTATTTTTATCTAGATTCTTCTTCTTATAGAAGTTAGAATTGACGGGGGGAAAATAACATATTGCTATGTAGGTCTTTTTATTATTAATGTCAGTGATCTCTATCCAACTATATTGGTTGTAAGGGTTGTTTTTATAAATCCTAGCATGGGGGGTGATGTTCTTCTTAATGTAACAAGCTATTCCCCCAATGCCTCTACAGGAGGATCACTTGTTCCAGGTAGACCATAGTGTAAAGCCATCTATGTTAGGGACCTTAGATTCTTCATGCTCCCAAGTTTCAACAAGCAAAATAATATCAACATCATTTGAGATCCAACTTAGCTTGGGGCCTTTGTTCCATGGAAAACCCTGGCAGTTCCAAGAAAGAATCCTGAACATGTTGAATTGCTATTTATTACTATCTTTTTGGTTTCTATCTCAGATAAATGCTTTTCTATTTCTGATTATTGCCCATTTTCCTTCCTTCCTAGCTTCTTTTACCTTTTGAACCTCCTTTCTTAATTTTGCTTGATCTTCTGGAAGGAGATCTTCATTTATAAATATTCTCGTTCCTCTTAGACTTGAGGTTTTACTAAGTATGTCATACTTATGATCAGTAGAGCTCACCTTTATTCGGATTAGTCTTCCTTTATTCTTAGTTAATTTCCCCAACCTTGTTGCTTCTGTGAGACACATTGTTTCAATTTGTAATCTATTATGTAATTCTGTTTTGGCTATGGCTAAAGTATCCTCATCTACCTCCTCTTTTAAACCGAAGATTATAAGGTTCAAGGCCCTCTTGTTACGCTCACGGTTTAATTCTATTAATTTTTTCATTTCATCTTTAATTGGTTTGATGTCTAATTTATCTACCACATTATTTAGGGTGAGGCAGCTACTGTCTTTTTCTTCTAGTTCTTTAATCATGTCCTTCATTTTAAAACTCTCTAAAGTATCAGCATCTCCTTGCTGGGATATTTGGTTAGTATCTTGGTTTTGCTTTTCTATAACCTACAACCTAGTCTCCATTTCCACCATTTTATTCTCCAATAGTTCTAGTTTATTTTCTATTTGCTTTTGGATCATGTCTTCAAGAGATGCAAATTTATTTTCTAGCATGGCTTCTAACTCTTTCTGTAGCTTGACTTCTCTTTATTCTATACATTTCTATAAAGACTCTATATACTCATAAAGGCCTTGTAGAGTAACTATGCTAGGTCTGCCTTTGGTAATCTTTGGTAGCTGTGGTGAAATATTCATACTTGAAAATATATGAGAAAATATGTATTAGAAAAAGATAAGGAATGTGTGCCCCTGATATCAACAAACCTGACTACATATCACACTTGCCTTGGATTGGATTGACCGCATATCCAAAGGTAAAAACCCACGAGTTTCGCAAAGAGATCGTAAATACATCACCCTAAATTATTGCCACAGAGATTGTAAATAGTATATATCTATATATATTTAAGCAAAAAAATTAAAGATTTAACTAAAAAACCAAGTAATAAAAAAAAGAAAATAAATAAAAGTGAATTAGATAATTACAAAATAAACAAATAAATAAATAGAAACTAAAAACTAATTTTTTAAATAAATAAATAAAAATTAAAAAATATTTCAAATATTAAAAAAACCAAAAAAAATTAAAAATTAAAAGAAATGAGTTACCGAAAAAATTTAAAAATAATATTAAAAAAAAATGGTAAAAAAACGTAAAATATAAAAATTATAAAAATAAAACAATTAAAAATATTATTTAAAAGTATTTAAGTTTTTTTTTTTTAATTTAAAAAATGTAAAAATTGAAATAAAATTTTAAAAAATTAAAATTTTTTAAAAATTAAAAATTATAAAGTGATTAAAAAAATGAAAATATTTGTTTAAAAAATTATTTAAAAAATTTAGCTCGGCCAGCCCTGGGGTGGCTCTCAGGCCCCCACGTAGCCGAGGGCTGATTCCCAGAATAGGACCTCGACTAGGTGAGGGATGAGGGCCATTTTTTTTAACTATTTAAATAAATTTAAATTAGAATTTAAAAAAAAATAAAATTACAAAATTTTAAAGCTTTTAAATAATTTTTTATTAAAATTAAAATTTATTTAGTTTTTTTCATATTCTTTTTTAAATTTTATTTTATTTAAATATTTGAATGGTATATATATATATATATATATATATATATATATATATCGGTCTTAATTTTAATTTATTTATATTTTTTATTTTTTAAATCATTTTTAAAACTTTTTTTAATGATTTTTTTTGAAATTTTAAACAGTTTTTTAATATATTTTTGGTGGTGGTGGTTGCTCTGCATGTGGCGCTCCTTTTTAGGCTCTTGGGCATATATTGTATGGTTTTCTTTGTGTTCTGGGGCAAAGGGAGTCGCGTCCTTGAAGGTTGTCATTGTTGCTTGTTCCTGGTTCGATTGGGGAGGTGCTCCTCGGAGTGCTTTGGGAAGGGTCTAGTATTGCTCGACCCTTCTTCTTCTAAATTTTCAAAATTACATTGATTTCATGTTCGGGAGCCTAGGCTGGCAAGATTGGTGGGGTTGCGGAACTCTGGTAGATGCGTGTCACTACTTTGGAGAGGGAAGTGCTAGTTCTCAACCCTGCCTAGGTGGCTCATAGTTTTAGCCTTGGGCGAGGTGGGCTTGGTGGTCAGGGGTCAAGTGTGATTGGAGGGATGTCAATAGTTCCTGTATTCTTGTCTCCAGAATCAACAATGTCATTGCTGGTCTAGCCAGTATGCGCCCATCTCTGCAGTGAGGGTGGTCTTCCCTCCCAGCAAAACCTACCTTGGATGCATGCGGGGACTCGGAAACACAAATACAATCTTTGGACCCAGGAGTGGAGGATAGAGGGGCTCGCCAGGGTGGTAAGATGTCTAGGCACTCCTGACGGAGGGTGGTTAGTGTGCAATGTGGTCATGGACGTGGCGACTTGATGACATGGCATGGGAGGCGGTCGCAGCAACCACAGCGGAGCAGTATCATGTGGCATGGTGGCATGGGAAGGCGCGGATCTGCAACGCATTTGACACATGGTGTGAGGGAAATTCAACATTGTTATCTACAAAATTGTCACAAGTTGATACAATCCCTGCTTGAACAGTTAGAAATGGCTAAACAGATCCGACGAAAGGAGCATGCTGAACTAGTAGCCACCTTGGATAGAGTGCACTACTTCTAGTGCTAGGTTCGAGAATGAGTGGTGTTGGTCTATCGTGGATAGAACATCCTATCGGAGAAGGTGGAGAAGCTAGAGTATTGGATGGCTCACTTCAAAGGGCATGTCCAATGCTCCTTTCGTCCTCTGCCTCCTCCTAGGACGAGCCCCAGACAACCCAACTTCCATCACGTCGCATGACTAGCATGACTACAGGTGTTCTCTTTGTGCTACTTGTGTTCTAGTGTCTCTAGCATTCTCGGTTATGGATGATGTCATGAGTCTCATTTTCGTTTTATTGTCATAGGCTGCAAATGGTGGTTACCAAACCTTGCAGATGTGAGACCAACTGTTTTTTCTTATTCCTGATGTAAATCTTTTTAATTAATGAATAGAATTTTGACTAAAAAAAACCAAATAAATAATATTAAAAAAAATTAATTAAAAGTTATTTTTAAAAATATTAAAAATTAATTCAAAAAGAAAAAATTCTAAGAAAAAAAAGAAAAAAGAAAAAACCATATATATGTATATATATGAAATATTTTTAAAATTTAATTAAAAAAACAAGGAAAAAAAAAAAAGAAGATAAAAAAACAAATAAAAGTGAATTAGATCATTAAAAAATAACCAAAAAAAAATTAAAAAAATAAAAATTTAAAAGAAAAGAGTCACAAATATAAATATGAATATATATATAAATTAAAAAAAAAATTAAAAAGATTATTTAAATTTTATTTAATGTTTTATTAAATTTAAAACTTTAAAAAATTTAAATAAAACTTTTTAAAAATTATAAAATTTAAAAACCTAAAAATTTTAAAAATAAATAAAAAAAACAAATGTAAAAAATTTAGCTCGGTCCGAGGGTAATTTTTTTTTTTATTTTAATAAAAAAAATTAATATTTTAATATTTTAATAATTTTTTTAATTTTTTTTTTAAATTTAATTTAATTTAGTTTTTTAAATATTTTTGAATTATAAAAATATATTTATATATATATATATATATATATATATATATATATATATATATATATATATATATATATATATATTACAAAGGAATCAGCAACTGGAGCAGCCTCGCAACTCGCATTACACGGGGTCGATTCTGACTGCTACCACTATAACCCCTGAGAAACTGCGCCCGCCCCTCTCCATAGCTTTCGGGCTAGTCCAGGGGATTTGAACTCGTGACCTTCAGTATGGAGCCCGTCTTTCTAACAAACTTCACCGCATTGTAATTACCAACTCGCCTACCCCCATGGGGTGTTTATTAAGTATTTAAATTAAATTAAATTTATTTCATATTTGTTTTTTTTTGTCAATTTTTTTTCTTTTTTAATTTTAATGGTTTAGTGTTTATATGATGATGATGATGGTGGTTAACATCCACTAAGACCAAACTTTGCTCTATCAGGCCTAAAGAAATGAATTATTTAGTCTGATTTAATATTTTATTCCTATGCTCAATAAGCTTGGAGAGAAGCCTCCCGATCTCTCTATAATATTGACATCATAAAAGGCTAGGAAAGTCAGTATTGCAACAAAGATTATGAAAATAAGCTCTAATGTGGTTGTACGCGGAACAAAGATCATATATATTATAGTAACAATTATTTTTTGTGTATTAAAGTATTAATTAACTATATATAAATTTATAAAAAAATCTTAACCTTAAAATATTAATGTTATTATTTTTTTTTCGCAAAAATAATTAAAAATTTAATTACAAAAAAAACATTGCAAAAAAAAAAACAAAAAACACATATTTGGAAGTCCCTTTAAAAACCAAATATTTTAGGATGAAAAACAAGAAGAGGAATAAGATAACTTAAACAATAGTTAAATAATCAACATTTTAAAAAAAAAAGTGTACACACTTGGGACATCATAAAATTTTAAGTGTAACAATTATGCCTTAAAAAAAATGACTATTTTCAAAATTCGCATAAAAATCACAAACATTTAAAAAAAATTATCCACACTCAATACATTAGAAAATTTAAAGTGTCAAAAATAAGCCCTCTAAAAAAAAGAGTTGGCACTGCATCAACGCCACTTTTCGAAATTAGTGTGAAAATGTCTAACATTTTTTAAAAAATGTTCATACTTAATACATAAAAAAATTTAAAGTGTTAAAAATAGGCTCAAGAAAAAAAAAAAAAAAAAAGGCCGGGGGGGGTTGATGTTGCTAAAACACTTTTCAAAATCAGCATGAAAATCACTAACATTTAAAAAAAATGTTCGTAAGAAAATTTGAAGTGCAAAAATATGCCCCAAAAAAGAAAGGTGTATTTTGAATCACCAATTTTCAAAATCGGGTGATTTTTTAGTACCTCAAAAAAATGGGTACTCGGTAATTTTCTCATTTGATCGGTAACTATGTTAAAAGTAAATATGGATTTACACAAATTTTCTAAAACTATTAATATTTTAAATTGCATTATTCATTCATATAGAATAACTAATGAGAATATCCCAATATAAAATAAAAAAATTAATCAGTGATTTTTCAACAAAAATATTTATTAATATAATAACAACAACAAAATAACTAGGGAAATTATATAAATTAAATGGTTCGTAAATTTCCATAGAAATCAATCCATAATAGGTATTAAAAAACATGATACACCTGACATCGCTAAATTTAAAAAATCATAAAAATTAACTAAATTAGAACATTATTTTAAATCATTGTTTTTGATAATGATAAAAAAAATTAGTATATAATCTAAAGATATAAAGAAACATGTAATAATATTCTTAACTATTGAGATTCACCTTCACTTTATCAAGTTTTGTAATCTACAAATAGACTTTTTTACAATATCGTGGCTTACCTACATGCCCAAAAAAACTCAACTCATTTCATATTATACTTATTCATATCTTATTATTTTCAATTAATTAATCTAGACAAAAATCATAGCTAATTCAAAAATAAATCTCAACCTTCAATTTTTTGTTACTACTAAAAATATTAAGGAGTAGCCTTTAAGTGCAACTTTTTGGAGTTTCATGTGGATCCAACAAAACAATTTGTAGTCAAATCTTGAATCGTGTTGTTTAAACTAGTTTATTGACTGCATATATGGATTTAGCACCTTCAAAAAGCCTTGGGGTACTTCGATTCTAAAGAGTTTACTGGTCAAACTTGTGATTGTAATGAATCTCTGCAAGATTCTAAACAAAGTAGATCAGAAATTAAATTGGAAAACTTTCCAAAAAACGACACTTAAAGACAAAAAAGATATTAATGATTCATATAAATTAAAAGTAAAAAAAAATTACTACAAAATAAACAATATTTGGAATAATAGAATCAAATCTTGCCCCCTTACAAACTATTAACAAGAATCTCAAGTGGGTGGTTTTCTTTAAATAACATGATGGTTTAGTTTGCATTCATGAATAGAAGATAGTGGTGACTCATCACTGTCTTTATTGCTATATTGATATTTTATTTATGATAAATCTTCCCACTGTGAAAAAAAAAAACAATATCAAAATAATAACAATAACAACATGGCTCTCAAAAAATTGAGACCATTTCGCGTCAACACCTATCCCTCAATCTCGACTGGTCGACACTGATAATGTCATCATATTAGAAATGCCCATCTATTCAGTTACAAAATAAAGATTATGGGGCACGACACCTCTGGTCCAAAGAATAGGGTTTAAAGAAAAATATAAATGAAGAACCAGGTAGGATGATCATCGATAGGGGAAGTTAAAGAGGGATACCAAAGAGTTCTCATAGAATGTAGATCTGAAATCGTTATCTTCGTCTTTACTATATTGATATGGGTTCTGAGAATTAGGATATTTGAATTTGAAACATGGTGGTACATAATACAAATATAGGTTGAAAGTGAACTTATTCTTATATTGCTAGTGTAGTGGACGCAGAGGAGCAACTAATCTATCATGCAACTTGATGGGGGATATATTGTAGAACCAGTTCAACCACATTAAAGGTTTTAACACTCCTCCATGAATAAGTAAATATTCTAATTTAACTTTACTAAATTGAAATTTGGCAAAATGTGGGCTAAATAAGGTTTGATATAATGTAGACATTAATATTTTATTTGATTATATTAACAATATTAGTGACGGTTAGCCAAGGAATTACAGGAAGGTGGAAATGCTAAATAAAGATTTACTTATCAAGCAATTAATGAATAGTTACTCCTCTCCCTAGAGATAAATACCTCAGTTGAGAAAAGAGATATCGAAGAGGGTGGAGAGGAACATGAGGCAATCAAGAAAGAGGAGAAGGTAACTCATTACCTAAGACATGAAATTTTTGAGGTAAGGTAGGACATTGCCGTAGATAAATTCTTGAGGTGTTTGTGAGCATTGAAATCAAGAAAGAGGAGAAGGGAACTCATTACTTAAGACAAGATGTTGTTGAGGTAAGGCATGACATTGCCATATAGAAATTCTTGAGTTGGTTAGGGCCATTGGGATTTATGCGCTGACCTGATTTGGTCTCTATCGAAAAAATATTGTCGTGAAGGGATATTAGCTTGGGGGGGGGGGGAGGGTTCCGGTGGTGATACCATGTTCAATGGTTGGGGGGAATTCACCCTTCCCTAGTGATTTCCTGCAGCAACCTACTAATATTAAACATACAAGTATTTCTGTGAAAAATTATTGTAAATTGTATCTATGCTATGATTATGTGAGTGTTATACATGAAAACATTTCTGTAACTTGCATCTGCAAATTGGTTCTGCAAATGGATCAATAAAATGATTTTGTGAAAAGATTGGAAGTCTAACCGAATAAAGTAAAATTATTCAAGTGAGTCGTATGAGGAAATTATTGGGCTAATGAGATATTTAGTGCTCTGTTATTAATTGAAATATATATATAAATGTTTAGCCCTTGGTCCACTCATACAGTGCCAACGTCTAGGGAACAGTTCTATGTCTTAGATAACAAAATGAAGAAAAGTAGGCTTATTGTAGGGCGTTTCGTAACTCTACAGAAACACTGTAATGAATCGAACAGTAAAGATAAATTATACAGTTATGACAAACTTATATTGAATATAGAGTTGAATACATAAAGTATAGCAAACAATCATTTAACTTGTAACCCTGATCTCTCACATATATATGTATACATGCAATACAATTACTGTTTAAACAATGAAGAGTGAAATTTTTGTAGTGGAGTGTTAATCAAACCAAAAGGTTGTTAATATTTTATGTTACTTAGAAGGGAACCTGGTTTAGTTTCGAGGCCAAGTCATTGAAAAACCATAGCCTTGAAACAACCCCTTTGGAATTAGTACTTAACCTTGAATATTTGCCAAAATTTCATACACTGACTTTAAATAGGTCACTTTAAACCATTATGTTGATCCACGTAATGGTAGGGAAAAATTATTATAACTCTGAAGACTTTTGGGTTAGTTCTGGGGTCGGGCTGGGTTTCTAACAATGTCAGAATAGTCCCTCAATTCTACGGAAATATAACTAAATATTTCTTAAGAGGAGATGCACGAATATTGAAGTAGGAATAATTGTGAATAACAACGAGTCACACTAATCACTACAACAAAAAAGGTCATTGGTGAGGGTCAAGCCTATGACAGATCTTTAAGGTCCATCACCAATGTTACATATGGTGACAATCCCTAAAAAATCAATGTTGTAAGTGCATATAGTGATGGTACTTTAAGGTTTGTCACCAAATCCATTTTCAGTGAAACTTTTAATGAGGGTTGTTAAAGGCTTGTCACTAATTCTCTCTTTGGTGACACTTCTAGTGACAATCTTTTATTGACCCTCACTAATGCTCTTTTTGGTTACTTTTGGTGACAGTCAAAAAATGTTTCTCTTCATTGATCATTTCAATGAATTTTTTATGAAGTTATGTGCATGTTACTATATTCTTTTTCAAAATATAACGATTTAAGACAATTGTTGTGGAGTACTTTTCATTATCTGTCCAAGGCCATAGTGGTTAGATTTGATCAATTTGTTAAGAATTAATTAGTGTGTATCATTCCCCTCAAGTAATGAGCATATAGTTTTCCTATGAGTCAATACATGATTCATGTCTATTAGGTTTATTATCTAACAAATTCCCTTTGGATAAAGTTCCACTAGTGTTTGTAGGAACTATATTATTTAATACACAATCAAGCTCTATCAATTCTATTAATGAGAGAGACCTAGCACTCCTAAACACTCTTAGCACACCTTAACATGCTTTGGCACACACTAACATTCCTTGGCACCTCACATGTCTTGGAACATATTTGTACCTAGAACATCTTTCCATGACTAGGAAACCCAAGCACATGTTGGCAAGCCATAGCATAGCATAGCACTCTCCTAGCATGTGTTGGCATGCCCTGTAGTCCCTAACATGCCCTAAAACAATTTGGCATGCATTAACATACATTACCACTTGGCACATATTGGCCCTTGGCATATATTGGAACTTATTATTAGTGTGCCTAGCATGCCCCTTTTGAAAAAGATAAAGTCCTGACTTATTAACCCTCTTATGTTCATATCATTGGATTTTATCTTGGTTCCTCCTTTTGTTGCCTTAACACTACACATATTGTCATACCCTAGCACCCTACACATCCTAGCATGCCTTAGCATCTGGCATGTCTTGGCGTGCCTTGGCACTATTTGGCACATGTTAACACACACTAGAACTCCCTAGAACACTCTGGCACTTCTTGACATGCCCTGATATTCCCTAGCATGCCTTACCAGTGCTTGACATACCTTGTCACTCCCTCCTTGGCATGCTAGCTAGCACTCGATGACACTCCTTTGCACACCCTCATATTCATTCACTTCCATGCATTTTGACCTAATGCTCCCTTGTTTTGCCTTAGTACTACCTAACACTCCTCATCATTCATTGGCACTCTTTGGCACACCTTAACACTCTTCAACATGCCCTGCCACTTCATAACATATTTATCATGCCCTAACACACATTGACGCTTGGCACATGTTGGTGCTTGGTAAGTATTAGCATGTCTAGCATTCGTTGAGATGCGTTGGTATGCTTTCGCATGGTTTAATATTAAAGTTATTTTAGATCAATTATTGAAAAGTAGATGAGAAGTAACAGAGGAAGATTTGGCACTTAGAATGCACTAACACATGGCACTTGGCACCTATTTTCTCCTAGTGTTGGTGTGCCTAGAATGCCCCTCCTGGAAAAGATAAATTGATGACTTATTAACCCTCATATGTGTTCATTTCCTTGTAGTTTAACTTGTTTCTCCTTTTTGTTGCCTTGACAGTCCCCGACACATATTGTCACACCCTTGCACATCTTGGCATGCCTTAACACTTAACACATCTTAACATATTTGACATGCCTTCAAACTATCTGGTACATGTTAGCATTACATAGCACGCCTTGGTGCTCATGCCCTCACAAGTAGCCTTACATGTTTTCATGACTTGGGAACCCAATCAAGTCCTTAACTACTGCAGTTCATGTGACATTAGCTTGCTTCAGCCGCAACAACTTGACCAATTGCACCTACTACAAGTAGATTGTGCCTTATTCACCTAAGAAATTCCTATAACTCATCTTAGGACACTCATGTCCAATCTCAACTTGTCCCACTTAAGAACTTAACAAGACAAGGATCACATATATCCATGGCCATAAAACAACTAAGCAACATAGCTTACATAGGTAATATTTCTCATGTATGTTCAGTTCATATAAACAATTGAGCATTAAATGAGAGTTTACAAGAATCAAAAGATGCACAATATACACAAGATATAATCTAGCACATGCCAAGTGCCCCAAAACTTATACACAACAATGTACAATATGCAATTGTCTAAAATAGTTTAAAACATGAGCATTCGACCAAAGTGTGCCACATGTCATATACAAATAATAGATAAAGTCAAAACATTGTTGTGCCCAACACAAAGTATCCCTTTGTCTAAAATTTCTATGTCGATCCCCTTATCAAAACCGTGGGCTTAACTCCTACAAATCATATTATGAACTTCTTCTAACACACTTTGTCCTTGGCACACTTGAATTCACTGACACTCCTTGGCACACACTCTTATTTGTTCATTTCCATGCATTTTGACCTAGTTCTCCCTTGTGATGCCTCAACACTCCCTAACACTCCTCAACATGCATTGACATTGGTTGGCATGTGTTAGCACGCTTTTTCATTCCTTGGCATGCCCTGACCCTCCCTAGATATCATGCCCTCACAAATACCCTTACTTAATTTTGCAACTTGGGAACCCAACCAAGTCCTCGCTTGACTACAAGAGCTTGACCAAGTTACAGTTACTATAGGTATATTATGTTGTTGAATTGTGTAGCTTTGGAGGTACTCCACAAGCATAGTGCGATGGTTTTGTATGAATTTGGTCACAAATGGATTTGTGGGCAAAGAACCCAAGCGAAGGGGTTTTGGACCCAATATGCACTTTAAAACTAAAAGAAAATTGAAAAGGAAAATTAATATTTCCTAAAGTCTAAGTGGATAAAATGCGTAATTTCTATAGGGTTATTAAGAGGCCTATCTAGGAAAATCTATTTGAGGCCTTAAGAATTCTCTCATTTGATCAAGGAGGTTAGGAGAGATTTAGTCCTAAAGTAGGTCGAGTTAGAGGGATGAGTAAGGGTTGCTAAAGGGAGGCCATGATCATCCACCAAGAGTAATATCATCACGTGAGGGTTCAAAAGAATGTCACATACCTTAATGGGATAAAGCTAGGAAGTAGGTTGGCATAGTGTTGGTTGTCTTCTGGTAGATCGAGATCAAGAGAGACGACTCATGAGAATTTGGGCATGTGATTCCAGTGGTGTTTCTGTGTGAAGGCTGCATCAAATTTTGAAATAGAAGAGAGGGTTGAGACCTTGTCTTGTGATGGTTAGTAAGCTGCAACGTCTATGATAAAGACCAACACAAACGGAGGAGAGTCTGCACTAGAATTTAGGGCCATAATAGAATTATTTGCAGGTGTAATACTGACTGAGGTAACTGTAGTTTGAGGATCGTAGAGATCTAAAGTTCGGGTCAAGATTCAATCAAAGAAATTCCCAGAATCTATGGATCCATATGAGCTAGGTCGAGTCCCTTATGGAGGCAAGAGTTGTTTTTTTTGCTATGGGTGGATAGGTTTTGTTCTAAAGCAATTAGAACGTAAGTATAATGCCCTAATTAGGGTGGTTTCCTAGCATGTTCAGTCCATAAGGTATGCCCTTAAGAATATGACAAATCTAAGTAGAAGAAGAGGGGTTGTGACCATTAAAGTGAGGTTTGTCTCTGCAATATAGACCATAGATCTAAAACATGGTTTGCAAAAGTATGTGGAGATAGCAGATCCAAAGGAAGGTGGAACCTGAGTAGAAGATTGAGCAGAAGAAATGTGTCATATGAGGAATGGATTGACATGAAGAGGAGTTGATTTTGGTGGACTGTCCATATAGTTTTTAATAGAGATATAAAGAAGCCTACAAATAGTTAGTCAATGGACTGGTAGTGGATGATTTGTGACCCTAGTTTAGCATGTACAGATTGTTAGAAGGATGATAAGATGAGTAGTTTAAATTTGTTCATAGATTAGACAACATAGAAATCGGTACAAAAAAATAGTGATTTTAAAAGGACTCAAATGACTATTAGGTGGAAAATTTGAAGAGCCCTAGATGAGGGTAGTGTTGTGGGCACTAGATCAGTAAAAGAATTGACTTTGGTATGGAAAATTGATGGAATTCCAGGTATAGTTGGAGGGTTGTTAGGTGACTGACAAAGAAGAACCCTGAGTCCTATAGTTGTGAAGGACGACAAGACTAGTAGAAAGGGTAGGTGTATTATGCCTAAGGATGTACAAACTTTGAAGGACTAAATTAGCTATTAAGAGGGCTAGACAACTAGCCCTAGTTCATTGTATTATAGAGGATTGATCCAGTGAGAAGAAGGGAAACCTCCATAGCCCTAGACTTGACATCTTGGAGCAACAGTATGGAAAAAGTGGGTAGACCAAATAGTTGTGAACAACTGATTGAAAACCCTAAGTGTTGCAGACCTTGAAGGAAAAATGAGGTAGTTAGAGGGAAAAGATTGTTGAGCCAAGTTTAGTAACGTAAAGGATGTGAGTTTATTGATAGAGGTAGATTGAGGAGTTACAGAATGGGAGTCAAGAGGACCTACCAGATGTGTTTAGGACATGTGGACTGAAAGGGCTATATGAGGCCATCATCGGCAAGTAGGTTAAGTGTTGTCTTGTTCAAGGTAGATTGGTTGTCAAAGGACTAACACCAAGCCCTAGTTGTATTACTTGTATCAGTGTGATTGTAAAGGGCCATGATCCTTGGTACGTGATCTCTAGCCTATTCTATTATAGTTTGTAATATAACAAAGAAGGGTTTGAAAAAGATAAAAATTGTCACGTGCACTAGTTGATTCCCTGATCTATGTATATTTCATTGTGCAAAGTAGATGTGTTGTGGTACTTGAGTGTGTTTACATCAAAGATTCTAAGACCAAACCTAGATTCTCATGTGTCATGGGAATTCAACATATGTCTTGTTCACCTAAGAACTACATGTTACTCATCTTAGGCTACTCAAGTCCAATATTAACTCGTCCCACTTAACAAGATACCAAGACAAGGCTCATCAGATCCAATAGTGGCCATAAAACAACTAACAAATACAGTTTACATCTTGACATTCCATATCACTTGGCATGTCTTAGAATGCCTTGGCATGTGTTAGCATCCCCTACATTCCTTGGCATGCTTTGACACTCCCTAGAACACACTATAATTTCCTGACATGCCTTGGTAGTTTAGCTTACCTTGGCACTGCCTAACATGTAACCTTTTCACTCCCTCCTTAACACACCTATAACTCATTAACACTCCCTATCACACACTCTTATTTGTTCATTTCCATGCTTTTTGACCTAGTGCTTCGTTGTGTTTCCTTGACACTCCCTAAAACACATTGACACACCCTAGCACCTGGCACATCTTGGCATTCCACCATAGCACTCTAGCATTCCTTGGCACTACCTAACATACCTTGTCACTCTCTCCTTATCACACCTAGAGCTTGTTGACATTCCCGATCAAAAACTCTTATTCATTCATTTCCATGCATTTTGACCCAGCGTTCCCTTGCATTTCCTTAGCACTGCTTAACACTTCTTGGCACATGTTGGTACACCCTAGCACCTAGGATATCTTGGCATGTCGCCCTGGCCTCTAACATGCCTTAACACTGCCTAGCCTACCTTTTCACTCCCTCCTTAGCATAGCTGGAAATCACTGACACTTCCAATCAGACTCGTATTTGTTTGTTTCCATGCATTTTGACGTAGTGATCCCTTGTGTTTCCCTGGAACTCCCAACTAACACTTCCTTACATGTGTTGGCACATATTAGTTGAATGTCACCCTATCACTCTAACATATCTTAGCACTTCCAAGCATGCATTGTCACTCCTTCTTAGCACACTTTGAACTCGCTGACACTCCCTACCACACACTCTTATTCATTCATTTCCATGCATTATGACCTAGTTCACCCTTGTTTTTCCCTAACACTCCCTAAGACTCCTTGGCACATCTTAGCATGATTTCCTAGAACTCTATCATGCCTTAACACTACCTATCATACCTCATCACTCCATCCTCAACACACATAGAACTTGCTAACACTCCCTATCACACACTCTTATTCATTCATTTCCATGGAATTGAATTAGCCCTCACTTATGTTTCCCTGGCACTCCCTAGCATGCATTGGTGCCACACCCTAGCACCTAGCACATCTTAGCATGCCTTAGAACTTGGCATGTCTTGGAATTCCTAACATATCTTGGAAATTTCTAGAATGTCTTAGAACTTCTTGACATTCCCTGCACACCTTGGCACTCCCTAATTGTCATGCCCTCATACATAACCTTACTTTTTTACGACTTGGGAACCAAACCAAGTCATTAAAAAATTAGTATTGTGCCTAGTCCAAAGTATCCCTTTGTCTAAAACTGTTTTGTCCATCCCCTTATCAGAATCATAGGCCTACCTCCTACAATTCATATTATGAAATTCTCCTAACACACTTTGTCCATGGGACACCTACAATTCACTGACACTCCTTGGAAGACACTCTTATTCATTCGTTTCCATGCACTTTGACTTAGTTATCCCTTGTGATGCCCTAACACTCACCAACACTCCTCGACATGCATTGACACTCTGTGGCATGTGTTAGCATGCATTTTCATTCCTTGGAATGCCCGGACACTCAACAATCATGCCCTCATAACTACCCTTATTTTTTTTAGAATTGGGAACCCAACCAAGTCCTGCCTCAAATATAATAGCTTGACCAAGTTATATTTACTACAACTAGACTATGCCTTGTTCACCTAAGAATGGCCTATAACTCATCTTAGGCTACTGAGCAACATAGTTTACATCTTGACATGCCATAACACCTGGCACGTCTAACAATCCCTCGGAAATATGTGGCACGTGTTAGAATCCCCTGCATTCCTTGGCATGCTTTGGCACTCCATATCACACCTTACAACTCCCTGACATGCCCTGACACTCTAGCATGCCTCGGTACTTCCTAACATATAAACTTGTCATATCCTCCATAACACACTTGGAACTCACTGACACTCCCTATCACACACTCTTATATGTTCATTTCCATGCATTTTGAACTAGTTATCCCTTGTGTTTCCATGGAGCTCCCTAGCACTCCCTAGCACACATTGGCACACCCTGGCACTTGGCACATCTTGGCATCTCGCCCTGGCACTCTAACATTCATTGGCACTACATACCATACCTTCTCACTCCCTCCTTAACACACCTAGAACTTGTTGACAATCCTTGTCACACACTCTTATTCATTCATTTCCATGCATTTGAAACTAGTGCTCCCTTGTTTTTCCCTAGAACTCCATAACACTCCCTGGCATGCATTGGCACACCCCAGCACTTGAAACATCTTGGCATGTTGCCCCAGCCTCTATCATTCTTTAGCACTTCCCAACATACCTTGTCACTCCATCCCTAGAACAATGGGAACTCACTGAAACTTCATGTCACAAACTCTTAATCGTTCATTTGCATTCATTCTTTTAACCTGGTGCTCCCTTGTGTTTCCCTAGTACTGCCTAACACTTCCTAGCATGTGTTAGCACACCCTAGTACCTGGCACATCTTGGTCGCATGCCGCTGTAGCACACTAGCATGACTTAGCGCTACATAGCATACCATGTCACTCCCTCCTTATCACACCTGGAACTCACTGAGACTTCCTATCACACACTCTTATTCATTCATTTCCATGCATTTTGACCTAGTTTTCCCTTGTGTTTCCTTGGAACTCGCTAACACTCAACACACATTGGCACACCTTGGCACTTGACACATCTTGGTATGCTTCCCTAACACTCTAGCATGCCTTGGAACTATTTAGCATATCTTGTCACTCCCTCCTTAACAAACCTGGAACTCATTTCCACTTCATATCCATCAATTTCAAACTATTTCTCCCTTGTTTTTTGTTGACACCTGGCTCTAACGTTCCCTGGCATGTGTTCACGCTACGCCTTGGCACTTGGCACATCTTGGAATGCCTTAGCACTTGGCATGCCTAACATGCCTTGGAATTTGCTAGCATGTGTTAGTACTTACTGGCTTTCCCTAACACACCTTGGCACCCTATAATTGTCATGCCCTCGTAGATAACCCTAATTTTTTTGTGGTTTGAGAACCCAATCAAGGCATTGGAAAAATAGTGGTGTGCCCAACCTAAAGTCTCCATTTCTTTGAAACTTCATTCTCTAGCCCCTTAAACTAACCATAGGCCTACCTCCTACAATTTTGATTATGAACATCTCCTAGGACACTTCATCCTTAGGACACCTATAATTCACTCACACTCCTTGGCACACACTCTTATTTGTTCATTTCCATGCATTTTGATCTAGTTTTCCCTTATGATTCCTTGGCACTCCCTAACATTCCTCGGTATGCATTGACACTATTTGGCATGTGTTAGCATGCCTTTTCATTCCTCGGCATGTTTTGGCAATCCTTATCTATCATGCCCTCACAGCTACCCTTACTTTTTTGGGGGCTTGGGAATGTAACCAATTCCTTCCTTGACTACAACAACTTCACCAAGTTACAATTACTACAACTAGACTATGCCTTATTCACCTAGTACTAACTATAACTCATCTTAGGCTACTCATGTCCAATCTCAACTTATTCCACTTAACAAGTTATAAGTTATCAGGTCAAGGCTCACGTCCAGCCATGGCCATAAAATAAATAAGAAACATAGTTTACATCTTGACATGCCATAGCACCTTGCACATCTAACAATCCCTTGGCACTATGTGGCACATGTTAACACCCCCTACATTCCTTGGCATGCTTTGGCGCTCCTGAACACACCCTACCACTCCATGACATGCCCTAGCACTCTAGCATGCCTTGGCACTACCTAGAATATAAACTTTTCACTTTGTCCCTAGTAGTGGGCCCCAGTATTGCAGCAATAATGATGCAACTCCTGGAACTCCCTTCTTTAATTTTATCAACCCGGTAGTTCGTAACAAACTTGGAAGCGACGATGCTGTATGCACAAGTATTAGCTCTTGCCGTGGCTGTCACTTGATCAGCTGGCACAAGTCCGCTAGGAGCTTAGGCCAACTTCTATGAGCTCTTAGAAGAAGCTTTTTAACTGATGGATGAAAGCTAACTCAAAGGAGGCTAATCTACTTGCAGAAAGAAACTGAAAGCGAAAAGGAAATGCAAACCCTAGTTTTACCGACTAACCCTACTGGTGCAAGAAAAATGATGAAAGCTACAGAAAGGAATGCCATTGACTCTTAGGAAGGTAAAATGCATGTGACTGAGCTACTTCTAAGGTGAAATCTGAAAAGAAACATCTTTTTGTATTTTTGAGTAAGTTGGCAGAATTATTGTGCATGTGCTTTAACTGTTTTTGACTGTGCAGAGGTGGATTGGTGAAAGGAAATGCTTGCAGGAGGTTGGGAAGGTTAGAAGAGGGCCTAAGGGGTCCCTATCACCCTTCCAGAGAGTTTCACAGTGATCAGATCTCAAGAAACCGCTTTCGTGAGCTTCTACAGGAAGTCTGCAGGGGTTCTACAAGATGTTCTCTAATTTCTACAGGATGTTCCGAAAAGAGGATTTTGGAGGGTTGATGGAGGAAAAATTGTGGGAAAGTGGAAATGGAGGTTTGATAATGATGTTAATGGGTCTAGGACCTGGTGAATGGGGTTAAGGAGCAATTGGATTTGTTCGAGCATGGAGGAAGCGATGATGCACAAGAATGTAGAAATTAGGGCAAGCTGGGAAAAGTATGGCAAATGAAGGGTAGGAATCATAGATTAAGGGTTGGAGCAGATTATCTGATGGAGGAAAGGTAGATAGAGAGGTAATACAAGTGCTCTGCAAGTTATTTCTCAAACTGAACAAACAAAGACTCAGAAAATCAAGGACCTAGCTATTTTAACCTAATCTGACCCAAATAACAGCAAAGAAAATGAACAACAGTTTATTTGCAATGAAATCCTATGAAATAGCTATGCAAACTAAGTAATCATGAACCTGAGCATGTAACCACAACTGGTATCAACTTCTACAAATGAGAAGCTAACACTAATAATTGCATGATGAAGCAAACACAGTGTTTTTGGTGGCAGCAAGGACACCTTGGTCCTAGCTCATGGTCCCACTAAGGGAGAGGTGATATTAGAGGTGGTTGATAGCCTTTTTCTGAAGATCTTCTCTGTTATTAACCTATCAAATCAATCTGAACATGAAAATCCTTTTTTAATCATCAAAAACAACCTAAATAACAAAACAAGATTTAAATCTAAATAGCAGATTTTATTCTAAGAATGCAACAAAAACACATAAATGTAAACAAAGGAGGTACTGCGCACTTGGGTTGGGCCCAACCCCAAGAGCTACAGCCTCCTAAGGAAGATTAGCGCTGGTGTAAAGCTGGATTCATCTTTATTGCTCAAGAAATGTTACATTCCAAAAATTGTCCACAAGAAAAAGCTTGAAAATGTGCTGAAATGCAGAGCTAACCTACTGCCTAAGAAAATGACTAAAATCGAACTACAAACTAGCTAACTTCTGCCTACAAAGTGACTAACTGAAATGAGGCCCTAAGCCTTCTTATTTATACAAATTGAAGACCCCAACAGCCCTCCTAAACTTTAGGAACTCAACTCCCAAAACTTGTAGTTAACATCACCTTTACTAGCCCTTGCTCGGCTACCCTTGTGATAATTGATTTGGTGGCCCTTGAACTCCGAGATGATGGTGGAGAATTCGAGGTAAGGGCCCATAAATGAAGGGGACACCTTCCTACAAATCATCTCCCTTGTTCTTCCTTGAATTTGGCTGCCAAGTTCTCATTAAAACCTTTGATTTTGTCTCAAAATTGACCAAAAAATTGCACAAAGCACCCATTAGACTTGTTGGCATAATGACTAACCCAATTCACTCTACTAGCATAAATATAATAAAAAGCATGCAATAAACTAATGAGAATGGTGGATTAAGTTGAATTAGGAGGCTGAATGAGCCCATATAATTATCTATTTTTGGGGCTCATCATCACCCCCTACTGAAAGTGTTGCTCATCCTCTGAGCAACTAATCTATCTCTTCATCTTTGATGGCCCTGGTGGCTTCCCTGTCATGCCAAGCTTTTGAAGTGATGTCCTCTTCTCGGTCATGAAACCATGCTTCTCTTTCTACTTCTTCCCACTGCCTATGCTCCTTTTCTTGTAGCAGTTTTGTTAGCGCCTCAACCTCAGCCTGCAGCTTGTCCTCTCTTTGTTGTTCATCAGATGTTTCCTTGTCTTTCCTTTTTCCTGTGATTGTTTGGCCACCTTTTCCTCCAATTTCTCGGTCTCTCCTAGCTTAGCCTGAGTTTCCTGTAGAGAATTCTCAGCTTCCTGTAGAGAGGTCTTTGTGTCCATCATTCTAATCCTTTCTCTCCAGGTGGACGTTTTCGGGCTTCCCCATTCATAGGTGATGGATGCCTTTGAAGGAGACCTTTCCTTTTGTTTAGTTGGGCTGTCCACAATCATAATTGGCTCTTTTGACTGTGGCTGGGGTCTACCAGTTTTTATCCGCATGCTCCTTCTTGCCTTCAAATACATGGAAGGCTCCCTTTTTCACTTCCCTTTTTGCTTTGGAGATGTGCTTAAGGTAGCCAACACAGCTGCTGCCTCCCTGGCCACAATTTCAGGTGATTTCTCTTTTTGCTGTTATGTTTTCATGCTTCCTATAGAAACTGTTTTCATGCTTCTTGTAGAAAATGTTTCGGTCTACTGTCACTGATATCTCATGGTGTGTCTCTTCCTCCTTTTTTCCTCTTATTTTGTCTTCTTTGCCTCTGTTAGCTTGCTTCCTCATGCTCTGTTTTGGATTTCTTCTCATCTTGTTTAGTTTCTGCCTTCTCTGCTTTAGTCTTTTTCTTTTCCGTTCTGGATCTTCCTTCTCATCTTCTGTTTTTATTTCCTCCTTTGTTTCAAGTTCTTATTTCTCCATTTTGGTCTTTTCCTCTTTTTCTATTTCCTCCTCATCTTCCCCTGCCATATTTCTAAAAATCTCCCTATCATGATGTGTGGTAACTGCTGGAAATGTTCAGGTGAGGAGGGAGGAAACAAACTTTCGAAATCGGAAATAGAGAAATGGCTAAGGTTTGTCTTTCTAGAGTCAGGAATTTCACATGTTCTTCTTTTTCACAACATCAATTTGCCATTTTTTCTTCGAACTGTTTCCAACTTGAATTTGCTTCTCGGTTTTTGAGAAAAATCAATACCTTTGACAGAACAAAGAATATTTATAACACAAGGTTTTCCTTCAGAGAGTGGACAGTCTTGCAAATTTAGTTTCTCATAGGTTGGCTTCTATGGTTGCATCCTTTTTCAAAAGAATGTGAGAAAGAAAAAGGCATATTTTGGATGCAGAGCAAGAAAATGGAGAGACCGTGTATAACCCAAAGAAGGGAAAAAAAACACAGGCAGTCTTTTAAGCTTCACTTTCCTTTCTTTCAACCCAATATTGTGTTTTTAATCCTCCACCTTATATAAATATATCATATGAAGAGCAGTTTCCTGAGCCTACCTCTTTTTCAAGCTCCAAATTCGACGTGGAAAAGTCCAGGCTTCCCTGCTCTGGAAGGTTGTGTCGTACTTCCTGTAGAAGACCCCCCCGGTTCCTGTAGAACACCACTGCGCCTCTGAGCGAGCCCGATACGCAACAGAATCTCGAAGACAGGTAGAAAACCCGGTGGAGGACGACTAGTTAAGCATTTTGTGGAAGCGGAGGACGCATACTTCAGTTGAGGATGTTGCAAGTGCAAATGAACAGTAGGTGGTGTGAGTTTCAACCGAGCATTTTTTTAATTGCGGCATGATTCATGGTGAGGTGGAAAAAATGTGCGCTGGCCCATGCAAACGACAGTGCTATCATGAAACATCATGTTTCCTACCTGTGATCACTCCCATCAATTACGTTGAAGGTTAAACAGTCACCACTACCTGTTTCCAGATTTCCTCCTGAGATGGCTGAGCACACGTGTCGTATTCACCCACCAAGCACTATTGAACTGGATGAGGGTGGCCAATTGGCTGGCCACCAATTTTTTTAACCACAACCATTTCATTGTTCACGCAGTTTTCAAATTACATTCATGCAATCAGAGGAACGAGTTTAGTCACGTACCTATAAGTTGAGCGTGGTTGTTGTGAGGTGCTGTGGCCTTTCATTTGCTACATGCATTTGTTTCTATGGTTGCATGATGGCTTGGTTTCTGATTCTTGATTGTTTTCCTTATGCAAGTGTCCTCTAGCCGGATCTAAGCTGCAGGAATTTGTTTCCACGTTCAAACTTGCATCCTCAAGCTGCTGATGTTGAATTTTTACAAGGCAATGACTTATTTTCTCCATTGCTCTTGAACGATAGACCGGATCAATCTGAAACTTTCTGAGCATGTTCCTATCATCATTATGCATCTTCCATAGCAAAATTATGATCAATGGATGCATAGATTTCGCGAAAACCTGAAAATGGCTGAAGATTACAGCGGTCAATTTCTCAGAAACCGTGCATCGGAATCGGCTGAAACTGCTTTGGCAGGCTACTATCACCCATATGCATCTCCCCATGAAACAGGTTTTGAAATGGATTCACAGATATGAAGAAAACGCAAAAATGGCTGATGGTGATGGAGGTTGATTTCTTGGAAACCGTGCACCAGAATTGGTTGAAATTGCTCGGGCATGTTGCCATCATCCCTATACAACTCCCCGTAAAATGGTTTTGTGAATGGATGCACGGTTTTCACGTGAGGGAAAAAACAAATTTCAGCACTATGTATTTTCGCTTCCAAGCATTCTGCAGTTTTTTGCATGGTAAAAAAAATTGGCTTGGGCTGTGATGCAGGCATGGAAATGATGGAGGAGGTGTTCGAAGATTGTAGGAAGACTTATGAACCCTTGAGGAAGCTATCATGTTCGCCAAACTACCTTTTTGAAAACCATTTCTAGCTTCCTGTAGAAATCCTGTAATTTCTACAGGAACTTCCTGTAGAACACGCATTTTTTAGGAAAGAGGCACAATGAGATGGAAAAAATGATGGAGAAGGGTGAGGGATGGAAACATGGATGCTTGCAGGCCTCATGGACATATTCCTAGTCTTCTGGTCCTCTTCGGAGATCAATTTTGGCTTGTTTGTAGGCTTCCTGTAGAAGACATAGAACTTCCTGTAGAAGGCACAGAACTTCCTCTGTCTTTTTTTTAAGCGATGCTCCTAACTTGCAATGTCCTTCTTGCAACCTACAATTATTCAATGGAAATTAGGTTTATTTTTCTTTTTCTCTTTTCTTCTTGCTTTTTCTCTTCTTTTTTTTAAAACAACTAGGGCGCCTCATGGAGGTTTTCACCCTAATTTCCTACCCTGCCTCCAAGGGACGTTTTCACCCAAGGATCTTATTCTCTTTTCTTTTCTCTTTTTTTCCAACCCATTGACCGCCTCATGGAGGTTTTCAATCAATGAGCCAATCTGAGCCGCCTCTGAGGAGGTTTTCGCCTTAGATTTTTATTTTCTTCTTATTTTCATTTTTTCTTTTTTCCTTTTTTTTCTACCCTACCCTACTTGAAAAACAAAATCATTTTCAAGTATAAGAATACTTCCAATGGAGCCATGTGCACATCGAGATTAGAGACAAAATGATGTGGAGGCTCGAAATGCATGCTTTGACAGGTATCTAGATTTTAGAGACCAAATGATTTGACTTTGAAGGGATCAAACATAGTTGAAGAAGAAAGTACTGCTGCAACTCAGTGACCGTCTGGAACCATGTCTCAATATATCTCTGATATCCTTGGTCCTTTTGTTGATCTGGATGATTCTCCATATCTTCTTCTATCATGACCTTCACATCTTCCTTTTTTTGCTGATCTTTCTCTTGAATACATGGAAGATTTGATGGTAACCATGAGGAAGCACTCTCAATCCTTGATTCTGATGTCTTTTCTTCATCAAGTGCAGCCCATGGTCCTTTGATCTCCTCTTTTTAATCTTCTTTTGCTGGATGTGGTCCTTCAATGCTGTCAATATAATCTCTGTTTTGCAATACTGTTCTTGAGCTATGGTGAAGATCTTTGAGCTCAAGAGGAGTCATTTGGACATGTTGTGCCTCAGCTTTGCAATTGGGTTGAGCTATTTCAATGTGCGGGTTTGGAAATGGTGGTATGGGTAGTTGAGTGGGGGTGTATATTTGAGATGGATGTGGATGGGGTTGTAGTTGGGTAGGTGGTAGAGGCAAAGGAGCGGGAAGAGAGTTGTACTGGGGACTCCACCCCTGATGAGGTGCATTCCACTGAGGTTGTGGCTGAGCATAAGAGTGAAACGAATGAGCAACTGGAGAAGCATGGTATTGAGGAGGATACGACCAAGGAGGGGGTGTGGACCAGGAAGGATGAGCAGGGGGGCCCCAAGAAGGCATGGAAGTGGCTTTATATGGGTTGTAATAGGTCTGAGATGTCGCTTGCATTCCCTGCTGGTAAGGTCTGGGTCCATTTGGCCTCCTTTGGTTCATATGATAGAGTGATTTAGTGACTCCTTTGGCTCTCTGATATGCAGCTTTAAGTCTAGGCAAGGAAGGGCACTGATTCGTAGGATGGTCTTTTTCACAGACAAAAAACACTTCTATGGAGTGCAATGGACATTCATTCCTAGGATGCTTTCTAGTGCACCTGGGAAAAAAAATGGCCAAAACCCTCTTGGCTTTCTCTTGCTTCCTTTGGATCCGCAACGTATCCAGTTGCATGGAAAGAAACTACCTCACCTCGCTCTTGAGATCTTCCATTAGATTCTCACATTCGTTTTTGGATAAGGTACTGCTCCCAACATTTCTGCTTGTAGCCATTTGCTCCAGAGGAATGTTTCTTTCTTCTTCTCCCCTAGAGGTTCTTCAAATATGCCTTGATGTCCACCTAGGGCTTCTTCTTAATCACAGCCATCGAAGAAGAGGGAAGGTTGGCTGTGTGAAGTAGTGGGGGGTGTTTTGCAAATATTTTTCTGACTTATCTCTACTCCTACCAGGCATGAAAGGAAATCTTTTTGGTTGAGTTTTGTATTTTTCTTCTTGTACCTGCAAAACTGAAATAGATTGAGCTGCAACTAACTAAAATCTATCTTGCTGAAATGAAAATGTGGAATTGAAATGAAAGCGGGAAAGGACTAATCTATTTTGCTCAAATGAAATTGCAGGAATGAAATGCTAGTCTACGCTTGTGGAATTGAAATTGCAGAATTGAAATGATAATCTACGCTTGCAGAATTGAAATTACGGAATTGAAATGCTAATCTATGAAAGCAGGAAATGTCTAATCTACTTCTGCGGAAATGAAATTGCAAAATGGAAATGAAATAAACTAATTAGTAGAAGGTGGTAGTAGAAAATAGAAGAAAAGCAGAAATCACCAATACTCTGATGCTTCCCCGACAATGGCGTCAAAAATAATGGTGGGCCCCAGTATTGCAGCAATAATGCTGCAACTCCTGGAACTCCCTTCTTTAATTTTATCAACCCGGTAGTTCGTAACAAACTTGGAAGCGACAGTGCTGTATGCACAAGTACTAGCTCTTGCCGCGGCTGTCACTTGATCAGCTGGCACAAGTCCACTAGGAGCTTAGGCCAACTTCTATGAGCTCTTAGAAAAAGCTTTTTAACTGATGGATGAAAGCTAACTCAAAGGAGGCTAATCTACTTGCAGAAAGAAACTAAAAGCGAAAAGAAAATGCAAACCCTAGTTTTACCGACTAACCCTACTGGTGCAAGGAAAATGATGAAAGCTACAAAAAGGAATGCCATTGACTCTTAGGAAGGTAAAATGCATGTGACTGAGCTACTTCTGAGGTGAAATCTGAAAATAAACATCTTTTTGTATTTTTGAGTAAGTTGGCAGAATTATTGTGCATGTGCTTTAACTGTTTTTGATTGTGTAGAGGTGGATTGGCGAAAGGAAATGCTTGCAAGAGGTTGGGAAGGTTAGAAGAGGGCATAAGGGGTCCCTAGCACCCTTCCAAAGAGTTTCATAGTGGTCGGATCTCAAGAAACCGCTTTCGTGAGCTTCTACAGGAAGTCTGCAGGGGTTCTACAGGATGTTCTGTAATTTCTACAGGATGTTCCGAAAAGAGGATTTTGGAGGGTTGATGGAGGAAAAATGGTGGGAAAGTGGAAATGGAGGTTGGATAATGATGTTAAGGGGCCTAGGACCTGGTGAATGGGGCTAAGGAGCGATTGGATTTTTTCAAGGATGGAGGAAGCAATGATGCACAAGAATGTAGAAATTAGGGCAAGCTGGGAAAAGTATGGCAAATGAAGGGTAGGAATCATGGATTAGGGTTGGAGCAGATTATCTGATGGAGGAAAGGTAGATAGAGAGGTAATATAGGTGCTCCGCAAGTTATTTCTAAAATTGAACAAACAAAGACTCGGAAAATCAAGGACCTAGCTACTTTAACCTAATCTGACCCAAATAACAGCAAAGAAAATGAACAGCAGTTTATTTGCAATGAAATCATGTGAAATAACTATGCAAAATAAGCAATCATGAACCTGAGCATGTAACCACAACTGGTATCAACTTCCACAAATGAGAATCTAACACTAATAATTGCATGATGAAGCAAAGACAATGTTTTTGGTGGCAACAAGGACACCTTGGTCCTAGCTCATGGTCCCACTAAGGGAGAGGTGATATCAGAGGTGCTTGATAGCCTTTTTCTGAAGATCTTCTCTGTTATTAACCTATCAAATCAATCTGAACATGAAAAGCCTTTTTTAATCATCAAAAACAACCTAAATAAAAAAACAAGATTTAAATCTAAATAACAGATTTTATTATAAGAATGCAGCAAAAACACATAAAGGTAAACAAAGGAGGTATTGGGCACTTGGGTTGGGCCCAACCCCAAGAGCTACAGCCTCCTAAAGAAGATTAGCACTAGTGTAAAGCTGGATTCATCTTTATTGCTCAATAAATGTTACATTCCAAAAACTGTCCACAAGAAAAAGCTTGAAAATGTGCTGAAATGCAGAGCTAACCTACTACCTAAGAAAATGACTAAAATCAAACTACAAACTAGCTAACTTCTTCCTACAAATTGACTAACTGAAATGAGGCCCTAAGCCTTCTTATTTATACAAATTGAAGACCCCAACAGCCCTCCTAAACTTTAGGAACTCAGCTGCCAAAACTTGTAGTTAACAGCACCTTTACTAGCCCTTGCTCAGCTGCCCTTGTGATAATCGATTTGGTGGCCCTTGAACTCCGAGATGATGGTGGAGAATTCGAGGTAAGGGCCCATAAATGAAGGGGACACCTTCCTACAAATCCTCTCCCTTGTTCTTCCATGAATTTGGCTGCCAAGTGCTCATTAAAACCTTTGATTTTGTCTCAAAATTGACCAAAAAACTGCACAAAGCACCCATTAGACTTGTTGGCATAATGACTAACCCAATTCACTCTATTAGCATAAATATAATCAAAAACATGCAATAAACTAATGAGAATGGTGGATTAAGTTGAATTAGGAGGCTGAATGAGCCCATATAATTATCCATTTTTGGGGCTCATCACCTAGTACACCCATAACTCACTGACACTCCCTATCACACATTCTTATTTGTTCATTTCCATGGATTTTGAACTAGTTCTCCCTTTTGTTTCCATGACACTTCCTTACACATATTGACACACCCTGACATTTAGGACATCTTGGCATGCCACCCTGACACTCTAGCATTCCTTGGCACTACCTAGCTAGTCCTTAAGAGCAGATAATTTTAGCTTGTAGATTCAATAATCCATGGTGTCAAATGTTCATTGCACATGGAATTGCATGCTCAAGATCTAAAATTTCAAATCTATAATGTTGATCCTTACTCTTGCGATGCCCTTGCAACATTATGGGGATTCTCATCTCTATTATAGCTAGTGCACACGTTCATTTCTAGACACCTACACTTCAACTAATGAAGAATTTTGTTGCAAGAACTTAGAATCACCAATATATGCAACCTTATTAGGCATGTCACATCCCACTTGACAAATGTTTATTGTTACTGCAGGAATATGTTTCACCAGCCTCACTGCCCCAAGGAGAAATGTATGTATGACATTCTCCATAGTACACACTAGAATAGTGTCCATCACATAAGCCATACAAGTCCTATCCAACAGTGCCACCATAGGCTAGATGGGAAGCTTCTTCCCTCAAGCTATGAAGCACTAGCACCAGCACCAACACCATATTCTGAGTGAGCCCTTGAGTTCCTTGTAGCAGGTGTTCCATATCTATGTGGTACTTCCACTGCAAAATATTGAAGTTTTGAGAGGGGAAAATCACAAACCAAATTTTTGGAAACTCTCATGTGACAGGTGGTCCTTAAGAGAAAATAATTTTATCTTGTAGATTCAATAATCCATGGTGTCAAATGTACCTTACACATGGAATTGCACGCTCAAGATCTAAAATTTCAAAGCTATAATGCTAATCCTTGCTCTTGTGATCCCCTGCAATATTTTGGGGGTTCTCATATTTCTTATGGCCAGTGCACATGTTCATTTCTAGACACCTACCCTTCAACTAATGAAGAATTTTGTTGCAAGAACTTAGAATCACCAATGTATGCAACATTATTAGGCATGTCACATTGATCATGGTTTGGGTGTGAGAAAGGACCCTTCCAAGACCTTTTACTTACGTGATGTGTTAAATTGAATATTTAAAATAACATAAATGAATACATTTGCATGTTGTAAAGAAGAGGAACATGACAATCATCAACACATGAAAACATAAGTCATTGATAATGGAGTTCATCCAGGAGGGACTACGTCTCCGAGCCCTAGTGTCAAGATGATGTAGGCCGCTACATTAAGTGTTGACAATAGTGATGATGTACATAAGAGGTGACGTCACTATCATACAAGGAAAATTCCCTCACACAGGAGTGGCTCCAAGAGATGTTCCACTACAAGAACTCTCAGTAAAAAAATGACTCCTATCAGTATGACATAAAACTCATGTATGATGATAATGAGCATCCCGTCAACATGGCATAAAAGG
Organism: Pinus tabuliformis; assembly: GCA_031772625.1. Lineage (NCBI taxonomy): Eukaryota > Viridiplantae > Streptophyta > Pinopsida > Pinales > Pinaceae > Pinus > Pinus tabuliformis. Next base: position 259,211,618 of record CM062809.1, on the reverse strand, counting down.
GATCTCAATGAAAACATACATGGTGACAACATGAGTATCCAATCAACATGATGACAAAGGGGTCTCAAACATGGAGAGTCATGACAACAAGTACATCACACATATGATTCCACACCACATCAAACAGGAATCATGAAAACGAGTAAGAAATAAGATCCCACATCAAACATCAAACAGGGATTTGTGTAGCACAATGCATAGCAAAAGAAGTACATGAACATACTGCATATACCTCACATTTAGGTCCATCTGAAGAAAAGGATGTCAAACTATGAAGTTTCTCGGGCCATCGATCTCACGGCATCAAATCGCATGGAAATGACTGCTCGCTCATGAACGCTGACACCTACACTCCACTTTGAAAAGTGGCCAAAAAATGAAATGAGAAAATGTAAAATATGAACACACCATCAGATTTGTGGCATCGAATAGTACAAAATCGACTGTCAAATTTCTGAATTCTGAGAAAATGAAAATCTGGGGCTCAAGGAATCTTTTAGATCCCCCCTAGATTCCTCAAAGATTCCCTCCTCTAGGTCCTTTGCAAATCGGTTGCTCAGATAAGGAAACTGACTGCGCCATCGGGTTCGTGTCGCTAAGAGGTGTAAGATCGACATAAAGTTTTCCCAATTTGGACACTGCAAAAATTTCGCCCTCTTGGAAATTTCGCTCAATCATGGTTCCACCTGCAAATAAATTAATTAAAAAAATCTACCTCGATTTCTGTACTACGTCCTTGTTCCTCCATGCCTGGGTGCACTGATGAAATGATGAGTTTATATGAAAAAAAAAGCTGGCAGAATTCACAAGGACTCCGTTAGGCAGAGTGGTTACGGATCCATTTATTATGGTGGAGGTAGGGCGGTCAAACCCTGCCTCCTCTGCTCCTACTTATTTCTACTGGCTATTGTAGGTTGGGTCCGCACCCCAAGGGCCGACCCACGTTGGCGGTCTTCATTTAGTGTTGGTGGTTGGGTCCGCATCGTAAGGGCCAGCTCGCCACCTTAATTCTTTGATTAGTTACGGTGGCCTGTGGAATGGGGGGAGGGGCCAGGGGTAGTGGCCTGCCCCTCCACTAATTACTATATGGATAAGGTTTGGGGTGGCAGGGTTGGTGGCCCACCACCCTTTTTTTTATAATTTTTTTGTTATTAACAATAAAATGGTCATTTGTTAAAATCCCAATTTTAGGCCGAAGGGGACATTTTAACTAGGTGACAATTTCGCCCAGAATCTGGCCGGAGTTGGCCAGCTTCCGTCGGCCAGAAAAAGTCCAAATTGTGTTTCTTTTAATCCTATCCAGTGAGCAAAAGTCAACCAAACTTTGACTGCCTCTATCTTCCTCATATGGACTCGGATTGACGAACCATTCGCACCACCACAATCATGACGACGAGATCCTTAACATGAACCTAGTTCAAGCATAATACAAACACTTTGATTTTTTACCCTTCCTATGTCCTCTAAGACTTCTACCTATGTCTGGAGGCCCCTGGATCAATCCTCCCCACTGAGGAGCTTTTGGCCCTCCAAAAGCATGAAAAATAATCTGCAACTTCTTTGTACCTTGTCTGCATCACAAGCATCCTGAAAAGTCTCGCTTCCATCTCCTTCACCTTTGTTCTTCAGAGCCTTAAGCGATGAGCCAACACTTGCAACCTGTAGTACATTGTTTTGAAAATTACATGCTTGACTTTCATGACCAACTAATGACCCAAGCATCCCATACTTTCCACGAGTTTATAACATGTACTCTGTGGTCAAGTTTACATCGAAATGGAAATAATACCCCAACTACGAAAACAAGGCCAACATATCATTGTTGCTCCAGGAAGTGATGGAAAACACTTCATCACTTCAACACATGATTTACAAAGATAAGGCAAAACACTATTTTTGTTTTCACAAGTCATGGAAACATGACATAACTTTCCCAGTTTATCATGCTACTCAAAATAAGACCAGACATCATTGTTGCTTAACAAGTGATGGAAAACGAATCATCACTTTTACATTTTAAAATGCAACAAATGATTTACAAAAGCACAACCATGACAAGCTAATATATCTAGAAGCCATTTTTCACTTATCAATGTGAATGGATCACCTCCTTGTGGTGGTTTTGCTTTTCGAACAATTGTTTCATTTGGTTCATGCACCGACACTTTGTCATTAAGGCGATGCTCTGGATGGAGCCTCCAACAAGTGGCTCTTTAATGGCAACCTTTGTTGCAATGACTGCAATACATCTTCTTCCTACATATTTACTTAACATGTTTCTTTGCCTGCTATTGAGAGGGTCTTTCACGCCTCATCCTTTTGTGTGCTTCCATTCTTTTTCAACTCTTAGAAAATGTATGGTTATGTAATCCACGAAAGGTACATGTTTTTCAATTCCATGATTTACGTTCTGTTATCACTCAGAATTTTCTCTAGAAGTTATAAGAAGAAAGAAAATGACCAAGGTAACCACAAACCAACTTTTAGGCTTAGGCTCTAGCCAACCTAAATCCAGGGAGGGATCTCTCTATATGATCTAGCTTTGTTTTGCTAGGATATTAGGCTAGTTCTGAAAGGTTCAGGGGTTTTTTTATTTGTATTGAAGATTGGGTGGTGGAGTTCTTTAAATAGATGGATAGAATGATTTCTCTAGACCATTGGGCATATGGAGACAAAAGAAGAGCAGAAGAACTGGATCAACTCACTAAAGGAAATGTTCAAAGGTCAAGATAGCAGAGTAGAATGTAGGTCTTTAGGCCATAGGGATGGAAAAGGTTTTAACCAGGGTGAGAGAGCAATTAAGAATTCTCAGATCGGGATTGAAACGAGGAACAGGGGGGTAATCGGAAACAAAAGGAAATTAAGAATCATTTGCTATATATTAAAAGAAACAACCTAAACTAAGGAGAAACTAAGAATTCCTTAACTTAGATTATTTGTAGAAAACATATTTTTTCCTAACTGTTATAGTAGAGTGTAATTAAAAAAATTCTGATATAATACTTCCAGTTATGGCATCCAGATTTAGATCAACAATATGAAAACTTAAAGAGATAATAACAACGTGAGAAAATACTTGTCTACACTTCGCTCTGCACATGAATCCTTTGAAATATCTTGTCATTATTCATCAATCCAACTTGTTGGCTCAGTCGATGATCTAATCGCTTTTACAGTCTTTCAATCAAGATGTCTATAGAAATGTCTAAGAATCCACCCTACATACTTCAAATTGTGAAGTATTTATACTAAGGTGTTGTTATAAATATCTCAAACTAATTTGAGATTTATTATGGTATTGTTGGCTGTTATGGTTTATTTCTATCTCTTTATGCTCTTGATGTTTGAATCATTTACGCTGGAGGTTATATTCACTTATGTCTTTCATCTGATACTCTCTATCACTGATACTCTTTAACTCTGATGACCTGTCTTTATCCTTTCTGTGTTTCTTCATTTCACTATTACAATTGACCTTTTAATGTGTGTTTCAACAGTAAATTCTTATGCTTTTTATGTGTCTCAACAATCAGAAGTGGATATCGATCAAGTTTCAGTGTGTTTTATTCATCTGCATCTCTGGTCTAGTTGCTTTGTTCTAAACTTTCACTGCTTTGTTCCTTGTCTTCTTCTCGGCTCTATGTATGATCGTCTTCATTTTTTCTCTTCATATATCGGTCTTCTTCATTTGAATTTGTGCTTTTAACAGGTTTCTAGGCTGAGTCTTGGAGTAAACAGGTTCTTTGACCAGTAACATAACTGTTTATCCAAGCTCTGATCTTAGTCTGATAACCTGAAAAAATTCAACAATATTTAAGAAAACACAGGTCTGCAAGAAGGCCACTTGATAACTCTCTTGCACGGGAATGCTTGGGAAAGGTCTCGGGGTAGTGTTTTGGACATAATTGGAGGGGAAATCGCATTGTAGAGGCTTATGGTGGTGATGAATGGTTTCATAAGTTTACACTGTAAAACGAGCAGAAGGCGAGAAAACCTGGGTTCTTGGGGTTTAAATCTTTAACGGGCGGATTTTCAAAAATGGCGCGAGGTTTCATATTAACAGAGGATGGGCAGTTTATCAAAACAGCAAGGAAGCGGTTTTGAGGAGTCGTCGCACCGCTTTTAGGCGTGGCCGGTTTTAGAGAGGGGTCACCCAATCAGTGTTAGAGTGTGACACGTAGCCATCGGGGGTCGTGGGGAAAACCGCCTTATCGGGTGGTTAAAGGAAGTCCATTGGGCCTGACCGATATGGCTTTGGGCCGTTGGATCTGCGGGATTGTGATCAGACAGTAGTCGGGTGGGAGAGTTGTGCGAGGGGGAATTAAATGGAGTTGAGGGGGGGACAGGGTTTTAATCGAGCCGGTATGGGATTACTTTAGGCTTTAATCGCAAGTTAAAGTGATCAGGTCAAGCCTTAATGAGGGATTAGGGAGTCGGGTGAAGCTGATGCGAGATTAGCTTTGTTTACCAGGGTTAGGTAGACTAAGTAGAGTTATAGCAGGATAAGGGGTAGTTTATATTAGTTTTTTATTAAAACTAATGGGTTGGGGTATTTTATATAGGGATTTAGTTTAATACGGGCAAAGGGTTAATATCAAGGTTATATAATAATGTTATTTAATTAATATGAAAAGAGCGGAAAGGGGTTTTTCCTAAGTAAAAAGGGTAAAAGCATGCAATTGCGCATTTAGACTTAAACTTAGGATTAAAGGCCTTTTGTGGGTTTTTTTATGCCGAAAGTGTTTTACATGGAGGGGTATTATTTTTCCTTAGGTAAATAGAGATTCAACCTTAGGAAAGGGCTTTACATGGGGGTTTTATTACTTTTCCTAGGTAAATGGAGTTCAACCTTAGGAAAGGGGTTTTCTTAGGGTAATGAGGGGAAATGGTTTTTATGAAGGGGGAATGTGTTTATGAAGGGGAAATGTGTTTATGAGGGGGATTCTAGTACTTGCATCCATAATTCATTAAGCCGAGGGTTTGATCCCTCCAAAAGTCAGAGAAATTCTCTAAGCCTCTTTGACTTGTAGGGTTAAAAGTACTTAGAACATAATCGTTGATAGGAAATTAGTAAGTAAAGGGGAAAAGTAAATGAGGGGGGTGTTAATCATATGAACTTGTAAATCTTTGCCTTTGCCTTCATAGTTGACCATACATGTTGAAAGATGTATCTAAGCATGATGCATGTTCTTTTATCTAAGTATCTTTGTAGTTGATCAACCTTTCTTCTACTTATCCATTTCTTACCTCTAACATATTGTCTTCATTTCTTAGGGTGCATTAGGCTAGAAAACCCTTATTCATCTATTTTTCTTTTGGAAAGTAATCTATATAATTCTAATCTTATATCATCCAAGGGATTAGATTAATCTTATGAGCTGTTTTTATTTTCTCTACCTAACTATGACCTGCCAAGATTAAACTGTTTGGTCAGATTTTATTCTCTAATCTATAAACATTAAATTCAAATCATGGAATAACCAAGATTAAATAGTTTAATTACCATGGATTGTGGCATGAATAACAAGTTGCACACGATCATTATTATGCATAAAAGTAAATAGTAGTGGCATTTTTACTAGCACATTTTCGTGGTCTTTTGTTTCTGGGGTTCATACATTTTCATTTTCTTTAACATTCTCTTATTCTTTTTGTCCTTTGATTTATCTTTTAGGAAATACCCTCTTTACATTTTTTTTGCTTTTTATAATATGGAAAACATTTGCAGAAACCAAAGGTATGTACAATATTACAAGGCTTAACCTTAGTCATTCAAAATTATGACTCCTATTGGTATAGGAACCTAACACATTCATCATTAACAACATTATTATAATCGAAATGAACATTCGAATGTCAAGAGTGGTTATACCTTTCCTTGCCGTCTCTGGTGTAACTATGGCAATGAGAGCTTGCCTCGGCTCTTTCCCTATAATGGGCACTACCATGGGATGATGGGGACATGTTCCCATCATTCTCTACCCTCGACAATTTTGACGATGTCTTGGAAGATTATGACACCTTTGAGCATTCTCCCTCGGTGTTTCTCAAGCCTGCAAGTTAAGGTCTCTGCACAACCTCCAATAGTTGAGTTATGCCTTAGCTATTAACACCAAGTTCTTCTTCCTTATCGTGCTTCATCCTGGTGAGGAGCCTCATGTTTGTCCCTGCAATTGGGATCTCCAAATCTCCAACATAAATCATACTATGTAATGACGAAACCGAAATGAAATAAACATCTTTTACCTCCTTTGTCAATTTGGAAAGAACTAATGAGGGCTTCTCATCATCTGTTGGTGGTGTTTCGCTTGTTGTCTCGGTGCATTCCCCAACTTCTTTTCTCACATACCCACGTCCTACCTGATGGGGTAATTCTTCTACTTTGACGGGGTTTACAATGCCTTGGTCATTAACTCCCAAGAATTTTCCTTCATACCCCATTTTCTTCAACAATTTGGAGGCAATTCCTATGGTCTAATTTTCAAAAATAACGAAATCATCATTAGGAAACATACATGAAGATGGAGAACTACCTTTTACCTCACATGGATCACGCTGCAGCTTTTCCAATGCCTCGTCCTTTTCTTGTAGCTGTCGTAGCAAAATATGTTTCTCCTCTTTCTCTTCATGTAGAAGCATCTTCAATTCAGCGTTCTCTCTTTGAAGATTTTGGTTGTTGTGCTTCAGTTCTTCCAGGGCCTCTTCCATGGCTTGCAACTGAAGTTGCAATCACTCCTTTTCTTTTGTCTCTTTCTATAGAGTTTCATACATTATCTCTACCCTTTGGGAAATTTTGAGCATGGTATTGTACATCTCTTTTTCATCCTCTGTCACTACACATTCCATTGTTCACGCCTGCAATTCACATCCACGCAACGACCTCTCTGATACCACTTGATCCAGGTCTAGGTGTGACAAATGACCCTTCCAAGACCTTTTACTTTCGTGATGTGTTAAATTTCATTTTTAAAAGAACATAAATGAATACATCTACATGTTGTAAACAAGAGGAACATGATAATCATCAGCACATGAAAACATAAGTTGTTAATAACGGAGTTCGTCTAGGAGGGACTACGTCTCCGGGCCCTGATGTCAAGATGGTGTAGGCCGCTACATTAAGTGCTGTCAATAGTGATGATGTACATAACAGGTGACATCGCTATCATATAAGGAAAATTCCCTCACGCAGGAATGACCTTAAGAGATGTTCCACTACAGGAACTCTCAATAAAAAAAATGACTCCTATTAGTATGACATAAAACATGTATGATGATAATGAGCATCCCGCCAACATGGCATAGAAAGGATCTCAATGCAAACATACATGGCGATAACATGAGTATCCCATCAACATGACAACAAAGGGGTCTCAAACATGACGAATCATGAAAACAAGTACATCACACATATGATTCCACACCACATCAAGCAGGAATCATGAAAACGAGTAAGAAACAAGATCCCACATCAAACATCAAACAGGGATCTATGTAGCACAATTCATAGCGAAATAAGTACATGAACATACTTCATATACCTCACATTCAGGGCTATCTGAAGAAAAGGATGTCAAACTACTAAGGCTGTTTGGACCATCGATCTCATGGCATCAAATCGCATGAAAATGATTGCTCGCTCATGAATTCTGACACCTACACTCCAGTTTGAAAAGTGGCCGAAAAATGAAATGAGAAAATGTAAAATCTAAACACACCATCAGATTTGTGGTGTCGAATAGTGCAAAATCGACTGTCAAATTTCTAAATTCTAAGAAAATGAAAATCTGGGGCTCAAGGAATCTTTTAGATTCCCCTAGATTCCTCAAGGATTCCCTCCTCCAGATCCTCTGCAAATTGGCTGCTCAGATCAGGAAACTAACTGTACCATTGGGTTTGTGTCACTGAGAGGTGTAAGATCAACATAAAGTTTGTCCATTTTGGACACTGCAAAAATTTCGCCCTCTTGGAAATTTCACTCAATCATGGTTCCACCTACAAATAAATTAATTAAAAAAAATACACCTCGATTTCCATGCCACATCCTTGTTCCTCCATGCTTGGGTGCACTGATGAAATGACGAGTTTATATAAAGAAAGAAGCTGGTGGACTTCACAAGGACTTCGTTGGGCGAAGTGGTTATCGATCCATTTATTATGGAGGTCAGGCAGTCAAACCTTGCCTCCTTTTTTTACATTAAAAAAAAAAATAAATGGGAAGGGAGCTTAGGCTAGGCCATCCCACCTCACCTGTCCCCTGCTACTACTCATTTATGTGGGCGGTTGTAGGCTGGGTCCGCGCGCCAAGGGCTGGCCCACGTTGGCGGTCTTCATTTAGTGTTGGTGCTTGAGTCTGTTCCCCAAGGGCCAGCCCGCCACCTTAATTATGCGCTTAGTTACAGTTCAATGGAATGGGGGGAGGGTTCAGGGGCAGTGGCCCGCCCATCCATTAATTACTATATGGATAAGATTTGGTGTGGCGAGGTTGGTGGCCCGCCACCTTTTTTTTTTATTAACAACAAAATGGTCATTTGTTAAAATCCCAATTTTAGGCCGAAGGGGACATTTTAACTAGGCAACAATTTCACTCGAAATCTGGCTGCAGTTGGCCAGATTCCGTCCACCGGAAAAAGTCCAAATTGTGCGTCTTTTAATCCTGTCCTCTAAGCAAAAGTCAACCAAACTTTCACTACCTCTATCTTCCTCATCTGGACTCGGATTGACGAACCGTTCAAACCACCACGATCATGATGATGAGATCTTTAACATGAACCTAGTTCGAGTATAATACAAAAATTTTATTTTTGACCCTTCCTGAGTCCTCTGGGACTTCTTGCTGTGTCTAGAGCCACCTGGGTCACACATCCCACTTGAAAAATGTTTATTGTTACTATTGTAATGTGTTCCACCATCTTTAATACCCCAAGGAGAAATGCACGTATGACATTCTACATAGCTCACACTAGAATATTGTCCATCACATAAGCCATACAAGTCCTTACCTAACACTGCCACCATAGGCTAGATGAGAAGCTTCTTCCCTCAAACTATGAAGCACTAGCACCAACACCAAAACCAGTACCATATTCTGAATGAGCTCTTGAGTTCCTTGTAGTAGGTGTTCCATATCTATGCAGTACTTCCACTATAGAATATTGAATTTTTGAGAGGGGAAAATCACAAACCAAATTTCTGGAAACTCTCATGTGACAGGTGGTCCTTAAGAGCAGATAATTTTAGCTTGTAGATTCAAGAATCCATGGTTTCAAATGTTCCTTGCATGCTCAAAATCTGAAATTTCAAATCTATAATGTTGATCCTTGCTCTTGTGATCCCTTACGTCATTCTTGAGATTATCATCTCTATTATAGCCAATGCACATGTTCATTTCTAGACACCTACCCTTTAACTAATGAAGAATTTTGTTGCAAGAACTTATGCATGTCACATCCCACTTGAAAAATGTTTATTGTCACTACTGGAATATGTTCCACCAGCTTCACTTCCCCAAGGAGAAATATACGTATGACATTCTCCATAGCTCACACTAGAATAGTGTCCATCACATAAGCCATACAAGTCATATCCAACAGTGCCACCATATGCTAGATGGGAAGCTTCTTCCCTCAAACTGTGAAGCATTAGCATGAGCACCAACACCATATTCTAAGTGAGCTCTTGAGTTCCTTGTAGCAGGTGTTCCATATCTATGCAATACTTCCACTGCATAATTTTGATGTTTTGAGAGGGGAAAATCACAAACCAAATTTTTGGACACTCTCATGTGTCAAGTGATCCTTAAGAGCAGATAATTTTAGCTTGTAGATTCAATAATCCATGGTGTTAAATGTTCCTTGCACATGGAATTTCACACTCAAGATCTGAAATTTCAAATCTATAATGCAATGAGGTACCCAGCATATTAAAGCTTTGAATTGCAAGCATCTCCACAGATTCAAGATCCAACTGTGACCTTGGTACCCAAACAATGACCTTGTCCTCACAAACACTAATTGTTTGTTTCCCATCAAATGTGGGTGCAATCAAGTATACATCTGGTATTCCTAATCCCATAGGGTGCCTTTCAGGATGCCCAAAATGTTCAAACAAATGATGAATAACAGTGCCAAAGCCATAATTAATGATTTTTTAGTCTTATCTAAAGTACCTTAACCCTAAGAGGATCATGCTTGGGATTTGTGTAAAAGGGGATGGATAAAGACTTCTCTTTATTCTGAGTGTCAAGATGGAAACATGCACACTTAACCTTTGTCTTTGTGAGTTGAAGGTCATTCTTGCATATTTTTTCTAACCATTTTGGCATGGCTGCCCAAGCTTAGTAATGGGAGCATTATAGAGAGCTAATTTATATGGAAAACTAGAGTATAACTTCCATAGAAGCATCCCTAGCATCCCTGCATAAATATTTTTTTGGCCAATCTGCACTAAATCCCTAGAAGTGGGAGTTAACCTGATGGATTGTAGTTGCAGAGAAGGGGGATCCCCTCTAGGGTTGTGTGGACTAAGGAGAAAACAAGAGCTGATGATAAGGATAGTTGAGTGCATGAGCAAACTGTGTACTAGAGTGTATTGGACTGAGTGACATAATTGAATAGTTAACCCTTGTGGTGTCATAGCCCCAGCTTAGGGGTGAGCCTGTTGTTGAAATACCTAGAACATAAATTCCTAAGGAGGGGAGGAACAACCTTATTTAGCAGCGAATTCATGGAATTCATTAAACATAAATGTTCTATGATTGTGTGTGTTCTACGTTGTTATCTATTATGTGTAATTTTTGTGTTTAATTCTGCTTTGATGTGCAAATATGGTTATCCATGTTATTAATTGTTATGCATTTATTTGTAAATTGTTAGGCCTGCATGTTGTTCATGTGTAGGGAATAATTTAAGAAAATGGTCTGAGTTTTTGTTGGAAAAATGAATAAGAGCAAGCTGTAAGAAGAAATGAAAAATCAAGGTGTTCAGAGCCAGTTTGTTGAAGTGTGACTGAGCCTTGTGGAGACTGGGTATGTTACAATGCAACAAATCTCTAATACCAAAAAATACATCTCTTGGAGCATGGTGGATTCTAAATGTGAATCCACAAGAATAGAATCAGGACACTAGTAACTTGCACAAGGAAGGGACTGAGCTACCTAAATTCATAAGAATGAAGTTATATGAGCATGAAGAAGAGTGTCCAAGGATATAGGACATGCCCTAACTAAGTGCTACCTTATGAAACTAGACGGAAATATTGTGATGCCTTACAAGATTAAGACCTATAAACCAGTTATATGAACGACTTTAGCACTACATAACTAGCATTAGAACCAAGTGCTACTACGAAATGTATTAATAACAATAAATACGATATTCATGTAATATAATTGTAGTGTACACATGATGAGCATGACTGACTTGAGGTACTGCAAAATACATTATTTTCTTGCAATTTACCCCAAAAAATGATTTATTTACAACCTGGATAGCCAAATCTGATATGCTAGCCATCCTTGCTTATGACAGTAGGGGGCTCTTGCTTGACCACTCTTTGGTTCCTAGATATACAAATCATGTACATCATGATTCATAATGTATATCCAACATTTTACATAAAAAAGAGAGTAATCTATGTGGAAATAACATATAGAATACTAGCATAAATGCATATATGGTTTACACTTCCTTAATATGATCCTTGTTTGAGCGGAGAGTCTAGATATTACCTTGATGGTGACAACTGCAATTTTCTTGAAATTTTACTCTAGGTTAGGTTCTTACATTCTTTCCTCTAGAATTTCTTCTTATGGAGTGGCCCAACATATTTATGTTTGTGTTTTTCAGAACTTTGAGATGCATCTTATTTATGGCCTACGAATTTTCAATCAAATAGTAGTCCTCATCATGCGCTGCCCTAAGCTTGTGCTAGAATTCATTTGTGTTGAACCCTGGCTCTAGCTTCAATTGATTCATCTACGAAGTTCATTTCTTGGTACTTGTAGAGTAACACATAAAGGGAACACTTCAAATAATGTAGCAGGGTCATTCTTCATGGTGAGAATTTGACTGAAGTTGAAATAAAGTCATTTGTTGTCCCTAAGTAGTTAAAACAGAGTCAACTTTGGTTTTTTCTAGAGACAACTATGATTTTTAGCATGCCACTTGATTTGATTGGAAGGCAAAAAAGCCCATAATTGACTAATTATAGTGACTTTGCAGTCTACTTTTGAGAGAAGTAAAGTTCTTACAACTTTATCTTGTTGGAAGTGAAGCCCTTAGAATTGATTGCCATAGAGGAGCAATAACCCTACAATCCAAATTGACTATTGGAGGAAAGGTAGAACCCATGACCTATTGTTGTGGATAACTTGAACCTTCCTAGATAAGTTCATAAAGATTGTTTATTTTTTGCGGACTTTTTCTTTCACTCAACCTATAACATATTGCATCTACTTCATCAATGCTCATCTTCCATATGCTATCCACTTGTGACATTTCCTTTGCAATATTTGGTGCATTTTCTAGGTATAGGTCATTTATAAGTTATAAATGTCTAAAGAGTTTCACTTATAATTGAGTATTAAACTTAACATATTGATTCTCTTATACGTAGCTATTTTTCGCTCCACCTACATTTCATAACTAAGCCATAACCATTAGGTAGGGACCTGTAGCTTCGATGTTGCTTTGCTTGTTTAGTAAAATATTTCCGAGACTTTAATTTATTGAAAGTTGTATAATTTACAATTTATGAAGTTTCAAGGTCTAATTTTTAAAAGTCTAATTCTTTAAAGGGTGCTAGCTCAATGGAAGAGCATCTGCTTTACAAGCAGGAGGTTGGTGGTTCGATTCCATCGTGCCCTGATATCCATATGGAATGATGACGATTAGTTTTTGGTGACGAAGGCTCTTTTGCCCATCACCAATGAGCTTATGGTGACATTTTTCGACCCTCACCAAAATATGAAATGGTGACGGTCAACGAACGACACCATATATACGCATCAATAGTGACGACCATGAAAGGTCCATAACCATAAATCATTGTTGTTGATATGAAATGGTGACGGTCACTGTCCGTCATTATAGTCATTATTCGTGATGGACCTTGAATGTCACCACAACACCTATACTTTTGGTAATGTGGCTTTTGGTGACGGTCAACAAACGTCACCATATATATGCACCAATAGTGATGGCCATGAAAGATCCATCACAATAAATCATTGTAGTTCATATGAAATGGTGATGGTCACTATCCATCATTATAATCAATATTCGTGACGGACCTTGAATGTCACCATAACACCTATACTTTTGGCAACGCCACCTTTGGTGACGTTCAGTTTTTGGTGACCGAGGCTATGATTCATCACCATTGCTCATATGAAATGGTGACGGTTGCTATCTGTCATTATAAATCATTATTGGTGATGGACTTTGAATGTCACCACAACACCTATACTTTTGGCGATGCCATCTTTGGTGACGTTCAATTTTTGGTGACAAAGGCTCTTTTGACTGTCACCAATGAGCTTATGGTGACATTTTTCGTCCCTCACCAATGCCCTTTTTTCTTGTAGTGAATTAAAAAATCTTATGAGAATCACAGAGGGAAATTTATATAGGGTCCTTTCTACAGTGAACACCATATGAATCAAATTAGTCTCAAATGCTTCAAAACCTCAATAGATCGTTATTCATATGAAACTAATTCAATAAAGAAACATGAACTATGTTAACTAATAGCGAGAATGGCCATACAGTGGGTAATAATAGTGATGAAGAAACCATAATATGCAATTATGGTTGCAACATAAAATAAATAAGTCATTTCTTCAGGAACTTACTAATCCAACAAGGAGAGAAACCATGAATATTTATTTAACTTAAAGAGGAAGTATCATTATATATATATATATATATATATATATATATATAGATATATATATATATATATATATATACATTATTATAGGTAAAGAATTCAAATCTTTCATGGTGAGCGTTTAAATTGCTACAATGCAGTCAGTGAAGCAAGAATCTGCAATCACAATCTCAATCAGAGAGTAGTCTGTGATACACAAACTCGTAATCATAATTCATAACATTCATTGGGGACATTAATGTGCTAGCATGGGTTATTGATAGTATAAAATCTCAGACCTTAAAACAATAGACTAAATACCAGATAATTTAACAAGGGTGGAAATTCCAGCAGAATTGGTGAGGCGGTCGTATTACACCTAAAAATAAAGAAAGTTGAGGGTGAGATAATCTGGAATCTGGATTTCATGGAGCCACTTTCCTTTTTAATAAAGGAAAGAAAACGAGAACCAAAAATCACAATAAAGCCTCATCAGTAAGAAAAAATACCCAATACTTAGATATTAAGTTCATTGTGAACGAAAAAACTAAAAGAAAAGAGGAAATCGAAACACATGGTAAGAGAGGTTACCTAAGTGGACCTCCAACTCCTTCAACAAAATCGTACGCTTAGGAAAATCATATACAAAGGGAACTTGTAGACAACTAAAATTGCTAATATTGCCATACAGTAATCCAAGCCTCAATCAGGAGTAGAGGACTAAGGCGGAGAAGAAAACATCTCTCAGTGAGCCAAGTTCTAACCCTAACCTCTAGGTGTAACACATAAACATTGAGAAAAATTTTAAAAGAGGCACAAGCGCTCTGGAAATTGACTAAGAGAAAAATTCCTGCTCAGAATGGTGGATAAGTCACCTGACCTAGGGAACATTGACAAGGAAAAGAGGCTCCACGCTGAAATTTTCCTCTAGCACAGTTGCATATCCTTCCATGGCTGAGAGAACTAGAAGAATGATTCATTTGCTGCACTCGAATGAGAGGGTAGTTACCTCTAACCACTTCCTTCAATCCAACTCATCAACTCTTAACCTAGTGGATGATATCCAATTATTTGGATCTCACCATTCTCAAAGCTTTATTTGTCACATGGAAGATAAATGAGGAGTATCGAGAAGGTTTGATTAACCGAGCTGCAAGCTTATATACTTATGCAATATATACATTAACCCTTTCATAATGTATTAGCATGTTAGGAATGAATCGAATATGATATGCACGCTACATATTAAACCTTAGACCATAAATCATAAATTCATCATATCTTTAAGGTTAATGGACATGTCAATTGTAGCAAGGAAGTTAAACTTTATATAAGCTACCAGAGTGAGTACTATAAAAAAATAAAGGAATATTGAGTGTGGTAAGTTACAAATGGTATCTCTGGTTATTGAGATATGTTACAAGTGGTACCAGAGCTGAAGGGTTCAACATTGAGGCATGTTTAAGGGAAAATAATGAAAGAATGTGATATGTTTCGCAGAAGGAAGAATTCAAAATATGGCAAGACCAAAATTCTGCACCCTCACTTAAATCAATATTTGAGAAAGGGAAGAAAGTTCAGTGAAGAACTTCGGTCCATACTTGTTATGTTGTTTGAAAAAGGAGGGAATTATTGGAAATGTATAATAAACCAAGTAAATTTCTATTTTATGAGCCAAGATAATGGAGTGAAAAAAAATCATGTTATTACCATAATGAAGCAATTCCACCACGTGAATATGTTATTAAAACATATATAAATTATTTAATTATTGAGGTCACCCTTACCTACAAGAAATAATATCTTGGGTCCTTAGGAGAATAAACCATTGTTTGGAATATTTATTTAACAACACATGATAAGAAAGCAAATCATATTCCCTCACTATTGAATAATAAAAATATCATATGTGTAGACAAATTAGAATATGTATATAGGAGTAAACTAAAAATTCCTATACTATAAACATGTTTGGAAAGGAAGGTGGGGTGTTGCATGTGTAATCACTCTGAAAAGTTTTCCACTAGAATCATTTTCTAGTCTCCCATAGAATTAAAAAAAAAAAAAAACTCTCGTTGAACTACAAAAATTATGCTTTGACACATAATTTATAAGACTATAATCATAAAAATGTTTAAATCAATGAATTGTCAAGATTGTTAAGAAGGGGATATAGTTACAAAGGGATAAATACCTCATTAATAGGCCATACTTAAATTAGATACAGTTGGGAAGATATGAGGGGTATAAATTACCTCCTCACATATATACTGAATAAATGACTAAAAAGCTATTTGGGGTAATGAATGAAGCAATACTTTGTAGTAAATATAAATTAAAAAAAAATCTCACATAAGAGTAATTTTATTTGTGAATATAAAGTAATTCAGAAAATGGTAAGGAGTCTAAAGTAACATTGTGAAGTACACAGAATAAGAAGAGCACTAGAAGATATTGGAAAACCTGTAGTAAATAAGATCAAATTATGGTGTAATGGGTGACGAGGAATTCAAATTATGGTGTATTGGGTAACGAGGAAGTCATCAGGTGATTCTTAATGACAATATTGTAAAAGGTTGAATAGAAATATAGAGTACTTATGATGACAAATGTATGAGATATTTGAAATTAACCTGAGTAATTGGCAAGGATGGATGGAATCCTTTTTACAAAACTAAGCTTTAGAAAATAATATGGAAAAAAATTTGACAGTGACTGGTGAAAAAAAACTCATGGGGAAATCAATAAACTTCTTTAAATAGTGCTAAAGTAAGTAATGGAGAATTTTGCCTCATAAGAAGTAATAAAGTATCACAATCACTTGGGATGAGGAAGGAGAATGAGCTTGAGCAAGAAACTGGGCGGTATACTCGAGGCTTTAAATGGGGAATAACATAATAATAATAATATCTAGGTCATTTTGAAAGAGAATAAATGAATAAGATAACACTTCATTAAAGATTTATTGATACTCAGAAAGATAGTAAGTGTAATTAGTGAGAATAGATTCATTCTGAAGAAAACAAAAATATACTAAAAAAAATACACTAAGCCCAAACATTGGGAAGAAATTTTAACAACCTTTGAAATTTTTGTTCTTGACGGGTGTGAAGGGGATTCAAGCTTTTTGATAATTACATACTCATAATACCTAATCATTGGTTTAAATAATAATCGTCGTGAATTATTACATACTCATAATACCTAATCATTGGTTTAAATAATAGTCGAGTAGGGTACATATAATTCCAAGGAAAACTTGAATTTATGATAATATGTTGATATTCTATTGGGAATAATGTTACCTATGCCTATCAACAAGGAAATATCGACATGCCACTAGCCAATGTTACCCTAGATAAGTGTTTAAGAAACTTTAATATGACTTTTATGGATACAAGTGAAGTCTTTTCAAATGATTGATTAGGATGAACATATTTTATTTCACTAAGATGATGTGTGGTAGTTGATAGGCACATAAGATTTAAGGGGAAGAATCATGTCGTTACAACGTATATGCACCCAGACACCTTGATCAATAATTTGTAATACTGAAAAGGATGTAAACCCAAGAAGAAAGTTATGAAAATTCATGGGCAAGGTGTGTTGGAGTTGTATAGTTGTAAGATATACTAATGTAGTTTCCTTATTATATGTTAATGATCTCAACCATGTTCTATTACTTTAGGTTATACAAGTTATGCCCTATAATTTTTCTAGTTTAATCAAAAAGGAACAAAAGGAAGGGTATTAAGTAAAGGAAAAAACCTAAATCATAAAATCTCGGATTGAAATTTCTACATATGAGACACAAGGATAATTAATGTGATTAGAACCAAGTCCACTTCAACCGAGGACAAAAAAAATTCTAGTAAGTTCAAGTGATTTCCTTAGAATGTTAGTAATGATTTGTTGTGGCATTTCTAATATCACGACATTATGCTGGTGTCTAAAGAACCACTCATCGATTACCAGTTGTTAGGAGGATAAGATAAGAAGAATATTCCTTGAACATAAATAAGCCAAAATAGAGACAATAAATATGGTTACTGTGGGAAGGGTCCCACAAGATAATTGATTATTTCCCATGATAGGCAAAACTACCAATTATTAACATTTTTCCGGACCTCACATGTCAATTGTACTAAAGAAATTTGTTGTTGGACCAAGAGAATAATAGGTTATGACCTTTTATATAAGGAAAGGATGGTACTAGGTAACATAATTAAGGGAGAGAATCAATATGCATACAAGCACAAGAGGAGGAAGTCTTATGATTGTACAAAGAAGAAAAACATGTGTAACTTACATCAACAACCTGTAATACAGGATAGAAAAAGGGCCAAAATGGGAAATACCACAAGTGGACTCTTGGTGGGCGCCAACAAAAAGTAGCAAGAAGCCATGGGCCTAACTAAGGTTACTCAAACAAAGTAGATAGCAATATAGAGGGGAAAAAAAGAAACGAATATCCTAAACTTTTCTTATGAAGGCATAATAGTACCACTTAGTATGATAATGCGCTAGTTTCAATATTTCATAAAGGACAACCAATGATTTTTGAAATATTTTTACGAAGTAGGTAAGTTACAAAAAAAAAAAAAAAAATTGTTGTTGTTGTCAAAGAAGTTGATAATGATGTTACTAACTCATGTTGAGTTCATATTACTTACCTTGGTTGGGTTGTGATGGAAATTGTTGACGCTTGTTGGCTACATAATAAGAAATGATAATATTTGTAATAAATTTTGAGATGCATGAATATATGCTCTTAAATAATGAATGATGGAAATTATTGATTGCCACAATGATTGTGGTTATAGGCATAACCAGATGAAGTGTCAATTCAAATCCCTATTCAAATCAAAATTATGTTATAAGTGGTCCAAGGAGAAAGTTGTCACCCAGATTCTTGTGCGGAAGAAGCACTTCAACCAGTAAAATCCTACCAACGAGAAAAAATATTTGATGTACAAGGAATATAGCAGTCAGTATTGAGGACCAGGAAACACCGAGGACGATTTTTTTCTCAAGGGGGGGGGAGATGTAACACCCCTCAGTGAATAATTAAATATTCTAAATTAATTCTACTAAAAGGTAACTTTACAAACTTTGGGCTAAATAAGGCCTCATAAAATGTTAGACATGAGTAATTTATATTATTAGATTAACTAGATTAGTTATGGCCATCCAAGAAATTATGGTAAGGTGGAAATTCTAAATGAAAATTTATCTATAAGGCAGTTAATGGAAAGTTACTCCTCTCCCTAGAGATAAATATCTCAGTTGGGAAAATAGAGAGCCAAGAGGGTGGACAGGAACCTAGGGAAATCAAGAAAGAGTAGAAGGGAACTCATTACCCAAGATAGGATGTTTTTTAGGTAAGGCAAGATGCTTCCATAGAAAAATTATTGAGGTGGTTCTGAACATTGGAATTTTTGTATAGTCCTGTGAGTTTGTGAATGTTATGAGCAAGAAATTCTTGAGCTCGTTAAGGCTAGTGGATTTTTTGTACAAACTTGACTTGGTCTATATGTCCAAGAAATATTTTCCTGAAGGGATATCATCTTGGGGGTAGCTTTGGTGGTGATACCATGTTCAATGGTTGTGAGGAGCATTCTCCCTTACCTAGTGATTTCCTGTGATAGCCTACTAATCTTGAATAGATAAGTATTTTTGTAAAAAATTATTGTAAATCGTATCGATGATATGATTATGTGAATTGTATCTATGAAAAGTTTCTATAACTTGCATATGTGAAATGTTTCTATAAATGGCTCAATAAACTGATTTCTTGAAAAGGTCAAAAGTCTGAGGGAATAAAGTAAAATGATCCAAAGGAGTGGTCTGAGCAAATTATTGGGCTAATGAGAGATTTAGTACTTTGTTATTAATTAAAATATAATATCTCTCTCTCTCTCTCTCTCTCTCTCTCTCTCTCTCTCTCTCTCTCTCTCTCTCTCTATATATATATATATATATATATATATATATATATATATATATATATATATATATATATATATATATATATATATATATATATATATATATATATATATATATATATATATATATATATATATATATATATATATATATATATATATATATATATATATATATCATAGCCCTTGTTCAAGTTGTACAATGCCAATGACTATTCCAATGACTAGGGAACAATTCTAAGTCTCAGATAACAAAATGAAGAAAAATAAAAGATTTCTTGTAAGTCATTTCATAACTCTATAGAAAAATGTAACTAATCATTCAGTAAAAATAAATTATACAGTTGTGAGAAACTTATATTGAATACATAAAGTATAGAATACAATCATTTAACTTGTAACCCTGATCTGTGACATATATATGTATACATGCAACATAGTTACTGTTTAAACAATGAAGAGCGAAATCTGTGTAGTGAAGTGTTTATCAAACCAAAAGGTTTATAATATTTTATGTTACCTAGAAGGGAACCTGGGTTAGTTTCTAGGCCAAGTCGTTGAAAAATGACAAACATGTAACAATCCCTTTGGAACTCATACTTAACCTTGAATATTTGCCAAAATTTCATACACTGAATTTAAATAGGTCATGGTAAATCATTATGTTGATCCACATGGAAGTAGGGAAATAGTCTTATAACTATGATGATTTTTGGGTTAGTTTTGGGGTTATGTTGGGTTACTAGTAGTGCAAGAATATTCCCTTGACTCTACAAAAATCTAACTAAATATTTCTAAAGAGGAAACGCACAAATATAGAATCAATAATAACTGAGAATAGTAACTAGTATCACTAATAATAAACTCTTATGAGAATCACAGAGGGAAATTTATATAGGAGCCTTTCTATAGTGAACATCATATGAATCAAACTAATATCAAATTCTTACAAACCTCAACACATCATTATTCATATGCAACTAATTCAAGAATGAAACATGAAATCTGTTAACCGATAGAGAGAAATCCCTTATGGTGGGTAATAACAGTGATGACAAAACCATAATATGAAATTACTGTTACAATATAAAATAAATAAGTCATTTCCTCAAGAACTTAGTAATCTAATAAGGACAGAAACCATGAATATTTCTTCAACTTAAATTGGGAGTATCATAATATATACATAATGCATGATTATAGGTAAAGACTTCAAATCTTTCATGGTGAGACTTTAAATTGCTACAACCCAGTCAATGAAGCAAGAATCTACAATCACGTCTCAGTCAGAGAGTAGTTTGTGATACCCAAACTCCTAATCATAATCCATAAAATTCGTTGAGGGAAATAGTGTGCTAGCAAGCTTTATTGATAGTATAAACCCTCAAACCTTAAAACCCTAGACTAAAGACTGAATAATTTAATAAGGGAGGAAATTGCAGCAAAATGGGTATGAGGCCCTATTGCACCTAAAAGGAAAGAAATATGAGGGTGAGCCAATCTAGAATCTAGCATTCATGAAGCCCCTTTCCTTTAGAAGAAAGGAAAGAAAACAAGAACCAAAAATCATAATAAAGCCTCTCCTACAAGGAAAAATACCTAATACTTAGAGATTAAGTTCGTTGTGCATAGATAAACTGAAGGCAAAGAGGAAACCAACACATGATAAGAGAGGTTACTTGAGAGGACCTCTAGTTTCTTTGACTGAACCATATGCCTTGAACAATAATTTACTTTGCATTTTATGAAGAAAAAAATTACCGGAAAAGTGATTACAACCTACATCATATACAAAGGGAACTTGTAGACAACTAAAACTATTGATAGTGCCATATAGTAAGCCAAGCCTTAATTAGGAGTAGAGGACCAAGGTGGAGAAGAAAACAACTCTCATTGAGCCAAGTGTTAACCCTAACCTCCAACTATAACACATATACACCGAGAATAGTTTTAAAAGAGGTGCAAAACCCTGGAAATTGACTAGGAGAAAAATATCTACTTAGAAGGGTCGATAAGTTACCTAACCTAGGGCATATTGACAAGGAAGAAAGGCTACAAGTTGACATTACTCTCTAGCACAGTTGTAGAGCCTTCCATAGTGGAGAGAAATGGAAGAATGATTCACTCACGACACTCGGATGAGAGGGTAGTTACCTCTAACCACTTCCTTCAATCCAAGCCGTCAATCCTTAACCTAGTGGGTGATAGCCATTGATTTGGATCTCACCATTCTTGAAGCTTCACTTTCCACATGACAGATAAATGAGGAGTACTAAGAAGGTTAG
Source organism: Pinus tabuliformis (assembly GCA_031772625.1). Classification (NCBI taxonomy): domain Eukaryota; kingdom Viridiplantae; phylum Streptophyta; class Pinopsida; order Pinales; family Pinaceae; genus Pinus; species Pinus tabuliformis. The sequence goes on along the minus strand of CM062809.1, from coordinate 259,189,516 downwards.
ATCAACCTAGATGGAAGATTATATACTTATGTAATATATACATTAACCCTTATATCTTGTATTAGCATGTTAGGCACAAATCAAGTATGATATGTGCAGTAGAGATTAAACCTTACGCCATAAATTATAATTTCATCATATCTTTAAGGTTAATGAACATGGAAACTGTAGCAAGGAAGTTAAACTTTATATAAGCTACCAACGTGAGTATTATACAAAAATAAAGGAATACTGAGTGTGGTAAGTTACAGGTGATATCTCTGATTATTGAGATATGTTACACAAGTGGTTGGTAGGCCTAGATCAACCACGACAAGTATTTTCGATCAACCAACATTTCATATTTGTTCGACATTGAACATATGTAAGATTAAAAATAATGACAATAATGATAGTTACATTACAATTTATAACAAGTGTTGCATGGCAGCATAGTCCTTGCCATTGAAATTATGGATTACGTTGTTACAAAATTTATATATAAAAATTGTTAGCATAAGAATGATATATATGTATATATATAGAGAGAGAGAGAGAAAGAGAGAGAGAGAGAGATATATATATATATATGAAATATTTAAACTGATATTGATAAAGTATGGAAAATATTAATATATATTTTTCATATGGGGAAACTAGAAAGTAATTATTTTATAAAAATATTTAGCTATGATAATGTTTAACAAAAATGCATTAGCTCAAGCACGTAAATGGGAGAATCACACAAAAACATAATTTAAAATTTGTTTCAATATTTTACAAAGAGAGTATATATATATATATATATATATATAACAAATTTTATTAAATAATTGTTAATGGTATATTTTTATTAATATAGATTCATAATCATATTTTAACAATAATTATAAAATAAAATTTTTAAAATGATTAAAAAATCATTCAAATGTTTTTCACAAAACATAATTTAAAATTTGTTTCTATACTTTACAAAGAGAGAGTATATATATAAAACAAATTTTATTAAATAATTGTTTTTTTATTTCATGTGTGGTTCACAGATACCCATGATCACTGGGTAGCCGCTACGTCCAAGGGACAACACTAGGGTGGATCCTACCCGAAGGGGATCACACCCGTCATGATCACGGGACAACACTAGGGTGGATCCTACCCGAAGGGGATCACACCCCTCATGATCACTGGGTAGCCGCTACGTCCACGGGACAATACTAGGGTGGATCCTACCTGAAGGGGATCACACCCCTCGGCCTATATACTGACCTGACCCCAAGAGCTTTCGAGAATTGACTCAGTGACCTCCCGATTAGCCATACACTGATTTGACCGATCGAGCTAACTCTTGGGGCTTTTATTAAATAATTTTTAATGGTATATTAATATTAATTTAGATTTAAAATCATGTTTTAACATAATTATAAAATTAAAAATAAAAAATAAAAAATAAAAAAATAAAAATAAAAATAAAAATAAAAATCACTCACATGTTTTTGATGTGGAAAAATAAATAATTTTGAATTTTAATGAAAAATGAAAAAAATAACAAATAATTCAATTTTTTATTATAAAACAAATTATATGAAGCAACAAAAGTATTTATATATTTTTAAATTAAATTTTGAAAATCAAGGAAATAAATTTTAATTTAAAAAATTGGAAAAAGCAATAATATGGTTTCTTTTAAAAATTGATTTTTTATTTTGAGGAGTTTTATGGAATTTATAAATCTATTAATATTTTACACCGTAAACACTTATATAAAATTAAATATTCATATATTAAATTCACAAATATAAATACAAATAAAAAAATAAAAAAAAAATAAACAAAAACAAGAAACAAATAGAAAAGACGCATCATGGATGACAATCTCCTCAAAATTAAGATAGAGCAACCTAGCAATTTAAAAAATGCATCAACTAAAACTAGAATAAGAGGGCAGACACATTACTCATGAAAATCTCAACAAAATCTATTTTATATTTTCTATTACCTTTTTTATTTGATTTCAAAGAAAAATTTGGTAATCCAATCTTTTGTTGAATTCTACAAAATTATAATTCTAAGGTCTAAATTTATGATGAATGTAATGTTTACGGTAATTTTAATGGACATAATGCTTCTGAACATTTTTGCTCGTAACACATGCCACCGATGGTTTCATTTTTACATAATAGACTAAGTTACAAACTAGGATGCAAAGAAACTAGGATGCAAAGAAGGCTTGGTTGAAGCATAGGATGCTAATTATATATGAATAATAATTTAAAATTTATTTTAATATTTTAATAATAATGATAAAATAAAATTTTAAATGTTTGAAGCTTTTAGAAGAATAAAATAAATAATTTAGAATTTTAATGAAAATTGAAAAGATAAGAGATAATTCTATATTTCTTATTAAAATGAAAAAATATCTATGACACTTATATCAATGTAAATAGTTGTTAATTACGTTTTTTTTTTTTTACTTGTGTTGAACAATTGACAAGTAAAAAATGCATGGATTATTAGTTTATTGTGTGTTAAAGAAAAAGAGATAGTTATGCTTGGTGAAAAGGGATAAGGGAAGGACTCTAAAGAATTTCTTAAGTTTCCAAAGCTATTAGATAGTTAGTCCTTTCTTTTCTGAGAAAGATCAAAAGGAAATCTTTTGTTTGGAAAAAGGAGAAAGATCAAAAGGAAATCTTTTGTTTGGAAAAAGGGAATGTGTAATGGAAGGAAAGAGGGAAAGGAGAAAAATATGTTTGTGAAAAGATGTTGTTAAAATGCAGCAGTGACACTGCGGAGGGTTCTTCTTGAGCTGGTGGTTTCCACTGGATTCTTCTTGAGCTGGTGGTTTCTAGTGGAAACGCTTAAGAAATATTTTGAACTGGACTAGGAATCTTGAGGTTCAAAAAACTAGTTGTTGTGACTCACTTTAGGAACTTAAGAGGCTCAGGGGGAGACCTGGACGTAATTTCCAGTCTCATAGGTTGGGAGGTTAGCAGAGTCCCATCTCGGTTCCAGTTCTCTGACATATTTTACTGAAGATAGATAAGTATTGATATTTGATATTGAAAATCTTATATGTTATTCCTATGTGTAGTGATGCTACATTGTTTAAGTAAAGAGTTGTTCATGTATAGATTAACTTGAACCTAACATGAGTTATGGTTGTGAGTAATAACGATTGGTACAGAAAGTATTGTTGTCTTTATTAAGAACCATTTTCTTATATACTAGACTGGTACAGAAAGTATTGTTGTCTTTAGTAAGAACCATTTTCTTATATCTAGTATATATGTTCTTATAATTTATATCAAAAATTAAAAGATTTCAATGAGACAGAGGTCAGTACTGATTAGTACTCATTCTTGACCGAGCAAGAAACTATAAAACCTTGAATGGAAGATAGAATTAGTTAAATAACTGATTTTTGGTATTTCTAGATGAGAATTAGATAAGTTTGTCCGAAATAAATAGAAAAGAGAACGATGAATACTATAGTTGCCTTGACTATTATCAAGAGGTGTTGTATTGAAATATGCTCTAGGAAGTAGATTTAAAAGAAATTAAAAATGTGCATATCATGTAGGGTTTTGGAAATTACTACGGATGAGGTAGCAGTGAAACTAAAGGAGAGGGTTAGTTCTCGCATGCAAGCCATGAGCCTGCAAGGAAAAGTTCCTTCCTCATAAATATGATAATACTCAAGGGAAATTAAATATAAGGAAAGAAATTCATAAAATTGAGCCTAGCATAACTTTTGGCCTCTGGGCTTAAATTAAATTAACCACAAATTCTCAAAAAAGTTGAATATAAAACAACCATGCAATGATTAAACCATTTACTAGGGCCAGTCAGCGAACTAGGTTCAAGCATGAAAAAACAGATGGCACAAGCATGACAGATCAAGAACTGAATTTAATTAACAAAAGAACAAACAATAGTCCATTCACCCGGATAAAAATAATAAGTAAAGACATGTAATATATATTTCATTAGAGGAATCCAAACAAGGAGAAATCGTTAAATAAATTACAGAGCTATAAATCATGTATAGACATTCAAAATGGGAATTCCCATAATTATGAAACAACCCTTAATTACAAAATTTTGGAAACTGAGCCAAGCTCGCAGAAATGTCATCACATCTCTTTCAGAAAACAAATCCATAATCCTGGTGGACAGATTGAACTATTTAACTGGCAAAAGTATCATTTAGGAGGTCGAGTTCGAAACCCAGACCATAACCTAAAAAGAAACATTGGACAAGAAAGAGGATTTATGGATAAAAAACATGGAACAAGTGGTAATCCAATATTAGATGCGCAACCGTAAGAGAAATAGTTGGAGGAAAAAAGGAGGTTGAACCCTCCTATACCTGCCATACAATCAAAGTAAAAAACGTTATAAGAGTATGCAAAACCGTAAGGGAATTATTATTTTAAAACAGAAAGGGTTAAAGGTAGGTTGAAACATGAAGGCGAAATGTGTTTTAGGCAAGCATTTATGCCCTGGAGACAATTGAAATCAGACCCTTAACTCTCCAATTAGATCTTGCAATGAAAAGAAACTAAAACGACGAAGTCTCTAGATCACCTTTGGAGAATACAGTTGAGTCAAGTTCACCATGCAGTCGGTGATTTCTATAGCTGAAAACCCTGTAGCACCGAGGAATCCCCAATCAAGAAACCCAACAATATGATAGTATTAATCATTGGAAATATTAGGTTTGAATCATTACCAGCTATACTAGTCTACTAAGGGAGTTGTAGAGAAACATCCATAAGGAGTAGAGGAGAGAATGTGGCTGCTAGACTAGGGACATGGTAGTTACCCTTAACTGCTTGGAAACAATCTAGAACATTCATTGAAAACCATAGGATTGAATGATGGAGATCGAAGCATGTGTCATCATGTACTCTGGTGACAAGACTGGTGATTGAAGAAACTCTAGAAAAATCGGATGTGGTTAGGGATAATTAAACTCTGAATGGTTACCTTTCGTGCCTCTAACCCTAGAGTAGGGTTATTAATAAAACATAAATTGGAATTACGTCTGGTAGTCCAATCCCACATTACAAAAATTGGGCATTTCAATGTTGAAGTTTTTAGTAATGGCATGTGTAGTAATTTGACCATTGTCCATAGTACATAATCTGCACCATATATTAATAAAATGTATTAATAAATAGTGAGGGTGTAATTATTATTATTATTATTATTATTATTATTTATTATTATTATTATTATTATTAATTTTAGGTGAAAATTTTGGGCTTATAGCTATTACAAGTGGTATCAGATCCCTCAGGTTACAATACTGAGGCTTATTTGGGCCACCAATTAACAAAATGTGTATGTTATGACCATACAGAGAAAGAGGAAGCTCAATGAGGCATGGTGCGGGAAGCACTCAGCCAACAAGGCCATCTTCCGTCTTTAGGTTTGTACCTATCTCAGGTGTTAACCTAGAAATGTGGTTTCAGTTAGAAGGGGGTCACCAAAACCCCACCACCATGTTGTTGGAAACTGTTCAAAAATTAAGAGAACAAATGGCTAGTCTACGATCACATAATTAAATATTAATGCGATATCAGGAGAAAATATTAAAGTCTTTCTGATCGTTAGAACCACCGAAACTCTACACCCATCTTGGGTAACAAAGGTAGGGATCAGGATCAAAGGTATAGAGGAGAAAATGCATTAGAAGAAGGAACACTCAGTAGATGGAAGGGGACAAGGGTGGCAATGAGCAAGAATCTGACATTGTGTCAGATCATCGAAAGGATAAAAAACAAAAGACTGGGTTATAATGGGAGTTCAAGAAAATTAAACCCCCAACTTTTGATGAGAAATAGAAGAGGTAATTGAGGCATGGTTGATTAATATCAACAAAGACTTTCAAATCTATGAATACGATGACAACCTGAAGGCATGATTAGGCATTTATTAGCTGCAAAGGAAGGTTATGTTATGGTGGTAAGAAGTTAAGGCTACTCATATTGTTGATGAACAAGAAGTGACATGGGGAGAGTTCCAAAAATACTTTAAAGAAAAATATTTAACTAAGAGATTTTACGATAATAAGGCAAAGGAATTCCATGTCCTTTGGCTGGGACAACTCTTTATGGATGAGTTTTTGACCAAATTCACCTCCCTATTGCGGTATGTACCATATACTCGAGAGGAAAAGGCTAAGGTACAACATTTTATGAGCAGTCTACTAGCATTCATGAAGGAATGTCTAGAATTTGAATATCCTCAAACCATGGACGAAGCCATTAGGGAAGCGTGGATTTGCTATCAGCTGAAGAAATAGAAGGGAGAGGACAACAAGAGTTGGGTTAGCAAGAAATTATAGAAAAATAGTTAGAACATGAAGCGTATGAAAAGTGGGAATATCATAAACTTCTAGAAAAATCAGTACACCAAATTTCTTGGAGGAAATTGGCAGAAATTCAAAGCTCAGAATGAATCTAAGCAAATAGATGCTTCTAGTAAAATAGAATTTAACAAGTCGCAAAAACCTCCTTTGCAGTGTTGGGGATGTGGAGAACCCCATTACTACAAAAATTGCCCTCATCGCCTCAGAATGGAACCTACCGCCAATGCTCAAGAGGCTTCCACAATTGGTGAAGTGGATAGGAGTGTACCTAAAATTAACTCAATGTTGGATGATCATCAAGCTGAATACCAGCCTACCATGATTGAGTTTGAAGGTAAGATGCATAATCATGTTGTATCCATTTTGATAGATCTAGGAGTCGGTTTAAGTTATGTTAGTCCTAAAATTGTTGATGCATGTCACTTACAAACTTGTCAATTTAAAAATCCTCGGTTGGTGTAGCTAGCCACTGGGGAAAAATGGAGTGTGACAACTAAAGTAAATGATTCTCCTATTAAAATAGTTGGTTAGTTAATAAATGTAGATCTAAATGTGTTACCTCTGGGGTCATATGATATTCTGATCAGAATGGATTGGTTAGAAAGATAATGGTTCATAGTGAACTCTAAAGATAAAACTATTAAGTATCCTAATAAAGAAGGTATCAGGAAAGAAATTCAAGGGGTAAGGAAACCCATAAAACTACAACCAATTACTACATATCAATTAGGAAGGTGTATTAGAAAAGTATTTTAGATATATGTAGTTCAAGTGGGTTACACCAATTCGAAAAAGAAATCAACATCCTTAGAAAGTTTGCCTATAATTCATGACTACGTTGATGTATTTCTGGAAGAAATTTGTGGACTATCCCCTAAGCAGGACATAGAGTTTACCATAGAATTAGTCCCACGAGATGCTCTAGATTCAAAAAATCCATACCAAATGAGCATCCCATAACTAACTGAGTTAAAGATGCAACTGCAAGAACTTCTTGATAAGGGTTGTATTCGCCCGAGTGTTTCCCCATGGGGATCCCCTGTCTTGTTTGTCAAGAAACAATATGGTACACTGAGATTATGTATTGATTATAGATAGCTAAACAAGTTCACTATTAAGAATAAGTATTATTTTCCCATAAGAGATGATTTATTTGACCAAGTCGAAGGGGCTACTGTATTTTCCAAGATAGGCTTGCAATCGAGATACCACAAGATTAGGGTGGAGGAAGATATTCCTAAAACAACCTTTAGAACTCAGTATGACCATTATGAATTTGTATTCCTAGCCTTTGATCTTACCAACGCCTCGACAACCTTCATGAGTCTCATGAATAAGGTGTTCCACTCCTACCTTGACAAGTTTTTCCTAATATTTATTGATGATATCCTGATATAATCAAAGAATCTTTAAGAACATAAAAAACATCTACAAATAGTGTTTCAAACATTACGAGACCACCAACTGTATGTTAAATATAGAAAATGTGACTTGTACAAATACCAAATACAATATCTGGGTCATAATCTCTACGGAAGGAATAACAGTTAATCTATAGAATATCAATACTATTATGGAGTGGCTTGTACCTACTAATGTTGTGAACATCTGATATTTTATGGGTTTGGTTAGATATTATAGACATTTTATTGAAGGATTTTCCAGAATATCTTATCTTATAACTTCCTTGCAGAAGAAAGGAAAAGATTTTTAGTGGACTATTGATTGCCAGCATAGTTTTGAAACATTAAAACATTTATTAACCACAACTCCAGTACTAAAGATTGCAGGCCCCGAAAAGGAATTCGTCGTTTGTACTTACGCATGTCAGGAGGGAGTAGGGGGAGTATTAATGTAGTAAGGCAAGGTAATTGCATATGAATCTCAAAACATAAAGGAGCACAAGCAAAGTTACTCTTCTTATGATTTTAAATTGACTGCAGTAGTGCATGCCCTGAAGATATGGAGACACTACTTGCTAGGAAAGAAATTTGTGTTAATGATCGACCATAGTAGTTTAACCAATTTCTTTAAACAGCCAAGCCTTAATTCCCGACAAGCAAGGTGGACAACATTCCCAAGTGAATTCTATTTTGATATCAAGAATTTAAAATGGAGAGAACATCGTGTTGCTGATGCATTAAGTCAAAAATAACATCATATATATGATATTTCATATAGTCAAGGGAATTTTAATTTTACTGATTTGATTAAAGAAGCAACGTTCAAGGACCTAGAATACCTGACTTTATGGCAGTAAACGAAAAAACAAGCAGGTCTAGACAACAGACTCATTATGGCTTCAATGAAGATAATTTGTTAACTTTTAAGGAAATTATTTATGTTTCCAATCAAAATACTATTAGATAGTTCATATTAGACTAGTTTCATAAGATACTTTATGCAGCCCACCTTGGTTATCAGAAATTATTTACTACTATTAGAAAAAACTATTTCTGTCCTGGTGTGAGAAAATACATTACAGATTATTTCTCCCAATGCCTTGAGTGCCAGCAAGTCAAAGCGGAGCATTAACATCCAACCGGATTGCTTCATCCTCTACCCATTCCCAAAAGGAAATCGAAAGTTATTAATTTGGACTTTATAGCTGGTTTACCAAAAACTAAGAGACAAAATGGCTCAGTGATGGTAGTAGTGGATAAGTTAAGAAAAGTGGCCCATTTTATTCCTGTCCAATCTACCTACAAAAGTGTGCAAATTGTGGACATATTTATGAAGGAAATATTTAGGTTACATGGATTTCCAAAAGTTATGATCTCTTACAGAGATGTAAATTTCACATCAACATTTTGGAAACTCTCTTTAATGGTTTGGGTACTCAAGTTAAGTTCAACACGTCCTATCATCTACAGAATGATGGGAAAACAGAAAGAGTAAATCAAGTTCTGGAGGATATGCTAAGAATTTTTGTCATGCAACAGCTAAGTAAATGGGAAGAGTACCTTCACTTGGTGGAATTAACCTACAATGAAAGTTATCATGAATCCTTGAAAATGAGCCCTTTTGAAGCCATTTATCAAAGAATGTGCATGACCCTTATTAAATGGAATAGCACTGAAGATAAACTAATGTTGGGACACGATATGTAAGCATTAATGAAGCTCACTATAAAAAGTATTCGACAAAATCTAAAAATTGCTTAAGATATGTAGAAAGTGTATGTAGATAGGAAACAAACTTATAGAGAATTCCAGATAGAGGATCATGTATATGTTTGAGTAAAGCCAAAGAAGAGCACCCTACAATGGAAAGGATGTGCAAAATTGGCCCCTCGATATTGTGGACCCTTCCAAGTCTTAGAACGAATCAGACCAGTTGCATACCAACTTGCACTACCTAGTTATATGTGAGTCCATAATGTATTTCACATATCCTTGTTAAAGATATTTTTATATGACCCTAAACATATTATTAAGTAGAAAGAAGTTTAGGTAAAGAATTAGTAAATAAATTATTTTGATTCCACGCAACTATTTAGAAAACTTTATAAGTAATAACAATTTATGATTTGTGGACAGGTAGAACCAGGCAAAGAATTCTTGGTAGAGGCTCTATGTATTCTCGATCATAGAGTAAAAATTCTATGGAAGTGAGTTATCGCCTAGGTTAAAGTGCAGTGGAAGCACTTTAGCCCAGAAGAGGCCACCAAGGAGGATGAAGGCTAGATGTGGGAATCATACCCTGGCCTATTCCAAGGGCATGAATATTCACCGAGGACGGCATTTTGTTTAAGTGGCAAGATATGTGACACCCCTAGCTATGTGAATAGTTGTTATTTACTTTTTCTTTTACTTTGTTAAACAACTTGCAAGTAAAAAATGCATTGATTATTAGTTTACTATATATTAAAGAAAGAGATAAAATTATGCTTAGTCAGAGAAAAGGGAAAAGTGAAAGACTCTAAATAATTTCTTAAGTTTCCAAAGTGCTTATATAGTCACTCCTTTCTTTTCTGGGAAATATCAAAACGAAATATTTTTTTTGGAAAAAGGGGATGTGTAATAGAAGCAAAGAGGGAAAGAGGACAAATATGTTTGTGACAGGACGTTGTCAAAATGCAATAGTGATACTGCAGAGGGGTCTTCTTGAGCTTGTGGCTGCCAGTGGAAACTCCTAAGAATGATTTTGAATTGGACTTGGAGTCCTAAGGTTCAGGAAAGTTGTTGTTGTCACTGGCTTTGGGAACTTAAGAGGCTCGGGGGGAGACTTGGATGTAATTTCCAGTCTCATAGGTTGGGAGGTTAATAGAGTCCCATCTTTTGATAGATTTTACTGAAGGTAGATAAGTATTTCTATTTAATATTGAATTTGTTATATGTTCTTCCTATATGTAGTGATGATTGGTATACAAAGCTACATTGTTTAAGTAAAGAGTTGTTAATGTATAAATTAACTTGAACCTAACATGAGTTCTTCCTGTGGGTAATAGAGACTAGTACATATGGTATTGTTGTCTTTAGTAAGATCTATTTTCTTATATCTAGTATATATGTTCTTATAATGCATATCAAAAATTAAAAGATTTGAAAGAGATAGAGGATAGTACTGATTAATACAGGAAGATAGAATTAGTTACTTAACATATATTTGGTATTTCAATATGGGAATTAGATAAGTCTGTGTGATATAGACAGAAAAGATGCCAATGAATACTATAATTGCCTCAACTCTTACTAACTGTTGTTGTATTGAAATTTGTTCTAGGAAGTAGATATAAAATAATTAAACATGTGCATATCTTGTAGGGTTTTGGGAATTGCTACAGTGGAGGTAGCATTAAAACCAAAGAAGAGGGTTTGTTCTCTCATGCAATCCGTGATCCCGTAGGGAAACATTCCTTCCTCTTAAATCTGATAACACTGGAGGGAAAGCAATTCATAAACTTGGGCCTAGCGTAGCTTTTGGCCTCTCAGCTTAAATTAAATTAACCACATATTCTTAAAAAATTTGAACATAAAATAACCATGCAACGATTAAACCCATTACCAGTGCCAATAGGCAAACTAGGTTAAAGAATGACAAAACAAATGGAACAAGCATAATCGATAAAGAACTAAATTTAATTAACAGAAGAACTAATAATAATTCATTCACCTAGATAGCAGTGATAAGTACAGACATGTAATATATATTTCATTAGAGGAATCCAAATAAGGAGAAATTATTAAATAAATTACAGAGCTACATATCTTCTATAGACGTTAAAAAATGGGAATTCCAAAAATTATGGAACAAACCCTTAGTTCAGAAATTCTGGAAACTAAGCCAAGCTCGCATAAATGTCATCACAACTCTTTCAGTAAACAAACCCATGATCCTAGTGGAAAGACTGAACTATTTAACTGGAAAAAATATCATTTAGCAGGTCGGACGCGAAACCCAAGACATAACCTAAGAAGAAACCTTGGACAAGAAAGAGGATTTGTGGGTAAAAAACTTGGAACAAGTGGTAATCTGGTATTAGAGGCACAACCATAAGAGAAAATGTTGGAGGAAAACAGAAGATCAAACCCTTCCATACCTTCCATACAAACAAAGTAAAAATTGTTAGAAGATTATGCAAAACCATAAGGGAATTCTTCATTTAAAAAGGAAAGGGTTAAAGGCGGGTTGAAACTTGTAGGTGAGATGTGCTTCAGAAAAGCCTTCACACCATGGAGACAATCAAAATCAAACCCTTAAATATCCAATTAGATATTGCAATGAAAAGAAACTGAAATGGCGAAGTCTCCATCGCAGGTGTGGAGAACACTATGGATTCAAGTTCACCCTATAGTCGGTGACCGCCATAGCTGAAAACCATGTAGCACCGAGGAATCCCCAATCAAGAAACCAAACGATTATGACAGTATCAAACAATGGAAATATTAGGGTTGAATCATTACTAAGTATATTGGTCTCAGTGGATGTTAACCATCATCATCATCATCATCATCATTAATATGATTAAAACATTATTGAAATGTTTTAATAAATATAAAATAAATAATTTAGAATTTTAATGAAAAATTAAAAGGATAACAAATAAATTTAAAATTTTTATTAAAATGAAAAAAAAAATATATCATATAAATATAAAGCAATAAAAATATTTAGATGTTTTTAAACTAAATTTTATTAGCTTTATATGTTTTTAAACTAAATTTTGAAAAAAAAAAAAAAAAAAAAATTGAAAATTTAAGAAAAAATAATAATATGATTTATTTTAAAAATTTTAATTTTAATTTTAATCTTTTTTAGAAATTTTTGTAAGTTTATTAATATTTAAAATCTTAGAAATTTATACAAAATAAAATATTCATATTTTAAAATCATAATTAAAAATAAACCATATAAATAAATAAAACAGCCCACAAAAACACTGCAACAGAATAGAAAACAAATACTATTAACGAATCATAAGATACTATATTCCTTATGGATTGCGCAGTTGGACCTAAGGTTACAGTTAGTGTGATGAGGCCAATTCACACATGTGATGTCATTGGACCCCAATAAAAACTGCGCAAGGAAATAGGAGGCTTGGAGGGCTTGAGGAATATATATTCTATGTCTATTGAGTCTGTGAGCTGTATTGTTTAAGTGCAGAGAGATCAAGATAGCTTGAGAGCTAATTCTTTTTGTAACTTGAACAAGATTTCCACTTGTATGATAATACAGAGTTGGGGTTTTAGGTTGGTGCTTTGCCCAGTGATATATCTTTTTTGTTATGGTTAATTACTTCTCATTCTCAGTTATATCTGTTCATGCTTGATGTTGCTCATGTTCAATTAAGCTTCCGCTAAATTGTTTGTAGAAGTAGATCAAGTGTTTTGCTTTAGTACATTGCATTACTAGGTGATCTACAGTGGGAAATTTCTACATGGTATCAGAGCAAAGGTGATCAAGGAAGAACAGTATACAAGCAGGAGAAGTTCTATGTTTGGTTTCTGGATATTGAATTGAGTTCTTATCACATCTATTTCACTGATGTCGTTCAATGGTTTAAGACTCGAATATGCCCTTGATGGCAGTTTGAATTATATTTCCTGGAAGGATCGTATGGAGGCAGTATTAGAAGATAACGACCTAAATGACTTCATTGATCAAGAAGTCCATAAGCCGATTGATGCTGATTAACTGACGGAATGGAAAAAGTGTGTGGCTAGAGCAAGGAGAATCCTCCTGGAGGGAGTTCGAGATCACATTGTCTCGAGCCTCCATGCGAAGGAGACTCCATTTTTTATGTGGAAAACATTTAAAGATATTTATCAAAATAATAGTGATCAGAGGAAGTTGGCACTGAAGGACAAACTTCGCAAGATCAAGTGCGAAAAGGGCGACATAATCTCTACGTTCCCGAACAAGCTCACCACCTGCAGGGATGAGCTTACAAGAGTAGGGGTCATGACTGCTAATGATGACATGGTGATTCTAGCACTCCTCGGTATTCCAAAGAGCTGGAACAGCTACCAGGACTTGGTTAATGGAAGAGAGAAACTACTAGATTGGGAATGACTTTGGTCGAACTTTGGGATGGATTTTCATCAAAACAAGATGATGAAGAAAATCGAGCTTTAGCAAGTAAAGCTAAGAAAGGGAAAGGGAAGGCATCCCAATCCAAATCTTCTCATGGTGGGAAGAAGGTTGAAAAGTTGAAGGTGTGATGGTTTCACTGTCATGAAGTGGGCCATTATTCTATGAATTGTCCACAGAAGAAATCCAAGAAGGGTTCCTCAAAGGGATCTAATGGTGATGCACTAGCTTCACAATTTGAGCTAGATTTCTCACTTATCGCATGCATGCTTTCATCCACGGTGGGATATGTTTGGTACCTGGATAGTGGAGCTTCTTTCCACATTTCGGGTGACAAGAATCTTTTCAGTACATTGGAGGAGAAGGATCTCCAGATGCAGATTGAGATGGGCGATGATGGAAAATACTGTGTCTCAGGTGAAGGTACAATTGTGTTTCAAAGGGAGCATGGTTCTCCTGTCACCCTATCTGCTGTTAAATATGTACCAAGTTTGAAAAAGAATCTTGTTCTATTGCTATGCTAGAAGATAAAGGCTATGATGTAGTCTTTAGTAAAGGAGAAGTGTTCCTGAGGCATATCGGCACCGGACAGACCAAGCGAATAGGGATTCGAGTAAAGAATCTCTATAAGATGGAGGTAGATGACTATGCTGCACTAAGTTCCAAAGCAAAGGTGGTGTAAAGCCAAGATGTTGGCGAGCTATGGCATAGAAGACTAGGCCACTTGTATCACGGGGCCTTGAAGAACATGCAACAAATTTCTATGGGCTTACCCAAGGGAAAACTGGATCAAACAGATACATGCAAAGGATGCACCCTAGATAAGTATGCGAAAGCTTCCTTTCATGATCGGGATAGTAGAGCTTGAGAAATCTTGGAGCAAGTTCACTTAGATGTATGTGGACCATTCTCTATAGCCTCCACCGCTAAACAAAGGTACTATGTTATTTTCATTGATGATTTTTCTCGTAGATGTTGGATCTACTTTATGCAAAAGAAGGATCAAACCTTCTTGAGGTTCTGTGATTTTAAAGCCTCCATAGAGAAAGAATCTGGGAAGAAATTAAAAGCCTTGCGTAGCGACAATGGTGGAGAGTATGTTTCCCAGCAGTTTAAAAACTTATGTGCTATAGAAGGAATTAAAAGGGAACTGATGACACCTAACCCACAACAAAATGGGGTGGCTAAAAGGAAGAACATATCTATTGTGGGAGTAGCTCGAGCGATGTTGAATGACCAAAGCCTACCACTTCATCTGTGGGCTGAGGCATGCAATACAGTAGTGTACCTTCAGAACAGAATTCCTCATCGTATTTTGGGGATGAAGACACCTATGGAGGCTTTTTCGGGGAAGCGACCAGATGTGAGTCACTTTCGCATCTTTGGATCACCCGTTTTCTGTCATGTGACCAAAGATGCTCGGAAGAAGTAGACCAAATAGCTAAGTTGGGGATACTTGTTGGGTACACAAATACACCCCACAACTATTGTGTGTTTCTGCCTACCGGTCAGAGGACCGTAGTGCATAGGGATCTGAAGTTCGACGAGCAGAGATCCATACGAGTGTCACTTGGGAGGGAGCTCAAGTTGCATGGTGATGAGGAACTTTTAGTTCCAAAGGAGGAGGAGTCTCCTGATGATGTGGATCAACCACATGCAGAGGATCCAGTAGTGGAGACCACCACTCCTGGAGAGTCTTCCAGAGACGGGCGAAAATGCTCATGGGAAGCTGACGGATTGATGCAAGATGCGAGAAATAATGTGGGGCAGCCATCCTCTCATCGTAGATAGAGGAGATCTCCCGAGAGATACATTGGCTACATGGCCCTAGTTCGGGAGTGTGTAGCGACCGAACCTTCTTCTTTTGAGGAGGCAGTGCAGCAACCAGTCTGGGTTGATGCAATGGTAGAAGAGTATGATTCTATCATATGGAATAGTGTGTGGGATGTTGTCCCTAGACTTGGGGACAAGTCAGTGGTTAG
Source organism: Pinus tabuliformis (assembly GCA_031772625.1). Lineage (NCBI taxonomy): Eukaryota > Viridiplantae > Streptophyta > Pinopsida > Pinales > Pinaceae > Pinus > Pinus tabuliformis. Next base: position 259,173,643 of record CM062809.1, on the reverse strand, counting down.
TTCCCGTTGGCATTACAATGTAAAGCAGGTAGTTGATCGCAGTGTTGAGAAACACAAGGCAAGGTTTGTTGCCCGAGGTTTCTCACAGGTTGAGGGGATCAACTACAATGAGACCTTTGCTCTTGTAGCAAGGTACTCATCTATGAGATCGATGCTAGCTCTATCAGCTTAGATGGGTTGGGAGATCCATCAGATGGATGTGAAGACGACATTCCTCAATGGGAAGATTGAGGAAGAGGTATACATTGAGTAGCCCAAAGGATTTGAGACCTTCGATCGCGAGTCGCATGTTTGCCGACTCAAGCGAACACTGTATGGGCTGAAGAAAGCACCACATGCTTGCTATACCAAGATCAACATCTATTTCACTGGGTTGGGCTTCACCAAGAGTGAAGCAGATGTGAACCTATACCACATCATGGTAGATGGTAAGCCCTTGATTATTGTACTTTATGTCGATGATCTGATTTTGACAGGTGATGAGCAGCTTATATAGTCTTGCAAGGAGGACCTTGCAAGAGAGTTCAAGATTAAGGACATGGGCCTCATGCACTACTTTCTAGGCATGGAAGTGTGGCAGAAAGATGGGGAAGTATTTGTGTCTCAAGGCAAGTATGCCAATGAGATACTCAGGCGCTTTCACATGGAGAAGTGCAAGCCCATCCATACTCATCTAGCTGGGAATTGGAGGAAGGAGGATGCTACTTCATGTGAGGTAGTAGCTGCTACTGTTTATTGGCAGTTGGTGGGTTCACTCATGTATCTGGTGAACACATGACCCGACTTATGCTTTGTGGTGAACCAGCTGAGTCAAGCTACGATTCAGCCTACCAAGCTATTTTGGAAGGCAACGAAGCTTGTGCTGAGATATCTCAAAGGCACTACACAGTATGGATTATGGTACAGGTGGACAGAGGGAGTGAAGCTGCAAGGCTTCACGACTGCGGAATGGGCTGGTAGTCCATCAGATCGGAAGAGCACTTCTGGAGGAATCTTCAACCTTGGTTTAGCTAAACAAAGATCAGTTGCACTTAGCTCAGCAGAGGCCGAATACATCGCTGCCAGTCAGGCAGCATGTGAGGCCATTTGGATGTAGAAGATTCTAGTGGAATTGTTTGGTCAGATAATGGATCCTACAGTGATATACTGTGATAATCAGAGTTGCATAAAACTCTTTGAGAATCCAGTGTTTCATGATAGGTCCAAGCATATAGATATCTGTTACCATCATCTATAGGATTGTGTGGTCAAGAGGAACATGATGTTGTAGTATGTTTCGACTGAGGAGCAAGATGCAAATATTTTGACTAAGGCATTTTCATATTGCAAGTTCGAGTTCCACAGAGACAGGATCGGGGTTACTGATAATCCCTTTCTTGTTGAGAGGGAGTGTTGAAAAGTGTGCAACAAGAAACGCTAAAAATAGAACTGTTATAAATAGTTGGGCTATAAATAGTAGTTCAGCCATTGGAGGTCTTAGCTACAATGGGTGAAACGTGAAAGTGATAAAAATATCTTTTCTAAAAATATCATTTCGGGATCCCTTCCTATTTTAGTCAGTCCCTGGACTAAACGTAGGAAGTAAAATTCAAATTTGATATCAACAGCAGTTTGGAAATTAATTAATTAATTCATCTTAAGTTAATTAGTTAAGGAAAATCAAACTTGAAGTCTATGTGAGCACATGCAACAGATTCTCCATTAATTGAGGAATTTAACCTTCAATTAAAGAGATAAGGATGAGTTGTTATATTGAGTTGTAATCAGTTGACTTAGTTTAACTTAGTCAAGTCCAGTTAGATTAATTTAACAGTTTGTTAAATTAATGAGAGTTCAGTTAGTTAATGCTTGCATGCATGTAATTATTGTAATTCAGATAACTGAGTATTCACTCATGGATAACTCATGCATGTCAGTTCAGTCAGAGACCCAATTGAGATCAGATGGAGGAATAGTGTACTCTCAGTTGCTAGGATATTCCTTGGTAAATATTCCTTGCATGCAAAAGGAATATTATTCCTTATGGATTGCGCAGTTGGACCTGAGGTTAAAGTGAGTGTGATGTGGCCAATTCTCACATGTGATATCATTGGACCCCAATCAAAACTACGCAAGGAAATAGGAGGCTTGGAGGGCTTGAGGAAGATATATTCTATGTCTATTGAGTTTGTGAGCTGTATTGTTTGAGTGCAGAGAGATCAGGATAGCTTGAGAGCTAATTCTTTTTGTAACTTGATGTAATGACCCCGTAAAACTTGTAATTATGAAAGTTACCATGGTAAGAAATTAGTGTGAACTGCTAATTACTATTGTTAAAAGATATTATTTTATTTATGAAATGGAAGATATTTTGGATAAATGCTGGCAGTCTCCTAAGGGAGGATTTGAAAAAGAAACAGTTATAAAACTGAAAAGGAAACTAACCCCTCAGCCAGGAAAAGTCCTGGGAGGGAAAATCCCTGGTCTGTTGGGACAGAGAGGGAGAGAAATTTCAAGGAAAGAAAAAGAAAAAGAAAAAGAGGGTTAAGTCTGGTGAGGACCAGATAACCCTAGCACAACTGTGCAATAGTCTTGTTGAGGGCTGCAGGCCTGCAAGACAGCTCGGGGGGAGAATCCAACGTATCGATGGATCTCATGGCTGGGTGGATAAGAGCAAGCATACAAATTGCAGGTGAACTTCTGGAGCATTGAATTCTTGTGTCTGACAGAACAGGTATGGGTTGTTTACCAGACTTAAACCTCTGTATTCCGTATGCTGGTATATAGGAGGAAGTATAGTTAAGCTCCAGTTTTCTGAATGCTAGCTAAATAATAGTTACTTGAAGTATTATAGACAGTTCTATGAGTATATATACTGACTGTTCAAGCCAAACAATGGAGAACTAGCTATTATATAAATGCACATTGACTGTGAAACGAATACATGTTAACTGTGAGAGTCAAAGCTTGTTAACTGAAAGAATCGATACATGATAGCTGTAAAACCAATGCATAAGTAACTGTAAGAGTCGATGCATGTGAACCGGAGAAGGGGATGCATGGGGATTGCATAGAAATAATTAACTGTTGGAGGCCGAGGTATATCAGTATGTAAACTTCATGAAGGCCTTCAGTACCATAACAGTAAGCGCATGGCGACCAATGCATGAACTGTTCAATGGTGAAAATAATCATTAATAATCTATAACTGTAGAAAAGATTTATGGAAAAACAGTAGATCGAATGTTGAATAGCTATAAGACTGCAACAGTCATGAAATACATTGGACATTAAGTGTCATATAGAATACGGGAGGCCGTTCCCAGAAAACTCATCGAACCCTGTACTTAGGGCTTCGTTTTCACAATACATGCAAACCAATTGAAAGATGATTATATCTTTACAGAATGTAACGAAACACATTATTAAACCTATAAGGCACTCTGTTTGCACAGAACCGCTGTGGTAGCGGCCACTTAACTGCCGTCTACAGTCACGAGACGTCGTGGGAATAGAGGGTTTCCATAAACAAACCCTGGCCACTATAATCTAACCCTCGAAGGGGTTATGCCGACTCTGTTAATAGAGAAACGGCAGTAACTTAAATGTAATAAACCCCATAAGAATCTGAAGAGTGAATTCATATGAATATAGACAAACCAGTAATTGATATATTCTAAAATGAATGGAAAAGCACGTTTATCACATTCATAGGAAGAAGCATATATATATTAGCATTGTGATAAATGAAACCCCGTAGGGTATGGCAACAGCCTATTCGTAAGATGTTCAGAGAGCCGAGGAAAACCCTGGTCTCGACATGCGTACATTACACCTTGAAAAATCATCATGAACACCATAGACAGTAGAGAATGGAAATAAACAGTCCTTCTGACTTAAAACAAGTTCAGTTAGTTCCGGCAGGGGAGGCCGTGAACTCTCCAAGTGAGATTTACAAATCTGAGCGGAAAACAAATACATATATCAAGCTTGCATAACCAGATTAGATGCGGTTCCGGCATAGAAAGGCCTACCGCATATCTTAATCCGGTTTGGCCGAAGAGAGGAACCTGAGACAACAAGTGTGAGTTGTCAAGAGGAAACCTCAGGCCGAGGAATCGAAACAAGCAAAAACCCATATGTAAACCCTTAAGCTTCTGAATAAACAGAGATTCTGCAAAACCCATGTAGGAGAAATACCTGGAAATGTTTCGGATGCTCGAGCTACCCTTGAGCGGTGGAGAGACCAAGAAACAATTACCTGCACATAGCCAGAGCTTGAAGTTAGACAGAACATATAATCCAGATTTGATAAACCCTGCGATATTGAGACTGAGCAAATAAAAAGTAACATATGTATTATAACCTTGATTCGGCGGTCAGTTACCTGAGTTAACTGGCCAGGACTGGCACAAGGAGCAGGTAGAGAGCTGCGGAGCTGAATGTGCACACCGCCATTCGAACAGGTGCAAATGAACCCGAGACATGCGGCCTGTAACATATATAAACCCGCTAAACCCTGGATTAATTGTGAACCCTTAGATCCAGTTAGATGATCCTCACCGTTCATCAGAGATAGGAATTGGCGCGCAAACCTCAGCGTTCCCTCCAAGATTTCACATGGGCCATGCACGGTGCCAACCACCTGTCCAAGGTAGATGGGGCATTAAAGTCACCATCACACCTCGCGTTCGGGTTGAATGAACGGTAAACCAATGGACATGACAGTCTTTTATTAACCGGATCACAATGCCTCGTATATCCATGAATCAAAAGGAGTCCATACATTAATAAGTGGAAAATATATATATAGTAACCATAGTAATATGTTGGTATTCAAGAGTCGAATAGTTACATGGCATAGAGGTGATTTGTTCGAGTATACATGCGTATATGAAGGGTTATAAATCAATAGATTTATAATTAATTTTTTTTTTTTTTGATATATTTCTCATGGAGTCGTGACAATGTGGTATCAGAGCAGAGGTTTCAGAACTGTGGCCTCTGGAGCAGTAAGATCCAGCTGCATTATATAGTACATGTATGAGGAAGAATTAAAGTGCGCTAACTGTTTTCTGTTTATTTAGGGGAATAAATACAGAAACAGCAACTCACTAACAGTCAATCATAAAGATGGAGGAAATACCGAGAGCTGACGGCATTCCTCGGGAAAATCCAGAGCTGTGGATACAGCTTGGTGCAGAAACACGCAGTACCAATCTGGCGATACTGCAAACTGTGCAAGAACTGAAAGATGAAATGGCGCGTCTGCGAGAAGACAACGCGCGATTGACAGTGGAGCAAGAAAGAATATTGAAGAGTCTGTCGGACAGACAGAATCCGCCATTAGCCAATCCCAGTGCAGAACAACAAAGGGCAACTGAAGAACGGAATTATGCACCTGAAATCTCAGAGGAGAAGGAAGACCACTCTGACAATGTAGTAGAACAGTAGACTTCAAAGAGGCAGAAAATGGAATTACAGGGAGAATTCTGGAAAATTAAGCCTCCACAGTTTGATGGAGAGCAGGAAGAAGCGGCAGAGGCTTGGTTAATTAACATTAACAAATATTTCCAGCTGTATGAGTATGATCAGAATCTGAAGGCGCGGCTGGCCATCTTCCAGCTACAGGGCAAAGCAACCCTGTGGTGGGAAGAAATCAAAATTGTAAAAGGAGTAAGTGAGCAGAACATAACCTGGGAAAAGTTTCAGAAGTACTTCAAGGAGAGATATCTAACTGAGCGTTTCTACGATGAGAAGGCACGGGAGTTCCATGATTTACGACTGGGACAGCAGTCCATGGACGAGTTCATTAACCGCTTCACCTCCCTGCTTCGCTATGTACCATATATCAAGGAGGAGAAGGCCAAGGTGCAGAGATTTGTGAGCAGTTTACCAGCCTATATAAGAGAACGTATTGAGTTTGATAATCCCAGGACAATGGATGAGGCGATTCGTAAGGCAAGAATCTGTTATCAGCAAAACAAGCAGAAAGGAGACACTTCAAATAAAAGGTGGAATGAAAGAAAAAGCAACAGAATTGCTGGTAATAGCAAGGGAAGTCGTGGTAATGGCAGCAAGGTTGCTGGTAAAGGACAGATTGGCAGAAATGTCGCAAAGAGTACCCTTCGGACTAAGCCAAGTGAGAGCAGAATCAGTGAACCACCTGCCAGGTCAGACCTTGAGGGGATGACCAGACCTCCAGTCCAATGTTGGGGTTGTGGAGGCCCACACTACGTGAAGAATTGCCCTCAGCGTAAAGGAGTGGATCAAATATCTCAGATCCAGGAAGCATCAACTGTTGGAGAAGTGGCGTGCAGCATGCCAAGAATTAACGCAGCTCTGGAGGACCGTCAAGCGGAATACCAGCCGAGCATGGTGGAGTTTGAAGGTAAAATTTCCAATCTTTCTATAGTTGTTCTTATTGACCCAGGAGCTACTTTAAGTTATGTTAGCCCAAAAGTAGTAGAACAATGTAAGCTATCTTCTGAAAAGTTCAGGAACCCATGGCTGGTACAGCTAGCCACAGGAGCTAAAAGAAGAGTCTTAGCCAAAATAAATAACTGTTCTTTCAGCATAGCTGGACAGCCAATTACAGCAGACCTGAATGTGCTTCCATTGGGGTCCTATGACATCCTGATTGGTATGGATTGGCTGGAAAAGCATTGGTCGTTGGTGAACTGCAAGACCAAAACCATTTATTACAAGGATGACTTGGGACAGCAGCAAGAATTACAGGGAATTAAACACCCTGTACAGATCCGGCCTATCACTGCCTCCCAGCTAGCTAAATGTCTCAGGAAGAAGTGTCAGATTTACGCTATCCAAGTGGGTTATGCAAACCAGAAAGACAAAATATCTGCATTAGACAGCATTCCGGTAGCGCAGGAATTTGTGGATGTTTTCCCTGAAGAGGTACCAGGATTGCCTCCAAAAAGACACATTGACTTTACCATAGAGTTAATACCAGGGGCAGCCCCGGTGTCACGGGCACCATACCGGATGAGCGTACCCGAGTTGACAGAATTAAAGATGCAACTACAAGAGTTGCTGGACAAGAATTATATCCGCCCCAGCGTGTCACCGTGGGGAGCTCCAGTGCTATTTGTCAAAAAGAAGGATGGAACCCTCCGTATGTGTATAGACTATCGTCAGCTGAACAAGCTCACGATTAAGAACAAATACCCCTTGATGAACTCTTTGATCAGGTAAAAGGGGCAAAGGTTTTCTCCAAGATCGATTTGCGATCTGGCTATCATCAGATCAGGATTAAAGAGGAGGACATTGCCAAAACCGCTTTCAGAACACGCTACGGGCATTATGAGTTTGTGGTGCTGCCTTTTGGCTTGACCAATGCACCCGCCACCTTTATGTGTTTGATGAACAGCGTGTTTCATCGGTTTTTGGACAAATTCGTGCTGATATTCATTGATGATATTCTGATATCTTCTCGTTCCCAGGAGGAACACAAAGAGCACCTGAGGATGGTGTTGCAAACCCTTCGGGAACATCAGCTATATGCTAAGTTTAGTAAGTGTGACTTTTTTAAGGAGGAAATTCAATATTTGGGCCATGTGATTACTAAAGAGGCAATTGCAGTAGATCCTGAAAAAATAAAAACTATTATGGAATGGCCCATACCCAAGGATGTAGCTGATATCAGATCCTTTATGGGATTAGTTGGCTATTACCGAAGATTTGTGGAAGGTTTCTCAAGGATAGCCTACCCTATCACTTCTTTGCAGAAAAAGGGAAAAGTGTTTAAGTGGACAGCGGAATGTCAGCAGAGTTTTGATCGATTGAAGCATTTACTCACCACTGCACCCATCTTGAGTATAGCTAATCCTAATAAGGATTACGTTGTGTGTACGGATGCAAGTAAAGAGGGTGTGGGTGGGGTATTAATGCAAGAAGGGAAAGTAATTGCGTATGAATCCAGAAAATTAAAAGACCATGAGCAGAAGTACTCAGCCTACGATCTAGAATTAACAGCTGTTATTCATGCGCTGAAAATGTGGCGACATTACCTCTTGGGGAGGAAATTTATGTTGTTAACAGATCACCACAGCTTGACCAATTATTTCAGTCAACCTACCCTGAATGCAAGACAAGGTCGTTGGGCAGATTTCCTAAGCGGATTTGATTTCGAGATTAAGCACTTAAAAGGCAAAGAGAACCGGGTGGCTGATGCATTGAGTCGAAAGGTGCAGTGTTTGTGTGAACTTTCAGTTAGCAAGTGGCGAAATTCTCTGTTTGAGCAGATTAAATCAGCAGCAAATCAGGATGCTGAATATCAACAGTTAAAACAGCAGGTACAACAATCAGCTAATGGAAGATTACAGCAAGGTTATACACTGGACAATGATGGCATGCTGTATTTCCATAAGAAATTATATGTACCTGATTCAGATGACCTTAAGAACCTGATTTTGGACGAGTTCCATACCAGCCACTATACTGGCCATCCAGGGTACCAAAAGATGGTCACTGCATTAAGGAAGGAATACTTCTGGCCTAGAATGAAGAAGCAAGTGGTGGAGTACTTGGCAAAGTGCTTAGAGTGCCAGCAGATTAAGGCAGAACATCAACATCCGCCCGGGCTGTTACAACCTTTGCCTATTCCGGAATGGAAATGGGAAACCATTTCCATGGATTTTATAACTGGGTTGCCTCGAACAAGGAAAAACCATGATTCCATCATGGTAGTGGTAGATAAGTTGAGTAAAGCGGCACACTTCATACCCGTGCAGTCCACCTATAAAGCGGTACAAATTGCTCACCTTTTTATGCAAAATGTGTTCAGATTGCATGGACTACCGAAGGTAATCATTTCAGATCGGGATGTAAAGTTCACATCCACCTTTTGGAGGACGTTGTTCGCTGAGTTGGGAACACAGCTAAACTTTAGCACAGCATATCACCCGCAGACCGATGGTCAAACCGAGCGAGTAAATCAAGTGTTGGAAGATATGTTGAGGGCGTATGTGATGATGAAACCAAACCAATGGGAAGAATATTTGCACCTGGTTGAATTCGCATATAACAATGGATATCATACCTCGACACAATTAAGCCCTTTTGAGGTTCTGTATGGGCGAAAATGCCGCACACCCTCAAGTTGGGGTGGGCCTGAGGATAAGTTGAGTTTGGGTCCGGAAATGCTTAAAGAGATGGAAGACATGGTGAAAAAAGTGTGTGCCAATTTGAAGACTGCACAGGACCGGCAGAAAAGTTTTGCAGACAGGAAAAGAAGGTTTAAGGAATATCAAGTTGGTGACCACGTGTTTGTGAGGATCCAAGCCAAAAGGAGCACACTGCAATGGAGCGGATGCGCCAAGCTGGCTCCTCGGTACTTTGGTCCTTTTCAGATCTTGGCCAGAGTGGGGCCGGTGGCTTACCAACTCGCCTTGCCAAGCCATATTAGAATTCACAACGTGTTTCACGTCTCTGTTCTAAAGAAATATGTATACGATCCCAAACATGTGATCCAATGGCAAGATGTTCGGGTAAGAATTAACCTCGTTGTTTGAACATGTGAATATACTTAATGGAAACTGATTAAGGATATTGATTGTCTGCAGGTCGAACCGGAAGGCGAGGTTCTGGTCGAACCACAGAGCATTCTCGACCGGAGAGAAGTGCGGCTGCGGAAACGGGTTATTACCCAAATTAAAGTGTTGTGGCAGCACTATGGGCCTGAGGAGGCTACTTGGGAAGACGAGGAGCTTATGAGGAAAGTGTACCCAGACTTATTTAAAGGGAATAGACATCGGGACGATGTCCAATCCCAGGGGGGGAAGATGTAATGACCCCGTAAAACTTGTAATTATGAAAGTTACCATGGTAAGAAATTAGTGTGAACTGCTAATTACTATTGTTAAAAGATATTATTTTATTTATGAAATGGAAGATATTTTGGATAAATGCTGGCAGTCTCCTAAGGGAGGATTTGAAAAAGAAACAATTATAAAACTGAAAAGGAAACTAACCCCTCAGCCAGGAAAAGTCCTGGGAGGGAAAATCCCTGGTCTGTTGGGACAGAGAGGGAGAGAAATTTCAAGGAAAGAAAAAGAAAAAGAAAAAGAGGGTTAAGTCTGGTGAGGACCAGATAACCCTAGCACAACTGTGAAATAGTCTTGTTGAGGGCTGCAGGCCTGCAAGACAGCTCGGGGGGAGAATCCAACGTATCGATGGATCTCATGGCTGGGTGGATAAGAGCAAGCATACAAATTGCAGGTGAACTTCTGGAGCATTGAATTCTTGTGTCTGACAGAACAGGTAATGGTTGTTTACCAGACTTAAACCTGTGTATTCCGTATGCTGGTATATAGGAGGAAGTATAGTTAAGCTCCAGTTTTCTGAATGCTAGCTAAATAATAGTTACTTGAAGTATTATAGACAGTTCTATGAGTATATATACTGACTGTTCAAGCCAAACAATGGAGAACTAGCTATTATATAAATGCACATTGACTGTGAAACGAATACATGTTAACTGTGAGAGTCAAAGCTTGTTAACTGAAAGAATCGATACATGATAGTTGTAAAACCAATGCATAAGTAACTGTAAGAGTCGATGCATGTGAACCGGAGAAGGGGATGCATGGGGATTGCATAGAAATAATTAACTGTTGGAGGCCGAGGTATATCAGTATGTAAACTTCATGAAGGCCTTCAGTACCATAACAGTAAGCGCATGGCGACCAATGCATGAACTGTTCAATGGTGAAAATAATCATTAATAATCTATAACTGTAGAAAAGATTTATGGAAAAACAGTAGATCGAATGTTGAATAGCTATAAGACTGCAACAGTCATGAAATACATTGGACATTAAGTGTCATATAGAATACGGGAGGCCGTTCCCAGAAAACTCATCGAACCCTGTACTTAGGGCTTCGTTTTCACAATACATGCAAACCAATTGAAAGATGATTATATCTTTACAGAATGTAACGAAACACATTATTAAACCTATAAGGCACTCTGTTTGCACAGAACCGCTGTGGTAGCGGCCACTTAACTACCGTCTACAGTCACGAGATGTCGTGGGAATAGAGGGTTTCCATAAACAAACCCTGGCCACTATAATCTAACCCTCGAAGGGGTTATGCCGACTCTGTTAATAGAGAAACGGCAGTAACTTAAATGTAATAAACCCCATAAGAATCTGAAGAGCGAATTCATATGAATATAGACAAACCAGTAATTGATATAATCTAAAACGAATGGAAAAGCACGTTTATCACATTCAAAGGAAGAAGCATATATATATTAGCATTGTGATAAATGAAACCCCGTAGGGTATGGCAACAGCCTATCCGTAAGATGTTCAGAGAGCCGAGGAAAACCCTGGTCTCGACATGCGTACATTACACCTTGAAAAATCATCATGAACACCATAGACAGTAGAGAATGGAAATAAACAGTCCTTCTGACTTAAAACAAGTTCAGTTAGTTCCGGCAGGGGAGGCCGTGAACTCTCCAAGTGAGATTTACAAATCTGAGCGGAAAACAAATACATATATCAAGCTTGCATAACCAGATTAGATGCGGTTCCGGCATAGAAAGGCCTACCGCATATCTTAATCCAGTTTGGCCGAAGAGAGGAACCTGAGACAACAAGTGTGAGTTGTCAAGAGGAAACCTCAGGCCGAGGAATCGAAACAAGCAAAAACCCATATGTAAACCCTTAAGCTTCTGAATAAACAGAGATTCTGCAAAACTCATGTAGGAGAAATACCTGGAAATGTTTCGGATGCTCGAGCTACCCTTGAGCGGTGGAGGGACCAAGAAACAATTACCTGCACATAGCCAGAGCTTGAAGTTAGACACGAACATATAATCCAGATTTGATAAACCCTGCGATATTGAGACTGAGCAAATAAAAAGTAACATATGTATTATAACCTTGATTCGGCGGTCAGTTACCTGAGTTAACTGGCCAGGACTGGCACAAGGAGCAGGTAGAGAGCTGCGGAGCTGAATGTGCACACCGCCATTCGAACAGGTGCAAATGAACCCGAGACATGCGGCCTGTAACATATATAAACCCGCTAAACCCTGGATTAATTGTGAACCCTTAGATCCAGTCAGATGATCCTCACCGTTCATCAGAGATAGGAATTGGCGCGCAAACCTCAGCGTTCCCTCCAAGATTTCACATGGGCCATGCACGGTGCCAGCCACCTGGCCAAGGTAGATGAGGCATTAAAGTCACCATCACACCTGGCGTTCGGGTTGAATGAACGGTAAACCAATGGACATGACAGTCTTTTATTAACCGGATCACAATGCCTCGTATATCCATGAATCAAAAGGAGTCCATACATTAATAAGTGGAAAATATATATATAGTAACCATAGTAATATGTTGGTATTCAAGAGTCGAATAGTTACATGGCATAGAGGTGATCTGTTCGAGTATACATGCGTATATGAAGGGTTATAAATCAATAGATTTATAATTAAATTTTTTTTTATTTTGATATATTTCTCATGGAGTCGTGACACTTGAACAAGATTTCCACTTGTATGATAATACAGAATTGGGGTTTTAGGCTGGTGCTTTCCCCAATGATATATCTTTTGTGTTATGGTTGATTACTTCTCATTCTCAGTTACATCTTTTCATGCTTGATGTTGCTCATGTTCAATTAAGCTTCCGCTAAATTGTTTTTAGAAGTAGATCAAGTGTTTTTATTTAGTACATTGCATTACCAGGTGATCTACAGTGGGAATTTCTACAATTTCCTCATTTATAGAGAAAGAAAATCTCCCTACTGTTTCTCTTTTTTTTAACAGAAGAATTGTTACTCTTTCTTGCTTACTGTAATTCTTGAGGAAAAATTTTCCAATAATGAGAATGAAGTTTGTCTTCTAGTTATATCATTTATATTCAGAATTATAACTATGTGGAACCTTATAGCATTACTTGTTCTAAAACTCTGAAATTCGTGAACTTTACTAATACTAGTCTTTTCTATTCTTTTCTTGAAGCATACATTGTCAGTAAATTAATATGACAGTTAACTGTAATTTAATCAAGCTATGTGATTCTTGAATTACTGAAAATGATCATTATGTCTATATCATAATAAGGACAAAATCTACTTAATAAGCACTGATATTATTAATTATCTGTACCACTATGTAGCTTGAAATATTCCTGATTTAGTCTTGCAACCAGACCTGAATTTCTCTGTATCTTTTCCTCCCAACCTTGAGACCTACTTCAGTAGTCTCCCCCCGAGCTTTCTTGTTCACAGGAACTCTTTATTTTCTTGAGACTTATAGTCTCAGCGCCCTCTGGTCCAAACCAGACATGGCCTTATAAGACTGCTTGACTCTTCAACACAGTATGTTCCTTATTCTTTCTCCTTGATCTCAGATACCTCTATCCTCTTGATCTCTTGGTTAAATCCTCAAGAAATTAGTTTCAAGAACTTAGTTAGGAACATGTAATTGTTTCCCTAACTAATTATTAAGTAAAATAATATTTACTGATAACTGTTGTCTTCATTCAAAAATATTAACTTCCAAAATAGTATTTATTTAAATTAATAAAATAAATAGTTGTCAGTAATTAAAATATTTACATAGTATGGGGATATTACACTTCCGATACGCGGCTATAGAAAAACAAAAACTTTATGGCGAGAAGATCACGGTAACCTTAAGTTTTTGTACCAGGTGACCTGCGTTTTGCTCCTGTACCCACCAGTTTGAAGATTTGTTGCTTGGAGTCGAGTCCTATGGAGGGGTCGTTTCTTATCTGGCATTAAATTCATTGTGACATTTCTTTACTGATAACTGTTGTCTTCATTCAAAAATATTAACTTCCAAAATAGTATTTATTTAAATTAATAAAATAAATAGTTGTCAGTAATTAAAATATTTACATAGTATGGGGGATATTACACTTCCGATACGCGGCTATAGAAAAACAAAAACTTTATGGCGAGAAGATCACGGTAACCTTAAGTTTTTGTACCAGGTGACCTGCGTTTTGCTCCTGTACCCACCAGTTTGAAGATTTGTTGCTTGGAGTCGAGTCCTATGGAGGGGTCGTTTCTTATCTGGCATTAAATTCATTGTGACATTTCTAGATTTTTAATTTACTTTTTGGACATTTTTACTATTAAGGATGAGTAAACTGATAAACAATTAGTTATTGTGATGTCAATAATAATGAATGGTAATTAAGTTAGTTATGGAAAAATTAACATTGTCTCTATGGAAGATATGAGGAATTACAGATGAACCTCAATAACTCTCTTTTCACCACACAGTTATCAGTTAGGAGCACTTATCCCTTTACCTTCTTTTCTACTACAATAGGGAAGAGAGGGGAGGAGAAAGGGATTCGAAAAAAGAGAAGAAGGATTCGTTGAGCTGAAGTGGGAAAACCTCTTGGAATTTCTTCCGTGGTGGAAGAAAGTGAGGCAGAGACAAATTAACTGATGCCTTGAGAAATTGTTCTGAAGGATATAGAGGAGCTTGGTGTGAGAATCTTGGACATAATCACAAAATTCTCATTGGAAGGGTGGAGAGGATTCATCTAGCAATGACTGATATTCCAATGGAAAATAAGTAAAAAATGCATGCTTGTTAATACTATGTGATAGTAGTATGAATTAGGTGGTTGAAGTATTAGCACTTAATCTAATTACTTTCACTCTATTTGCATTTACTCAGTTCACCTACATATTTACCTTCAAATGGTGAAATCACTTAGATGTTATTGAGGTGATAGTAGGGAATAAACGAATTTTGTGTGAAAGAATAAACTTAAACTATCTAGTTACACTAATCATATTCTAACAGAAAGAGAAAATATATTTATATGCTAAAAGTTGTGTAAAAATTGCTTAGTTACAATAATTGTTTTCCGACAGAAAGAACAAGAATGCATATATACATATAACCTGTCAAACAAAAGACTGTAAAATTAACGAAATTTCTTTCTAATAGGAAGGAAGGTTATTTTTAATTATGTACAGTAGCGGTGTACCAAAAACTACATTATGAGTGAATGAAGATTGTAATAATGCATGCATAGAGATTATGTAAATTCATTTCCTTACCAAAAATGACTTCTGAATAAATAAAGATTTGATAGAAATTATGCATAATCGAATTGCATAGCAGGAATGTATAAATGAATAACTACAGAAGCTTTCAATCAAAAGAAGGAAATGACCAATTATTTAAACTCCTAGTTCGTTAACATTTCCAGTTCTTGAAAGAAGAACCCTTCCATTATCTAGGTAAGGGTTAGCAAATTGGAAATAGGAATGCAATCCAGGAACGACTAGGGGATTGTAGTTAAGTTTACAGATTAGGAATGAAAAATATGCTAAATTGAAATAAGAAAAACAACTTAAGAAAATTGCAGAAAGATCCAGTTCTGTTGCCGGAGCTTCAAAGAAAATCCTGAATGGGGTTTAGTATCGCTCAGCAGTAGGAGTAAACTTCGATTTTCTAACCCAGATTTTATTCTTCGGCCAATCCTGTTTGGACACCAAGGAATGTCGTTCTGGGTAAAATACGGTCTAGTACTTAGTAGAAAGTTTAAAGAACGAGCAACTGTATATTTTAGCCATGCATAATCAAGTAGTCCAACTAAATGAAAGACATTGTTAAGTAATCTACAACAAATTGATATTTGAAATAAAACAACTCGAATTGCTTGCCAAATACTGATAAATAAGTGCAAATTAAAAACAATAATACAATTTGTCTGTATGTATTGAGTCCACCATTAAGAGACAACCGAATGACTAAGTTGTTATGACAACTGGGTGGACAAACCAGCCCTCGAATAACAATACATTAAACAATAAAATTAACGGAAATATAGTTTTCAAAAAGGGAATATCGCTTATTACAACAAAGGGTTTCGCACCCATATCTAATCACAAGAATAAATTCCTTAACAGATCGCCTAGAAAACATAATAGAACCAAGCGATACATTCATTAGGCATAGGCAGAAGGCCAGCCAACTTTAAGGAGACGCATCCATACCATTCTTCCTTTCCATGAAGAAGTAGAGGTCCTCTCATCACTAGGTATTCTAGACCTAGGTAAATGCATCTGAAATCCGGATGGATAAAGGCTACCCTACACCGAAATGTTGTGGTAGTTTAACATTGAGATAAATTGTAGAACATTCAAAGAAGCCCAAAACTTAGAACTCAAACACATTACCTTTCAAGAGTTTGAGTGTGTTTTCCTTGGCGCCAGAGGTATTGGATGTCACAGTAGTGACAGTGCCTACAGACAGAGATTAAAAGCCAAAACTTTAGTCAAGAAATCATCTATCAGTATAAATCGTAAGGGAAACTTCAACTTGAACCATGAAAAGTTAAGCCACTCTAAACAATAACTCCTCACATGTGTCTGGAAGGTAGTAATATGGTAACAATTGAGAATGTATGACTACAACGGCAGTGGAACTGGAAGCGCTAGTCGGGTTCTATGTTGAATATGGCTAGAGAAACATAGTCATGTTGCCCGAACGCAACCCTAGTGGAGTTAGGGTTTTATAGAGCAATATTCCGAGAGCCTCCCCTAGTACAATGACCAAATGAGGAAGGAAGGTCACTGCATCATTAGCCATAGCTCCTCAAATCATGATGGACCGTCAGATCATGCCCCTCAGATCAAAAAATGTTGGGAGAACCACATGGAAATCAGAAGGATTAATGCCTAGCAATTGGTGGCATTAGACAGTGGTCCAGCTGGGAAATTAAAGTAGAAATTAAATTTAGTACAGACACGTACAGTCCATGAAACAATGGGAGGTCACCACCCTCGAGGAAATTAATTAAGTGTGTACATAAAATATGTTAAGGTTTAATGAATTATGCTTGTAGCAAATAACGTATGGGTGCGGTGGTATCAACACAAAACATCGTAGTTAATATTTGACTCATAATGTTTCAATCATATTATGTATCCATCAATACTCTCATTACTGATATGGGGTTTCGAATAATGTGAATATGAAGTTATCATATGTCCTTAGTTTTGTTTTATTTACATGTGATTGTAATGTTATATGTTACATTCATAATATGAGATCAGGAAGACTCATTTTGGACCAATTGATTAGCTCCTATACCCACCAGTATTGATTCGCTCCTGTACCAAACGACCTGCGACTCCTATACCCACTAGTTTCAAGGTATGTTGCTTGGATTCAAGTCCTGTGGAGGGGTCATTGATTTTCTGGCATTAAACTAGTAATTTGAGATCAAGAAGACTCAGTTTGGACCAGATTGATTCGCTCTTGTACCCACCAGTAATTGAAGAACCAAACTCATTTCAAACCGGTGATCATTGGATTTCAAACTAGTGACTATTGAATTTCTGTAGCCAAGTATGAGCAATACGGATTCTGTACAGAGCATATGTAGGTCTTAGACATGGATAATCAAGTTCAAAGAAGGTTTTAATTCTCGTAGCAGAACATTTGGCATCAAAACACCCATAGCTATTAGAGAACGCTCAAAGGGAGACAAACTACAAGCCAACTACGAGTGAATCCAGAAGAATCAGTTCAACTATAGACAACTCTGTCATGTGCATACGTTCCCAACTATTCTCCTCTTGTTAATTTTTTTCTTATTCCTACTATGAGTGCTTCTCCTCATCTTTCTAAATCCCCCTCTAGCAAAGGGAGACCAAGTAAAATTACCCTAAAGAGTCTTTATGGGTACATTGAATCTTTAGAAAGACAAAGAGAAGAAAGAGAAAACCATTTTAAACTAGAATTAACTACAATGCTTTACAATAACCATAAATTGTTAGAAACTAAAATACTCTCACTCAAGACCAAACTCCAAGGAACGATAGAATTCAACAATCAAACATAGCAAACAAGCAATCGTTAAATAAAATGACACTTTGAAAAATGAGATTAAAAATCTAAAAGAACATCTACATGATAACTTAGGATTAAATAACACAGAGAATAAATTAGATATTAAAGCCATAAAAGAAGAAATTAATAAATTAATTGTACGCGACCATGAGCACCACAAAAGAGCCTTACACCTTATAACTATCAGTATAGAATTACAAAACAATGAAGACATATTAGAATTAGTTAAGGAACAATTAAAAACAAAATCTCAAATTCAAACAACTTATCTCACCAATGCTATAAGGGTAGGAAATATACTTGAGCATAAACATAGACTAATATGTGTCAAGGTTAGTTGTAATGACCATAAATTAGATATACTTAGGAAATCCGCAAGCCTAAATGGAACAATAATCTTTATAAATGAAGACCTCATTCCAGAAGGCCAAGTTGAACTTAGGAAATAAGTACAAAAGGTCAAGGAGGAAAGAAAAGAAGGGAAATGGGAAATCAATAGAAAATCTATTATGAGAGACAGGGTCCCAAGCATGAATGATAAATAACGAATAGCATCATTCTAGATCCTCTTTTGGAACTGTCATGGTTTTCCATAGAATAAAGGTCCTATGTTAAGTTGGATCCCGAGTAATATTGATCTTATTCTTTTAGTTGAAACTTGGGAGCATGAAAAATATAGGGTCCCTCACCTGGATGGGTTCACTCTTTGGTCTACCTAGAATAAGAAATCCTCCATGAGAGGTTTTGGTGGTATAGCCTGTTATATTCAGAAAATTGTTTCCTCTCACATCCAACTTCATAAAACCGACCCCTTTAATCAATACATTTGGATCAAGATCTCTAATTCTAAAACCAATTGGATCTTCCTTGCAATCTTCTATTTTTCCCCTATCAACAATACATCCTATAAGAAAAACAACCTGGATAAGAATTGTCCCTTCAATACCATAGAAAAAGACATCTCCAACCGAAGGAATGAAGGCAATATTTTTTTTCTTGGGGACTTTAATGCTCGGACTGCTGCTAACCAAGCTATTATGTTAAGTAAAAAATCTAACCCTGACTTCTTTTGGCTTGATGAGGATGGTCACTTAGCTAATAGATTCAAGAGAAAATTTGCAGACATAATCGAGAACTTATTCAGCACTAAGCTCCTTAAGATTTGTAGTTCGCAAGACGTAATCATTTGCAATGGTATTAATAAATGGCCTCTCTTAGGTAAAATGATCTGTTTCCATGGGTTGGGTAATAGCATCCTGGATTATGCGATATCTGACATCCGTGTCCTCAACCATATTACAAAATTTTAGCTTCTTAACAAGTACGAGTCTGACTCTGACCATAGACCTTTGTCTTTATCCTTCAATATTACTATGCATACCACCCACATGCAAGAGAACGGTGAAAGAAAAAGTCACATTTGCTTCGATAGAAGTAATATTGACCCTTTCTTAAGGGATTTGGAAATGAATTTAGGCTCCCTCACTTTAATAACAACATTGATCAAATCTATTACAATTTTACTACTACCCTTTCCACCACCATTAGCAAATTCTCTAATAAGAATTCGTATAAGAAAAATAATAGAATTTCCAATCCTTGGTATGACAAAGACTGTAAAATTGTCAGGAAAACAATCAAAGACATCCCTAATGAAAGCTCTAAGCTCCAGATTATAAGTATATATAAGGCTCTCATTAAGAGGAATAAAAGGTCATATATTAATAAGATACAAAAGTATCTTCCCCACCTTTCTAAATTTGTGCCCAAAAAGTTTTGTCGAAATGTGCTTGTTCGTAAAACTAAAGATAATCATTCTATCCCCCTAGAAAATTGGGATAACTATTTTAAGAAGTTGTATGACTCTCTAGACACCATGGGCACCATCTTAGACACTCCTATTAAGGATGATATTTTTTCTCTGGAAGACGTTGAGACTAGGATTAATAAGCTCGCTAATGGGAAAGCCAAAGATATTGAAGGTTACCAAGCTGAGACATTTAAAATAGGAAAATCTATCCTCATTCCTCATATCCACAAGCTTCTCAATTTGCTTGTAAAGCATGTTTCTCAATTAGCCACATCCTAGCCAAGTTGTATGGGCTCATTCTAGAAAACAAAGTTGAGCCTTTGGCTTGAGAACCAGGGTAAAAGAGCTAAAGGGAAATTTGGCTTTAGGAGACATCACTCGACCATTGACCACATTATCACCCTTAGGATCATCGTGAAGGAGTGTCGCAATAGTAAAACTAATCTCTTTGTTGTTTTGTGGACTTTAGAAAAGCTTTTGACACTGTCCCCCAAGATAAGCTTTGGGAGAGGCTTGACGAGATCATTGTTCCTCCTAAACTGAGGATTGTTGTGATCCATCTCGACGAGATTGCCATTTTCAATCTTAAGACCACCGAAGGGTGGTCTAAAGATATTAAATGTAGTATCAAGTTTAAGCAAGGGTTTCCCCTTTCCCCTACCCTTTTTGGTATTTACATCGATAAACTAGAGGAGTGTTTGGAGACTACAGGCTACAAAGGCACTGAGCTTGTTGATATTATCATTACTCTTCTCCTTTATGCTGGTAATATTGTTCTTCTTAAAAGGATCCACGATGACCTAGACAAACAACTTAAGACTCTTCATGTATACTGCTCCAAGATGGGTATAACGGTTAATACCGACAAGACTAAAGTCATGATCATTAAATGAAAAAAGATAAACCATGGTAGTTTCATCTATGATAATCATTGTCTTCAACATGTTTCTTCTTATAAATATTTGGGTATTAACTTTCCTCATCAGGTCAACTATAATTATAGCATCGAGAAAAGAATTATTGGCGGTTGGAAAGCTTATTATGAGCTTGAACACAATTCTAAGTTAGGCAATGTTCACATTGGAGTAAAATGGGTTCCTCTTTGAGACTCTCATCACCCCTATTATCTTATACGGATGGGAAGTTTGGGGCTGCAGTATATCTAGGGAGTCAAGGAGAACGATTGAGATGATCTAGAAGTAATTGATAACTTATAACCTCAAGATCAATGGAAATACTCCCTATCCTATCTCCTATCCTCTTGATTGAAGCTGGCATTTCGCCCATTGAAAGTGCATCCATGTTTAGATATTTGATATATAAGAAGAAGCTTCAAAATATGGAATCCAAGAGGCTCCCAAAAATTTCTTCTAACTTTAGTCAAAACCACCACCAGTGCCTTAAGCGCGGGTGGCATTAGGATGCTTAGTCTTGGCTCAACCTTTGGGAAATTAAGGAGGAAATAATAATGGGAAGCAAGGACAATATCAAAGATACTATTACCTCCAATTTTAAGGACAAGATGTTGGATACTAAGGAGTTGGAGGGTAAAAGGAAGCTAAGGTACTATAAGGATGTGATCAACCCCACCCTCGATAACCATAATTATCTCTCTATGTTGACTAGCACTAAGATGAAAATGAACAACGCTAGGATTAGAACTAACTCTCATGAGCTTCGAAGTGAGACCAAGCAATGATCTACTCCCAAGACTCCCTGGGACGATAGAATTTGTAAAATTTGTGATACTAAGAAGGTGGAGGATCAGAAGCACTTCCTTTTAGACTACTCGACTCTTGCCCACATCTGCTCTCAATTCCCTATCATTAGTCACACCTCTAATATTCTTGACTTATTAAGCCAACCCAACTATAGCGACATTGGAACGCTTCTTTCCCTGCTCTTTCATCACCAAAACAATATTTTGAAAAATGATAATTAGACTCTCTTTTCTTGAAATCCAATAGACCACATTGGTCTTAGTGGACGTTAGTCATCATCATCATGTATATATATATAGAAATTTAAATTTAAAATAATATTTTATTAATAATTATAAAGAGAAAAATTAAAATAATTAAAAAATCATTGAAATGTTTTTGAAAGAATAATATAAATAATTTAGAATTTTAATGAAAAATAAAAAAATAAAAAAGAATTTTATTTTTTTTTAATTTTCACTATATATATATATATATATATATATATATATATATATATAAAGACAAAATAATAAAGATATTTATATATTTTTAAATTGAATTTTGAAAATTAGAAAAGGTGATAATATATTTTCTTTTAAGAATTGAAATTTTTACTTTAAAAAGTTTCTGGAAGTTGTAAATTTATTAATGTTTTAGATATTAAACATTTATACAAAACAAAATTTGTGTATTTTAAATTTATAAATAAAAGTAAATTAAAAACAAAAAAAACGAAAAACAAATCCCAGCTAAATAGAAAAACCGAAAAAAAAACATCGAAAAAAAAAAATCAATAAAAATAAAAGAAATAATCTCAATTTAAAAAATGCATCAGCTCAAACCAGAATGAAAGGAAAGATACATGACCGAAGACTCACCAAAAATAAGATCGAGCAACCTCAATTTAAAAAATGTATGAGCTCAAGCCAGAATGAAAGGGAAGACACATAACCAATGACAATCTCAACAAAAAATATTTGATTTTTCTATTACTTCTATTTGATTCTAAAGAAAATTGTATTTTAGTGAACTGAAAATTGTAAAACCTAAATTCATGATGAATCTAATGTTTAAGGTAATTTCAGTGGAGTAATGTTTATGAACATGATGGTTGGTAACACATGCCACCAAAGATTTCACTTTTTTATTTTTACATAATACATTTAGTAGCAATCTTCGATGCAAAGAAGGCTGGGTTCAAGCATACGATGTGATAAAAATGATGCATGGTTTTCACAGAAAAAGACAATTATAAAATATAATTTAAATTTAATAGTTTCGTCAGGAATATATATATAATTTTATTAAATTATTATTAATTATATATTGATATGAATTTATAATTTATAATAATATTTGGATAATTCAATTTGTTTTGTTGTTTTGTAGATTTTAAAAAGGCTTTCGATACGGTTCTTAGAAACAAATTTTGGAACAGATTAGAAGAGCTAAGGGTTCATTCTGAGTTGAGAGCTATCATTATAAGGTTATACAAGAATGTAATTGCCAAGTTAAAGAGCAACGAGGGGTGGTCGAAAGATATTAAGTGTAATATCGGAGTTAAACAAGGTTGCCCCCTCTCCCCTACCCTACTTGGCATTTACATCGACAAGCTAGAAGGTTGTTTAGAGCAAGTAGGATGTGCTGGCACAATCTTAGTTGGAATAGTCATCATCCTTCTTCTCTACGCTGACGATATTGTTCTTCTTGCAAAGTGCCCATCTAATCTTGATAAGCAACTTATACTTCTTAAGGATTTCTGCTCTAACATGGCTATGATTGTTAACACTGACAAAACAAAAGTTATGATTATCATATCCAAGAAGGACACTTACGCTAATTTTATGTATGACAATAGTAACTTCAAGGAAGTGTCT
The DNA here is from genome assembly GCA_031772625.1 of Pinus tabuliformis. NCBI lineage: Eukaryota > Viridiplantae > Streptophyta > Pinopsida > Pinales > Pinaceae > Pinus > Pinus tabuliformis. The sequence goes on along the minus strand of CM062809.1, from coordinate 259,150,384 downwards.
TCCTACAAGTACCTAGGAATTGATATTCATCACAAGCTCAACTGGAACTATAGCATTGAGAAAAGGATTAATGGGGGATGGAAAGCTTATTTTGGTCATGAAAATAATTGTAAAACGACAAACCTCATAATGTGGCATAGAAAGAAATTCCTCTTTGAAACTTTAGTCACTCCGGTTATCTTATATGGATGTGAGGTTTGGGGTTGTAGCATCTCTAAAGAATCCTAGAGAAAGATTGAGCAAATCTAGAAGCATTTTATAGCGTATAACCTCAAAATTAAAAGCAACACACCTTATCCAATTCTCCTTATATAAGTGGGTCTTTCCCCTATCGAGAGCCTAGCTATGACTAGTCTTCTGTTGTACAAGCACAAACTCAATAACATAGGAGACCATAGACTTCCTAAGCTAGCTTTAAATTCCACTGAAGACCACCTAAGGCTCAAACGAGGTTGGTATAAAGACACTAGGGCCTGGTTAAACCATTGGGAGATCGACGAGAATGTTGCATTGCAAAACATTAATAACATTAAAAATATTGTTACTTCTAAGTCCAAAGAAAAATGTGGTGTGAGAAAGATTTAGTAGCTAAAATAAAATTAAGATATTATAAGGAGGTCATCAACCCCACCCTAGAAGATCAAAAGTATCTCTCTGTTTTAACTAGCTCAAAGAAGAAAATTAATATAACCAATATTAGAACAAACTCTCATGAGCTCCATAGTGAAACGAGTTGTTGTGCAATTCCTAAAACACCATGGATGGAAAGGTTCCGCCATCTCTGCGAGAATATGAACATCAAGGATGAAAATCACTTCCTCTTAGAGTGCCCCGGGTACAACCACATTAGATCTTAGTTTCAAAATCTTTGTTGCAACACTGACCTTCCTAGCCTTTTACGTTGTCAAAATTACAATGAGCTAGGGAGGCTTCTCTCCAAACTTTTTGAGCATAGGAATAAAATCTTAAATCAAACTAAATAATTCGTTTCTTTAGGTCTGATAGACCAAAGTTTGGTCTCAGTATACGTTAACCATCATCATCATCATCATTAATAATTATAAAATAAAAATTCAAAATATTAAAATATCATTGAAATTGTTTTGCCAAGAGTAAAATAACTAATTTAAAATTTTAATGAAAAGTTAAAAAGATAACAAATAATTTTAATTTTCTTTATTAAAATAAAGAAATATCATATAAATATGAAGCAATAAAGGTATTTAAATATTTTTAAACTAAATTTTGAAAATCAAAGAAAGAAAATTTAATTTGAAAAATAAGAAACAGTAATAATATGATTTTTTTAATGATTGAAAATTTTATTTAAGTTTTATGGAATTTGTAAGTTTATTAATGTTTTGAATATTAAATATTTATAAAAATAAAATATTAGTATTTTAAAATTATAAATATAAATAAATAAACAAATAAAAAAATAGAAACCAAAAAAAATTGACCACTATTATTTTTCCAATTTGATTTCAAAAAAAAATGGTAATCTCATATGTTGTTGAATTCTACTAAAATGAAAATTCTAAAATTTAAGCAGGAAAGTAATTTTCTTTTCTAATAGAAAAAAAGGAAAAATCAGAAATCGCAAACCAAAACAGATAATAAATGCTTGACTATAAAAGAAGTGCCAAAACACACATTTAAGGAAACTCCAAAAAAATTCCCCACCCTTTGAGTTGTTTTCCAAGAAACCTTTATGGCCGTGAAAACCATCACCCCTGCTTGTTGTCATACTTGTACTGTCAATTTTTTGTTTCTTCGTTTATCCTAGCAATCTCAAAGCTCTTTTTTCTGCAAATGAGTTGTTCCATAATTCAGTCTCTTTTTAAAATTGTTCCTTCCACCACATGAACTTACTACCCTGAGGTAGCAGGGTAGTTTGACCTGTGTAAACCCGGCAGCACACCTACTTCCTGGGTTTTAAGGATTGTGGGTTCCTGGGTTTTCCTGCGTTTTAAGGACTGTGGGTTATTAGTTAACTTTATGTATTTATTTATTTTAAATAAATAATATATATCTTCCAATTAAGATATTTTCAGATAATTACAATTAATCATTACAAAGAGCTAATTAATAGATAATTACAATTAATTATTACGAAGAGTAAATTAATAAAAAGTACTTTGATTTATAAATTAATTAATCATTACAAAGAGTTAATTAGTAGATAATTACAATTAATTATTACAAAGAGTTAATTAATAAAAAGTACTTTGAATTATTAATTTATTGATATGATGTAAGCATTAAAATAATTTTATTTACATATAGTTACTAATTTTGAGGATTTTTTTTTTTATATATAGTCTTTATAATTAATAATTAATAACTATTATGATAATTAATTATTAATTTTAACATTGCTTTTGTCATTTTATAAATTTTAGCATTTTTTTTTCATAGTCGTTAATTTTTAGGATGAAATAAATATATGTCAAGTCAAGACGATGATATTAACTTTATGTTATATCCATATTTACAATATCAATACAAAGTTAATTAATAAAAATAAAAAAGATATATTAACTCAACATAACCATATAAATGTTAATTAAAAAAATTAACAAGAGTTAATTTACAAAAATTGGTTTGAATTAATGATTTGTTTTATTTTGATTACAAGATGTCAAATTGGTGAATTGTCATGGTGACCAAATTTCATGTGTGATATGGGACACATGTCAAAAAAACCCAAACTTTTAATCGAATCACATGGTAAAAATTTATATTTTAATTAAAAATAAAAATATTTTAATTATTTGTGAAGTTAAACATTAAAAGTTATCATGGAACTATTAGTGGTCAATCTATTGTTGTGGTCTTGCCTTGCCTTGGCAGGGACTAATAAGATAATAATAAGATAATATTGTAGGATAGGGCTTTTAAATTTTAATTTAATTATCAATAATCATTATTATTAAGTATATGCTAGGATTTAACCTTCACGGAATATTTTAGAATATAAGATATTCTTAGTAGTATACACACATGAAAAAGTAGATTTATCTCCAAAATAGTTATGGTTTTTTAAGGCATGTGGTATTTTTATGCCACAGTGTAGGCCCATGATATTAGAACAAACCTTATTTAAGATTAAGAATCACCATGGTATAGTGAGTGTAAATCTCAATGGTTAAGAATTTTGACACATTTTAAAAAAAAAATTAAATGTATAAATATGTAAACCTAAAACCTAAGAAATATATATAATAATAAAAAAATTGATTTTACATAGAACAATAATCGGTCTTGGATACTGGTCGATGTAATAATCTGTAGAAGTCATTAATACATTATTGATTACAGCCCATAGCACTGGAAAGCGCTTATGCATATTTCGTGTGTGATTTTATATTACACAGTCCACAAGGTTTATACGGTGGTTAGTGTTTAATGCGCACATGGCCTCTGGTGGGTTAGTCGTTCCTGCCCAGACTTTGGTTAGCTGGTCCTCACACGCTAGGACACGCAGCATGATGATGACCAAGGATGTTGCATGCATCTTCCAACTAGTTCTAATCTCCTGCGACATCTGTCTTGCTTTATCTCTGTTGATCTCTGCCAGGTGATCCAACGGTGGGGAGGGTTTAGGGTTTAACCCCCTAACCACTTTCTCGTGCCCCGACACTTGGTGGAGTCATTGTTGTCATCGACTCGAGGTTTCTTGCTGCTCTGCAATGGTCTGGTTTGGTGAAGGTCTCAGGCCAGTAACTAATCCTTCTGCGGTTTTCCTTGGTTACGATGATTAGTCCTGCGAAGGCAGGTAACCCTGGAAATGTGACTTCATGTAGTTTTGTTAGTTTGCATTTTTTGAGTTTGTCTTCCACTTTGGAACTTTGTCTGGTATCGATACTGAAGGGTTTCCGCCTCTGTCCAAGGTGCTTCGATGATCTACCAAAGCTACGAAAGAGGCTCCGCTCCAGAAATCCTTTTTGGGAGGTAAGCTCATAAACCATGAATTTTCTCCTAGGCACTTATAGTCTTTCAAATTTGAATTCGTTAACTGATGAGGTTTGATTTATTTGCAGGTAGGCTCCTCGATGCAGAAACCCTCAGTTCATGAAAGCTTGGAAAATTCTCCTTAGAAGTTTAGGGGATTACAGTTTCAATGGTCATTTCCAGGTTGGCACAACTTATCTCTGGTGCATAACTATTTAGCTATGAAAAGATTATCTACTCAATAACATAGGACCTGTGCATCGATTTGAGCTCTTCGCTAAGAGTTACTTAGATTTTTGGTTCTTAATTAATTAATTGTTTAATATAACAGTCAAACTCTGTGCACGACACAAGTAATTTGGAGAATTATCAGTTCTTGATCGACCATGAGTTTCTATGGATATTTTCTCTGTTGTGCCTTATTTTTGTGTTAAGTTATCTACTTGGATGGAATTTGAGGGTTTTGGTTGTATTGACCCATTTTAGCCGTTTTGGAATTGTAAGTTATTCCTACAGTGGAATATATGCAGTTAAACTTATGCGTTTCAATATTTAAATGATATTTTAGTTATATCGTTTCTGATTTAATTATGGGCCGAGATTGCCTTTGTTCTCTTACTCAGAGTATTAAAAATTTAGTGAATTTGTCTTAGTTTGCTTGGCCCTTCCAAAATGATTTGTTTAGAGTTTGTTTATACCAGGAGTCACCTGGGTTACTTCTGGAATGACTTGCAGTCTTTTACGCTTTCCATCTCTGTCGTAGGCATGTAGCTTTTAACACGGTTTATGCTATTAAAACACATATACTCGTTCGGCATCTCATGAATGTTTCCTTTTTAATAGGATTTTTACAATGAGTAACCTATAATTATTCCTATAATGGTTTATGGTGCATTAACCAATATATGTTTGACTCTATAGCATAATACATAGATGAATTTAACATTAATCATATAGGATTTCAAACAGATTGTCCCACTAGTTATGATAAGATAAATACACTTAACGCTTTAAGAGCATATGCTTGTTTCACTGTTGTATAAGGTTATTCTCCATATTGTACTAGAATTACTTGCTATATTCTTTTCATGCATTAACATCATATAGTGTCTATTGTTTTATCTATGTAATTCGTATTTTCTATTCTCTGTCTTAATGTACTTTCGAATAATTTCTTCAATAAATCATTCTATACATAGTTAATTCTCCTGGCATCAATTCATAATGAGTAGTCCTATTTTATCATTGAAATTGTTTTTCCACAATCCAGCATTAATTCTTAATGGAACTTTCTATGATACTTATCTATTAAATATTAGCAACCTGTAATATTCAATCCTTTCTGGAAAGTCTCTCCTCCCAGCCACGAGTCTGGCAATTACGTCTAGACCCTCCCTCGAGCAATTTCTTGTTCACAGTTAAATAATTCCAACTACATTCAAGTACCTTGGGCCTTCGGACTCTTGTCCCACCTCAAGCTCTGTACTTTTTATTGACTGTTCTTGAAAATTCTCCCACTAGTTTATTCCACCCAACTCTAGGATATCTCCTGGATCCTTTTTCCCCCATCTAAATCTCCCTTCAGGGCAGATGGGTAATTGTTTATTTTAATTAATGTAGACAATTTCTATTTTTGTTAAAGTATCTGGACTCCTAATTACCAATAATTTAGGTAACCAAATATATGTTTCTTGGCCTTCCAACCTCAGTCACTTATTATTTAACATCATAATGTAATAAAACTAAAGTAACAAATGGTAAAGATTAACAAAGTTAGCACAAAAAATTTTATGCATTTTGGGGTGTTGCATCTCCCCTCCCCATATGAGGAACACCGTCCCTTGTTTTCTCTCTACTTTCAGAAAATAACGTCGAGTAAGATTTCTACATAAATTCCTCCTCTTCCCAGGTGGCCTCATCCATGCCAAAGTGCTTCCACTGCACTTTAACCTGGGTGATGGCTCACTTCTGCAAGGTGGTTTCTCTCTAATCGAGAATACGAAGAGGTTCTGCCAGAAACTCTCCTTCTGGTTCGACCTGCACAAAAACAATTCATAGTCACAACCCTTTTCCAAAACAGTCTATCCAAAAGTCATATATCCCACTTAACCAATTACCTGAATATTTTCCTAGTTAATGATATGTTGAGGATTATACACATATTTTCTGAGTAAAGACACGTGGAACAAATTACTGACTCGAATGTGACTTGGTAGCTCAAGTTTATAGGCCACCAGCCCAATTCGTTCCAAGACTTGAAAAGGTCCACAGTATCGGGGTGCTAACTTAGCACAACCCCGCCACTGTAAGGAACCTTTTCGAGGCTTTACTCTTAAATATATGTGATCCCCCGGTTGAAATTCTCTGTATGTCCTCTTTTTGTCTGCATACACTTTCTGTCTATCTTGGGCCACCCTTAGATTTTGTCGAACCTTCTTAACAGTCTCCTCCATTTCTGCTAGCATGTCAGGACCCAATGCTAGCTTATTAACTGGATTATTCCAATCTATGGGCACCCTGCACTTTCTTCCATACAACACCTCAAAGGGGCTCATGCCCAGTGATTCATGATGTCCATTATTATATGCAAATTCCACTAGATGGAGATAGTCTTCCCACTTATGTGGCTGCTACATCACAAACATGTGTAGCATGTCCTCCAGCACTTGATTTACCCATTCGGTTTGTCCGTCCATTTGAGGGTGGTAGGCAGTACTAAATTGGATCTGAGTACCCAATCCTGAAAAGAGAGTTTTCCAGAATGTGGATGTAAATTTTACATCCCTATCGGAAATCACCACCTTGGGTATTCCGTGTAGACGAAAAATTTCCTTCATAAATATGTCTGCGATCTCCATAGTTTTGTAAGTGGATTTCACAAGTATGAAGTGAGAAGTTTTACTCAATTTGTCTACTACCACCATAATTGAGTCGTGTTGCTTCCTAGTGCGAGGTAAGCCGGTGATGAAGTCTAGAGATATGGTCTCCCATTTCCATTCTAGAATGGGCAATGGTTGCAACAAACTCGCGGGATGCTGATGTTCTGCCTTCACCAACTGACACTCCAAACATTTGGACAAGTACTCTGTAACATCCTTCCTTAACCCGAGCCAAAAATACCCTTTCTTGATGGCTGAAAACAATTTCTGGTAACCTGGGTGGCCAGCACATGGTTTCCTATGAAACTCATCCAATATCAATTGTTTAACCGAATTTTGGTTAGGAACATAAATTTTGTCCTTAAAAGTAAGAAGGTTGTTGGAATTTATTTCAAACTTTGATTTTTCCTTTTTCAGCAGGGCTTCCTTTGTCTATTGCCAAAGGAAAGTATACTCTGGATCTTTGATAGATGCTCCCTTTATGATTTCAGGAATATTTGAGCTTACTTGGCTCATTTGGACCTCATAAATACAATGTACTTTTCTTCTCAATGCGTCAGCCACTCGATTTTCCTTCCCTTTAAGATGTTTCATTTCGAAATTGAATTCACTTAAAAATGTTGTCCATTTGGCTTGTCGAGCGTTTAAGCTAGACTGGTTGAAGAAATTTGTAAGGCTGCTATGATCCGTTAACAGCAGAAATTTCTTCCCCAACAAGTAGTGTCGCCACATTTTAAGTGCATGCACTACCGCTGTCAATTCAAGGTCATAAGAAGAATATCGTTTTTCATACTCCTTCAACTTCCATGATTCATAAGCAATAACCTTTCCTTCTTGTGTCAGCACTCCGCCAACACCCTCTTTACTTGCATCCGTGCAAACCATGAAAGACTTTTCCGGATCTACTACCTTTAACACAAGTGTGGTTGTAAGCAGGTGTTTTAGTCTTTCAAAACTTTGCTGACACTCAACTGTCCATTGGAAAGTGCGCCCCTTTTTCTGTAAGGAGGTCATTGGAAAGGTGATTTTTGAAAATCCCTCAATGAACCAATGGTAGTACCCGGCCAAACCCAAGAATGATCTGATATCAGCAACATCCTTGGAGTTGTCCATTACATAATTGTTTTGATCTTCTCCGGGTCCACCACTATTCCATCTGCTGATATAACATGACCCAAGTATTGAATCTGATCTTTGAAAAAGTCACACTTGTTGAATTTAGCATATACCTGATTTTCTCGCAGAGTTTACAATACTATTCGCAGATGTTCTTTATGCTCCTCGTGATTCTTAGAGTATATTAAAATGTCATCAATGAAAATCAGTACAAATTTTTCAAGGTAGGGCTGGAAAATACTGTGCATGAAACTCATAAAGGTGGTTGCGCCATTTCTGAGGCCAAATGGAAACACCACGAACTCGTAATGACCATAACAAGTACAGAATGTAGTCTTGTAAATGTCCTCCTCCTTTACTCTTATTTGATGGTAGCTTGATCTCAAGTTGATTTTCGAGAATATTTTAGGTCCTTGCACCTGACCAAATAGATCATCGATACGTGGTAAAGGATATTTATTCTTGATGGTTAGTTTGTTTAATTGATGATAATAAATGCATAGTCTTAGGGTCCCTTCCTTTTTCCATACAAATAATACGGGAGCTCCCCAAGGGGACACACTTGAGCAGATATGATTTTTGTCTAGAAGCTCCTGAAGCTGCATTTTGAGTTCTGTTAACTCAGGTATGCTCATGCGATAAGGGGCCATGGATATAAGGGTTTCACCCAAAATTATTTCGATGGTGAAATCAATATCACGCTTTGGTTGTAAACCTGGAATGGATTCAGGGAATACATCAAGAAATTCTTGAATAACAAGAATGTTTTCCAAGGAGGTTGTTTTATTTTTGGTGTTTTTAAATCCCACCTAAACATCATATATTTGACAACCCTTTCTGATACATTTTCCTAACTGACTAGTAGTAATAGGACGTAACTTGGTATTGGTTTTAATTCCTTGGAGTTCCTTCCTTTGGCCTATTTCAGCAATAAAACTAATAGTTTTTTGTTTGCAATCCACTAGGGACCAACATTTTTCCAACCAGTCCATCCCAATTAGAATGTCATAAGAACCCAAAGGAAGTATATTAAAGTCAACGTAAATGGGTTGCCCTGAAATTGTTATGGGACAATGTTCAATTTTTGCAATTACCCTTCTTTTCGTCCTAATGGCTAATTGAACTAGCCATGTTTTTTTGGAAACTTACTACTCTATAGTTGACACTTTTCTACCACCTTAGGACTAACATAGCTTAAGCTAGGACCTGGATAAAATAAAACAGAGACAGGTTGCTTAGCAATCATACCTTCACATTCGATCATGGTGGGTTGATATTTTACCTGATGATCATCCAAAGCAGCATTAATTCTGGGCATGCTCCTTGCCACTTCTCCAACCATGGATGCTTCTTGCATATTTGATAGTTGTTCTGGCCTTGCCTTATGTGGACACTTTTTGTAATAGTGCGATTCTCCACATCCCCAGCATTGGAGTGACGGTCTTGATTGCTGGTCATTAGCAGATCTAGTGACTCCTTTTGACTGTCTGTTTTCAGAATATGTAGTTTTCAGCTGATTCCTGGCTGGAAATTTGCTGAAAGGTTTTTGCCATACATTTCTGGCACTAGAAAATTTTGGGTGTCTATTTGGAATCAGACTTCTACATTTCCTATTTGACCCTCCTTTAGGTCCTTCATTCTTTTGTTTCATTTGTTGGTAGAAAATGCAGCATTTTCGCACCGCAACATCCATTGTCTTAGGGTAGTCAAACTCCAATTTTTCCTTCATAAAGTTGGGTAGGTTACTAATGAAGCATTGAATTTTGGCCTCTTCCTCTTGCATGTAAAGCACATAGCACAACAAGGAAGTGAATTGTGTCACATATTCGTCCATGGTTAAGGTTCCCAATCTTAACTCGTGAAATTCCTTTGATTTTTTGTCATAATAATGTTCAATTAGATACTTGTATTTGAAATGTTTTTGAAATTCATTCCATGTAACCTGTTCTTCATCAATTTTCCTTACTGTTTTGATTTCTTCCCACCAAAGGGTAGCCTTACCCCTTAGCTGATAAACTGCCAATTGTGCCTTCAATTTATTAGTGTACTCATAAATCTAAAAATAATTTCCCATATCAATTAACCATGCTTCGCTGCCTCTTCAGATTCCCCCTCAAAGGGTGAAGGTTTAATCTTTTTAAATTCTCCTTGTACTTCAAATTTCTGTCTTTTTGTTTTGCACTGGTCGAAGACATTGTCTGAGTGTCCTTCTTCATCTTCCCCATGTTTTTCAGCTGACTCAACATTTTCTTCTCCATGCTGAGTCATTAGGGTCTTCTCCTGGTCTTTAGCAATGGGGTCGGGATGTCGTTGATTTTGTCGATTGGATAGACTTCTGAGAATTTTCTCTTGTTCTAAACGTAGTTGTTCATTGTATGTCCTTAAATTTGTCATTTCAGCACGCAGCTCTTGAACGGTTTCGAGTAACATCGCATTAGCTTGATGGGATCCCTCGCCCAGCTATATCCAAATATCCAAATTAGCATTCACATACGTTGTTTCGGGCGGGTCAGGTGGTCCTAGGCTCCTCTGCATTCTGACCCTTTTTCTTTTATTGATGTGGTCTCTCTGTGTTCACACATACATTTATTTAGTTAATTAAAAAAACACATTCATTTCAAGTATGTATATATATATATATATATATATATATATATATATATAGATAGATAGATAGATATATTTCCCAGAGAGTCTCAGTGTACGAACCTGAGCTCTGATACCATTTGTAACAGCTATAAACCTAAAACCTAAGAAATATATATAATTAAAAAAAATGGCTTTACATGGAACCATAACCAGTCTTAGATACTTGTCCCTGTAATAATCTGTGGAAGTCATTAATACTTTATTGATTACAACCCGTAGCACTGGACAACACTTATATGTATTTCATGTGTGATTTTATATTACACAGTCCACAAGGTTTATACGGTGGTTAGTGTTTAATGCACACATGGCCTCCAGTGGGTTAGTCGTTCCTACCCAGACTTTGGTTAGATGGTCCTCACATGCTGGGACACGCGACATGATGATGATCAAAGATGTTGCATGCATCTGCCAACTAGTTCTAATCTCCTATGGCATATGTCTTGCTTTATCTCCATTGGTCTCTGCTAGGCGATCTGACAGTGGGGAGCATTTAGGGTTTAACCCCCTAACCACTTTCTTGCGCCCGACACTTGGTGGACTCATTGTTGTTGTCGAACTAAGGTTTCTTGCTGCTTTGTAATGGTAGGGATTTGTGAAGGTATCAAGCCAGCAACTAATCCTTTTGCAGTTTTCCTTGGTTACTATGATAGTCCTACAAAGGTAGGTAACCCTGGAAATGTGACTTCATGCAGTTTTCTTAGTTTGCATTTTTTGAGTTTGTCTTCCACTTTGGAACTCCGTCAAGTATCAAGACTGAAGGGCTTTCGCCTATGTCTAGGGTGCTCCGATGGTCTTCCGAAGCTCCGGCTCTTCTCCGACAATCCTTTTTTGGAGGTAAGCTCATAAACCATGGATTTTCTCCTGAGTATTTATAGTCTTTCAAATTTTAATTCGTTAATTGATGAGATTTGATGTATTTGCAAGTAGGTTGTTTGATGCGAAAACTCTCCAGTTTCAGGTATGGATTATTCCTCTTTTTGGCATTATGCATCTTGTAAATTTCGCTATTAGTTAACCTCATACTAAATCTCTGTTGTTTTCAGCTGTGTTCAAGTACTTTCCCCTATCTGCTCAGTTCATGAAAGCTTGGAAAATGCTCCTTAGATGTTTAGGGGCTTACGATTTCCATGGTCATTTCCAAGTTGGCACAACTTATCTCTGGTGCATAAATATTATCTACTCAATAACATAGGATTTGTGCATCGAGATGAGCTCTTTGCTGAGAGTTACTTAGATTTTTGGTTCTTAATTAATTAACTATTTAATAGAACAATCAAACTCTGTGCACAGCACGAGTAATTTGGAGAATTATCAGTTCTTGATCGACCATGAGTTTCTATGGATATCTTCTCTGTTTTGCCTTATTTTTGTGTTAAGTTATCTACTTGGATGCACTTTGAGGGTTTTGGTCATATCGACCCATTTCAGCCGTTTTGGAATTGTAAGTTATTCCTACAGTGGAATATATGCAACTAAACTTATGCATATCAATATTTAAATGATATTTTAGTTAATCGTTTCTGATTTAATGATGGGCCAATATTGCCTCTATTCTCTTACTCAGAGTATTAAAAATTTAGTGAATTTGTCTTAGTTGCTCGGCCCTTCCAGAATGATTTGTTTAGAGTTTGTTTATACCAGGAGTCACTTGGGTTACTTCTGGAATGACTTGCAATATTTTACACTTTCCATATCTGTCATATGCCTGTAGCTTTTCACACGGTTTATTGTTATTGAAATGCATATACTCGTTCGACATCTCTCGAGCATTTCCTTTTTAATAGTATTTTTACAATGAGTAACCTAGAATTATTCTTGTAATGGTTTATTGTGCATTAACCAGTATATGTTTGACTCTATAGCATAATATATAAATGAATTTGATAGTAATCATATAGGGTCTGAAACAGATTATCCCATTGTTTATGATAGGAGAAATACACTTAACACTTTAACTGTTATATAAGGTTATTCTCCATATTGTACTAGAATTACTTGGTATATTCTTTTCATGCATTAACATCATATACTGTCCGTAATTGGTAATTTCTATTCTTTGGCTTAATGTACTTTCAAAGAATTTCTTCATTAAATCATTATGTATATAGGTAATTCTTCTAGCATCAATTCATAATGAGAAGTCCTATTTTATCATTTATATCGTTTTTCCACTGTCCATCATTAATTCTTAATGGAGCTTTCTATGATATTTATCTATTCAATATTAGCAACCTATAATATTCAATCCTTTATGGAAAGTATCTCCTCCCAGCTACGAGTCTAGAAATTACATCCAGACCCTCCCTCGAGCACTTTCTTGTTCACAGTTAAATAATTCCAGCTACATTCAAGTGCCTTGGGCCTACGGACTCTTGTCCCGCCTGAAGTCCTATACTTTTTACTGACTGTTCTTGAGAATCCTCCCATGGGTTTATGCCACCGAGCTCTAGGATATCTCCTGGATCCTTTTTCACCCATCTAAATCTCCCTTGAGGGAAGATGAGTAACTATTTCTTTTAATTAATGTAAACAATTTCTATTTTTGTTAAAGTATTTGGACTCCTAATTACCAATAATTTAGGTAACCAAATATATGTTTCTTGGCCTTCCAGCCTTAGTCACTTATTATTTAACATCATAATGTAATAAAACTAAAGTAACAAATGGTAAAGATCAACTTAGTAACCACAGTAATTTTTATGCATTTTGGGTGTTACAAAATGTTTAATTTATATATTATTTTTTATAATTAATAACAATTATAACTTTAATTTAAATAAACTTATAATTTAGTCAATGTTTATGATTTTTAAAAATTTTTATAATGTGTGATGTAGTGTTTTAATGCTTATCATGGATTGATGTCTATCCCTTATTGAATTTATATGGATGTGCTAATAACAATTCGGTGTTTAATAATTTAGTATAAAAGATGTATTCTAAAGTGATGGTATGTTAAATATTAAAAATGCAATAACTAATTACCTTTTGAAGTGTAAATCTATATTAAAATAAGTTTTAGCAAGGATTAAAACTGGGAAAATTCTTGTAATTATTTTTCTTATTTAAATGTAAATGAAATAATAAATTAATTGAAATTAAATGATAACGCATTTATATATTAAAAATTTTGATTTTTTTCATATTTGAAAGATCGTTATTTAAGATGAATCCATATAACAATAATAATAAAAGTTAATTGAATGATGATGATGATGATAAAAGCATGTTGAATGAGCCAATTAATGGCATTGAACTTTAATGAAAGTTTGGGTAAATTATAAAGGACAATGCAAGTGTAGAAAAAAAAGACACAAATGAGTAGAAAATTAGGAAATAAATAAAGAACGAAAATGGGAATAGGGTATAAAAACTAATGAATGGAAAATGAAATGTCAACCAAATGGGCTTCCTATTAGCCTATCCCCTCATATTTATTTTTGTAATTTGAATTTTAAAAGGTTCTTATTGAGTTTTGATCGACAAGAGAGGATGCAGAAAGTGCATCTTGTAAAATTTAAATAGAAATTCATCTAGATGACTAGTTGGCAAGATGATAGGCTCACTCAAATAATGACACAACTAAATCAAGAGATGGCAAACAAGGAATAAGACCTGTCAGGAAGTTACCCAAGAGTATTGAGAAGCAAAACCTTCTTCCATTTTCACCCTCAAAGCCAATAACATGACTAAGGAAACTATGTTGTGATCACCTTACTTAGATATTTTTCAATAAATTTTTGATAAATTTGACTAGCATACAAAAGGAATTGCTTCCAATCTACTAAGGTGAATGGGCTATAATGGACAAGGACTAGGTGAGAGAAAATAGGACATCCTATACTCAATAATTGTAGGCAGACTAAGGGCAAAGCATGGAGGTATAGGTTTTGTTAGTGGAAATAAAAATGCCACAAACACTAAACCACATTTGTGAAAGAAAAGAACATGGAAAAAATAGCCTAATCTATAGGAAAGAAGCAACAAAAAAAAAGGGTTGATACCAAACTACCACTCCATCCTTTTTGTGGCCAATTGCAAAGGGGTGATTGATACAAATTGCATAATTATATTGTTTTTCGTCAATATCAATGCTTTCAGAGTGAAAATATGTGGAGGAATCAACTCACTGGACCACTTTTACGAGTGAGACCCAGTTTGGAAATTTGGGGCCTGAAACATTTCGGGGTCATTTTGAGGCATCAAACAATGTTTTTCGTCAGTAAAAATGTCTCTTTATTTTCACACCTTTTTTTCCAATTATAAGCATAGAGAGCTTTCCAATGGCATAAAAATCTCCTCAATCATATTTTGTATGCAAAAGTTGTTCCATTCAAAATTTTACCTTCTTGTTTTGTCCACCATAATTCAAGAGGATTCCTTGCCAACCCCCATTACTCATGGAAAAGGGGTTAGCCACATTATCATGATGAAGATGAATTTGGAAGGGTCTATAATGTAACTTAGTTAAGAGTTGGAGTCAAACTTAACCACTAGTAGGCTAACAGACTGTGTTATAATGAGGCCACTAGGAGGAAAATGGTTTTCATTCTTTTTGTAACCACCCATCCCACATTTACCCAAATCCACAAGCTCGCCCGGTAAACATGAGGTGAGAGTTACTGTGTGAGGCCCGATTTCCAAGATGCACTTATGGAAAATGAGGGCCACATGTCTAGAATTGGCTGGAAACACCGAGTGACACATGATCACACTGTTATCAACTTAATTTGACCCAATGCTATTTCTTTTCAGTTTTGTTTCCTTAAATTTAACACATTTTCTATTTTTGGCAATTTCTCGGGTCCTAAACTTTTGAGGCTATTTTTAGGGCCTAAACAACATTTTCAAGGAAAATGGAGAGACTAGAAAAGTGCCAAAAGTTGTTTCACAAAATGTATGCTTGACCTCCTCATGTAGATCTTTGAAACTAAGTATTATGATAGTTAAATAGAGATCATATGCCAAGGTTATGACCTCAGGAAGTTAGAGGTCCCATTTACTCATTTATAAAAACACTTTGTGTACATAGTACCCATAAATTATAAATACATATTTATCTGTTAATTCAATAATCTCACCATATAATCATTAATAAGACTCTATGCCCTATTCACATATATACAACAACACTTATTTGTCCACACATTCATCAACCAATCAATAACTAAATAATTCATAACAAGAGCCATAGAAGATACACATCATATGAACCTCATATGACCAGAAAATAACCAACATATAAACAATGACAACTCAACCATAACATCACCAACACAATTGCTACAAATATATATGAGTCACAATAGAATAATAACTCTTATTAACTTGTGAAAATACCAACCAGGTCAGGGACTTCCACGTATCACCTTACCATAGATTTAGCTTAACCAAATATGTCTTCCATCCAATCAACCCATGCCATATTTCAAGCATGAATGTCGTATCTCATGGAATAAACCAAGACAAACCAAACTAGGGCTTCCAGAGGACATATAACCTCAACCCCTAACCAGTGATTCCACCTAACAGCTAAACATCACTAACACCAACGAGATCAATCTCATCCGAAGCTATCAAGGGCTCTAGAGCGTTTGTCCAACCTGGCTTCAGGGACTAGTAACTCAATCCACCAAGGGTCCGAGAGTGTTTGCCCAACCTAGGATCCAAGACTAGTAACTCAACCCAAGTTGTACTAGGCCTTCTAGAGCATTTGTTCCAACCCACAACCATAAGGAATATGAGCATCAATCAGAAAACATCTAAGTGAAAAAAGCCCACAACACCCTGGAAATGGCAAGGAAAAGATAAACCCATTGTAAATCTAGGAAATTCTCCATGCCAATAACAACACACAACCAAATAATCACATACATACAGCATGCATCCATAAATAAACAAGGAAAACACACATGCAACCTATTACCTACAAAGCAATCCAATTGTAGTTGTTGATCCACTTGCTCCCTTATTCTTTCTTACTTTCAATGTGTATCGGTTCAAATAGATTTTTTTCCTTTCATGGCAACCTCTCACACATGAAATTATTTATTTCCTACCATACAATGCTCATAAAGGTCAATTTCATAGGATTTCAAACCTGGAATTAATTTTTTTCCAAGTAGGATTTTTAGGCATTTGTCACTCACATCACCTAAGCACTTATGCCATAAATGTTATGTGTTTCCTCCTTTTGAAATAGTAACCACATTTAATAAATTTTTGTTTCTCTCAATGTGTACAATGTTTCTATCTTGAATCATCTGGCCATAACCAATGATCCTTTACTAATTTTCCAGCCGCCTGTACCAAAGCTTGTGGAGCAACCTTCATCATTTAATTATTCCACAAAAATCAAGCTCATATGAATCTCTGGAATGTACCTAACCTATTCTAGCAAGATATTATGTTCATATTTCATCTTGATTTGAACATGTCCCTCTCCAATGATATTACAAAAGAAATTGTTTAACAAATGTACTCTACCATAATCATCAACCTCATTTGCAACAAAATTGCATTTGCATGGAGTTACATGGTGATATGCCCCATATTCAAGTATAGAATCAATGCTACTATTATAAGTATATAAACATACTTATTTTATTGAAACAGTAAATAAAACATCGATTTCTAAACTTACAACATTTATCTCCATATTGCTTAAGAGATGTAACTTACAATAATAGAAACAAGAACTTGCAACATTGATACTAGTAGTTAATAATAAAAGAGTAAAGGAAAAAAATAAATAATGAGTATTTAGATGAAATTTACCACAATACACCAAACTTAAGTGGACAATGCAACAATGCGAAAACCATAAAGAAAATATTAAAACTTTATCTAATCAACAAATGAAAATACATACATCCACTCACTTTTATCACAACTTATTTTTAGTTTATAAATAAAATTTATTACAATACCATGTATAATACCATTTTCCAAACAACCTTAAGTCAAAATATTATATATTTTATTTTAATTTAATATGACTCACATATAACATATTATTTATAAAATTGGTAAGATAATTTATTTTTATAATAAAATAAATATATGGAAAAAAATTCATAACAAAATCTTACCCACCTTATTTTCCAATTTCCATTTTCAATTTTGTATTCAATTTTTTATTTTAATTTCATATTTTTTAAATGTAAATTTAATATTTGTTTTATTTTTATTTGATATTTTTTAAATCTAAATTTAATATTTTTGAAAACTTATAACCTTTTAAAGCTTTAATTTTGCATTTTGAAATATTGATTTTATTTCTCTCTAGCCATAGTTAGAATGAAATTAATATAAATTTTGTAAACTGAAATATAATTGATGTTTAAAAATGTTAAAAAAATAATAGTGAATAGTTTCTCAAATGTAGAGTTTGTGATTTATAATTTATATAAAAAAATTTGGAGAGAAATCACATAAAAAAATTGGCCGCGTTTTTCGAACCACTTAATATGATTCATCATAAAGACAAAAATAGATAATATGACCAAGGAAAAAATAAATACAATAATGTAGAAATTAAATAAATAATAAATAATATTGTATTCCTATAAAATGTTAAAAAATAAATAAAAATCTTAAAAAATAAAATAGAAAATTAATAAAAACAAAGATTAATGACAATAACAATAAATAAAATTACCAAGTATTAAAGCTACAAATTTACCAAAAAGATCCAAAAGTGATGGCTTTAAAAACATGCCCATGGAGCTTTGGAGTGATGGTGAATGGGTGCACTGTTAAAGCACTCCTTGAAATAGGAAAAAATTAACAAGAATAAATAAATATATATTAAAGGATAACAATGATGACAAATAAATAATAAAAGGAACAAATTTACTCAAAACACAATATTTGAAAAGAATAATGTAAATAAAAAATTATAGAATCTCATAAATCATAAAAACCTAAAAGAAATGAAAATAAATTAAAGAAAAGAATGAAAAGTAAAACTTAATAGTTTGGAAAATATCAAAATACAATGTTGATCTTGAAATACATTTAATAAAAAATTCTAAAGGGAAAAAATGATAAATCTTGAAGTAAAAAAAGATACATTTATCAAACATTTTTATATAGGAATAAAAACGGGAACAATTAATTTTACAAAATAATTAAAAAGAAAATAGTTTAAAAGAAGAGGGACCGATGAAGAAAGGAGTAAAATTAGGGGACGACACTTAAGAATAAATGAAATGGATTCAACAACTATTAACCTTCTATCCATCATCCCTATTCATGTGTCTTAGATTTTTTTTTCAATCTCGATGGCCTCCCTAAACTTGTGGTGATCGAAATGATCAATCTTGGAAATGACTTGGAAATCCTCTATACAGATGTGGTTCTTTGTCTTTTCAGCATGTTTTTCCAAAGCTGAAGATCTAGTCCTACAATGTTCTAAGTTAGTCACATGCTCTTGAATCCTTTTATTAATGTAATAGCCAATTTATCCAATGTAGAGGGTCCCAAGGAAATATGGGATAAAATAAACATCTTTCATGTTCTTAAGTTTCTTTAATTGATCTTAGGGAGCTATGAGTTGTGTTCAAGGGTTTGAAAGTGTAAGAAACACTTTTATTGCCAAAAATATGAGGAATATTATCGGTCATTATTTGGATAAAGGGAAGTTGAACATTGGGAACCACACCTCCATTTTCTTTCCTTCTTTAGACCTTTGCTCGCATTTAAAAAATCCTTGATACCTTGGAATCTCTTATAGCCATTATTTTAAAAAAGATTTAGAAGACAGGTTTTCTAATCCTCTAGGTGACTCTCATCAAAAACACTTAAAGCACAAGTAGATAATGTGTTGGGAACTTCAAATCCTAGTACAACTAAGCTTGTTGAGATCTACGTTACCTCTACTTTTTTCATCCTTGAAGGTGAATTCTATGAACATACATGCGGTGTTGCCATGGGTTCTCCGCTCTCTCCTCCCATTGCTAGCCTATTCATGGAGGATTTTGAATCAAAGGCCTTGGCTTCAAATCAACTACGACCAAAACATTGGAAAATGTTTGTAGATGATACCTTAATCGTATGGCCTCATGATCATGATAAGTTAGATATTTTTGTTCAACATCTTAACAATCAATCAAGATCCATCAAATTTACCACATAGCCTAAATTTAATGGTAGCCTTCCTTTCCTTGACATTTTTGTCTCTAGGAAAGTTGATGGTTCTTTCTTTCACCAGGTTTTTCATAAGAAAACTCACACTAAGCAATATTTTCATGTTGACTCCCATCACTATCCAACACAAAAGCTTAGAGTTCTTAACACGTTAATTACTCATGCTTTAAAGGTTTCTAATGAGAGTCACCTAGAGGATGAGAAAACCCAGCTTGTGAATGTTTTTGAAAAGAATGGCTATAAGAGATTCCAAGGTATCAAGGCATTTTTAAATGCAAGCACAATTCCAACGATAAGGAAAGAAATTGGAGGTGTGGTTTCCGATGTTCAACTTCCCTTTATTTGAGTAACTACCAATAAGATTGCTTGTATTCTTAGTAAGCTCAATGATTCTTCCACCTTCATATCCCTAATCACAATTTTTAGCTCCCTAAGGAATTATTGTTCCCTTTTTATGCCTATACGAAAATGTTGGATGAATTTGTCATTTCTTTACTTCCAGATTTATTAATCTTTCCTTCTCATCCTTTAAATTTATTTATATTTCCAAAAACAAATTAGCTATTTATTTTCATTCTTTTCTTTAATTTATTTTCATTTATTTTTGGGTTTATTTATGATTTATGAGATTCTATAATTTATTATTTACTCTTTGAATAAATTATTCTTTTCAAATATTATGTTTTGAGTCCATTTGTTTTTTTATTATATATAATTTTAGTATTGTTATATTTTAATATATACTTATTTATTCTTGTTAATTTTTATATCTTAAACTTTGATTTATTCTTTGACTTCCAAACATATTTTTTAAGTTTTATTTATTGTTTGGAAGTTTTTATATTTTCCTTTTCTTTTATATATATATTTTCTTATTCTTTAAATAAATTATTTTTTTTAATTTTCGTTTGGACCCATTTTGTTCTTGTAACAACCTAACACCTAGAATAATAATAATAATAATTGTTATAGCCCTTCGAGATTACTAACTGACGTGAAACTGGCGTAATTACTGAGGAATGGCACGGTTTAACTCAAATGACTATACAATAGTTTTAAAGAGCTCATTATGGTTATGTCCTGCGTATCCGCACTTCACCCTTGCCTTGGATAATTCGTCGTTGCCATACACCATTAACATAAGAAAACCTTTAATATAGGAGTTACAACCGAAGTATAGGCCAACATCTGTAGCTCGACATTTATTGACTATTAAATATTTTGGTTAGCCCAATAGAATGCTTCAAAGCCTCGAGGCACCTGGAAGCTCATCTGCCACAGGATCAGATCATCATGATCTAACGGTTTTCCTGCTTGGAAACTTTGCGCATGGTTGTTTTCGGTCTTCCACTGTACTTGGTTTTCATTTTATTGTTTTACAGAACTCAAAGGTTTGGCTCTGCATCCCAAAATGAGGGTTTGAGGTGAAATTCTGGCTCTGGCCTACTCCTTATCTCTCGGCATGTCCGTTCAGCTCACAGGTAACACAGCATGGTAATATTTTTGTCATATTTCTACCATGGATAACTTTAAGTCGTTCCCATATTTCTTTCTTTTCCTCCGTGGAGGCACTTTTCTCTTATGCATCTCTAGTTTTGGTGTCAGGAGGATCGCCAGCTTGCTAGAATGCACTCCCCGTAGCTGTCAGGTTGAAAAGCCCGTGCCTTCCTAAAGGTACTGCTACAAAGCAACTACTGGGGAATTTTAGCTTGTTTTCGACTGTCATGAGCCATTTAATAAACATTGCATGGTTTCCAGGTTTCCATAGGTTCCCTCCACCCAGATCCCCTTCATCACAGGTAAATGGAAACCCTTAAGTAATTTTGATGCAATTGTTTCACTTTCCGCACTACCTATAGTTTTCTAAGACAGTTGTCTTATGTGTTGCAGGTAGGATTTCGACAATGATTCCCCAGAAGGATTTGGAATGTGAGGGGGTCTTACTTACTTGGGTTTCTTTCCTTTGATTTCAGGTTGATCTCTAAAATCTAGTCTTCTAGTGAAGTTCCACTCTCATGTTTCACTTATCCGAGAGGGGTTTTCGACTTTTGATTTTACTTGTTCGTTTTTGCTGGTGGAAACATGGTCGTAGGCCTCGGATCATACCTAAGGTAATCCACGAAGGCCATGCTGGGCCAGGGTTATGTTTTTCTTGTTTTATTTTGCTAAATGATTTGGTTCTTGCAAAACATTTAAACCTGAACTATTGAGGGTTTGACCCTGTTTGATGATTTTCCCCAATTTGTAACTTAATTATTTAACTTTTCCTTTGTTGGAATTCCGTTAATGGCTTTATATTTCCAATGTTAATGATTCTAAATTTTTAATATTAATGGCTAGAATCGAGGGTGGATGAATCTTGGGTTTTCCTATGGAAACCATCCTAGAGTTACGAGAAACCCTTACGATTCAGATGTTATTTTGTTTATTCAAGTAATGTTACAACTTTCAGTTTAATATGATTATGATATTTTTCCTTTCCAATTAATATTGATGGTTTGCCTATTATTCGCATTTATCGGTCGACAAATTGACATTTAATTTCTTTAAAACGTTTTTAATATTTAGGCATGAATGATGATGACTTGTTTCCAATGTATGCACTGTATATTTGAAATGTTGTCAATGAGTTAAACTGTCTCAATAATATTGCATAGATTGTTTACTTGGAACATTAAGTTGTATCTCACTCTATGAACCATAGGTATATTATTATGCTAATATGTATTAATATAAATTCTGAAGAAATGTAAAGATTGTACCCTGTACATTGTAATCATTCAAAGACATATGCATATAAACAAGAAAGATAGTATTTATCTAACACTATTGTACTGTTCACTTTCTCATGTTTTCATTCCTAAATGTTGACTCTCTCAATCAGTGTCTAAAAAGCACAGCTTTAGTTACTTGTATTTTCTTGTCTATTTATACTCACGTAAGTCAGTCAATATGTAATAAGCATTGTATTAACTACTTATCTTTTACTTGCTAGTTTTCTATCACATAAGTCCTTCCTGTTCTTCAAAGATCTCTCCTCCCAACCTCGGATCTGGAAATTATGTCTAGGATCCCCCTCTGAGCTCTTCCTTCTCCTGAAAAGCAATAAATCTGTTGTAGTTAGGTACCTTGGGCCCCACGACATAGTCCAGCCTCAAGTCCCATACCATCCGACTATAATCAACAATTTTTTTCCCACTGGCTATTCTTATCTAGCTCAAGGAAACTCTAGGTAGCCTCCTCTTTCTTTCCCCTCTTTTGATATAACAGATGAGAAAAATTGTTTTATTTTAATTGTCTGAGGAGTTATTTAACAATTTCTATCAATTCTTTTGACAATTTGTTTAAAGTCTTAATTAATAAATAACAAGATCAGTTTTGGCTTCTCAGCCTTAATTCTTTAACAATCTATGTTAAACAAAGTAAAAGATTGAGGTAATAAGTAAAACTTCGTAACAAGGTAAATGTTTGTGCAACTTAGGGTGTTACAACTTTCCCCCCTTGTGAGGAACATTGTCCGTGGTGTTCTTTTAAGAAAATAGTGCTAGATAATTTTTCTGCATAGTTTCCTCTTCTACCCAAGTAGCCTCTTTCGGGCCAAAGTGCTTCCACTGCATTTTAACCTAGGTGATGGCTTGTTTCAGCAAAATGGTTTCTCTCCAATCGAGAATACGAAGAGGTTCTACCGGAAATTATCCCTCGAGTTTGACCTGCACAAATTATAATATGCTATCAGAAATTTTCAAAACAAGAATTCATAAGTTACCTATTCTTATCCTATTATTTCCTGTATATTTTCCCAGTTAATAATATGCTAAGGGTTGTACACATATTTTTTTAATAAGGATACATGTAAGACATTGTGGACCCGGATATGGCCTGGGAGTACTAGCTTGTATGCTACCGGTCCAATCCGTTCCAAAATTTGAAATGGTCCACAGTACCGAGGTGCTAATTTAGCACAACCCTTCCACTGTAAGGTACTTTTCTGGGGTTTGAATTTAAGGTATACATGATCCCCCAACTGAAATTCCTTATGAGATATTTTCTTATTTGCATTAAGCTTTTGCCTATCCTGGGCAACTTTCAAATTCTTACAGAACTTTTTAACTGTGTCTTCCATTTCAACTAACATATCAGGACCCAATGTCAATCTATTGTTGGGGCTATTCCAATTTGTGGGTACCATTCACTTTCTCCCATATAATACTTCAGAAGGGATCACGCCCAGTGACTCGTGATACCCATTGTTGTAAGCGAACTCCACCAGGTGGAGGTAGTCCTCCCATTTATGCGATTGTTGCATCACAAACATTCTCAACATGTCCTCTAGAACTTGATTTACTCTCTCTGTTTGGCCATTCTTCTATGGGTGGTAGGTCGTACTAAATTGAATCTGGGTAACCAACCCGGGGAAGAGGGTTTTCCAAAACGTGGATGTGAATTTTACATCGTTGTCAGAGATTACCACCCAGGGTATCCCATGCAACCGAAAGATTTCCCTCATAAATATATCTGTGATTTCCATAGTTTTTTAGGTGGACTTTACGGGTATGAAATGAGCGGATTTTCTTAGTTTGTCCACCACCACCATGATTTAGTCATGTTGTTTCTTAGTACGAGGTAAGCCGATGATGAAATCTAAAGTGATCGTCACCCATTTCCATTTAGGAATGGGTAATGGTTGCAATAAACCGACGGGATGCTGATGTTCCATCTTCACCAATTGTTACTCCAAACATTTGGATAAATACTCAGCAATATCCTTTCTTAATATTGGCCATAATTAACTTTTTATGATGGCAGAAAAAAGTTTCTAGTACCCTGGGTGTGCGGCGTAAGGCTTCCTATGAAATTCATCTGATAACAATTGCTTGATAGAATTCAGATTAGGAATATATATTCTGTTTATAAATGTCAGCGTTTTCTTGGGATTAACACCATAGTCAGACTGTTTTCGTTTTTCCTAAGCTTTCAATGCTTGCTGCCAAAGGAAGGCATATTCTGGGTCTTTGAGAGAAGCTTCTATTATGACATCCGGAAGGTTAGATCATATTTGACTGAACTGTACTTCATAAATGCAATGTAATTTTCCGTTGAGTGCATCGGCCACTTGATTTTCCTTCCCTTTACGGTGCTTCATGTCAAAATCGAATTCACTCAAGAACGTGATCCAACTGGCCTGCCGAGAATTTAAACTAAATGGGTTAAAGAAATTAGTTTGCTATGATCAGTTAGTAACAAAAATTTCTTTCCTAGTAGGTAGTGCCGCCACATTTTGAGTGCATGTACAACTGTTGTCAACTCGAGATCATAAGCAGTGTATCGTTGTTCATATTCTTTCAATTTGTGTGATTCATATGCTATAACCTTCCCATCCCGAGTTAATACTCCATTGACACCTTCCTTACTTTCATCCGTACAAACCACGAAAGACTTTTCTAGATCTGCTACTTTTAGCATAGGTGCAGTAGTAAGTAATTGTTTTAATTGCTCAAAACTTTGTTGAAATTCAACTATCCATCGACAAGTGCACCCCTTTTTCTACAATGAGGTCATGGGGAAAGCTATTTTCGAAAAACCTTTAATGAACCAACAGTAGTAGCTGGCTAAACCCAAAAAAGATCTAATATCCGCAACATTCTTCAGGGTGGTGCATTCCATAATGGTTTTAATCTTTTCTGGATCCACCGCTATTCCTTCTACTGATATAACATGACCCAGATATTGTATTTGACTTTTGAAAAAATCACTTTTGCTATACTTAGCGTATAGCTGATTATCCCGCAAAATCTGTAATACTATTCTCAAGTGCTTCTCATGCTCCTCGTGATTCGTAGAATAAATTAGTATGTCATCAATGAAAATTAATACAAACTTATCTAAAAATGGCTGAAAAATACTATGCATCAGACTCATAAAAGTGGCTCGAGCGTTGGTAAGGTGAAAAGGTAGTACCACGAACTCGTAATGACAGTAATAACAATATGGGGACAATAGGGGCACAACAATATTAATAAGAGATACAACTACAATAGTAATGGGGTAATCACTATAGGAACCTAACATGCCCCTCTCCTTCAAAAAAGTGTTGTCCTCAACGCTTGAGTAGTTCTGGTTGCTTCTGTATAAAATTTTCATCCTCCCATGTGGAATCTTCACCAGATAAGTTCTTCCACTTGATAAGATACTCCAAAATTGATCGATTTTGTAGCTGTCAAGTTCTTGTTTCTGTGACTGCTTCCGGTTCCAATATAAATTTTCCTTCCTCGTCAAGTTCTAGCAATATTGTTTGAACTGGGAGCTTGTCATCTATAACCTTCTTTAAACATGAAACATGGAAAACTGGGTGCAATCAAGAAGTTGCAAGAAACTCCAATTTGTATGCCATAGTACCAATCTTTTGCAACACCTTGTATGGACCATAATACTTTCATGATAATTTATTATCCTTCTTATCTTGCTTGAGGGACATTTGCTTATATGGTTGTAGCCGTAGGAATACCCTATCCCCTACATCAAAACTTCTTTTGCTGCGATTTTGATCTACCTGTTGTTTCATTCTATTCTGTGCCAACACGAGGTTATCCTTTAAGAGTTGGAGGACTTGTTGTTGATGTTGAATGTGATGTTCCACTACTTGAACCTTAGAATTTTCTCTTAAATATGATGTGATGGATGGTGGATGATATCCATAAAGTGTCATAAATGGTGACATTTTTGTTGCTATATGGAAGGAAGTGTTATACCACCATTCAGCAAGAGGCAACCATTTGACCCATTGTGTCTGTTTATCAGATACAAAGCAACGAAGATATCCTTCCAAACATTTGTTTACTATCTCAGTTTGCCCATCAGATTGAGGACAGTAAGATGAGCTATGAGCTAATTGAGTACCAAGACAAGAAAATAATTCTGTCCACAAATTTCCAGTGAAAATGGGATCTCTATCACTTACAATAATATTTGGGTTTCCATGTAGCTTTTGAATTGTTTCCATAAATGCAGTAGAAACTGCATTGGCTTTAAATGGATATGATAATGCACAAAAGTGTGCATACTTGGTAAGTCTCTCAACTACCACCATGATGACACTCTTTCCCTCAAACTTGGGTCAACCTGTGATAAAATCCATTGAAGCCTCCTCCCAATGTTGGCTTGGAATGGATAAAGGTTGTAATAGACCTTATCTTTTAATTGTTTCAACTTTATTTTGTTGGCAAACCAAACATTCCACCACAAACTTTTGAATATCCGATTTAAGGCCATCCCAAAAAAAATTCCTTCTCAACCCTGTGGTAAGTTCTTAAAAATCCTGAGTGCCCTCCTAAGGGAAAAGTGTGCAATTCCATAAGAATCTTTTTTTTTAGTTGGGAATTCTTACAGAGGTATAAGCGATATTTGTACCATAATGAATCATTTTGCCAACTAAATGTATCAGATGTACTGGAATCTTGTTGTAACTTTCAAATAAGTGCCCACACTTCTTCATCATTGTTCCATTCCTCCCTTGCTTCATTTATCCAATATGGTTGGATAACAGAAATGGCACACGACAATGCTTGCACATCCTCATCCTTTCTTGAGAGTGCATCTGCCACCACATTTTGCTTCCCTTTTTTGTAGATGATTTCGAAGTCATAACCCAACATCTTTGTGACTCAATTTTGTTTCTCTTCAAAGGATAACCTTTGTTCTAAAAAGTTTTTAAGGCTATCAAGATCCATTTTTACCTTGAAGTGTCTTCCCATTAGGTAGGGTCGCCATTTCTTAAGTGCATGGAGTATTGCCAACATTTCCTTCTCATAAATAGCTTTGTGTAAAAACTTTCCCTTGATTGGACGACTTTCAAAAGCAATGTGTCTTTCATCTTGTATTAAAACAACACCAATTCCATTTTCTGAAGCATCACATTCCACAATAAAGGTTTTTGTGAAGTCTGGTGTAGCTAAGACCGGTGCTTAGCACATTGCCTCTTTAAGATGTTCGAAGGCCTTTGTTGCTTTTGGAGTCCATGAAAATGCATCTTTCTTCAATAATGTTGTTAGAGGTGTTGTTATTCTCCCATAATTCTTAACAAACTTCCGATAATACCCTGTTAACCTGAGAAATCCTGGCAGATGCTTTATGGATGTGGGGATTTTCCATTCCTTAATGGATTTAATTTTGCTAAGGTCTACCTTAACTCCTTCATGAGATACAATATGACCTAGATATTCCACCTCTTGTACTCCAAAGAAGCATTTGGATCTTTTTGCATATAATTGTTTCTCCTCCAATAGTTGTAGCACCCTGTAAACATGTTCAACATGATCCTTCCGAGACTTGTTGTAGATTAGTATATCATAAAAAAATACTAACATAAGTTTTCTAAGGAAGGGCTTAAAAATGGAATTCATCAAACCTTGAAATGTAGAAGGTGCATTGGTAAGGCCAAAAGGCATGACCAAAAATTCATAATGACCCTCATGAGTTCTAAATACTGTTTTCAGAATGTCTTCAGTCTTCATTGTGATTTGATGATATCTTGAACGAAGATCCAACTTGGTGAAGTAAATTGATCCATGCAATTCATCCAGTAATTCATCAATGAAAGGAATGGGAAACTTATCTTTAATAGTGAGCTTGTTGAGCTCCCTATAATCGGGACACATGTGCCATGATCCATCCTTCTTGTGCACCAATACTACTAGAGCAGAGAAAGAACTTTGACTAGGTTGAATTATACCAGCCTCTAGCATTTCTGCAACCATACGTTCAATTTCACTCTTTTGGGCATAGGGATATCTGTATGGCCTGATGTTTGGAGGAACACTTCCTGGAATCAGATGAATAGCATGATCATGATCACGAATAGGTGGGATACCTTTGGAAGTCTCAAATACCTTGGAATGATTTTCCAAGACTTTTTGGAGATCTGGAGAAATAGATGATTCCAATGTGGAAACATCTAGCGAACATAATTGTGCAACTACACCTCTTGGTTCCTTTTTTAGAAGCTTTGTCATACCATTAGAGCTGATTATCTTTCCCGGTTTCCCTGCAATACCCCTTAATTCAACTTCCTTTCCTTCTATAGAAAATTTCATGAAAAGTTCTTGAAAATTAAAAGCTATTGTACCCAAGGATTGTATCCATTGGACTCCTAGTACAACATCAGCACCTCCCATTGGAATGGAAAGCATTGAGCTAGTAAATACATATTCTCCCATGGATAGCTTGATATTATGGCACTTTCCAAAGAAATTTATCGTTCCTCCATTTGCAACCATCACTTGACACTCTAGTGCTGGATATAGGAAGCAATTCAATTCTTTTGCTATCTTAAAATGAATAAAATTATGGGTACTTCCTGAATCAATCAACACTATTACCTTTTTCTTCTTGATTTGTCCTTCTATCTTGATGGTTTGAGGAGTGGTAATTCCAGCTAATGCATTACAAGATATGGTCGGATTCATTTCTTCTTTATCTAGGCTTTTTTCTTGGAGTATATCCTCTTCTTTTGACCTTTCTTGCTCCTTTTCTTCTTCCTCTTCACAATCGATGTAAAATAATTTCTTCTCAGCACACTTATGACCTTTAGTGTATTTTCTATCACGACTGTAACAAAGCCCTTTTTCTCTTTTTTCTTCCAATTTTTGTGGTGTCAACCTTATAGGTTGTGGAAGACTAGGGGCAACAACACTTCCATCTTTATAGTTATGAGTGGTATGCTTCCTGGTTGCCATAATTTTGCTTTCCATTTTTCTTGCTAACATGAATGCCTTCTCTAATGAATTAGGTTCCCAAAGGTGAACATCATGTTGGATATTATCCTTTAAAGTCCTTATGAACACATCAATCCTATGCTCCTCTGGAATATTTTTTACCCTTATGTTCAATTTTTGGAACTCTTCAATGTGCTCCATTATTGAACCCTTTTGTTTGAGACTTATCAATTGGCTAAAAAATGTGTTGCTTTTTGTATCCTCATAATGTGTTGTCAATTCTTCTGTAAAAATTGCTCAAGTGATAATTTGTTTACGAGAGCAAAGCCATTGATACCATACAAACTGATTTGGTTCCAAATATAAAGTTGCAATACCTACCTTTTGTGTGTTTTGCATGTTATTGAGATCGAAAAATTGCTCCATTTGTAATATCCATGTTGTGGGATCCTTGCCATCAAACTTCCTCGTATCGATTTTTGGAATATGGTGGGTCTTCGGTCCAACATTAGAGTCTATGAAATCATGATTAACATTTCATTTGTTCTCATCATGAGTTTCCATTACTACCTTTTCACCATTAGTAAGCATTTTTTGTAGAAAATTTGTCAATTTTGTCTTCAAATCTGTCTTCAAATCTTCCATGCCTGTCTTAAAATCTATCTTCAAATCTTCCATATTAGCTTCCATGCCCTTCGTATTAGCTTCCACGCCCTTTATCCTAGATTCTACTCCATTTATCTTAGATTCCACGTCATTTATCTTAGCTTCTGTTAGCTTTTGTGAGAGTGACATTTGTTGCACTTGGTCTTGTAATTTTGATATATCATGTAGCATTTCTTCCTCTTCTTCATGAGTCATGCTAGCACTTTCAGGTTGCTTACTATGTGTTTGCATTTTCTTTCCTCAGAGCATCAATTATCGATAATAATGCTCTACTATGCCCTTTGAATTCTTCAAAATAATTTTTCAAACCAAGCTTAAGAAAAAATTTGAAAAAATCTACACACCTTTTTTCACATTGTAGGAGCTCGATATTGCCTCTGATGTATCTCTGTAATTTCCAATCATCCAGTTCTAAAATTATGATCTGCAGTATCCCTATGTGTCCTATTTCCAATACCACCAGTCTCATCGAAATTGGATTCTCCAAGGAAGAGTTATGCCAAATCTCCCACAGTGATCTGATTATAGACTAGTTCAGTAGAGCAAACTTGTACGACATCCCACGAGTCACTGTTTCGATATTTTTTTCTGAAAAATATATACAACAAACTACAGTCCGTCCTCTTTTTGTACCTTCTTACGAAATTTCAATCCGATGCTCAAAGAGAAAGTTATGATGATTTTCCCCAGGTCACATGTTTGGAATGTAATTCAGGAGTCTGCAAAAAGACCAACTTCCTCAAATCATATCTCCGCAAATATATTGTGAAAAGATCTGAAATTTGGACCCGAGGTTTAGTGGGATTTCTTCTCAAATGGGTTTTTTTTTTTTAGCTTCTGAAACATCGCAAAAAAAAAGTTATAGCGAAAATGCCACAATCACCTATTTGGAGCAGCAAAACCCTAGAATCCAAAGCTCTGATACCAAATATTATGAAACCAGTTCAAAAAAAGATAGAATGGATAGATCAATGCCTTATAATTCAGCCTCTTCGAGGGGGAAACCTCCTTTACATTACATAAATGAACAATTCTTGGATGATTCAAATGAAAAAACCTTATTTCTATATATAGGAGTCTAAGGAGTCGCAATATAACCCAGCCGACCTAACAATAATAATATAAAGCCACAAAAGTAACAATAGAGGGATTCTATGGGGCACAGTAATAAAAATATGGGGACAATATGGACACAACGATATTAATAATGGATACAACTACAATATTAATGGGGTAATCACTAGTATTATAGGGACCTAACATGGTAAAATAAATCATTAATACATGGTAAAGGGTATTTACTTTTTACTGTCAGTTTATTAACTGATGATAATCAATACATAGTCTTAAAGTTTCGTCCTTATTTCGCACAAATAGCACAGGGGATCCCCAAGGGAATACACTGGGGCGAATGTATCATTTATCCAGTAGTTCTTGAAGCTACATTTTGATTCTGTTAACTCAGGGATGCTCATGTAGTAAGGAGCTCTCGAAACAGGAGCTACTCCAGGTATTAATTCAATGGTGAAGTCAATATCATGCTTAGGTGGCAATCCAGGAATGGATTTAGGAAACACATCAACAAACTCCTTAATCACAAGGATATTTTCCAAAGAAGTCATTTTATTCTTGGAATTGGTGTATCCTACTTAGACAACATAAATTTGGAAACCCTTCCTAATACATTTCCCCAATTGGTTAGCGATGATAGGACGTAGCTTAAGATTTTTCTTGATTCCTTGTATTTCCTTCCTCTGTCCTAATTTTATGAGATAACTCATAGATTTTTCCTTACAATTGACTAGGGACCACCACCCTTCCAACCAATCCATTCCTATTAGTACATCATATGAACCCAAAGGAAGTATATTAAGGTTGACATGGATTGATTGTCCTAAAACTCTTATAGGACAGTGCTTTGTTTTTGCTGCTACCCTTCTTTTTGTCCCTGTGGCTAGTTGAACTAACCAAGGCTTCTTAAATTTGCTGCTTTGCAATCGAAATTTCTCTACCACTTTAAGACTAATATAACTTATGCTAGCACTTGGGTCAAACAAAATAGAAACAAGTTGATCAGTGATCATATCTTCACACTCGATCATAGTGGGTTGGAATCCTGATTGATGATCGTCTAAAGCAGCATCAATTCTGGGCATACTCTTGGCTACATCTCCAAAGGTGGAAGCTTCTTGCATATTTAAAAGTTGCTATGTTCTGGCCTTGTGCAAGAAATTTTTGTAGTAATGAGATTCTCCACATCCCTAGCATTACAGAGGTTGGTTTGGCTGCGGATCATTGATGGGTTTATTAACTCCCTCGACTGTTTATTTTTCAGTGTAGGCTGGACCTTTTGGCTGGTTTCTCGAAAATTTACTGAAAGTTCTTTGTGGTATATTCATCCCATTAGTGATTTTTGTTTGTCTACTTGGGGGTAAATTTCTCCCTTTCTTGCCTATCGCCCCTTTAGACCCTTCATTTTTTTTGTCTCATTTGCTGATAATAGATATGGGCTTTTTGTGCCGCGTCATCCATCGTTCTAGGATAATCAAATTCTAGTTTTTGCTTCATAAAGTTGGGCAGACTTCTGATAAATTGTTGAATCTTGGCCTTCTCTTCTTGCATATACAGAACATATCGTAACAGGGAGGTAAACTATTTCGCATATTCATCCATGATTAAGGTTCGCAATCTTAAGTCATAGAACTCCTTTGCCTTTTCATCATAATACCACTCAGTTAGACATTTATCCTTGTAATGCTTCTAAAACTCCTGCCATGTAACCTGTTCCTCATCAATTTTTCTCACAGTTTTGATTTCCTCCCACCAAAGGGTGGCCTTAGCCCTTAGTTGATAAACTGCGAGTCATGCTTTAAGTTTATCGGTGTAGTCATAAATCTGAAAGTACTTTCCCATGTCAATTAACCATGCCTCATCTGCTTCTTCAAATTCTCTTTCAAAGAGTGATGGTTTTATCTTTCTAAACTCACGTTGCAATTCCATCTTTTGTCTCTTTGTCTTACATTGGTCAGAGACATTATCCGAACACCCCACTTCATCTTCTACATGCCCTTCAACTGACTTCACATTGTCTTCACCATGGTGGATGGTTGTAGTCTTTTCCCTATCCTTTGTAGTGGGATCCCGTCCCCTTTGATTTTTTCGGTTGGATAGACTTTTAAGGATTCTTTCTTGTTCCCGCCTCAGTTGTTCGTTGTTTGTTCTCAGGTTGGTCATCTCGACACACAATTGTTGGACTATCTCGAGTAGAGTGGCATTGGCTTAGCGAGATT
The DNA here is from genome assembly GCA_031772625.1 of Pinus tabuliformis. Lineage (NCBI taxonomy): Eukaryota > Viridiplantae > Streptophyta > Pinopsida > Pinales > Pinaceae > Pinus > Pinus tabuliformis. The sequence continues at coordinate 259,116,967 of CM062809.1, read as the reverse complement.
CTTCTCTCAGTTGTATCCATATGTCCAGATGGGCTTCTACATAAGTTGATTCCGACTGGTTCGGTGGTCTGAGACTCCTCTGCATTTCTGCCTCTTGGTTACTGATTCCTATCTTTGTTTTCACATTTACACTTACTCAGTTAATTATTACTGATGTAATAGATTAGATATATATATATATATATATATATATATATATATATATATATATATATATATATATATATATTAATTGTATTTACATATGCATTGATTCCAAAATGATCCCAGAAGTCTCAATGTGTGAACCCTGGTCTAATAGCACTTGTAACAACCTATCACTTAGAATAATAATAATAATAATTGTTATAACCCTTCGAGATTATTGACTGACATGACACTGGCGTAATTACTGAGGAATGGCACGATTTAACTAAACTCAAATTTCAGCTGAACCAACAAGGCTTTATACCTTGTGAAAAATTCTTGAATGTTCTCAAAGTTTCTCGGATCTAATGAGTTTAACTCATTTTCGAGAATGTGACCTTGCATTTCATCTTGTTTTCCAAACAATTCTTCCAAAATTTTCCATACTTCATTTGGAGTTGAACATGATTCAACATGAAATAGCAGTTCCAGAGAAATAAATAAACATAGGATGCCGAAGGCCTCGTCCATGCGATTGAAATATCTTGTTTTCTCCATTGTCGATGTTGGTTCAACTTCCGTTCCCATGGTTATTCGAAATAAGCCTATACTTCTGAGATGAAGTTGAATCTTTGGCTTCCATTTGAAATAATTATATGGAGTGAGAATTGCCAATTGTGGAAACTCCAATTTAGACTCCATTTTTTGTTGTTGCTTCAATCTTCTGAACCTGCAAATAAAATTGCTTGTGCACTGATTACAAATCCCTGTGCTCTGATACCATGTAAGATTTTTGAGATACACAGATGTAGATCTGCAAAACAATAAACAAGCTTGCAAGAGAAGGAAGGAAGCGAGCAAGAATTGAGAAAAGAATAAAAAATTGATTCTACAATATTAGTTTTAGAATAAATACATAAAAGCAACTAAGTTAAGCTTAGTTGTACATGCAATAACTAAAGCTAACTAAAGCTAAGTGTGCTTTATCTTATGTTAATGTGTACATGTGCCACATGCAAGCAATAAGTTAACTGGAGCTAATCTAGGTGCATGTACACCAACACAGCTAGTCTAAGTGAATGTACACCAACACCTTTGATTTTAGGTTGGTCTCTAAAATCCAGTCTTCTGGCAAAGTTCAAATCTCATGTTTCACTTATCCGAGAGGGGTTTTCGGCTTTTGATTTTACTTGTTCATTTTCATTGGTGGAAACATTGTCGTAGGCCTCGGCTCAAACCTAAGTGAATCCACAAAGGCCATGCTGGGCCAGGGTTATGTTTTTCTTGTTTTATTTTGCTAAACGATTTGGTTCTTGCAAAATGTTTAAACCTGAACTATTGAGGGTTTGACCCTCTTTGATGATTTTCCCCAGTTGTAACTTAATTATTTAGCTTTTCTTTTATTGTAATTCCGTTAATGGTTTTATATTTCCAATTTTAATGGTTCTGAATTTCTAATATTAATGGCTAGAATCGAGGGTGGTTAACTCCTAGGTTTTCCTGCGGAAACCATCCGAGAGTTACAAGAAACCCTTATAATTCAGATGTTATTTTTTTTTATTCAAGGAATGTTACAGCTTTCAGTTTAATATGAATACGATATTTTGCCTTTCTAGTTCATATCGATGGCTTGCTTGTTATTCACATTTATCGATTGACAGATTGACATTTAATTTCTTTAAAACGTTTTCATATTTAGGCATGAATGATGACGACTTGTTTTCAATGTATGCACTATATATTTGAAATGATGTCAATGAGTTAAATTGTCTCCATAATACTGCATAGATTGTTTACTCGGAACATTAAATTGTATCTCACTCTGTGAACCATAGGTATATTATTAAGCTAATATGTATTAATATAAATTCTGAAGAAATGTAAAGATTGTACCTATACATTGTAATCATTCAAAGACATATGCATATAAAGAAGAAATAAAGTATTTATCTAACACTACTCTACTGTTCACGTGCTCATGTTTTCATTCATGAATGTTCACTCTCTCAATCACTATCTAAAAAGCACGTTACTTGTCTTTTCTTTCCTATTTATACTCACGTAAGTCAGTCAATATGTTATAAAAAGCACGGCTTTAGTTACTTCTCTTTTCTTTCCTATTTATACTCACGTAAGTCAGTCAATATGTTATAAGCACAGTAATAACTACTTATCTTTTATATGCTGATTTGTTATAATGTAGGTCCTTGGTTTGTTGGTTTGTTATCACGTAAGTCCTTCCTGTTCTTGGAAGATTTCTCCTCCATCCCCCTCCGAGCTCTTCCTGCTTCTAACAAGCAATAATATGTTGCAGTCACGTACCTTGGATCTCAAGACGTTGTCCAGCCTCAAGTCCCAAGACGTTGTTCAGTCTCAACCGTAATCAATAATTTTTTCCCAATAGCTATTTTCATCCAGCTCAAGGAAACTCTGGGCAGGTACCTTGGACCTCAAGACGTAGTCCAGCCTCAAGTCCCAAGACATAGTCTAGCCTCAAGTCCCACACCATCCCACTGTAATCAATAATTTTTTCCCACTAGCTAATCTCATCTAGCTCAAGGAAACTCTGGGCAGCCTCCTCTTGCTTTCCCCTCTTCTGATATAATAGATGAGCAAAATTGTTTTCTTGTAACTGTCTCACGAGTTATTTAACACTTTCTATCAGTTCTTTTGACAAACTTTTTAAATTCTTAATCAATAAATAACAAGATCAGTTTTGGCTTCCCAGCTTTAATTATTTAACAATCTATGTTAAACAAAGTAAAAGATTGAGGTAATAAGTAAAACTTAGTAACAAGGTAAACATTTGTGCAGCATCGTAGGGTGTTACAGTTCCATTTCTTATTTATTTGTTAATATTATAACTAAATTATCTGTTGATATTTGTTAATATTATAACTAAATTAGCCGTTGATATATTTTTAGTTATTCTTGTTAATTTATATTTTTTAATTTGATAGATTTATTCATTCATATAAGTAAGTAAAAATAATTATATTACTATTAAATTAATTTATGTTTTTAAGACGATCACCTTTGTGTTTTTTGGGTAAATTTTTAATTTAATACTTTGGTATTTTTATTTATTTATATTATTTTTTTTTAACTTCTATATAATTTCTTTTTCTATTATTTTCAATGATTATATAATTATTAATAAAAGTATGACTTTTTATTATTTAAATTGTATTTTTTTTAAAGCTTGGTAGGTCTACATCTTCATCATGTTGAGCTACCCTAAGAAGACTTTTTAAATTTTATTTTAATATAAATAAATTTAAGTTTTTTAATGCATAAATATATTCAACATTAAGTAGATTATACAATTTTAAAGATGAATATTTTCAATTTTAACTTTTTTTCTTAACATTTTTCTCATTTTATAATTAAATTATTCAAACCATGTATTGTTTTAATATTTTTATGAAAAATATAGATGTGTCAACCATTTTGACTTGGGATTGTATGTTTATAAGTTAAGACATTTTAGTTATATCAATAAGTATGTTTATTCTAAACTTTTACAATTTTAATTTAATTATCAATTATTATTAGGTGGATCGTAGATATTTAACCTCAATAGAATATTATAAAATATTATGATTAGTATATAGAAATCAAAGATTGAAGTTTATCTCAAAAGTAGTTTTATATTTCTAATTAAATTGATTAATTAAAAAACTTGTCATATGAATATGTGTCATGGTTTTTTGGGCATGTTGTATTTGTAAGTCATATATTAGCACATGGTATTTACCCTTGTTATTGTAACAAAGACTATTTACAAGCTCAAAATCTCCATGGTAAAATCAGAGTGAATTTCCATAATTAAACCCAGTTACATGTATTTTAAATGTATATATATTTAAATAATATATAATTCATTTTATTATAATAATACTAAGAATAATAATTCAAAACATAGTTATAATTTAGTTAATTTTTTTAAGATAGTTAATATAATTGGTTGAGTTATCACAATTAAATTAGTAATTTAGGATCATATATGTAGATTTGTATCATTTATTAATGTTATTTCATAATTTGCATGATAGTTTCATAATTGTATTAGGCACATGTGAAAAAGTAAATATGGATTTATAAGGACGTTAAAAAAATGCGAATATTTGAAATTCCATTATCATTCATATAAAATAAACAATGATAATATCCTTAAAAAAATTATTTATAAATATAAAATTAAAAATTTAATGTGTGAATTTTCAATAAAAATACTTATTAATATAATAACAACATAATAACTAGAGAAACTATATAAATTAAATGGTTGGTAAATTTCTGTAAACATCAATCCATAATAGGTATTAAAACAAATGATGCACTTGACATCAATAAATTAAAAAAATCATAAAAATTAACTAAATCATAAATTTATTTTAAATTATTATTATTAATAATGATACAAAAATTAGCATATAATCTAAACATATATACAAACATGTAAAAAGATTCTTAACTATTGAGATTAACCTTCACTTTATCAACATTCTTAATCTAAAAATAGACTTTGTTACAATATCATGGCTTACCTATTGTTAAGACCTCCGGTTGCGGGTGCGACGGGCGCCGGGCAAGCGATCATGCACGGGCGCGGGCGGGCGCGCGGGCACATGACGGGCGCGTGCCGAACGAGCTTGCGACGATAGTGCGACAAAACTTACGACAAGAATGCGATGATAGTGTGACGAAAGGCGAACACATGCAAAAACGACTAAGTATGAAAACGACATTTATATGCGTTGGAGGTATAACTTAAGCAGCCACAAGCCAACTTAAGAAGATGCGTTGTGGGCATAAGTTATGAACATATGGGGGTCGGCCATGAGGTTACACACCCCTTCACAAACCTACGTGAGGATGGGTATAAATACATGGACGTGGAGCTCATTTTGACAAGGCACTTCGCTTGAAGACTCTCACATAAAGACAAGGGTAAAAAAAGGTGCCAAGTCTTAGAATAATATGCGCACTTCTCATGTGCATAAGGATTAAGGACTTTGTAAAGTTTGTCTTATGTGAACCGTGGACAAGGGTGCATGGGTTAAGGAAGTTCTAGCGTGCAGTTTTATGCAGGATTTGGTAGGAAGGTTGAGTGGCTCGGGTGAGCACTCCTTCTTATGCAAAGGTGCAGAAAATGATGAATAAGGCTGTTCTATGCCTGTTGTAAAATTATTCTAAGTGTTGGCTTGAAGTTTGTCAAGCACACTTGTATTGTAAAATTGAAGAAGCTGTTATAATATACTGTTGGGCAGACTTTCTGGGAGTTGCCCCTCCCTTTGCACTTGATTGTTGTTGACGTTCTCGGTTTACGATATATGGTTAATGATTGAGAATGTTCTTTGTTAAAGTATAAAGGATAACACTTTATTCGGTTATAAGAACACAAGTTAAGTATGTTCATGTTGGAATAGGCGTAGCCCATAAGCGTTAGTATGGTTAAAAAGAAGGCGTTCGGTGGTGCCGCACCTCGCTACAAGTGGTTGGAAGATCACCGCAGGTGTAGGGGCGTGACAGTTGGTATCAGAGCTCGGTCGGAGCTAGTGAAGCAAGTGTGTAGACACTTGGAAATTGGTGACAGGTGATATTGAGGCTTGAACAGGTTCAGGTGTTGAAGCATTTTTAAGACTCGGTTTTGAGCAGGGTTGCTCGTGACAGTGGACAACAAGGCATGGCAAGTTTGGGTGAAGGTGGAAGGAAACTCTTGCTTACCTTGGACAGGTTGAAGAGGTTGAAGGAAGAGAGGCCCCGAATCCATGAAGAACTTGAAGCCTTGGAAAAGGAGGTTGAAGACAAGCTTCTTCAACTTGGTTGGACAATGGAGCAAGGTGAAGTTGCAGATTGTGCTAACAAGGAAGAGGAAGCCGTGATAGATGAAGATGTTGCAGACAGGACTACGATGGAGGATGAACTTGAGGTTGATCAAGTCGAACCAGGATCGTGCAGTTTGTCAACATGTATGAATGAGGTCACTCACATGGAGGAGCCTCATGATGATGAAGTAAGTGATGATACTTGTGTTTCATTTGGGCATTTGGGAGATGGACCATATGCAGGAAAGGGAAAAGCCAGTTTGCCAATGCTAGGGAGGATCTCACCATGGATGACTACGATGGAACCTTGTATGAAGAAGCAAGGATTGTCAGTTGTTGGAAAACTTGTTGGGGTTGCTTGTAACCTTGTGATGAAAGGTGCAAGAGCCCGGGACAAGGGAGGAACTTGATGATCGTTGTGGAGGATTGGGTCATGCTTTAGCCACATGAAGAATTGGCTAAGTGCCCGGCATGACTGATGGACAGATTGAGGAGGGCACACACTTGTGATGTTTTGGGTGGACTTCTCATGGCCGGGACCAAGAGGTAGTCTTGATGGACACTTTGGTGGAGGAGCTATGGTGGAGGGACTCATGACATGATGATGCAATGATGGGATGGTTGAGTGACCGAGTTCACTAAACCGAAGATTGAAGACTTGGATGGAGTTGTGAGCAGCTATGGAGCATTCCTACTACATGGGGAGCTGAGGCATATTGTATGCTTGCTGAGGTGTTGGTTGGGGATGGCTTATGGAGCTCATGATGACATGAGATTGTTGTGACTTCATGTATGGTGGACTTAGAGGATCTAATGCATTGAGGAGCTGAGGTCAGGTGACTTTGATGCAGTATGGGATGCATACTTTCAAAGTACATGTGTGGGCATGGCTTGGAAGAGTGACTTGATGTAGAGGATCGGTATGAGGCACTTTGGAGTTACAACGATGATGATGATGATGCTTTGGTGATACACTTGAGCATGGGTTGAGCCGAGACTCAACTACTTTCTACACATGGGAGCTGATTTGATCGAGGATCATGGGCAGCACATGGATAGATGAGACAAGTGCATACTTGTTTCTATGGAGACTTGAGGATGGCACATTGCAGATGATGAAGAGACTTCATGGACCTGAATGGGGCACATCGAGAGTTGGTTTGAGGAGATGATCTCTTCATATGAAGGAGACACACACACATGGATGATGATGTTGGGACATCATGGACGGCATGTTGCAGATGAGATGGATGGAGTTCCATGGACCTGAGCATGGATTATGGAGATGGATTCTTGATCGAGTTGAGGATGTGACAGGATGTTTTGAGAAACAACTAATGATGGCATGAGGATGTTCACTCTCATGGTTTGAGCGTGCAGTTGGACCGGCCACCCGACTAGTTCAAGACATGAGGACATGCAGTGAGCAGAGATGTGTTGGCATCATGTTGGAGTATCATGGCAGCAGTTCACATGAGGACACATGATGAGGACAGGAGGTCAGTGAATCATGGATTGAGATGACATCCGGTATATGACATATTGTTGAGATGAAATGTTGGCACATAGTTGAGGTGTGTTAACATATCATGGGCAGTTTTGCACATGGTGATGATGACATTGACACATTGTTGCGGTAAACATGTAGCTTGGGTTGGAGGGACTGAACCTTCCATGATGAAGAGCAGCATGGTGAGATTGTGGCAAAGTGGGCAATGATCATGGACATCCGAAATGAGAAATGGTGGAGACAGTTGCTCTACATATGTTGCAGTGATGTTTGCTTTATGTGGAGGAGTCAACATCATGGATGATAATATGTTGTCGAGGACGACAACGATTTCAGGTGGAGGAGAATGTTAAGACCTCCGGTTGCGGGTGCGACGAGCGTCGGGCGGGCGATCGTGCAAGGGCGTGGGCGGGCGCACGGGCACACGACGGGCGCGTGCCGAACGAGCTTGCGACAATAGTGCGACAAAACTTACGACAAGAATGCGACGATAGTGTGACGAAAGGCGAACACATGCAAAAACGACTAAGTATGAAAACGACATTTATATGCGTTGGAGGTATAACTTAAGCAGCCACAAGCCGACTTAAGAAGATGCGTTGTGGGCATAAGTTATGAACATATGGGGGTCGGCCATGAGGCTACACACCCCTTCACAAACCTACGTGAGGATGGGTATAAATACATGGACGTGGAGCTCATTTTGACAAGGCACTTCGCTTGAAGACTCTCGCATAAAGACAAGGGTAAAAGGTGCGAAGTCTTAGAATAATATGCGCACTTCTCATGCGCATAAGGATTAAGGACTTTGTAAAGTTTGTCTTATGTGAACAGTGGACAAGGGTGCATGGGTTAAGGAAGTTCTAGCGTGCAGTTTTATGCAGGATTTGGTAGGAAGGTTGAGTGGCTCGGGTGAGCACTCCTTCTTATGCAAAGGTGCAGAAAATGATGTATAAGGCTGTTCTATGCCTGTTGTAAAATTATTCTAAGTGTTGGCTTGAAGTTTGTCAAGCACACTTGTATTGTAAAATTGAAGAAGCTGTTATAATATACTGTTGGGCAGACTTTCTGGGAGTTGCCCCTCCCTTTGCACTTGATTGTTGTTGACGTTCTCGGTTTACGATATATGGTTAATGATTGAGAATGTTCTTTGTTAAAGTATAAAGGATAACACTTTATTCGGTTATAAGAACACAAGTTAAGTATGTTCATGTTGGAATAGGCGTAGCCCATAAGCGTTAGTATTGTTAAAAAGAAGGCATCGGTGGTGCCGCACCTCACTACAAGCGGTTGGAAGATCACCAATTTGTTGATACTCAAAAAATATGGATTAGTTTTTAAGTGCCATTTTTTGGAGTTTCATATGGATTTGTAGCCAAAATCCCGCAAAAGAATTTGTAGCCAAATCTTAATTTTTTGAGCGGATATATAGACTGAACACTCTCAAAAACTCTTGGGGTACTTCCATTGTGAAGAGATCACCTCTCAAACTTGTGATTGCAATGAATCCTTATATGCTAGACAAATTAAATCAGAAAATAAACTTGAAAACTTTCCAAAAAATATATTAATAATAAATATAAATTCAAATTCAAATAATTTATTACAAAATAAACCATATCTAAGATAATCCCCCTAGCAGCCATTAATAGGAATTTCAGGTTGGTGGCTTTCTTTAAATAACATGATGGGTCAGTTTGCATTCTCCATTAAGGACCAATGATAACACATCACTGTCTTTATTGCTGGATTGACAGTTGAGTTCCGATAAATTTTCCAACGTGGGAAAAGAACAAAAAAACAATATCGAAGTAATAACAATAACAGCATGGTTCGAGTTATGAATGGAGCCGATCGGCGTAATAACGATAACGACGGCGGGGTTTGACATATGGAGGATAAGGCAAAATGCCTCTCGAAAAATAGTGATCATTACGTCTCAAGACCTATCCCTCATTCTCGACCGGTCGACACGGATAATGCCGCCATATTTGAAGCGCCTCTCTATTCAGATACAGCGTTCTTTGCCTCTGAGTGACCGTACCACAATTAAATTTATAAAATTTATCTAAAATTTGAAACTGCTTAATTCACTTTCTGTCTTCGACGGTGGTACCAGAACCGAACATTGATTCACTAATATAAATTAGATATATCGCAAATTTTATACAAATACGTCTTTGGAAATCGCATAGCTCTGATTTGATACAAAATGGATGAGCAACAAGGTGTACTTCCATTAATTAATAGAAATATATTCTGTATATGCATTCTGACTCAGAATGCCTTCCAGAAAACTTTCATTTGTCATATCTTGTTCCAAAAGTGAAATTAGGGTTGGACTCACCTTCATCCTCACTGATAAGAAAGGAAGCTGTACTGGATTTCAGTATTAACATTAGTTCAGAAGCTAAACAATCTATTACTCTACTTGCTTGTTTATAGGTATATCACTGTAATGTCATACGCTTTAAACCTTGACACCAACCACCAACCATAACTTTTATTAAAATACTAAACCTTTGTTAATTTTGCAAACGAAAACCAACTACCATTGAAATTTTAGCATATGCTCAAATGACAATGGCTACTAATTTTGATGATTATTACGCCGTAAGGCGTTCCTTTTCGAAAAGAAATCCCTCTATGCTCAAATGACAATGGTTATTAATTTTAATGATTTTAAGGCGTTCCCTTTGAAAAGAAATCCCTCTTATACCACAGGTGGTATTGGGAGTTTTTGATTTTCATGTTAGAGTTAGAAACAACGTCAACCATCCTATTAAAACCACTATTTTTAGTTACAATTCGGTTAAGTAATAGATCCGGTATTGTTAGTTACAATTACTTACCCTGATAAGCCACCACTGCGGAGAGGATGAGGCCATTGCTGCACATAAGCTTTTGGTCGGACGCTGTGAGCTTATTCCTTGCCACATTGGTTTTCTTGGGAGCACTGGTCTGCGAACCCTCTCCCGGAACTCCATTCTCCTGTTCTCTCCAAACGACTCAGGTTTTGCTGCCACTCTCTACTGGGGTCATGATAGTGGCTTCTCTGGCGCTTCTCTGGTTTTGATCTGGTCTCAGGGAGTTGACCATGCCGATGCATTACAGGTTTTGGCTGATACGGAGTCGACCATGCCGCCGATGCATTACGGATTTTGGCTGATACGTTTACCTCTGTTATATGATGATTATTTATAAACTGTGATAGTTCAATGGTTCTTTGTTAAATTTTCTTTGTGGTAATTTCTTGTTTTTGAATATTCTTCAATAATGTGTAATATTTGATTCATAGTAGGATGTACAGATTGCTTATTATCACTGTTTTCTTGTTAGAACCTTTCCTGTTTCAGTTTTATATGGACAGTAAGAGTGTCGACTTGTACATTATAGCACACTGTGTATTGCTTTTACCGGAGTTGTAAACACTGTTGTGAATAAGAAAGAACCTTATTTCCGTTTCTATCGGCTACAGTCGTCTTTGTATAACAGAAAACTGTTTTATTTTCCGTTTACCACTAGGGAAGGTGTCGCTCGGGCATCTGGGAACTGTTTGAACTAATCCCAGTGCCGCTACAGAATTTTTCCTGGGTTCTTTATAAATATTAAATAGAGTTTTAAAAAAGTAAAAATTCTAATTAAATCCTTTCTTGTCAATATAAATTTCTGGCCGTTCCTCATTTTCATGATTCATAGGATTTACGAACAATTATTTCAACTAGCATTGATTGATTTCTCATTTTGATGTAAAAACACGCGCAGCCAGAAGATTTGCATAAACTCACAGTGGTTTGTGGTTAATGCGTACGATTAAAGATAAATGCTGCACAAGCAAATCATGAAAATAAATTTATGACATAAATATAATATTATATTTAGAATTATATATATTTTTAATATATTTCTGTTAATATAGTTTAACTAAAAAATATATTAATATATCTGGTATTCTTTACGCTGTATTCTGTAGCATTAAGCGCATTATATTTATATAGAGCATATAAGGAAGACCTAATATAAGAAAGTATATAACGAAGACAAAAGACGAGCTGGAAGCATCAATATGCGTAGTATAATTTATAAGTGTGAAATGATTTTTAAAGGTGTCAAATGATTTTTACTCAATCAAATTGAGTAAATATAATATTATGTTTAGCATTATGTTAAAAATTTAAAATTTAATAGTATAATTTATAAGTGTGAAATAATTTTTAAAGGTGTCAAATGATTTTATTGAGCAAATATAATATTATGTTTAGCATTATGTTAAAAATTTAAAATCTCTTTATGTTTTTTTTTGTATGTTTATTGAATTTATGTGAAATGATTTTTATTGAATTAAATTGAGTAAATAATATTATATTTAGTATTATGTCAAAAATTTATGATCTTGTTATGTTTTTTAGAATTATGTTTGAACCAATTTTTTGAGTAGTTTTTTTAGTTTTCATATGATGTATTAGAGGGTTTTATTTTACAATTTTATATTGTTTTGTTTATATATATTATTTGATTGTTGGTTTGGTGAATTTAAGTGTAAGTGTGACCAGTGTCTTATATGAGTGATATCTCCAATCATTTTTAAATGAGTTTAATATTTAAAAAGAAGTTGATTCATAAATTTAGGTATTTCTAAAACTAAAAGGTATTTCTAAAACTAAAATTTGAGTTTAGTAATTGAGCATGTGAGATGTAGGTATTTCTAAAACTAAAATTTGAGTTTAGTTATTGAGCATTCTAAAACTAAAATTTGAGTTTAGTTAGTGAGCATGTGAGATGTCGATGTTAGACATTAGATGTTAAATGTGAGATGAATGTGAGATGTTAGATATTTTATAAATTCATTTTTTTATTATAATTTTGTTTTTTATTAAAAGAATTATGAACAATTATTTAGATAAAAGAAAATTTAATATACATATCACATTAAAATATATAACATATAGATAGTATTTATAAATTAACATTCATTTTACCATATAAATTAAAATAATGATTCCATAACCATAAGTAGATAAAAACTTAATAATTTACAACATTAGATGTTAAATGTGAGATGAATGTGAGATGTTAGATATTTTATAATTTCTTTTTTTTATTATAATTTTGTTTCTATTAATAGAATTACTAACAATTTTTTAGATAAAAGAAAATATAATATGCATATCACATTAAAATATATAACATATAAATAGTACTTATAAATTAACATTCATTTTACAATTAAAATAATGATTCCATAACCATAAGTAGATAAAAACTTAATATTTACAATATGAAGATTTTTAATCACAAATATTTACCATGCATATTCTTTTTACAATATCATGGCCATACCTAGAAGAGAAAGATGGGTCATGCCTAAAAGAGAAAAATAGACAAAGAGGGAGAGCAGGGGAAAAAAACATAATACCATGGGCTAATACCATGAGCCATCTAGGTTTTTGATTATTATGTTATGGATCTAGGCTTTTAATTATTCTATTACAATACCATGGGCCAATACCATGGCTTATCAACACCACATGCCCAAAAACCATAACTTATTTCTAAATCAAAATATTTTAGAAATACTTTATTTTAATTTAATTTTAGGACATTTTTAATTAAATCTAAAAGAAAAAAGGTTATAATCACTTTTGAAGTATATCTAAACCCTCTATCCTCACAACTACTAAAAATAGAGAGTCATGAGCATAATTGTATGGAAGAATGTTCAGTAATGTGTTATGTGTCCTCCTTCCTAATGCCGATAATTTACCACATACCTTTCTTCAAATTGGGGGGAATATTACATTGGTCCATTTGATGCAGTGGCAAAGAATTGTAAATAGCCCCATGAGACACCCTTTCATGAAGAGCTTCCTAGGAAAGAATCGTAAATGCCCTCCTTCTAATGTGGATAATTTACCACATACCTTTCTTCAAATTGGGGGGAATATTACATTGGTCCCTTTGATGCAGTGGCAAAGAATCATAAAATAGCCCCATGAGGCACCCTTTCATGAAGAGTCCCATGAGGCACCCTTTCATGAAGAGCTTCCTAGGCTAACTAAAATTTGAGTTAAACTGGGGGAATATTACATTGGTCCATTTGAAGCAGTGGCAAAGAATCGTAAATATGCCCCATGAGGCACCCTTTCATGAAGAGCTTCCTAGGAAAGAATCATAAACATGCCCCATGATACACCCATTCATGAGGAGCTTCCTAGGAAAGAATCATAAATATCAGCCCCATGAGGCACCCTTTCATGAAGAGCTTCCTAGGCTAACTAAAATCGAGGCACCCTTTCATGAAGAGCTTCCTAGGCTAACTAAAATCGTAAATATGCCCCATGAGGCACCCTTTCATGAAGACCTTCCTAGGAACCCCTTTCATGAAGAGCTTCCTAGGCTAAACTAAAATCGTAAATATGCCCCATGAGGCACCCTTTCATGAAGAGCTTCCTAGGCTAACTAAAATTTGAGTTTAGTTATTGAGCATGTGAGATGTTACATGTTAGATGTTAAATGTTAGATGAATGTGAGATATTAGATATTTTATAAATTCAAATTTTTTATTGTAATTTTGTTTTTTATTAATATAATTACTAACAATTTTTTAGATAAAAGAAAATATAATATACATATCACATTAAAATATTTAACATATAAATTGTACTTATAAATTAACATCCATTTTACCATATAAATTAAAATAATGATTCCATAACCATAAATAGATAAAAACTTAATATTTACAATATGACAAGATTTTTAATCGAGAATATTTATCATGCATATTATTAAATTCTAAATAGTTTTCTTTACAATATCATGGGCCATACCTAGAAGAGAAAGTACATATCACATTAAAATATATAACATATAAATAGTACTTATAAATTAACATCCATTTTACCATATAAATTAAAATAATGATTCCATAACCATAAGTAGATAAAAACTTAATATTTACAATATGACAAGATTTTTAATCGAGAATATTTACCATGCATATTATTAACTTCTAAATAGTTTTTTTTACAATATCATGGGCCATACCTAGAAGAGAAAGATAGATAGAGGGGGAGAGAGGGAGAGGAGGGAAAAAAATCATAATACCATGGGCTAATACCATGGGCCATCTAGGCTTTTGATTATTATGTTATGGATCTAGGATTTTAATTATTCTATTACAATACCATGCGCCAATACCATGGCTTATCAACACCACATCCCCAAAAACCATAGCTTATTTCCAAACCAAAATATTTTAGAAATACTTTATTTTAATCTAATTTTATAACATTTTTAATTAAATCTAAAAGGAAAAGGTTATAATGACTTTTGAAGTATATCTAAACCCTCTATCCTCACAAATACTAAAAATAAAGTGTCATAAGAGCATAACTGTGTAGACAATGGAAGAATAATGTGTTATATACCCTCCCACATATCCCCAAAAACCATAACTTATTTCTAAATCAAAATATTTTAGAAATACCTTATTTTAATTTAATTTTATAACATTTTTAATAAAATCTAAAAGAAAAAAAGGTTATAATTACTTTTGAAGTATATCTGAACCCTATATCCTCACAACTACTAAAAATAGAGAGTCATAAAAGCATAATTGTGTAGACATGTGTTATATGCCCTCCAACATTTCTTTCTTCAAACTGGGGGGAATATTACATTGGTCTATTTGATGTAGTGGCAAAGAATCGTAAATATCAGCCCCATGAGGCACCCTTTCATGAAGAGCTTTCATGAAGAGGAGGCACCCTTTCATGAAGAGCTTTCATGAAGAGCTATCAGCCTCATGAGGGACCTAGGCACCCTTTCATGAAGAGCTTCCTAAGCTACCTGTGCCCAACTTTTACTACACACTCGAGTATATTGTATTTGAGGCTGTGAAAAAGAAAGAAGGATTAATTTGGTCCATAAACCATCGGACACACATATTTGGCTTCTCTAGTTGTAGCTTGATGAATCTTTTAGGCACATTGTGTGTTTACATTGCCATTTGCAAACATGAGGGGATCCCTTTCAAGTGCCTAGGGAACAATATTGTATGGGAACATTTTATGGATGCATATGATGCAAAATTGGCTGCAAAACATGAAAAAGAGGTTGTCATGCATCCTTATGCAAATAATGAGGTCTTTACTTATTCTATATTTAGATCACATAAAATATCACATCATTTTTCATCTATACTCTTCCTCCATATGCTCTACTAGCTTACCGCGTTTCTTTTGCAACATTTAGTGCAAATGCTAGTAATAATGTATATGTCCATATTGACTATAATTGACTATGCTTGACTACAGTCCAATATTGTACATATAATTTTCAAAACATAATGCATGTGTTGACTATGGTTGACTTTTGTTAACTATATTTGATTAATATATACATAATTTTCAAAACATGTACATATAATTTTCAAAACATAATGCATGTGTTGACTAGGGTTAACTTTTGTTAACTATATTTGATTAATATATACATAATTTTCAAAACACGCTTCCCATATTGACTATTATTAACTATTATTGACTTTTATTGACTATGATTAAATTTTATTGACGATGGTTGATTATAGTTGAATTATGTTATTTAGGGTTGATTTTTGTTAACAAAGGTTATAGTTTGTTGGCTATTGTTGATTAGTGTAAATATAATTTCTAAAACACGATCTCATGCTAATTTTGGTTGAATATGGTTGACTAATCTATATTTGATTTCTCAAAGATGATGCCCATGTTGACTATAGTTGACTTTGTTTTGCATTTGTTGAACATGATTGACTTTTGTTTACTATGGTTGACTATGTTTGATTGATGTACATATAATATTCAAAACATGATGCCCATGTTGATTATAATTGACTATGGTTTACTTTTGTTGAATATGGGTGACTATGATTGAATTTTGTTTATTATGGTTGATTTTTGTTGATTATAGTTGACTTTTGTTAACTATCTTTGAACTTTGTTGATTATAGTTCAATATGGTTTATTAATGTAGATATAATTTCCAAAACATGATGTCCATGTTGACTATTGACTATAGTTAACTAAATTTTATTTGAGAAACAATTTAATACAATTTTTTTTTGTATATTAAAACTTGAATTATGACTTCCCTCTTATAACTAAATGTTGAACACTTCCATACTATTTACTTTTCATCAACCTACAAGTTAATGTAAATAATGAAGCAAGGAATAAACATTAGTTATTTTATAATAAGGTTACCTAAATTGTCAATATCTTTAGTAATATATTGAAATGTGTCAAGAAAGAACACTAATACAAATAGTATATTTTTTTTAATATAGTAATTGTATTAAATATATTAAATACTTTAATAAAATTTAATAAATTAATTTTAATAAGTTAAAAATAAACCATAATTATATTAAATTATTAAAAAAACACTAAAATAATAAGAGAGTCTGAAATTTTAATTAAAATGAATATTTATCAAAATTATATTTTCTTATTTGATTTTATTAAATTTTTTTTTCCTTTTTTATCTTATAACACGTTTATCTAAATTCTTAGTAATGTAGTGGAACATTTCGAAAATAATTAAAGTGCAATTATTATATTGATTTTCAACATAGTAATTGTATTAAATATATTAAATGCTTTATTATTAAATATATTAAATACTTTAATATTAAAATCAATATATTTAATTGTATTAAATATATTAAATGTTTTAATAAAATTTAATAGATAATTTTTAATGATTTAAGAAAAATTATAATCAATTTCAATAATAAATTTAAATAAATTATATATACAATTAAATATTAATTAAGAATTTTATTCTACTTAGTAATTTATAAATGTTATCCATATTACACTTTAAATATTCATCATAAAAGATAACAATTATTTGGTTGTTTTTTTATGACTAATGTACATATAATTTCCAAAAAAATATGCCCATATTGATTATGGTTGATTATGGTTCTCTAATTTCCAAAACATAATGTTCAGGTTGATTATTAACTATTGTTTATTTTCGTTGACTATAGTTGACTAAACTTTGTTTGAAAAACAATTTTGTAAAATATTTTGTCTAGGAAAACCTAAACTTTCTCTTACTTTTATGACTAAACAACAAACATTTTCATTCCCTTTATTTAGTTAATATATATATTTGAGGAAGCAATTGTTTAAGGAATAAGCATTGCTTATCTTATAACATGATTAATGTAGGCAATGAGAAGTTTTCCTAAACTTTCTCTTACTTTTATGACTAAACAACAAACATTTTCATTCCCTTTATTTAGTTAATATATATAATTGAGGAAGCAATTGTTTAAGGAATAAGCATTGCTTATCTTATAACATGATTAATGTAGGCAATGAGAAGCATTGATTCAAAGAATAAACATTATTTATCTTATAACATGGTTGATCTAAATTGTCAATCTTATTAGTAATGTATTGAAACATTTCAATAACAACTAATACAGGTACTATGTTGATTTTCAATATAGTATTTGTATTAAATATATTAAATACTTTAATAAATAATTTTTAATAAGTTAAAAATAAACAATAATTATATGGGATTAATTGAAAAAAATAAATAGTAATAGAATTTGAATATTTAATATATATCAAAATTATATTTCATTTGGTTAGTTAGATTTGATTTTTGTTTTTGTTTATATTATAACATGTTTATCTAAATTACTAATATATTGAAATATTTCAAATAATATATTAATTTTCAATATAATAATGGTATTAAATATATTAAATAATCTAATAAAATATAATAAATAAAGTTTAATAATTTAATAATGTTAAATTAATATGAAAGAAAATTTATAAGCAATTACATTAATAAATTTAAATAAAACATTCATACAATTAAATTTTAACTAATTATTTAAAAATTAATTAAAAAATTAATCTAATCACTAACTTACAAATACTCGTAGATGCTAAAAATAATAAAAGACCTTTAACACGTAATGGATCTTGAAGTACTATCTCTGCATCTCCTTGACCAAATCCACCCAAATTAGGGTTATTCGTTAATGGCTGATCGACCTTGATCAATTCGCCTTCTGAAATAAGAAGCTCAGGTCCTGGAGGTACAACGTCAACCACTTTCCCACCGTCTGATGTATTATCGATAGTTATCTCATATCCACCCTTTTCTTTACGTAAATTTTTTCTCACTATTATCGTATAGTTATCTCATATCCACCCTTTTCTTTACGTAAATTTTTTCTCACTATTCCTGTTGCTGGAGCACTATAGACTGTATTGTTGCTCTTACTCCCGTCGGGATAAATTTGTCCTCTTCCTCTATTACCACCCAAATATATGGGATATTTCAGGAAGTGAGCTTCTTTATCAGTAGAAGGATTTGGTGAAAGGATGGAGAACACAAGTTCACTATATTTTTGACCGGGAACAAGACCTATTATAATAAAAAAATTTTATTGGGACGATAGTTTTGAAAATAAATATTACCCGTATTTTGTCTAATCTCAAGGGAAATATGATCCGAAGGGGCTAATTCAAAGCCCTCAGGTAAAATTAGAACAACTCCTACATTTAAAGCCCTTCCATCCTAGTCATGATACATATCATAACTCGAACATCCATTTTGAATGCATATCCCATTTTTGCACAGGAGGGTTATGAAAATCCCTGAGAAGCCACTGGACGTATTGTATGTGCCAATTGTCACTTGGCAAAAAAACCTGTGGATATTTAGGTTCCACAGTCCGTGCTTCCCAATACTGTATTTGAAGCAGTTGTTAAGATCCCCTATGATATGCAGATGAAACAAGTTCTTGCTAATGGCAAGAAAGGGGCTTTAAATGTAGGATCTGTTCTAATTTTACCCGAGGGCTTTGAATTAGCCCCTCCGGATCGTATTTCCCCTGCGATTAGACAAAAGATGAGTAATATTTATTTTCAGAACTATCATCCCAATAAAAAAAACATTATTGTAATAGGTCCTGTTCCCGGTCAAAAATATAGTGAACTTGTGTTCCCCATCCTTTCACCAGATCCTTCTACTGATAAAGAAGCCCACTTCCTAAAATATCCCATATATGTGGGTGGTAATAGAGGAAGAGGACAAATTTATCCCGACGGAAGTAAAAGCAACAATACGGTCTATAGTGCTTCAGCATCAGGAAGAGTGACCAAAATTTTACGTAAAGAAAAGGGTCGATATGAGATAACTATCGATAATACATCAGACGGTGGGCAAGTGGTTGACATTGTACCTCCAGGACTGGAGCTCCTTATTTCAAAAGGCAAATTGATCAAGGTTGATCAGCAATTAATGAATAACCCTAATTTCGGTGGATTTGGTCAAGGAGATGCAGAGATAGTACTTCAAGATCCATTATGTGTTAAAGGTATTTTATTATTCTTAGCATCTTTCATTATATATTTGCTCCAGTTCTTGTTGTTCTTGATGTTGGAACAGTCTCCCTTTCTCTATGGGCTATGAGTTCTAGTATATAGGGTATATCTACATTTATAGGAGCTTCAATTCTCGTGCTTATTTTCATCGTTGGTTCAGTCCATGCGTGGCGAAGAGGAACATTGGAATGGTCCTTAATTTCTGAGTAGGGGAGGGAAGTACAAAATGACATAAAGCCAATGATGAATCCTATGAAGTTACCTTACTCGATCAAACAATTTTGAATCCAAATATTTCAACTACCCCAAACGATCTGTCGAACGAATTGGGCCAGACTCTCTAGTTTATGAGATTGTAGCACGGGTACTAACATTCTGAATCGTTGCATTTCCTCTGGAAGACCTAAAGTATCAAAACCATGAGTTAACATAGCACTTGGCGTGGTGATTGCACCTAACCACCGATCATCTCAACTCCGTACTTCTAGAAGTATATGGAACACGGATGAACTCCAAGAAAGGAATATGAATGATTCATACAAATTACTCAACAGTAAATGTCCTGAATAAAGCCAACGATTAATTAATAATCCCGTTGTACAAAGAAAAGTAACTATCATGCCCTTTCCTCCCGAACTACTTAGTCCTTCAATTCGATAAACTAAGGTTCCCCAATAAATGAGAGTGACAACCAAAATGAGAGAAAAAGAGATGTGAGCCAATATATGTTCTAAAGTTATGAATATCATAATAAACTCATTTAATCGTTTTAATCCCATTTGAGATCTATGATGGAAAGATAGGATTGATCCATCACAATGAAAATAGATTGAACATATATTGTTACATAGGAAGAAGTGATTGATGAGATCTCCCTGGAAAAATACCGCCACTCCGATTTGAACCGAGATGCTCTCGCACTGCTTCTTAAGAGCAGCGTGTCTACCAATTTCACCATGGCGGCTTTGTAGGGACCATACTAGCTTATTTACACCAGATCGTCAATGTCCCTCAAATTCTCAGGGATTCCCATGGGTATTCTCGAGGGAGCCAATTTTGATGATTGAAAAATTAATCCAATCACTAACTTACAAATTTTATTTATATTACACTTTAAATACTCATAATAAAATATAATATTACACTTTAAATACTCATAATAAAATATAATATTAAAATTTAAATACTCATAATAAACTATAATAATTATTTTTATTAATATAAATGTCTATAAAATATTGAATGAAATCGAAACAAATTTTATAAGATTAGAAAAACTCAACAACTCATTATAAAAATATTACCAAACTCACTCACTTAAATTGAATAAAATTTCAATGGAAATCAATTTACAATATATGCTACAAATTCACATTGAAAATTACCATTCTTTCCAAACAACCCATATCATTTTTAGAAAATCCTTTTGGAGAAAACTTTCTTTCATCTCATGCAATATTAATGAATACAGCACATTCAATATTTACATTTATCTCTTATATCTCATCCCAAAATTCAATTATCATATGTAACACTCCATTTTCTATATATAAATAGTAATCGTCCCGAAATAGTATCCATGTTGTCAATCCTTCCGGTAAAGTACCCATATTTTGTAATAAGCTTTTAGTGATGCAGGGCTTCATCTTGCATCAACGAAAGTAAACTAAGTGATTTCCTATAGATTGCACACATGTTCGACTTGGGAGATTGTGTGTTCATTGACAACCACACCCTCATCTTAAACGAGACAGTTGCATCGACCACGACTATATCTGATTTGTTTATGAGATGGGAACTAAGGAATCCATGGTATCTTTATAGTTGTAGTCCCTACTCAAATAGTGGTAAACACATCAAGCATGGAGTTCATTCCTTTTCCACTTATTTGCAGAATTTGTATCAAATTAACTATACTTAGATATAGATAATTGTAGTGTTAAGTGAATTCCTTTAAATGAGGTCAATAAATGTAAGGCTTATCTTTCAAATTTTGCCAATAAGTAGAACATGTCATGTGGGAAGGAGGTCGATTCCTCTAATAATAATAACATAAATATGGTCTTTTACGAGAAATTGGATTTCAAATTTTAGGATTTTACAAATAAAATTATTTCAGCTTGTTTCTCTTATCGGTAAAATGTATTTAAAAAATGAAAAAGTTAAGTTGTATTTTTTCAAAATGTCCATACATAAATTAATAGTAGTTTTGTTTTTTACTAATTTCTTGTATTTCGATTCAAGAATCTTTTTCCAGATCATTTGTTTTCAATGGAATAGTCCTTATCCTTAAGTAAAATTTCTCTGAATATATATATTCATATCTCCCAAGGATTCTTAGATTGACTTCATGGCTATGCGGCTTGAGTTTTCAGAAAAAATAAACTCCTTTCGTGTTCTAAATTATTAGCCTTAGTAGTTCTATATTTTAAAAGAAAAAAATGTTTCAACTAGGGTTTTCAATTTGGACATGTATTCGCAGGAACTAATAATTAGATTTAAAATAATAGTTAGTTTAATTTTAATAAATAAAATAAAAATTTCTAAAATAAGAATGTCTTAAAAGCGCAACCAATCACCATGTACTGAAGACCCATGGAATAATAAATTTAAAATTTAAAAAAAAAAGTGTAAAATTTATATATATATATATATATAGAGAGAGAGAGAGAGGGAGAGAATTTTATTTATTTATTTTGGTTAATTAAAAACATATTTATATTAACTCTCCAATACAATAAATTCATATATGTAATTAACAATACTAAATAAATACCTTGTCAAATAATTTTTTGTAAATTGTAGCAAACTATATTACTTCAAAAAAGATTACATATCAATTACATCCATATTCAACTTGATCTAGGATCAAAAATCAATAGTACGGAAGCATCGACATTCTCAATACATCTAGAAAGTTGGGCTTGTCATGGCTAACTAGACAGCTAAGCTTCTCATAGCAACCATAGGCCAATTTTGAATTTCCACTCTTTGGGAGCCAAAACAAGAAAGAAGAAAACAAATTAACCTAAATACCAAACATGACATGAACCAAATGCGACTGTGGAAGAATAGATCCAAGAAAATCTCCACAATCCTTACCACCCATATCCTGAGACAACAACATAGCAAAAATATGTTCCACATAGAACATACAGATGCCACATATTACACATTGCACTAACTATGGACATCTTCACCCGAAGAATAAAATTTTAAATAGTAGCATCGCTTCACAAAGCCAAGGAAAAAGAGAAGTCCATTACAAAAGGTAAGTAGTCATCATATATAACGTTTGAACACCACAAAACCCTGTTTTCGAGAGAAAGAAAACCATCAGCATCATTGAAACAAGGTTGTCCATCAAAAGGAAAAATCGAGATACCAATTTTTCAATCTTGATCAAAGGAGATGATTGTAAACTCTTCAGCACTACTAATTGTTGGATTCGTAGGATCCCTAGAAGGGTCCTTCAGATCCCCTGAGGTGGATTCCATCACCAAGAAACTCTTCACTTGACTCAGATGAGAATCAATGGTGCCATGACAAAACCTGATATTCCTTAGCATCCACTTAATATGTTCCAACCCAAAAAAACATATTATAATTTTTAACTTACTTGTCTTTGAAAATTAATGTAATTCCCTACTTGAGCCTATCATGCTAATTTTGATTAGTGTTTAATTAACTTGGAAATATTGACTAATAATTATTAAGTAATATTGGTATATACATAAACTTGTGAATATGTAATTTTATTTTACTGATATGATTTTTTTTGTTTTGTTATTATTTAATTATTAATCAATTCCAAAGATTTTCCAAGTTGTCTTCTCCAATTTATTTCTGAATTAAATATCCATATTTTAATTCCCAAGGTGTATTCTCAAATTTGTTTTTGGATAAGATATTGTCTTCTCTAATTTATTTCTGAATTAAATATCCATATTTCAATGCCCAAGGGGTATTATCAAAATTATTTTGGATAAGATATGGCGTTCTCCAAATTATTTCTGAATTAAATATCAATATTTCAATTCCCAACGTTTTCTAAGTTGTCTTATCCAATTTAATTCTGAATTAAATATTAATATTTCCATTGCCAAGGTCCGTGGGATCTTGGATAGATGGTGATCGAGTGCTCTATTAAGGCACTCCTTGATGTGAATTCATCGGTTCAATTATTCGCCCCGGTCGGGGTGATATATCAGACATGATGAAGATGTAGCCCTTCCAAGGTTACAAAAAAAATTATTTCCATTCCCAAGGTCTCTTCCCAAATTTATTTTAGATAAGATATGGAAAGGAAATTCAAGGCCATTAAATTAAAAGGATGGGGGTATTCATGCCATTAATGGTAGATGGTTGAGTTGGATGAGAGGAAGAGACATAAAGGGAAGGAGGATGAGAGGAGAAGGGGGGGGGGTCTTTTATCTTTATTTTAGGATTGAAAGATTTTATTTGGAGGAGGAATGTGGAGAAGAGAATGAAGAGAAAAATGAGAGAACTAAAACTCGGAGAGTGTTGGTTTTAACTTTGACATACTACAGTTGATTGGATTTATGCACTAAGGGCTACAGAACCTGTGGATATTCCTTGGGTTAGGAAATCATTCCTAGGGCTAGGAAATCATTCCTAGTTGGCTGGGAGGTAAATTCAGTTGGGTAACCCAAGAGGAGCATCTCAACTAAGCCACTGGAATAGGTATTCTTCTTTTTTTGTTTTATATATGTAAATTGCAGATAATGAAATTTCTTACAGTTTAATATGTTGATAAATTAAAATTTACTTGTATGTTATTATCAAATAAATGTTGAGTTATAAACATGATGTTTTCCTTCTTATTATAGTTAAATTAAAGAGTAATTTTAGTTTATTTAGAATACCTAGTTTAGATCCCCATATGCAATATCAGAGCTAGATTCAAAATCTGGACTATAAAGCTCGTCGACATTCTTTTCGTACTTTTTTTTTTGTAGACAATGAGAGATGCAAAGACATATGCGCTCTAAAATTATTGTTGTGATGGTATATTTTTTTTTGGGGAATTTTCTTTTAATGAGGGTTTTACAAAACACTTGTTATCTTGTTTTATCCATTAGAAAGTAAAAATAAACCGCAATAACTATAAACTCATTGGCCATACAATTTGAATAAAGTTAAAGAATTTCCTTTGTAGAGTTTACAACGTTTGTGATATATATAAATATAAAATAGAAATATGTAGAAAAATATTTCATAAGTAGTCATATTCCTTCAAATCCCACAGCGGATATACGTAACATACCTCCCCTGCCCCATAGAAATTATCAAACATTTGTAGGAAAAGCAACGTTGGGTGTGAATACCATCCCCTCTCACCTATGCACTACCACGCCATGCACTAGATGAGACAAATGTACAACATGCACATCTCTCCAAAAAATTACATACCCACCACCTTTCGCATCCCAATCAACGAATACCCTATCAATTATCACTAGTAATATGATTTCATCATTTATTTTAATAAATAAATGATAGATAATAATGAATAATATGATAACCAACCAACAAGGGTGAATAAATAAAGAACACGACCAATCATGATCTATCTAGTATCATTGAGGTACATTTTTCACCATTATATATCATATATTATCTTATATTGACTTTGACTTAACCAAATTGTACGAACTTTGATAGAGCTACTCAAATAGTGGGCCACTACAAATCCACCATCACAAAAATATAATTTGTGTGCAGATTATTAGAACGCAAATATCTATAATACAAAGGAGTCTTGGTTATCATACAAAACAATCTATTTTTATTAATTTTTATATTTTCAATTCGGTTATAAATTTTTTACTATATGGTTTTTTTTAAATGGTATAATTTTTTATTATTTAAAATGCATTGTAATGTATAATTTTCAAAAACACTTATTTAAATTAAAATATAAAAATGCTTTGATTATCTATAAATTTAATCGTTGTAAATTTTAGTTATCAATGTAAAATTGATAATGGTCAATAGACAAATCAATTGCTAAAATCTTACCTTGGTAAGAAATAATAAAATTAGTTACAAATTTAAAAATTTAAATTTACCAAATTAATTAAATTATTATATTATTTAAATTTTACAGTGAATACCATATGTAATAGCCAACCTTAAATTAGCAGTGAATACCATAGGTAATAGCTAACCTAAAATTTTCAATTATTATACGAGTAATTTTCTTTAAAACAAAATCCCTTTATTATAACGATGTTGAAAATGAATTAAGTATTAATTACGCTAATGGAGAAGGAAATACATATTTGTTTTCTATCATGGAATAAAATTTATTAACGCTTTATATTTATAATGGTGAAACTTCATTGGTGCAACCAATATTATGTGAAAAGTGCATTAAACATGAATTGTACTTTAATGATGGAAGAAAAAGATAGAGTTATTACCAGATTTATTTGTGATATTTTCTTTAACGTAATAATTACGCTAATGGAGAAGGAAATCCATATTGTTTTCTATCATGGAATAAAATTTATTAATGCTTTATATTTATGATGGTGAAACTTCATTGGTGCAACCAATATTATGTGAAAAGTGCATCAAACATGAATTGTACTTTAATAAGGGAAGAAAAAGATAAGTTTTTACCAGATTTATTTGTGATATTTTCTATTCTATCCATCTAATTTCATTATTATTCCCTTCCTGTGAAATTGAGGGACTCTAGTAATCATTGGAGGGTTTACCAACTATTAATTTTTCTTTTTCTTTTGACCAAAAGATCCTTATGTTATCTTCATCCAAAGTTTTGATTGGTTTATTTGTTTTACTAAGAATTTACCCAAAGTTTTTGTTTCAATGTCTGATTGGAAACTTCATGTTCACTGAGACAACATTATATATGCAATTTTTTTCTTTTCCAAAATATGAAAGAAACTAAAATCTTTCGAAAATCATATCTAAACTTTCCAAATCAAAGACTTGAAGTAATGCAAATTTCAAAGTTCACATTGAATCTCAAGGATTAAATGTTTTAATGTTTGAGATGTATTTCATTACATTAATACTCTAATGGTCATTACTTCTGATAGCTTTCGTTTTCTTTGGTGACATCTCTAGCCACCTTCCAACAACTCCAACCACCGGTGACTATGACCTGTGAATAGCTTCAGCCACCAGCGACCTTTGGTTTCCACCACAAATATGTTGGTTATTACTATAGAAGAGAGAATAGTCATGCTGCATAGGTGCTTGAGGAGTAGTTCAACAACCAACCTTGCTGTAGTATGACCCTGCTTGGGGAGAAGGATCTATAACCTGTAGATAGAGACACCTCTATCACAGAAAAGAAACCTACATATGTAGATGGAGGACCCTGTAGATGTAGATGGAGAAGGCTCTGTCAAGTGGAAGAAGCCTACAACAACCCTACAAATGGAGAAGGTTGTGGAGGTTTTGATGGAGGCTACCCTTCCCAGAGGCTACCCCTACCACTTTTGTCAGTTCTTCAAGAACTTGAGGAGAAAATATTTTAGGTAGAATAGTCCAACAATGAAGTTGCAGATGGAAGAAAAATAGCCTATTCATTCAATTTAGGTAAGTGAAACTTACCGGACAAGAAGAGAAGGCAAATTTGCAGGTAGATTTAACCTTTGTGATAGTGTTATTGTGCAGACAAGCACAAAGAGCTGTCAGTATATAATTCAAGCATAGTTACAGAAAATAAATGGGTTTGCTCGCTAAGTCCATAGCTTTGGTACTTCATTCATTAAATCTACTTAGTAGCTATCATCCTACACAGGTTTGGAGCAATTCGGTTTTGGAGGGGAATTTTGGTACTCCATTCCATTAAATACTTTGGAAAATAGTTTTCACTTCTTTCTATGGGTTGTTGAGATGGTAAGTTAGGGATATTAATCCCTTTTTCAAGTACAAAAGTTCTATTATTTTTTCAATCCTCTCTTGGCCTCTTCCAAGCTTAGTAATATTTCTCCTAATTCAAAACCCTTGCCAATTATATTTATGTAAATGCACCCCCATCAAAGGCCACCTTGATCAATATGTTTGTGCCCAAGACAAATCCAATGCAAATTGGCGATGGTGCCCAAATTTCCCTAGTTGGAGTTTATTTCCATGGCATAAACTATGTAGACCAGGTAGAATGTCAGGTAGATTATCATCATGATCTCAAACACTATAGAATTTCCCACCCCACCCTGGAAGATAGTGAAAACAACTTTTCATAAGTTCAATAAGATTTTTTTATACTATTTCCAGTCATACAAAGTAAAAAAGGTCAAAAATATTTGTTTATACTATTTCTAGTCATACAAAGTAAAAAAGCAACAACCAAGTGGAGAAATGACTTACCATGTTGTCGATGGAATACTTGTCATATAATTGAGCATCTCAGAGGCGCCGTGGTGCCGAGAATATAAGCAATCCAGTAGAAAGAACTTCCTAAAACAATTCTTAAAAGTATGACATGTCCTCCAACCACTCCCCCAAAGGTCTCCCTTAGGTACCATTTTTAACTTGACAGTCAAAGGTCTCCCTCGGGTCATATTTTAACTTGACAACCTCATAGTTTTAGTTGCCTCCTCTACATGAACAACATTTCTTGTGTTATTTCTAAACTTCTATATTGGCGAATAATCTAAGGTTCCTTATCCTAGCCTTCTTGACACCTTGTTGATACACTATAAGCATTGATATCACCCATAAGGGCCTCTATTCATTACAACTTTTAGCACAATAGCCAGGATAGTCATGACAATTTAAGAACTTATCTTTTTTCATGTGAAGCTTTGCATGGGAAGGTAAGTAGAGAATGCATGCAATAATAGAAGTCATTCATCTTCTTTATCTAGACCATTTGGAAGGTAGAAGATAATATGGGGACAGATGGAATGTGCATGAATTCCATATTGTGAGGGAATCGAGGTAGTGAAAAAAGTTTGTCTTACACGCAAGAAGGTGCCCATGTGGAAATATTCACATTCATTTGGTCACTACTAAAAAATGCAAATTTCTATGTAATTTTGTTCTCAAAGCACATGATGATGGTTATTTCTAGTAATACCTTGTTTGTTGTAAGTTTTGAGAATAGAGAAACTAACCATGAATCTAGAAATTGGGTTCCAATTAACTGAAATCCAAGTGGACCTGGGGATATTACTTCTTTGATGCTACATCATCTACATCATTTGTCGAATATACCATGGTCATCACATCATATGAGAGATATTACTTTCCAGTATGAATTGATAGGTATTTTCCCTTCTAAGTTGGTGTTATATAGGTTCATTCTCAATAAATACATTGGCCTTATCTTTTGTAAATTGACAGAATATTTTTACCTACCACCATAGGGGTTCTTGTCAGATTAACAAAGCAAGAAACAATAACCTAAACTACAAAACCCACTAGTTCTGGTCCATTAATGGCATATGCCTCAGTCACTTATGCTTCTCATGCTTATTGCTTTGTTTCTTATGTATTTGCCTTTATTTTATTGGATTCCTTTGTCATTTCCTTTCCTACTCTTGTTCTTCCTGCTACAACTAGAGAAATTGCTACTCATGCAAGTTCATCTGGAACCTAGGCTCACTAAGCAGAGGAGTTCTCGAGGAAACTCATACATTTCATGGAAGAGAAGTAAGGGATGGACCTTAGAAGTAGTTTCAAAGGCACATCTATCCAAAGCTAATGCACCCAAACCGTAGAACCTCAACCAAAGGATTTCTTCTTCCATAAGATGCATTCACATTTAAGTAACATTATGATCACTGTTACGTTGAACTTAAGATTAATTTTCAGAATTAATGTCGTTTAACAAATTTCTAAACACTATAATAGGGTAAAACAACAGATTCCAATTTCCATTATTATATGTTAAATTGCATGCATACCAGATACGTTGATTTTGATGATGCTATATATGAATAATTGACTTTATTTTGTTCTATGAGTGTAGTATTTGTTATTTTCTTCTTTTTTATTTTATGTTTTATGCTATTGGTGTTTTTCATCATGATATATAACCACAAAATATCCTGGTATCCTATTTCCTTTAGTCCTTTTGTTGTATTAGTTTACCATCACAGGTTTTGCATAATGCTCAGACACATTTATAGTTGAATCCTATAATTTTGGTTTATGTACCTTGAGATATATCACCAAAACCATTATTCTTATTCCTTTTTTTGAATGTTCATGTTCTTCCTTTGCATGTGCACCACTTTAACTTCAAAACTTTATAAGTCTTCCCTAATGCCAAGTAAAGAAGTGAAGGCTTGTTAACTATTTTGAAGGCTTTAATTCTTACAAGTAATATCCCCTTATTAAAATATTCCTTTCACTTAAATTAGTAGTTCTCAATGATGGATAGAGGTGATATCTTTTTAGTCTTTAGGCAGTTATAGGTGCAACAAAGAGTTGGCCAAGAAGGATAGTCTTCTACAGTTGTTTATTCTCCTTTAAAAGGGAACATATACCCTTGAATGAGTTATACATCAACATCCTTACATGCTCAAATGGTGGTCTATATAATGAACAAGATTATTTTATGATATGACACAATAATTTTGATGGGGTTAATTCCCACAATTTAATTGTTTTGTTATTAGATAACTTTTAGTTTAATGATGATTTAACATAAATGAAAGCAAATTGTAAACTAAAGTAGGGATGGAAGTGGGAATTAAGATCGATGATTGAAGTGGATATTTGAATTAAAGGGAATATCAAAAGGATATCATGGAAACCATGACATCCATATTTGTTTGTTGATTGACCTCTTAACATAACAAAATCCTCATGGGGTCTCCACTCAATGAACCTATGACATATCATGTGTGTTCATGGCATACTAAATAATACCCTTAATTTACTACATATTGGAAATTACCTCTAAAAATCACATTATTTAACAACCAACCAATAAGAACCCAATACACCTTTCCAATTTAAAAAACCCATATGTTCACTAGATATTGTGGATATCCATATTTTCATTAACTTTTTTTATACCCCTTTATATTTTTTCATCAATTTTTAGCTCCATTTCTTATATTTTCCAATATAGAAACCCTTTACCCCCTATTATATGCCCAATATATTGTCATTTCTTCCTCAATATATATCCCCCAATATGAATGTGTGTGGTATGATATTGCTCCACCAATGAAGCCCCAATGGAAATCCTATGTGGGTCACTATGGATGATTTGGAATATGTTCTTCATATTCCTGGTTGAGGATGTCCATACCTACATTACAATCTTTGTTAATAGGTGTGTTGGTATTCCCTTTGTTTTCAAAGGAGTAAGGAACATATTCCTTATCCTCCAATGTTATGATTTTTTCATGTAAAACAATGGGGTTTACATCACCATAAGAAACCATAGTTGTGTCATATTCTTCATCTGTCAAGCCAGAGACAAATATATCATTATATACCATGTTTTTGACATCAACAAGTTTTGTTGTTGGAGTAAATGTAGCCATGGGCCACTCACAAAAGATTATATCTATGTTGATGCTGCAATTTGAAGCCATAAACTTATCCATTTCAACAATTGGGTTGTCTTCTTCTGGATTTCCCCACTCCTCTGCTATATCATGTTCCAGCAACTCCTTGGTCAAAATGATTGGTCGATCACTTTTCATTCTCTTATTACAATACTACTTTTTCATAGTGCTAATTTTTCACAACAATTACTACCTCATATTTTTCAACACACTCTATAGCAACTGCACAATATGTTCATCCTTCAGCTCCTCCTCCACCACAGGGAGAAGTTTCAATGTCCACGACTTCTAATAAGAAAATAATAGACAACACAAATGGAAATGTTAATAATGGGAATATGAATGGTGTTCCCTTAAGTCTAAGACCTAGGTGTCATCTAATGGTGGATATGGAAGGGTTATTTTGACTGTTTCTTCTTAACTTGATGGTCCAATAATTTTAAATGGTTAATATAGGTCTCCCACAAATAATCCAGTGTCATTAGTGGTTTAACAAACTACATGTCTAATAGAAAATAAAAATGGAAATGTTAATAATGGGAACACTAATGGTTTTCCCTTGGGTTCAAGACCTAGGTTTCATCTAATGGTGGATATGGTATGGGTATTTTTATTGTTTCTTCTTGAATTGATGGGCCAATAGTTTCAAACGGTCAATATAGGCCTCCCACAAATAATCCAGTTTCTTCTTGACTTGATGGGCCAATAGTTTCAAATGGTCGATATAAGACTCCCACAAATAATTTAGTGTCATTAGTGGTTTCACAAACTACATCTCTTAGTCTACTTGGGAAAAATATGAAACCTTTGGTATGCTACTCACTCAAGGAGGTTGGAGTGGGAGGGGTAATAATCAACCTTGAGAAATATCATAAGTAAATTACACCTGGGGTCTTGGGGTCACATCTAACAACCAAGCAGAATCTTTATCTCTTTGGCAAGTATTAAAAAAATTCTGTACAACAGTGTCAAATCCTTGAATATAGTGGGTGATTCCAAGATTATCATCCAAAATTGTATCAGGATCCTCTGGAATGGCCTCCTCCTAAATCATGATAATAATAATACACTTGTTCAAAAGATTTAAGAAAGTTGAATTATTCCACGTGTTGAGAGCAAACAACAATATGGTAGACATCTAGGAAAACACAGGGGTTATATTAGGGAAGGGTGTTGTATGAATAAACAACCTTATTTCATCATGTCACAACCCTTAGTCAATGGCTATAAGATGCCATTGTACGTTGGTGGTACAGGTTGTCAAAACATCAAGTTTGCGGTTAAGGAGGCCTGCTTTTTGAGGCACCCCTGCGTGGTGGTAGTTATGTTGGACGGCTATCTGAGGTACCTTTGCTCTTTGATATCTGAGATGGTAGGTGGTAGTTTATTGCACAACTGTGGTGTTGTCAGATGAAATTTCATGTGCGAGGACATGTGCGTTATGAGGTTTTGTATCACCATCAGCTTGTATAATATATCATCTTCTGAAGGGGACATTTGTTCCATTGTTATGAGCCTTTAGTCTTGGAAGGGGGGAAGAATGGATGGAATTATTGTTGATAAGACCCTGCATTGTTTGGAATTTATGAGTGACATGTTGGAAAGGAACATTGGCAAGTTGGAGAGGAATGTTGGGGTGGATCCAGTCGTCATATACCTCAGTTGGCTCCGGTCTATTAAACATAAGATTCAAGCCATGCATCAACAAACTGTTTCCAAAATGTCTTCAGCAAGGAATGTCGGTCGGGGTGGTTCAGGCTCTTGGAGTTTGGGTTTAGGAAATGGTGTCAGGAACGTTGGTATGGAAATTATAATGGAGGGCTACTGCAAACAAGTGATAAGGGAAATCATCAAAGAAATAAAGGAGAACATGGCAGTAATTTACACGCATTTTTATGGAATGTGTAAAGGTGGGAGATCGTGCAAAAAACTTTGTAAGATTTGCGTCTGGATGTTCCTGGCGTTAAAAAAAAGGTCGATAATACAGAGATCAAGGTGGAGACGGCTACGGTGGGAGTCTTAAAGGAGTTGTTCAAGGTTGGAAATCTCTCATCCTCTTATGCGGAATGCGATGAGTATGTTGCTCTGAAGAATTCGGTTGGCGATGGTGATAAAGTTGGTGTTGATGCTGCGAAGATCATGGGAGAATAAGAGAATGAACCGAAGATCCTAGAAATGTCTACGAGCGAGCCTGCGGGTGCAGCTGATGATGTCAAGACAGAAAGCATTTGATTGCACTCTCTTTATATATATATAGATATATATATATGCATTATTGTTGTATAGTCTATAATTGAACTTTTTGGAGAATCTATAGTTATAGCTCCTTCTATAGAACATATGTAAATAATCATGGTAGCAAGATGATCCATACTCTGTGTAACGAAAGGAAAGATACAGATAGTTCATATCTGAGGTTTTTAAGGGACCTAGCCCGTCTCTAAAAATCTTAATGAAAATGCTACCCCTTTCTTTAAAACAAAAAATGGTTTGATACTCACTATTTCTATTCATTATTTTTGGTTTAAATTTTAATATATTTAGGATTGTTTTAGGTGTAAGTGATGAGCCTCAGTATTGCAACAAGAATGTTGCAACTACCAAGGCTACCAGCTTTAATTATCAACTTGGGGTTTGTACAAACGTAAGAGGTATCGACACTATATGTATAACATACAATGTGTCCTTCCTTTGATATCATGATATACTGGAGTGAATGTAAGGAAATCAAATCCTAACTAATTTCATAAATGGAAATTTTATTAATTGGAGAAAATGAAATGCTCGAAATGGAAACTTTAACATATTGCAAGAAAGAAATTACAAGGAAAGAAACCTATTCTAATTGCATAAAGTAAATATAATGAACTAAATGTCAACCATTAAATTTCAAAGAGTTTAGATCCATCAACAGATTTCATTGGATGTGAATCAAGAAAATCATCATTGTATTATCCAATTCATAAATTTGTCCATTAACCCAAATCATTAAAATGTTTTACATGGGTAAAGAGGCAAGTCCTAAGCCGTCTTTAGTCTTCCATAGTAATTTATTTATAGCCTAGGGGTCTTGATTCAACCCTAAGGGATCATAACCAAGATTCTTGAGAAAATATGGGCAAGTATATACACACTGGAAGAGTACTACAGGAAAAAACATATTTACTACAGGAAACTATAATTCACCAAATGACCATGAAAATCAAAGCCAAATTGGATGGGACAAATTTTTTTATTGACTAGGATGTCTTAAGTCTACATGCCAATGGAATCACTCAAAAATACCCTTGTTAACCCATGCTAAAAAATAACAGAAAAATTCTAGTTTAAAATCTAGAAATTCAAGAACTAGTGAGCTCCAAAATCTATTAAATTGTCTAACCTAATCAAGTGAAAATGTAGTGGGGTATTTTTTGTTGTTAAATAGAATTTTTTTTGGGTCTAATCCAATTGGAATAAACTTGATTGAAGCTCATTAGCATGCTCTAAAAAATAGCAGAAATTTATTGTTATTTGTCGCAAGAGACTTCTAGAAATCTAGATTTCCGAATAAGCAAGCTAATCCAAGTAGCTCAATGATTAATATGACCTTCCAAAGCTCTTACAATGATGAAATTATTCTTTGGATCCTAAAAATTAACCTACTTCAATCATTTAAGCCAATCCTACAACAAGAAATCATTAATACTAAATACCAAAATAGAAAAAAGTCAAAAACAAGAGATGCATGTGAATAAGACGTGAAAAGAAGAAAGGTAAATGATATAAAAGGGTCCTGAGATGGCCAAGCCCATGGAAACTCAAAGTCCTATGAAGGAGACCAAGGTTTAGAAGCTAAACATAACACCACTCTTCATTATTTCCATCAATACAATTACATCTCTACAGAAAATGAAAGTGGCGCTGCAAAAATATGCTTTCTCTCCTCAAGAAGACTAATAAAAATCAACCCCTAGAGAAAAATTAGACTTGGTACTTGTAAAAAATGATTAGGAATTATTCCCCATCAAAAGAGGAAGCTTTCCCACCAAAATCCCTTGATTAGTGGATCTGGCTCCCAATACTAGGAATCTGCATGAAATGGCAGGGAACACATTCCTAGATTTTCTCAATCATTGGAGCTCCACAATCTATGTCATAATTCCATAATATATTTTTGATTAATTATTTGATATTTATCCTCTTGTAGTATGGAGCATGTCCCTAGATTATCTCCTCCTCCAAATCTCCATAATCTACCCAATATTCTCACAATATTCCACAAAAATAAATAATATTAGGCACAAATATGAAATTTTCCATAAACCTTCGTAATCAAAATATTAAAGTTAAAAATACATTATCTAATGTAAAAAGAGAGGTTTAATGTGTTGAAGGATGGTCATATGGGTCTTAATTTATGTCTAATTTAGAGGCCCATCATACCCCCTTATAAAAGTGTTTCTCATCCTCTGAACAACTTAGTGACCTCATTGTGTCTCATTCATGGCCCTGGTGGCCACTCTATTGTGCATTCCTTAATCCTTTCTCTTAATAATCCTGGCTATAAGTTTTTCAAGGACAAGCACAAAAATGTAGTTGTTCTTTTCATGATTGTTTAACAGTTTTTCAAGAAAAAAAAACATAACTTTCCTCTTTACAATTCAACTATGTTAGCTTGTAGATCCATTTCATTCATATCCTGTCCCTTGAAACCTTCATTCCATTTTCATTCATTTTTCCAAAACAGTTTGTGCATACAAAAAATCATAGTGTTTCTCGAAATCATTAACTTGCCTTCTTCCCCTTATTCAAGATGGGTTCTTGAATATTTTTCAATTTGGCAAGGTCTTCCACATCCTTTTCCAACCTCTTGCTACCTTTTTCCACCATTTGGATACCTCTGAAGCCTTCAAAATGCCTTTACATGAGAAGTAGAAAATCCTGTAGTAATTCTTGTACTAACTACAGGAAACCCTGTAGCGGTTCCTGTAATACTACACAAAACCCTGTAGAAGTTCCTGTAGTACTATAGGAAACCCTGTGTAAACCTATTTTGAGAAGAAATGATAGTTTGAACCCAGGGTAGGCCCTCAACTTGACTTACATGCCTTTCTCCCATTTCTATAACATCTTTTAGGCCTTTGGCAAAAGTTAGAAACAGATTAGAGACCTCTTGGAAATCCTCTTTTCATCACTGCAGTTTGAGTTCTATTTTGATGGTGAATGCCTTCTTTCCTTTTGTTGCCTTCTTCTTCTCTTTTTTGGCCTAGATGATTGTCTAATGGCCTTGGAGTTCTCTGTTTTGATTAGGTCTCTCTTAGGCACTACCATTTTGGGTTTTAGAACAATTTGTTCCTTTCTTCCTTTTTGCAATAGCATTTTTCCTTCCTGTAGCAGTCATTCCTTCTCTTTTAGGGTCTTCTAACTATATGGGAGTGATGAGAAATGATGTAGAGGGGTTGGAGGATGATGCTAGGGCTCAGAGGGAGTAGTGTAGGTTTGTGAAAATGGAGAGGATGTGCTCTGTGTGTTTTTTCAAGAAATTTTCAAGGTGAGACAGAGTGTAGGGTTTGTTCTTGAAAAATATTAATTTTTTTCTTATGAAATGGGATGGATGAATGATGGATAGTAGTAGATATGAAGTGGATGGAGGGCTTGGAGAGCTATGGTGACTTGGTCTTTACAAAAATTTCTTCTTTTAACTGTTTTCCCCATTCCTTGAAATCATCACCCTTCCTAATTTGGCTTTTCCACATTATGTGGGTGAAGGAGTGAATTTTAATTAACTAGTTGAAGTTGGATGAGACTACTGACCCATCCTTAGCTTATGAAACCTAATCTCCCATGCATTGACAAAAAATTTCTAACTATAATATGCTCAAGAGTAGAGGTCAAGAATATTGCATACCTGTACCTACCTGATGGTTGTTGGAGAGGCATGCATGGTGTTTCTTATTTGATGATCAATCCATGGTCCTCTAGAGGTTATAATTTCCTTTTTTTCTTCTGCACAGGTCTTCATAGGTTGGTGATTCTAAACCTCTGTCTTCTAGTTACCATGAGCAAGCTATCTTAGTCAAATCCGTCCTTCTTGGAGTGATGGGCTTGGACATGGGTGATGTTCACCTTCCTTATACCTTATTCCACCATTAGACACCTTGCCCACACTTTGTTTCACCTTCTTTACCTTCCTATAGCTTTCAGTCTATTTCCTGTAGTAAACTAGGACTCCTGTAGTACTACAGGAAACAACAAATTTGCCTTGTTTTGTCCATCTCTCCCAAACAGTAGAATGGATTGACCTAAAATTTTATGAGAATGTTTCAATCATCCTTATGCACCTCCCCATAAAACAATTTTGGCCAATGGATGCATGAATCTCGAGAAAAAATAAAAATTGTTGAACTTGATGGAGATCAATTTCTTGGAAACCATGCACTATAATTTTCCAAAATTTCTTGGGAATGTTACCATCATCCATATGCATCTCCCCACGAAACAATATTTTAAGTGGATGCATGAATATTGAGAAAAATAAAAAATGGCTATAGGTGATGGAGGCTTATTTATAGAAAACTGTGCACTAGAATTTGCTGAAATTGCTTGAGCATGCTACCATCATCCATATGCATCTCCAGGTGAAACATCATGGCAAATGGATGCATGGTTTTCAAGATATGACAAAAATAATTTCTGCTCTATCTATTTCTATTTCCTATAGTAAAACAAAGCATTCATGTAGTATTTTAGGACATCAAGGAAAATGAATGGGAAAATCTTGGGAATGATGGGTGGATGGTGGAAATAGATGAGAGTGATGGATTGGCATGGACTTGGCCCTTCCGGAGAATCTGAAAAAAGGAGGAGAAAATCCAAGTTTGACTTCCTTTGACTAGAATTTTGACCATTTATTTTCTTTTCTTTGGGGCCAACATGTTTTTGTTGCTTGCAGATGTTTGAGAGGTGCTTACATTCATCAGAGAGATACATGGAGCAAAGATTTTTTTCTTTTTTTTTTAGGCCTACTAGCCGCCTCAATGAGGTTTTCAACTAGTAGGTCTGCTTAGGCGCCTCAAAAGAGGTTTTCACATAGAATCCTTTTTGTTTCCTCTTTTTTTCTTTTTTTTCAACCCATTGACCACCTCATGGAGGTTTTCAATCAATGAGCCAATCTCAGGTGCCTCAAAGGAGGTTTTCACTTGAGATTTTTAATTTTTTTTCTTATTTTTTCATTTTTTATTTATTTTCCTATCCTACTGTACTTGAAAAAAAAAATCATTTTCATGTGTAGGAATACTTCCAACGGAGACATGTGCACA
The DNA here is from genome assembly GCA_031772625.1 of Pinus tabuliformis. Taxonomy (NCBI): domain Eukaryota; kingdom Viridiplantae; phylum Streptophyta; class Pinopsida; order Pinales; family Pinaceae; genus Pinus; species Pinus tabuliformis. Next base: position 259,078,261 of record CM062809.1, on the reverse strand, counting down.
TCAATATGACAGATAAACTGATGTGTAGGCTTGAAATATATTCTTTGACATGTACCTGGATTTCAGAGACCAAATGCTTTAACTTTGACAATATCAAGCATAGTTGAATAAGAGAGTGTTGTTAGAACTTAATGACTCTCTGGAACCATATTTCAATATAGTTGTGATGCCATTGGTCCACTTACTGATTTGGATCATCTCGGATGTCTTCTTCTTCCATGAAATTCAAATATTCCTCTTTTTGCAGATTATTCTCTTGAACACATGGAGGATCTGATGGTAAAAATGAGGGAACTTTCTCAATCTCTGATTTTGATGTGTGATCTTCATCAAGTAGATCCCATGATTCTTTGGTATTCTCATTTGAATCTTCTTTTTCTACATGTTGTCCTTCAATGATATCAAGAGAATCTCTTTTCTGTGATACTCTTCCTGATCTAAGATGAATACCATTTAGATCAAGAGGAGATATTTGGAAGTGTTGTACCTCAAAATTGTAAGTGGGTTGAGCTACTTCATTGTGTGGGTTCGGAAATGGTGGTACAGGTAGTTGAGTGGGAGTGGATATTTGAGATGGATGTGGTTGGGGTTGTGGTGTAGGTGTAGGTGGATGGTAGGGATAACATGGAGTTGACTATTTAAGATATTGAGGAAAATATTGAGAATATTGTGGATGGATCCCATAAGTTCATTGCCAACCTTGTTGCTAAGATTGGTTTTGGGGTTGAGATGGCCAATGTTGCCAAGGAAAGGGTGTGTTCCAATTATTTTGAGGTGGATATGCATAACCTCGAAATTGTGAATTAGGTTCTTGCCTCTTATCAGATTGAATAGGTTGTTATGGTCCTCTTGGAGCTACATAACATAGTTGCATGGACAATTAACTTGCTCCATTGCCCTTTCAGTAAACTTCCTTCAACCTTGGTAATGAGGGAAATATTTAATAGCATGTGATTATGCATGGAAAACACAAATATAAGCATATTCTTTTTCCTCGTATTGCATTCTTAACATTTCTACTTGTTTTGTTAGATTGCTAAGAATTTTTGTTTTAAATTCATCTAACAAATTTCTAGGTTTAGCTTGGCTTATCGATCTTGATGCTGATTTACTTACTCTTACCCTTCCTCTTGATATGTGTTTGCATGTTTCAGAAATTTCTTCAAATGATAATTGGTATACATCACCTCTACTTATGATATCAAGAATATTAATCCAATAATCCCTAATTGTTCTAAGTAAGAGGTTTTTTAGTGTGTCAGATCCTAAATGATGTAATTTTCCCGTCTTAACATTGTAGATGAACCTCTATATTAAATCCTCAAGGATTTCATCTTCTTTTTTTATTTATTCTAAATATTTATTCTTTATATCATGATCTTTATATTTTTCAAAAAATATCTTTTGCATCTCACTCCATGATCTTATTGAATTAGTCCCTAAGCTCATGAACCATTTAAGAGCTCTATCCTTCAATGTTGCCAAAAACAATCTCAATTTTTGAGTGTTAAAAAAGTAACCATAAGATCTAACAATATTTTCAAATTCAAAGAGAATGGTTTCCATATCTTCTAACCTCATACCATTGAATTTGAGAAGGAAAGATGGAGGGATGTTCTTCATATGCACACTGACATCAATATCTTCAATGGGAAATCCAAGAGGATCTTCCTCTTTGTCATCATCTCTGGCCATTTCTTTTACCTTATTTTCCATCTCTTCTTCTTTTGCCTACAAAATTGGATGGTGATATGGATCTTACTGCACCATGTCATCAAATGGGGGGGCGGGTTGGTGTTGGAGATTTTTTTTTGTCTTTATGATTGAATGAAAATACTAATGCAATGCACCTTCCTGTTTTTGAAATGAGATATGTCTAATGTTTTTTTTTTAACAGAAAGTAAAAAGAAATGAATCAACTAGGGAAGAAAACAAAGCATACTTTGACACCTCCCTAGAAATAGCACCAAAAAGTGATGAGCCTCGGTATTGCAACAAGAATATTGCAACTCCCAAGGCTACCAAATTTAATTATCAACCCGAGGTTCGTACAAACTTAAGAGGTATCAGCACTATATGTGTAGCATACAATGTGTCCTTCATTAGATGTCATGATGTATTGGAGTAAATGTAAGAAAATCAAATCCTAAACTAATTTCAGAAATGGAAATTTTTCTAATTGTAGAAAACGAAATGCTCTAAATGGAAACCTTAACCTATTGCAAGAAAGAAATTACAAGGAAATAAACATATTCTAATTGCATAAAGGAAATATCATGAACTAAATGTCAACCATTACATGTCAAAGAGTTTAGATCCATTAACGGAGTTCATTGGATGTGGCAATCAAGAAAATCGTCATTGTATTATCCAATTCATAAATTTGTCCATTAACCCAAATCGTTGAAATGTTTTACGTGGGTAAAAAGGCAAGTCCTAAGCAGTCTTTAGTCTTCCATAATAATTGATTTATATCATAGGGGTCTTGATTCAACTTGAAGGGATCATAACCAAGCTTCTTGAGTGAATCTGGGCAAGTATATACACACAGGAAGAGTACTACAAGAAACAACAGATTTACTACAGGAAACTATAATTCACGAAATGATAAAGAAAATCGAATCCAAATTGGATGAGATTTTTTTTTATTAATTAGGATGTCTTAGGTCTCCATTCCAATTGGAATCACTCAAAAATACATTTGTTAACCCATGCTAAAAAATAGCAACAAATTACTAGTCTAAAATCTAGAAATTTGAGAACTAGTGAGCTAGTAAATCTATCAAATGCCTAACCTCATCAAGTGAAAATGAAATGGGGTAATTTTGGTTATTAACTAGAATGTTTTTTTTATCTAATTCAAGTGGAATCAACTAAATTTAAGCTCATTAGAATGCTATAAAAAATAGCAGCAATTTATTATTATTTTCCACAAGGGACTTCCAGATATTTAGATTTCGGAATAAGAAAGCTAATCCAAGTAGCTCAATGATTACTATGACCTTCCAAATCTGTTAAAATTATGAAATGATGCTTGTGATCCTGGAAAATAACTTATTTCAACCATTTAACCCAATCCTACAACTAGAAATCATTAATACTAAATACAAAAATAGAAAAAAGACAAAATTAAGAGATGCATGTGAATAAGAAGTGAAGAGAAGAAATGTAAATGATACGAAAGGGATTTGAGGCTTTTTGGATGGACAAGATCAAGGAAACTCAGAGTCCTATGAATGAGACCAAAGTTTAGAATCTGAACATAACACCAATCTTCATTATTTCCATTAATACAATTACATCCATGCAGAAAATGAAAGTGGAGCTGCAAAAATATGAGTTCTCTCCACAAGAAGACTAATAAAATTCAACCCCTAGAGGAAAATTTGACTTAGTACTTATACAAAATGATTAGGAATCATTTCCCATGAAAGGAGGAATATTTCCCACCAAAATCCCTTGACGAGTGGATCTGGTTCCCAATACTAGGAATGTGCATTAAATGGAAAAGAACAGATTTTTAGATTTTCTCAATTATTGGAGCTCCACAATTTGTGCCATAATTCATAATGTCTTTTTTATTTATTATTTAATTTTGATCCTCCTTAGTATGGAATAGATCCCTAGATTATCTCCTCTTCCAAATCTCCATAATTTGCCCAATATTCTCACAATATTCCACAAAAATAAATAATATTAGGCACAAATATGCAATTATCCATAAACCTTACTAATGAACATATTAAAGTTAAAAATACATTATCTAATGCAAAAAGAGAGGTTCAATGTTTTGAAGGATGGTCAGATGGGCCTTAATTTATGTCTAATTTAGAGGCCCGTCAGTAAGTTTATTTGGTGAGACAATTATGGTTCTAGTTCTTAATTGTTTCTTTTTTCCCTCTTTGTTTGAGGGAAAATATTCATAGGGTACCACACACAAGGCCACGTGGGTGAGAGAAAATTATATGTCATTAATTTATTGGATGAATTAAAGTAATTCAGGGCCACAAGGCTAGAAGCTTGGAAATTTTCACGAATATGTCACAATTAGCAATCCATGATATCTATTAATCAACATAATAAACATTATTGATGATACACTATCCCAGTGTGTAGAGAGTGCATAAATCCTCTTCCAGTAATTTTGAGCTCTATCTCTTTATCTGAAAGTGAGAATGGGTAAAAAGGTGGTCGAGGATGTGTTTGGATGGCTCGGGGTATGCATTCTGCACAATGTTGTCCTCTAATGGAGTAAACTAATTATCACTATGTTATAGTTAACTACAACTAGTTTTCACCCCATGACCTTCATCTTACTTGGAAGTTACGATCCTATATGGCTCATGCAGTTTATAATAGACTCTATCCTCACAAAAATACATCTAGTCGATCAAGTCCTCGTTTTGGGGCACATGAGTTTCAATATTACCAAATGAAAAGAGTTAGAATTGTTTTGACAAGGGGAGACCAAGAGGATGAGGTAACCAAGAACTGCGAGGTTTAGGAATCAATGGGTTATTATAGGGGCCCATGGAAACCTTATCATGAAGATGATATTCACAAGAGTATAAAATGGTGTATGGTCCAACACTCCAAATGAGAATATGAAGTTGGATGTGTCAATTAAAGGTATTGAGGTCGTAACAAAGATAAATTTGTATCTTTGAGGAGATTTCTAATGCATTTTTCATGTTTCACTTAGATAGATTCCTTGCATTGGATCTTGGATATGGATATTTTTGTGGGTAAGTCTACACATCACACTAGTTGACCATTTTTAGTTTAATGTCTCTTTAGATGTATTATTTTTGGATATATGTTCATTCCATGTGCCTTTGCTAGTTTATTATGAAAAGGATAGTAACCACAAATTTTACGAATTCCAAATATTCCTATGTCCAAATTCAAGACTTTTACAGTGCTACTTAGAATTCACGATGTTTTTGACTTTCTAATTATTTTTATATTGTTTGGTTTTCAAATATAGATGGTTACTTTACCATCTCTTTCAGGCCATGGTAAGAGAGATAAGACCCAGAGTAGGCACCGTAGTCCAAATCTTAAATGCACTTTCTAATAGAAAAACTTAGAGCAACTACTTCTCTTGCAAATTGGTTGACTAACCTATGGAACAAAGAGGTCCCATTACTAGATAAACTCTTTCTACGGTCAAATGTATGTTTACAATGATTACTACAATGTATTCCGTCCTTTGGGTAACTGTGAAGGATAAGATAAAATTTCAGGATGACTATGATCAATATTCCACTGTGGAAATTTTCCATGGAGAGAGAGAGAGAGAGGTTTATGTTTGTCAATGTGGTGTAATTGCAGATTTCATGCTAATTTTGGTCCTCAGTGCAAGCATACTTTTGTAAGTTTCTTTTCCTTTTATGTTTGTTTTACTTCATATTTAAGTTTCACCCGCTTGTGTGATCAGGGGAAGGGGAAACCTAATATAACATATATATGTTATTGGTACTATAGAGCTCCAAAAGTTATATTTGTAGCTACATAGTATACTACTGTAAATTGGAAGTCACAAAGAGAATGCGATATTTTATAATTAATATATTTCGATTCGGTACTACCCATGTATTACATTTTCCAAAGTAGTGAGAATTAATTCTCCATGGGCTTTTAATGTGTGAATTAATGCCACTAATTATAATGGTTTCAGGTTCAAAGATTATTTATTTTTGAGTAGTCTGAAAGCCAATTACTATTTATGTAATTTTTATAAGTGTTTTTTCTGAAATTCTAAAATTCATTAGTTTGGTTTTGAGTATTTCCTCCTCGTTTTATCAGATAGTTAAAAATGCTCAACTTTAAGATTTGAGAGAGCTTGGTTTTGGCACCTTTGGAAAAGTGTACCATGGGAAATGGAGAGCAACAAATGTCGCAATCAAATGGATAAATTCTTTGAAAGCTTGGTTTTGGCACCTTTGGATAGTGTATCAAATAAAGGGAAAAATATGTTCCAATTAAATGGACAAAGAATCAAATAGTTTCTTTATGGGCAAGCCTCAACAAAAATAGGTGGTGAGAGGAGAAAACTTTGACCATGTCCAATTTTCCCTTTGCCTGGCAGGGACTACCGTTGCCTCCAACACTTGTTTTGAACAAACATTCAGATGTTTTGAGATTGAAACATGAAAGGACAAGTCAGTTTGTACACATTTTTCTAAATGTTGATTGGTTATACCTCTTCTTGTTGGGTTGTGTTATAGTCTTTCCACGACTAGCCCACGCAGTTAATCGGGGGGTTAGAAGGGGGCGTAGATCCCCCCTTTCCTTGTGCCGATTGCATAGTGGAGGGGTGGGGGGGGGGGGGGGGGGTCACAGGGGGTTTGAGGGGTGCAGGTAAGCCCACTCTATGGGGTCCGAAGCAGTGCCCTGGGAAAATTTTGTTTTTGGACCCTATATTAGGTTGGGCGGACCTACCTATGGTTTTGTGCATGATTTTTCTCACATGGTTTTGGACGCGATGGTTTTCGGTCCATGGTTTTGGATGCAATGGTTTTCGATCCATGGTATTGGATGCTTCAACATGTATAAATATGTATTGTAACATTGAAAGGAACATAATGAAAAATCAAGCTGGTTGTCCCGGTTTTGGGATCCAGGGGAAATATATGTGTATATATGTTTTATGTGTTATGCTCTCGCATCGTTTATTTTCTGTGTTTTAGAATTCATATGCAGGTAATTTCTGTACGGGGTTGAAACATACATTTGGTATCGGAGCTTTTTTGGCTTCAAGGGGATGCCTTTGTTTCTCAGGGGTTTTTCTCGGGCCTGTGGTAGACCCTGTTCAGTGGGAGATCTACGGGATCGATTTTGGTGGTGAAAGAAGATGGCGAGCAGTGGAAAGATAGAAATCAAGAAATTTAATGGTCAAATTTTTGAGTTGTGGAAACTCGAGATGGAGGATCTGTTGGTGGACAAAGATCAGTGTATCATGGTAGATCTGGGTACTAAACCAACAGGAGTATCCGATGAAGAATGAAAGAAGTTGGATCGGAAGGCAAAGAGCACAATACGATTGTGTGTCTCAGATTCAATATTGATAAATGTATCAGGGGAAGCTACAACAAAGGCTTTGTGGGACAAGTTAGCGACTTTGTACTAATCTAAGTCTCTGGTCAATAAACTGTTCCTGCAGAAAAAGCTGTATAACCTGAGGATGAAAGATGGAGACTCTGTGACAGAGCATCTGAACGCATTTAATACTGTGGTAAGTCAATTATTATCTGTTGATATTAAAATTTTAGATGAATATAAGTGCATCAGTTTTTTATGTTCTCTACCAGATTCGTGGGATAGTCTGGTTATTGAAATAGGTAGCAATGCAACTACTTTGCAGTTTGATGAAATAGTCTCATCCTTGTTGACGGAGGAGAAGAGACGGAAAAATATGGAGAGACAGAATGGTGACACCTTGTTTATACGAGGAAGGTCCCAGAACAGAAACAAAAATAAGTCATCGAGTGGGAGATCTAAATCTAGAGGTAGATTTAAATCTCTAGGAAAACCTGTAAAGGTGGTGTGCTGGAAATGCGGAAAGAAAGGGCACTACAAAAGGGACTGTAAATCTAAATCTCCTGATAAAGGAAAGGCATCTAATTATGCTCCTTCTGTAGAGGTGAAAACCACCTCAGATGAAGGTGGGGATATGTACTTGGCTTCTTCAAGTACACATGTAGATCATGAGGCATGGTTGATTGACTCAGGTGCATCCTTTCACTTCACTCCCCACAGAGAGTGGTTTTGTGAGTATGAGAAATACGATGGTGGTGATGTCTTCTTAGGGGATGATAGGAAGGCTAGAATCATTGATCGTGAAAAATTAAAGTTGAACTTGTAAGGTGGAAGGGTTAGAACACTTTCAGGTGTTTTGCATACTCCTGCATTGGCCAGAAATCTGATTTTCGTAAGCAAGTTGGATGATGCAAGTGTAAAAACAGTGTTCCAAAAGGATACCTACAAAATGGTTCGCGAAGCACTGGTATTGATGCAGGAAGTTCGGATTGGAACTCTATACAAGCTACAAGATAGCACTGTTATTGATGGCTGCAACAGTTCTATGGTTCCTAAAAGTGGAGCAGAAAATCTAGTGGTCTCTAGAGAGAAGACCATGATGTGGCATCAAAGGCTTGGACATATTGGAGAGAAGGGCCTTCAAATACTTCATGGTAAAGGTATGGTAGAAGGTATGAGTAATAGCTCTTTGGATTTTGATTTCTGTGAAAATTGTGTGTATGGGAAGCAAAATCGGGTGAGCTTCCCATCTGGTGGTAAGAGGGCTAAATAGATATTAGAACTTGTGCACAGTGATGTGTTTGGACCTGTGAAGGCTCCATCACTGGGTAAGTCTGTGTACTATGTATCATTTATAGATGACTTCTAAAGGAATACAAGGATATATTTCCTTAAGAAGAAATCTGAAGTCTTTGACAGATTTAAGGAATTTAAGGCTCTGGTGGAAAACCAAACAGAGAAGAAGATAAAGGTGTTGAGGACAAAAAACGGTGGAGAGTTTTGCAGTAAGGAATTTGAAGAATTTTGTAAGAAATGTGGTATAACACGGCATAAGACTACTCCATATACACCTAAGCAAAATGGAGTTGCAGAAAGAATGAAAAAGATGTTGATGGAAAGGGCAAGAAGCATGCTCAGTGGTGCCGGGTTAGGACAAGAATTCTGGGCAGAGGCGGTGGAGACTGCATGTTACCTGGTCAACGTATCACCGTCATCAGCATTGGAAGATAAGACTCCACCAGAGGCATGGACTGGTAAGAAACCTTCTCTTTCACATCTAAGGGTATTTAGATGTGATGCATATGTACATGTTCCAAAGGAGAAAAGAACCAACTTGGATACTAAATCTAAAAAGTGCATCTTTATTGGGTATAAGGATGGTTTAAAGGGTTATAAGCTTTGGAACCCAGTGACAAGGAAGGTTGTGTATAGCTAAGATGTGGTGTTCAGAGAGGTGAAAGATGTTATTAGACATGAAGTCCAACTAGAGGGACCTGAGAAGATAGAGTTTGAGCTAAAGGAGGAAGAATCAGACTCTATAGCAAAGGAGGAATCAGAAGATGAAGAGCCACAAACTCTAGGTGTGAGAAGACTAGTTTGAGAAAGAAGGCAGCCAGAAAGGTATATTCCATCTGCTTTTTGTTCAAATTTTTCCTTATCTATTACTGATGATGATCCTAGAACTGCGAAGGAAGCAGTATATTCAAAGGATGGAAAACCCTGGAAAGAGGTCATTGTTGATGAAATGGCATCTTTGCACAAAAATGAGGCTTGGGATTTGGTGGAGTTGCCGGCTGGAAGGAAACCCATTGGCAGCAAATTGGTGTTCAAGAAGAAGACAAATGTAGAAGGGAAGGTGGAGAAATACAAAGCTTGGTTGGTAGAAAAAGGTTATTCGCTGGTGCCGATAATTGATTTTGGTGATATTTTTTCTCTTGTTGCCAAGGTAACTTCTATTAGATTACTTTTATTTGTTTGTACTGCTTTTGATTTTGAGGTAGAATAGATGGATGTGAAGACATCATTTCTTCACCGGGATCTGGAAGAGGAGATCTACATAAATCAACCTGAAGGTTTTGCGGTGAAGGGTAAGAAAGAACTAGTATGCAAGTTAAAGAAGTCTCTGTATGGGTTAAAACAGTCACCAAGGATGTGGTATCAGAATTTGATACATTTATACGGGGACTTGGCTTCACCAGAAGCAAAGCAAATCACTGTGTGTATTTTAAATTAATTGGTGACCGTGTTATTTATCTAGTCTTGTATGTGGATGATATGTTGCTGGTTGCAAATGAAAAAGAAATTATCAGGATTTGAAGACCCATTTGTCCTCCAAATTCGACATCAAAGATATTAGTGCTGCAAACTATATTTTGGGCATGGAAATTAAAAGAGATCAGACAAAGAGGAAGCTCTGGTTAAACTAGAGGAAGTATGTCAAGACAATACTGCAGAGGTTTAATATGCAGGATAGTAAACCAGTGAAGGTTCCTATTCCTGTAAGTGTGAGGTTATCTGCTAAATAGTGTCCCAAGACACAAGAAGAGGAAGAGGACATGTCTTGTGTTCCATATGCAAGTGCAGTCAGTAGCCTGATGTATGCAATGGTCTATACTAGACCAGACATTGCACATGCAGTGGGAGTATTAATTAGGTTTATGTCGAACCCAGGGGAGGAGCACTGGACAACAGTGAAGCGGGTTTTGAGGTATTTGCGTGGCACTAATGATTATGGTTTGTGCTACCAACAAAAACCAGGATTGGAAAAAGTGTTGGATATTCGTGGCTTTATTGATGCAGAATGGGCTGGAGATCTGAATCAAAGAAGATCTACAAGTGGGTATGTGTTTAGCCTATTTGGAGGTGCAGTCAGTTGGATGAGTAAGAAACAATCTATAGTGGCACTATCAACTATAGAGGTAGAATACATGGTAGCCACTCATGCAACCAAGGGAGAAGTTTGGTTGCAGAGATTGTGTTCAAGTATGGGGTTAGTACAGGGAGCTATAAGAATAGATTGTGACAGCCAAAGTGCAATTTTCTTGGCAAAAAACCTTGCATATCATTCAAAGACAAAGCACATTGATGTTCAATATCACTTTCTGAGGGATATGATAGAAGACAAAAAGGTGTTGTTGGTAAAGGTGGACACTTTGAAGAATACTGGAGATGCATTGACAAAATTTGTGAGCTCTAAGAAGTTCTCTTGGTGTAGAGAAACAATGGGCATTATAGGGCTGGATAAATGACTAAGCTCTCTTGTGGCCCCCTGTGGAAAGAAAAAAACAAGTGGGAGAATGTTGGGTTGTGTTATCTTCTTTACATGACTAGCCCACGTATTTAACCGAGGGGTTAGAAGGGGGGGCAGAGCCCCCCCTTCGTTGTACCAATTGCGTAGCGGGGGGGGTCACAACGGGTTTGATGGGTGCAGGTAACCCCACTCTATGGGTTCTAGGGCGGTGCCTCGGAAAATTTTGTTTTTGGACCCTATATTAGGTTGGGCGGACCTACCTATGGTTTTGTGCATGATTTTTCACACATGGTTTTGGATGTGATGGTTTTCGGTCCATGTTTTTGGACGTGATGGTTTTCGGTCCATGGTATTGGATGCTTCGACATGTATAGATATGTATTGTAACATTGAAAGGAACATAATGAAAAATCAAGCTGGTAGTCCCGGTTTTGGGATTGAGGGGAAAACCTTTGTGGATATGTGTTTTATGTGTTATGCTCTCGTATTTTTTATTTTCTACGTTTTAGAATTCGTATGCAGGTAATTTCTATATGGGGTTAAAACCTACACTTCTAATATATTTGAGATTATATTAATACATATAACTATGGAGGCCTTTGTTGACTTTAGGTTTATACATTACTATTACTTTTCATATAATTTAAATAGGTTCTTTCCTATTCATCAAATGGCTATCATTACTATTGTTGACAGTAAGTGGTGATTAACTTATTTTACACTTCTTTTTTTCGAGATCACCCAACAAGCGAGTAAACATTTTTGGTTTTGTTCTTCTCGTTTTTTTTAGATCACTCAACAAGGAAGAGAACTTTGTTGTTTCATTGTTTCGAGAATGGATTCCCTGGTTCTTGTCTATGATAACCAATTCTCTTCATATATTCAACTAAACATGTAGGAATTTTTTCAAATATATAATCCCAAATGCAAGAGAAAATAAAATAAAGTAATATCCTATTAACCAAACATTTAAAAAAATAATGATATTGATCTAAGACAGAGTTTTCCAAGCGATATTTTAAACTCATAAGCCAAAGAATATGTATAACTACAAAAACTTGAAGCAATCGAGTGGCCCTTGGCTATTAAGTCTAGTCTAACTACATATGTGCAGTTCTATGGTGGGAATCCAATAAATTAAAATAAGAAAAAGAATGCTTAGAACCAAAATTGAAACTATAAAGGTTAGCTAATGTCATTAGGCCACTTAGCTAAATGCTCTCTATGTTATTTATTTTAGATGGACAAATGAAAAAAATTGTGCAACACAATCCAAAATTAATGGTGTGTTAATAGGTGGTGAAGAAAGTAATGGTTAGCAGAAGACAAAATGTTGTTAAAGAACAAGAAAGGGGGAATACATTTAGTGAAGAAGGAAAACATATTTTAAGAAGAGGAAGTGAGACTATGAGGAAGACAATAAATAACCAATTTAATATTAAAAAAAAAAATCTCGCAAAATGAAGATTTAGAAATATTCACTAAAAGTTAAATACGACCATAGACATAATTATTACTCCTAATTAAATTATTCAGGTGGAAGATGTTTAATTTTTTTTATTATTTGATATATTTTTTAAATTTATAGATTTTTCAAAAGTATTAGAGACAAATTAGAGTAAATTTTATGTCATTAAAATTGACTATATTAATAGGAGGAGTCTAACTAATGGGCTAATTGGATGTTTTTTTTGATGAAATTAGACAATACAATTTAGAACAAAAATGTGATTTCTTATCATTTAAAATGAATTTTTAATACATAAATTGATTCTACGCTCTAAAAAAACCTTGAAGAAATTAAAATTTTTAGATTAAACAATTTAAACTTGCAATTTTTTAAAAAATCTACTAGATTTTCCATTTCATCTATTAATTAAAGTACACTTATAATAAATATTCCAAAATCATTATATTAAATTTTTTCCAATTCCTAATTTGTTCACTTAATGTAGTTGTTCACAAAATTTGAAGAATTAATGCTATAAAATAATTTTCATAATAATTAATTTGACTCACCTCTAATTTTTTAATCCCCATTTCTTGTAAGTAGTATTGATTCATCATCATGTCGTTCTACAATTAGCATAATGATTAGCGAGAACACATCTTTGGAACATTTTCTGGTGTCATTCTTCAGAAAATTCAAGGAAAGCATTTATATGCTAAAGAATTATGATACCAATAAATTTAAGTCATCCATAAAATTAATATACAAAATATTTAATACCCATTTCCTTCCAAATATTATTGGTTCCTTTTCATTTTGTTTTATTGGTTCCTTTTCATTTTGTTTTGCCATTGGCATCATGATCATATCTTCCAACAATGTGAACACATTAGCGACATCGTTTTCTAGAAAAGTGTGAGAAGTTCCATAATTTATTCCGTTATTTTTTTTTGTTTTAACTACCATGTTTTTCTTTATTTTCTATTCTTCTATGAACATACATAACTTGAAGAAAATAAAAATAAAATAGTCGTCTCTTTGTTTTGAGCAAGATTTCAGTGAGATTAACGAAGTAATGACCTACGATACAATTTGGTTCAAAACTCGAGAAAGTTGTAACTATCATTTTAGTAGTATACTATATATATATATATATTTCTATCCATTTGTTTGTGATTTTCATGAAAATTGGCGAGTTCTTAGAGCATGGACACATGTCAGGAATCTTGAAATAAGACATAGAAGTTTATAGGCCAACGAAATGTTAACAATTTTTTTTTTTTTATTAAAACAAAAAATAATTTAACTATTTATGAAGTTAAACATTATAATTTGTCATGTTCAATGCAAAACTAATAATAGTCAATAGGAAAATCGATTGCTAGTGTCCTTCCTTGGTAGGGATTAATAAGATAAAATTTCCAAGAGAAATATGTACATAAATTCCTCTATCTTCTACTAGTTTAACTAAAACGTTGATTGAACAACCTAAGTGGTTATCAAAATTCTTCTATAGAGCATGATAAAATTACTATTGGAAACAATGTTAATATTGAGAGGGGGGCTGAGTGAGTATTAAGGCTAATTTTCAATTCTTTATGCCATTTTAATTTTCTTATTCAAACTTGGCAATCATCCATATAATCAGCAACAACATATAATATGGCAACAATATGAAATCAACATACAAGCACACACCATGAGAATCATACACATGAAACACAAGGTTTTACATGGAAACCCTTTCGAGGAGAAACCACCAAATCTTGTTGTTGTTATTGATCTAAAATAAGAGCATCTACTCTATTACATCGATATGTTTGTGAACCACCACTCACAAGAAGCACCAACTCCCTCTTTTTGTAGCCACCTATGCAGTTTACCAGAAGCACCAACTTCAAGGATTTGTTCCAAGCGCCACCTTGTAGGAGGCACCAACCCCCATGCCTTCTCAAGAACCCACTAAAGATGGAAGCACCAACTCCATATACGGAGGCTCCAACCCACACCCAACAAGGATTTCAATCTTCTATGTAAATGGCAACCACTTTGCTTGATATCATCTTTGTTCTTCAGAACCCTTGGCCCACGAACCACTCTCTGCACCCTTCTTGCTTTGCAGCAAGTCACTTTTCTCCTCAAAAGCCAACACAACACTCTATTGTTCTTTTCTCTTCAATAGCAACATATACTTTAGCACCTGGCCCTCTACTCTCAATAGCATTCCAATAGCACTCGACTCCTTCTATCCATAGGCTCACGTGACCTCTCACTCAGAACAGGCTCACTCAACCTTCTTAAGGTGCACAGGCACCCTCGGCCTTTCTCACACAGTAGCCCACTCTCTCAGGGTCCCTTTCCTCTGCTTAGGCACTCTTAGCCTTTTACAACAGAATAGGCTTACTTCGCCTCCCACACAATAGTGCAATCACAACAAAAAGCTCCCCACATGGCTCATTCTACAATGTTGTATTCCCCCACTTTGCTCAACTGGGCTTCTATGTTTTGTTCCTCTATTGATCACTAATCGATGTTATCATTCTTGTCTTGTATTCACACTACCCGAGTGTACCTCGACATGGATTTTCCATTCTGATGTTCTATCTGACTTGGTCTCTACCACGACATTAAACATGAGAATGACCACCTGACTGTTTCTCTATACTAGAATTAATTCTCAGTCCACCTGCACACCTCAACCCGGCACTTTCCCTTCTATGGAAAATTCTCCTATCACTGAGGCTCTCCATGCTTATTCATGGTTTCACACAGCTTGGATGTACTTCAACATGGATTCTTTGTGGATTGTTGTCCTCATTATCTTGTCTCAATGCTTTTTGCAGATCCATGTTACTCCATAAGCCAACTTCGTCGATCTGCATTTATTCTTTAGTTGCCAACTCGTTTATCCATTTATCTCACTGAGGCATGCATCAGAGCATGGAGATGTCTTGTATCACCTCAAGGTAGATGCAACACATTTTTCTATAAATCGTGGTCCTTGCTTCCTCAACCTAGTGATATTTGACAGTCGTTGTTACTCCTAAGACCAACTCCTCGACACGACCGTGGTCCTTTCTATCGACTCATCCATCTGTCATACACCTTTGTACTATTATATCAGAGTCACAGCATATCGTAACTCATACAAGAGGAATGTTATGATATCACCCAATTCTATTATCCTTAGCCCCTTTGTTACTAAGCTCCCATAGCATTTACTTTCTCATATGATTGGGCCTGTTACCTCCAACTTATCTTTATATTAGAGCCCCTTTGTACCATAACTTCTGCAAAGTTTTTATTATGTCTTAGCTCCTTTTTCTTAGTCCTCGTCATGTTTCACATCATAGGACTATTTCCTATGACACCAGTATAACACTTAGGTGCCTAGCCTTCAGATTCTTACCAGGGGCCTATCTCCCTTTGTTATAGCTCTTCACCCTTGGTTCTTTTAACTTCCCGACCAAACTCCAACACATACATTAGAGCTCCCTAGACATTGTAATGTTTTCATATATGCATTTACACAAGAGTTACTAGATCTTCATCCTTCGATGTACTCCATAGTACTTAGGTGCTAGCCCCACTCTACGCCCTTGGTTCTTTGGGTATCCACATGACCATGTGCTAGTTGATATCGAAGCCCCTTTTATTGTAACTTTTTTGAGTTCCATTTGCACAGGAGTTACAAGGTCCTCAACTTTGATATACTTACCTCCGAGATGACGTCATTCTCTCGTCACTTCTCCACGTAGAACCTCCTAAGTGGTGACATGTGTCACTCTAAGTTTCCCTCTTAGGCCACAAAAAATGCCAAAGAAGGTTGTCACGTGTGCACCTTATTGCCACGTCATGCTAAATTTAGTTGCCACTGCATCTTCTCAGAGCCAATCACATGCTGCCATGTCTCCTTTTAGAGGAGAGAGAGGGAGCCTTGACTAGCCTTTGTTTTTCATCAAATCCTTTGTTGCTATTGCTCAACATTCGTCTGCGCTTCAGCTATCATCCCTACTAGATACCGTAACTTCTTAAAATACCACTATTCATAACTTCCGATATTATAATATCCCATGCCTCCGATATTCCGATGACCTCTGATATTCTGATATCTCGATAGGCTCTGATCCAAGGTTCTGATATTCTCTAACCTCTGATATGGCCTTCTCTGAGGTCCTAATATTTTGATCTCTAATATAGCCTGCTCTGATTTACCGACCTACTTAGGACTTCAATACCCCAACTTCGGTAGACCATAACGTTTGATCTAGGAGTCCATTTTTAGACTTCCACACACCCTTTGAAAGCTCTTCCAAATAAATTTCCAATGGAGAGGGTTTGATGTAGGCTTTGAGCCTATCTGCTACATAAAAAATGGATAGAAACTCTCTGCTACTCTTTTTCTCCTTGACTCTCTTTCTTGTGCCTAGAATCTTGAACTCCCAATAACCATAGTCATCATTTTATATCTTCTCCAGTAACCCTACTACTCTGACGATTCTCTACATGAAGTCTATAGTTACCATGGGATTCCATCTATACCATCACTGTAGTCATCATTTTATGGGTTTTAAAATAATCCTCTACTATTATGATTCTCTACAGAGCACTCTAGCAACCATGGTAGTCTGGTTGACATCAATGCCAGCACTCCTACCAATAGTTAGGTAATGCCAACTACCCAACAGTTAGGCAATGCCAACTTCCTAATGCATCTCCTAGCATGATTTTTGGCATCAATGGCAACACACTTATAGATATCTTCACTAGGCCATTGGCCATTCAGACAATGCCAACTGTCCAACAATCTCCTCCTTTGGTATTGATGACAAAACCTCAACTTTATTTTCACTTTGATGGCCACTCCACATTCTCCTTCCAAACTTCTCCTAGCATGAGCCACCAATGACCTTGTCTCTTTTGCATAGGCCATCACAGCTTCTCCACAAATTCTCTCCCCCTTTGACATCAATGGAAAGGGGCTACAGGCTGCCTTTTTCTCCCCATGCAGTCACTGGTTGTGAAGACTAAGGTCTATTTGTTGAGATGTGCATTATGCTTTGTAGACATCTCTTCAAGGACTACCGTTGTTGCTACTTCATAAACTGTGCATACGCGACATTCTTCCCCTAAACATATACTACCTCTTCTTTGTGCTTCCAGTCTCAGACACCTTATGGCTGCTCGCTAAATACTTCTTATACCAATTCTTCTTTTGTATCAGTTAAAAATAAAATTTGATACTAATTAAATTGTTAATGATATTGATGTTGCTGCAAATACCAACCAATGATGATGCATTTCGACTTGCTCTTCTTTGCTTCTGCTGCTTCATCTTCTATTCTCACTTCTCATTAGCATCTTTACAGTCAAAACTTCTCCCTCTGAGTTGAAGCTTCAACAGTATGGACCCCTGCTTGAACAATACCAATTGTACCCAAAAAAAAGGATACAAATGGAACAATGTACCAAGCAAACTCTAATACTTCCACTCAGAAATAAATGTCCATTTTCACACAAGGTTACTCCACATGAGCCCAAAATATCAATTCCCATATCAATACCAATTGAAAGACTAAAGGACATTGAAAGATTACACCAATTGTGTTTCATAAACACAAGACTGCTAGGCATAACCAAACTCACAACTTAAATGAAACAAAGGTATTTTACCCAAGATGCAAACCTTTCATTTGCTCAGCAATCTTTCTTTCTGAGGCTAACAACTATTTCCTGCTACTACTTATCAAAGCAACTCCCCCTGAGCCAATGCTCTATGATCTCTAGCAACTTCTTTCTTGCCTTTGCATGGGGTCTAACCCTATGGACCGGAATTGACTGAGATCTTCCTCTCAATCCACTCTTCCGTTGGAGCCCATCTTCTTCTTCCCAGAACATAAGATATTGTTGTGTAATCTCTCTGAACTCATGCTAGTTGCACTCTTCCTCTACTTTTCAATGTTGATATATTCAAAATAAACCAATTAATTCTTGTAATCAGCGAGACAGCACGACCATATCTTCATCAATCAGATGCACCTTTCTCTTCATTCTTTTTTATTAGTGCATTTGACTTACTAGGCCTCCCTTAAGGACATTCTCTTACTTCATTGAAGAGAACAGAGAATCTACGCCCCCTTAGTAGATCATCATTTTGATTCTTCCAGGCCTTTAATGGCTGAGTCTTGATATAAGCATTACTCTCCAGCTTCTTCTTTACCCATGTTTGAGCTTTCTCTTGGCTGCACATGGATAGAGGAACCCTCTCTTTCAACTCCTCTTTCTTCACCCAAATTCTCTTGTTTCTTTTCTACCTTACCAGGGGGTCTGCTATAGGAGTAGGAGGTTCATTCTTTTGATTTCATCCTCCTCTTTCCAACTTTCTCTTTTGATTCTAAGCATTGAAGACAAAATTGTATTCATTTTCTCTTTTCTTCCTTTTTGTCTTCAAATACCGAGTTGCTATATTCTCATGCATATCTTGGGGAGCATGCCATTTCTTCTCATTTATGTAGTTGGCTCTCTTGTGCCCCAAGTTTCCATGTTTGTAGCTTTCAACATGGCTTAAGAATGGGGCATAGGAGTTATTTTTCTTGACAATTCTTTTATCAAAATTCCTATTGCAGCCAACATGCCTTCTCCTAGCCTCTTTTATCATCCTTGGGTTGTTGCTTCCGAGAACATATTATTTTCTTGCATGCCCTCTATAATATATTGCTTTATGTCCAAAGTTATTGCAATAAAAACAATACCCATAAAAATTCTTCTAATGAAAGAGGTTACCTTTTCTTTGAAGGCTCTGTCCTTGAGGGGGAAAGGACCTATGTTGATTCTTCATGTGCCTTCCATGACAACTTGCATTACTGCCTTCCACTCTTTCTTGTAGCTACCTAGTTCTCTTCTACTGTGCTACTTTCTACTGCTGTTGTCCAACAACCTCTCTTTCTTTATTGTTTTTGGAACCTTCAACTACCTTTACTTGATTAGTTGACCCTTCAGCCTTCCCAATATTGGAGCTTGGTTTTTCCTTGAAACCCAAACCACCCTTGATGAGAGGGGATATTTTCTTTCCAAGCATCTTCCAAGGCTTTCTTGCTCTCCTGAAGCTTCTTATATTGAGACAACTCTTTATTTTAATTTTCTAAGTCATGTATGTATGAGACTACTTCATTTTCTAATCTCTCACAATAAGCTTCCTTCTCACTCAACTGAATGGTAAACATGCCACTCAGCCTGCTAGCCTCCTCTTGTTGAGAATTAAGATTTAGTATTGTTTTGATCAACTTTTCATTCTCAATATCATAAGGTTTCAAATGATCCTCTCTCTTTAGATTTTCCTCTACCAGGTCCTTGATCTCCTCTAGAGTAGAGATTAACTTTTTTCTAAAAAATATCCTTTCATCTATATCCTTTTCTTCACTGTCAGAGGTGTTACTTGAGTCGCCACATAGATCTAGAATCATCTCTATGTCCATGGTGTCTTCCACAGTTCTAAGGGGTATTCCATCTTTATCACTTTCAGTAATACCCCTATTTTCTTCACAGGATATACTCTTTTCTCCGTAAGAGGATCCCTCATTTTCTATTTCTACTAAAGTAGGTATATCTTCATTACAACTACCAGACACATACTTATATCTATATTCAAGTGATTCACAAGAACATATAGACATTGAATGACCTATATCTTTGCATGTATCACACAACAATACCTTACCTTTTGAGCAGCATGAACTCCCTTCCAAGACCTCTTCATCATCAACACGTGTGAAGAGAAGCAACTACTGCATGTTCTTATTCATTGCTAGAGAAGCAGGACTCCTTAGTCTCTTCTTGATAAACATGGCTATTTCCTCCATACATAGATTGCAGTAAAACCAACATACACCATGATGTTTCACAATTCCTTACTTTATTAGCATCTAGCTTAGATAACCCTTTCATGATGACGTTCTTGGCTTCTTCATTCTACTCACTCTTTTCTCTATTCAATACAGAACACCATACGTCAACATTTAAGGCAATTAAATAGGCTTCCATTCTAACTTTCCACAATATATAGTTTGATTCACTTAAGAATGGAACTCCTTAAAATGTAAGCCAAGATTGATTAGCCATTGTTTCCCTTTGATCAACCTTCTAGTGATTAAGCTATTCCTGAAGGAACCTTGCCTCTGATACCAATTGTTGGAAACAATGTTAACACTAAGAGGGGGTGAATCAGTATTAAGGCTAATTTTCAATTATTTATGCCATTTTACTTTTCTTATTAAAGCATGGCAACCATCCATATAATCAACAACAACATATAGTATGGCAGATATATGAAATCAACATACAAGCACACACCATGAGAATCATACACATGAGAAACAAGGTTTTACATGGAAAGCCTTTCTAAAAAAAAGCACCAAATGTTGTTTTTGTTATTGACGTAAAATTAGAGCACCTACTCTATTACATTAATCTGTTTTGTGAGCCACCACTCACAGGAAGCACCAACTCCTTTTGATTGTTTACTAGCACCTACTAGTAGGAAGCACCAACTCCCTCTTTTTGTAGCCGCCTATCCATCTTACCAAAAGAACCATGTGACGCAAAAAAATCATATATTTGTTGTAAGCACCAACTTGCAGCTCCTTCGATTTATGCAAGCACCAAATTGCAGGAGGCACCAACCCCCAAGCCTTCTCAAGCACCCACTAGAGATGGAAGCATCAACTCCCTGTATGCAGGTTCCAACCCACACTCAACAAGGAATCCAATGTTCTTTGTAATTGGTAGCCACTCTTCCTGATATCAGCTTTGTTCATCCCAGCCCCTTGCATGCAACACTCGTTTCTCTCTACTTTCTTTGCAACAAGTTTTTGTTCCGCTCCATAGCCAGTACAACACTCTATTTTTCTCTGCACTTGAAAAACAACATATACTTTAGAACTTGGCCTTCTTCTCTCAACAAAATTTGAATAGGACTTGGCTCCTTCTATCCATAGGCTCTCACGACCTCTTACTCAGAACATGATCACTTAGCCTTCTCAAACTGCACAGGCACCTTCGGCCTTTCTCACACAGCATCCCACTCTCTTAGGGTCACTTTCCTCTACTTCGGAACTCTGAGCCTTTCACACTAGAACATGCTCACTTCTCCTCATGCACAATAGTGCACTCACAACAACGAGCTCTCCACATGGTTCATGCTACAATGTTGTATTCCCCGCACTTTATTCAGTTGGGCTTCTCTGTTTTTTTCCTCTCTTGGTCAATAATCGATGTTTCCATTCCTATCCTATGTTCACACTACCCCAGTGTACCTCAACATGGATTTTTCATTCTGTTGTTGTGTATTACTTGGTCTTTTCCACGACATTAAACATGAGAATGGCCACCTAACATTTTCTCCATACTAAGAATTAATTCTCAGTCCACCTGCACACCTCAACCAAGCACTATCCTTTCTATGGACAAATCTCCTATCACTGAGGCTCTACATGCTTATTCATGGTTTCACAGAGCTTAGTTTTACTCAGGCATGGCTTCTCTGTCGACCATTGTCATCATTACCATGTCTCAATGCTTTCTAGAGATCCATCTTACTCCATAACCCAAATCTGTTTATCTTCATTTGTTCTTCAGCATCGGACCCATTCATCGATTTAACTCACTGAGGCATGCATCAGAGCATAGAGATGGTTTGTCTCACCTCAAGGCAGACCCAACACTTTTTCCTGTAAATTGTGGTCCTTGCTTTGTTGACCCAGTGATCTTTGATAGTCGCCATTACTCCTGAGACCAACTCCTCTACACGACCATGGTCCTTATTTCTGACTCATCCATCTGTGATACACCTTTGTGCTGTTATATTAGAGTCACAACATATATTAAATCATACAAGAGGAATGTTACGATATCACCCAGTTCTGATATCCTTACCCCCTTTGTCACTAAGCTCCCAGAGCATTTACTTTCTCATATAATCGGGTCTATGACTGCCAGCTTATCATTATATCAAAGCCCCTTTGTATCGTAACTTCTACAAATTTTGGATTGTGTCTTATCTCCTTCTTCTTACTCCTCATTTCTTTTCACATCATATGACTATTGCATGTGACCGCTAGTATAGCACTTAGGTGCCAAGCCTTCAGATTTTTGTCGGGGGTCTATCTTCCTGTGTTATAGCTCTTCACCCTTGGTTCTTTTAACTTCCTGACCAAACACCAACAAATACATCAAAGCTTCCTAGGCCTCGTAATGTTTTCAAATATGCATTTACATAGAAGTTATGAGATCTCCATCCTCTGATATATTCCATAACACTTAGGTGCTAGCCCCGCTCTATTCCCTTTGTTCTTTGGATCTCAACATGACCATGTGCTAGTTGATATCGAAGCCCCCTTTAACATAATTGTTTCAAGTGCCATTTGCATAGGATTTACGAGTTCCTCAACCTTCAATATACCGACCTCCGAGATGACGTCATGCTCTCGTCACTTCTCCAAGTGGTGTATTCTTAGTGGTGACACATGTCACTATAATTTTCCCTATTGGGCCACTTAAAATGCTAAAGTGGGTTGCTACTTTTCCACTTTACTGCGACGTCATGCTAACTTCAGTTGCCACTACAGTTTCTTGGAGCCAATCACATGTTGCCATGTGTCCTGCTAGAAGAGAAAGAAGGAGTCTCGATTAGCCTTGGTTTTGCATCAAATCCTTTGTTAATATTTCTCATCATTCCTCGGTGCCTCATCTATCGACCCTACTAGATATTGTAACTTCTTAAAATACCACTGTTAAGAAGTTTCGATATTATGATATCCCAGACCTCCGATATTCTAATGACCTCTGATATTCTGATATCCTGATATGCTATGCTCCGAGGTTCCGATATGCTCCAACCTCTAATATGGCGTACTCTAAGGTCCTGATATTTCGATCTCTAATATACCCTGGACCGATTTATCGTCCTGCTTAGGAATTCAAGACCCTAACTTCAGCAGACCATAAATTTTGATCCAGGAGTCCATTTTTAGACTTCCATACGATTGGAAAGCTCTTCTAGAGCACTTTCCAAAGGAGAGGGTCTTATGTAGGCTTTGATTCCATATGCTACCTATAAAATGGCTACAAACTCTCTGCCACTATTTTTCTCCTTGGCTTTCTTTCTTGTGCCTGGCATCCTTAACTCCCAATCAACGTATTCATCATATTATGGCTTCTCTACTAAGTCTTCTACAATGATGATTCTCTCCATGAAGCCTATAGCTACCATGGGATTCCATATGGACCATCACTATAGTCACCATTTTATGGCTTTTCCAATAAGCCTGCTACTGTGATGATTCTCTACAAAGAACTCCAGCAACCATGGTAGTCTGGTTGACATGAAGGCCAACACTCCTACCAATAGTTAGACAATGTCAACTACCCAACAGTTAGACAATGCGAACTGCCCAACACATCTCCCAGCATGATTGTTGACATCAATGCCAACACACTTGCAAATATCTTCACTAGGCCACTGGCCACCTAGACAATGCCAATTGTCGAACAATTACAATATTTATAGTTGCTGCAATATTCTAGATATATTGAAGTCACAAACACCATAAGACTGTAATTCAAAAAGAACCAAGATTCTTATAGAAATAAAAACTGTGATAAAATGTTGCTTGTTCCTAAAAATATCAAACTGATTAAATAGTGAAAACAACCCTAAACCATATATGAAGGAATATAAAATTTGAATACTCGATGTGATACAAAAAAAGATTGACAAATTGATACAACACATTTGAAAATTAAAAGAACACAAGAAATGTTATAAAACACTTTGTACATATATTTAACAATGAATGAAATAGCACAAGATGTTTATAAAACATGTTGAGAAGGAGAATCAAAAACCCATAATAGTATACTCATATCAATACTTACTATAAATGAAGAATCCGATGTTTTGTATTGATAATGACATTAGCTAGAATTTAACAAATAGGAAAAAAAAAAAAAAATTGAATCCAATTGGTTGGGGCAACCATTTAGATTCTAAACTTGTAAGGCGAGGTTTTTTGGATGTAACTACCTCAACGAGTAATGTAATATATGTGTTGAATTGATTTGTTTTTTATAAGATTCTTTTGTTTGTCATGTTTTAAATATATGAACAAAATATTATTATTTTTTGTATTGTTGAAAGCATTATATAAAATAAATAAAATTGTCTATGTTCAAACATGAGAAGTCTTCATCATTTAGTTGCCTACTAAGGGATAAGTACTTCCATAAATTTTGATCGACCGTAATAAACACTACTAGGTTTGCACATTTACACTTTTACTCCTACATACATTGAAGAAAACATAAATTAACTCCTAGTCAGTATATTTATTTCCATCGTAGAAAACCGGTAGTGCTTTCACCCATTGAGTCGAGTATTCTATCATGGTGATGATGTAGCATGCACCCGTCTTCCCCTGAGGTTTGATTGGTCCCACAAAGTCAATTGCCCATTTTTTGAATGACTGCAACGTCATCTATGTATTGAGTGGCATCTCATCCCTTCGTGATGGTTTCCCAATTCTTTGACATATATCACAGGCCCGACAGTGTGCTTTCAAATCTTGATGTAGGGTCAGCCACCATAGCCTTGTGCGGAGAATCTTCTATGTCGTCACGCATCCTGCATAATGTCCTCCTGTAGCCCCCCCATGTGCTTCTGCGAGGATCTGTCCTCGTTCAAATTCAAGTACATATCTTCGCAATATCTCATCATTTCCCATTTTGTACCACGATGACAGAAAAGTCCACTGCATGCACCACCAATTCCTTCTTCTGTTGGACTAAATATTCCTTCGGCGCAGTCCCTGTGGTTAAAAAATGGATTATATCTTCGAAGTGGTTGTCCGCGACGTGCACCGCAAAGAACTATGCATCAGGTAGTCCTTCTTCCAAATTTGTTGGCTCCTTGCTTGTCTCAATTTGTCATAAGTGATCCGGTCGTACATTTAGGTATCTCGGCTTTATGATGACCTCAAAGTCATACTCTTGAAACAATAACAACCATCTGCATATGCCCCCCCCAACACATGCTTGTTCACTAGGTATTTCAACGCGAAATGATCGATATACATCTTGAAGTGCCCGCCAAGTAAATAGCATTGTTATTTCTGGAGTGTGTATACCATTTCCAACCCTTCGTGCTTAGTAGTAGAGTAGTTATTTTCGGCTTTAGACAGCCGCCCACTTGCAAACGCAATCGGGTGATCCACGCCTTCCTGCATAAGTACAGCTCCCAACGCAATACATGACGCATCAACATGTACATGAAATTCTACGTCACATTTTGGGAAGACCAGGATGGGAGCGAATGCCATTTTCTCCTTGAGAACATCCAAACTTTCCCTACAATGATCATTCCAACAATATGTAGCGTCCTTTTCACTAGTTTTTCCATTGGCATTGTTATTTGTGCATAGTTCTTGATAAAATTTCTATAGTAACCAGTGTGCCCCAACGTAGCGCATAGTTGTTTGACACTTTGCGGTGCTTCCATATTGAGAATAATAGCAATCTTCGAAGGATCCACCATCAGGCCTTGTTTGCAGACCACATGGCCGAGCAGGTTTCCGAAGGGGATGAGGAAGGTGCAATTTTTAAGATTCAGTGCAATCTGGTGTTGTCAGTAAGTATCCAGCGTCAAACATGAGCTTGCTATATGGTGTTTAACTAACCCAAATACAGTCCAATCATCCAGATATACCTCCAAGAACTTGTGGATATATTCCTTGAACGCGGCCACCACTACACGCGAAAATATCGCTGGCGCATTCTTTAGTCCAAAAGGCATAACGGTGTATTGAAAACAACCCCATTCAGTTGCAAAGGTTGTCTTGCTCCAATCTTTCGACGCGATCTTGATCTGATGGTACCTTGAGAAGCCATCAGTGAATGAGTAAGCTTCCTAACCACCAACATTCTCTAATACTTCATCTATAAACGATGTCAGGAATGGATCATGAACATAGGCGTCGTTAAGCTTCTAGAGGTCCACGCATATTCTAATTTTGCCCTTCTGTTTTTTCTCTTGTACTACCATGGGACTCACCCAGTCAGATTCTTCCACAGGTTCAATAATTCCGGCTGCAAGCACTTTGTCTAATTCTTCAAGGACCTTTTCTTTATACTTTGGATTCAAATGGTAAGGTTACTGCTTAACTGGCTTCGTGCCTGGTTTCAGTGTGATCTTCATCATCCCTAAGTCACCAATGATCCCCTTTAAGTCCGTGATTTTGGTCGAGAAAAAATCTTGATATTTGTGGAGTAACTCGGCGACCTTATCTACTATAGCATCGTCCCAATAGTCCCCAAGCGTCACGTACTTTGGCTCTGCGTTTGTACGAATGTTTACCTGCTTTGTTTTTAGCAGCGCAGTGATGTCAGGATCCT
Organism: Pinus tabuliformis; assembly: GCA_031772625.1. NCBI lineage: Eukaryota > Viridiplantae > Streptophyta > Pinopsida > Pinales > Pinaceae > Pinus > Pinus tabuliformis. The sequence goes on along the minus strand of CM062809.1, from coordinate 259,051,577 downwards.
TAATTGATGGTCCTCTAACTTCGCGACACCCTTCAGTTTCTGGAATATTAATATTTCGGGGGTCGTCATCATCCTCCTCTACTTGCACGTTATAACATTCTAGGGCACTGCTTAATTGGGTTGCCCATGCTGGTTGAACTACTTGCCATGGTTCCTATGGTATTTTGAAGATGACGACTTTAATGGCTTGCAGTGCGTCGTTAACAGTATCCGACCATCGGTCTTCAAATGTGAATGTTAACAAAAATCCCTCGTGCAATACGTCCCATTCACCTGTACCATGTCTGAGTTCCGTCTCAGTATACCAATTCATGGGTATGACATCCAGGGTATGGTATAATAAGTGTACCCATTCAGGCTGAGGTTCTTCTCCATAGGCCTTGGTCCATTTTGCGAGGTGCATGCACGAATCATCTCGTCCATCGTATTTATCTTCTATTTATAGTTGTGGTTTCCCAAATCGTAGGTGCATCATCCTTCTACATCCTCACCAGTTTTCAAAATTTCCTTGATGTGTTCCCCACCAGCACACAGGTGGTGCGTGAAGAGCCCGTTTCAACGCATCGAACCATTGTTGTTCTGATACTGCTCTTTCAAACTTGCTCAAGAATTCATCCACCACTGTCAATCCACCATATGTTGGTAGATCTCGGGCCTAGTTTGTTACGCAATGCAGTGATCTAATCATCATGTTACACTTCAACATTGTCACTTCATTCAACCGATTGTGCTAGAATTCATCTTCTTCGTCTGAATTCGAGGTGCAGGAACTTGTGCGCTCCCAAGAGATCCTTCCATCTGCAGTCGAATTCACCCAATCTTGATCTCGCGTAGTTATCTTGTAGATACAATCCAGCTCATCGTCGCTTCCATCATCGCACACTGGTTCAGTGTAGCACGCTCCCTTGGCTGGGTCTAGCAGAACTACTACGCGTAGTGACTTTTTCTCAAATATCATCTTCCGCTTCTTCAGGTTAATGACTCCATTCATATCAGTGGCCCAGTCTATTCCTAGAAACGCGAGATAAGGATTGTTGTCATCGACAATCTCTATTACTTCAAAGTTTGTCTGTGTGCTCGCACCTTCGATATCAACTGTTACCCCTTGGAACCTCCCCATGGCCAAAATCTTCTGTTGGTTCGCCATTCACAATTGAATAGGGGACCACTGTAATGTGGGCCTGCCCATGTGTTCCCATGTCTACTTTGGTAACACATTCGCGTCTTAACCCAGGTCTAGGATTACCTGATCCATTTAATATTCGCCAATATGTGCCATCAACCTCATTTCGCTCTCGGTGTGCAATGTATGCCTCCCTAATTTCTGGACTACGTGTGGTTCCCCTGACCCTGCACACCTAGTGATCAACTCCTATATTCCTTTAACTGCCTTATTGTTCCACAGCAATTTCATGCACGTCTCTAAAAAGGTAGTAAGCATAGAAGGATCCATCCCTAGCTTTGGTTGATTCTTACTACCTGAAGTGGAGGCCTCCGTGAAGTTCTTCTTAGCTTCCATGAACATCTCCTTTGTGCATTCTAAATCAAACTCAAGTTCCTTTGTAGGAGCCTTGCGAACTGATGTATCTTCCTCAGGTTGCTTCCCCTTATCCTCCCCTGTGGTTGCACCGCTTCTGAGCATCCTGTTCACTTTTGGGTCTTCTTCTCTCGGTTCAGACCTCATCATCTGGATATTTTGAGTCGGAGGAGGCTGGAATACCACTTTCTTGTGCATCTGTGCGATCAATGTAGGACAATCTACTGCTTCATGATAAAACTGAGCACATTATGAACAGGATACTCTCATCAGGTTGGTACAATTGTGGGCGTAGTGCCCTGGTCCTCTGCAATTGTAGCAAATTAACTGTCCACGGCCCCTTCCTGGTCCCATTCCTCCTCGTCCTCGACCTCGCCCCTGAAATCCATCGCGCGCCATCCCCACAGCGGGGTCGAGGCTTTGCGTTTCTGTCTGCATTCTATAAGTTGGGTCCACTCCATCATTAACTCGTAGCTACGACAAGTGCGCTTGTCGTGGCCTATCGACCTGCATAAATTACAAAACAACTATTGTGAAGTCTGTGTATATTTCTGCAACAAATGACAATTATCCTTCGTGTGTTTTCCTCCTATCTAATAGATCACGCACCATAGCGTGGGTGTCGCACTCAACCCTGCCTATGCCTCTGGTCTCAACAACATTGGCCCCCCTCCTACCAAGTAGTTCGAAAATACTGGACAGTGGTCCTTGTCATGGCCTTCGCCTTTGCATTTTATGCACCACACTTCCTCACGCACCTCTGGTCGCAGTTCCCTATTCTGCTTCAAGCTCTACATTTCCAGGCAGAGATTCTGTAGTTGCGCATGGATCTATTGAACTCCCAGCCCCGGATCCCGTATCGATGTTTCATGCAACCTCATCGCCATTTCCAACACTTCAACCTGGGTTGAAAGCTTCTGTTGGGACAGCATCATCCTCAGGTGTGGTGTCAAAGATGCCACAAACCATTCAAGGTGTTGCGCATCCGTTAGCATCATATTAGCCTCATAGATCGTACTCTTCAGCCACTGATCCAGATCCTAGTGGGTTTCGCCTGGAAGCATCGCGATGTCTTTGAACCCAATGATTGATTGTGTCTCTGATTTTGGCTGGTTAAATTCTCTGTTCAGCGCATTCTAGATCTCTGTTATTCCTGCATTTGGGTGGTCATTAGAGTGCTTGATATACCATGTCAACGCACAATCCTACAACGTGCTCACCAATGTAGCCTTCTTAATGTTGTCATCCGTGACCCCTTACGCTTCCCACACTACTCTTACCACAAACCAGAACTGATCCAAATCCTCATTCCCTTGCCATACTGAACTGCGAGGTTGGTGGGGGTGGTGTGGGTGCAGATGGAGGTGAAGGAGGTGAAGTGGGTGGTGGCATGGGTGGAGGTGGTAACTGCGGAATGCGTTGCCTTATCAAACTAACCACACTTCTCGGAGAGACTCGAATGAGCTCTTCCTCGCTCTCTCACAAAGGTGAAATTAAGTGACTGCTTCCTACTTCCCTGCTACCTTTGTAGATCTTTCCGCTCCACATCATTCCAAACATTAATGTATTCGCATAACCCACTTTTCACATAACAACAACTTAATCTAGGTATTCAAAGATTTAATGTACATATCTCACGATCCCTTGAGAAAATGTCATTCTTCTTCGTTGTAGCTCATAGTCGTGTCTATCGTGAATTTAGTGATAAATCCCCCTATTACCTGGTTGAGCCAATTATCCACAGCTCAAGCGATCTTATCTTCTGATGCCTCTAGTCTGCACACTAATTCCGGAGTCCGCACTATCGGTTGGTCGAGCTTACACCTTCCCTGGCTGGCAGCTAACCTCGCAATCCACTCATACAGTTCAGAAGGAAAGGACGCTAAGAAGATCTCATGGTTTTCCTTATACACGTATCGATCCAACCACCTTTTCTCGGATACCTGCAGAGTTCTATTTTCCTATGTCATGAACTCGTGAATCTTCTTGTCCAACCACTCTTCAATTTCCTTCTTTGTTTGGTTCCAGTGGCACGACATCAGACATCCCTTAGGCAGATCCTAGTCTCAGCAATGGAACCATTTGTTGGCTTTGTTTAGTCAATTTAGTGTCCCTAAATTGATGTCATTAATTGTCAACCCGGGGCTCGTAAGCTTATGAAGTGAGGGTGTACTATATGTACTTAAGTAACTTTCTTAGAGCTTTTGTCGTTTTTGGGGTTGTTGTTTATGGTTAACTTATCTTTGATGGAGTGATGGCTATAAACAGATGAGTGCAAGTGTGTGAAAAGTGAGTTCTAGATGAGTGAAAGTGTGTGTGAGTGAAGGTGATTTCTAATTACTTGCTGAATTTGTAAAGAAAAGAACTTGAAAGAAATAAGTAAATTAAAATGACTTGAAAGTAAATGACCACGTTCTAATGGCATTAGTCTCTATCCATACTGCTACAAATAAAAGAAACAAGAAAATCACTTCAAGGATTGATGTTAATGATTATCTCCTCCTAACTCCCTGCTTCTACCACTTAGTACTGCGTAAAACACGATTAGGAGGTAGCTGAAAACAAATCCAAGAACTGATAAAAACTCTAATCTACTCTAATTGACAAATTGTAACACTACTAAGCTTTTTCCAACATACTGCTTCCTACATATGTGATTATGTGTAACAAGTGGAAAAAGTATTAGTATCACAAGCCAAGACTACTCAAATACAAGCTGCAATTAATTAGTGTTTTGTTCTCTTGAAATATAAGCCATTCATGATAAAGAGAGCATAAATGAATTAGCATCCAACTTGTAAAACTAAGCTAAAACTAATCTAAAAAAAACAGAGTCAAAAGGGGCAGCATCATGAACAAGACAACTGCAACTACCATTAGATTTTAAAGCAAACACAACACACTTAATCCCGGGACCTGCAAAGAAGTAAACCTGATCAGTGAAAATAAAGGCTGCAGCAACAAAGAGAAATCAAGCTGTACATAACTCAAGAAAAGAAATTCTGTTTGTAAAATAAAGAAATTGCAGAAATATGAACATGAAAATACTTTACAAGGCTAATACGAACAGGGGCCCTCCATCCATATTATTCACAGAAAACTCAGATGCTCTTAAGACTTCAAAACAGCGTTTCCATTACTTTATATGCAAAGATACATAATCCAAAAGTGCTGGAACAGCTCTTTATAAAAACAGAGTTTGAAAACGTGCCAAAATTCTCACAAATACATACACTACAGCATCTGAAAAGGTAACCTTAGCGTACGCAGACGCAGGTATATATAGGCACCTGTAAGATTGCCTAATACGTAAACATAAAAACAGAAAATGAACTAACTGTCATGCGTATTAAAGATGTAATTAACATGTCATAGGCTTCGTGGTCAAGCTGGAGGTCTTGGTCGATATGGGCAATGAATCTAACATTAGATCATGTCCCCCACGGCTTTCAAAACATGGACAGGTCACCTTTTCCATCGACGTGATCAAACAGCTTACGTATCCACGTTGAGCTGTCTTTATTTGACCGAAACTTGACCCCCTTTGACCGGAGGTACAAGTGACGTGGCCGGCTGAACTGATGGCACAGGAACCTCGAGCATGTATATTCCAACATGCCCACGTGGCTCATTCTGCAAAATAGCACGTGGATCTTTGAGAACAACAAAATGGCTGCGGGATCAGTAGATGGCTGCGGAATCAGCAGAAAGCTGCGGAATACCTGCAAGTATGTCAAAAACTAAACAAAACAATTATCCATTAGCAAAGCTCACTTGATCATGTTTAATGACAACTAATGTAATGATCTGGGTGGAAAATGAGGTAAAATAGAGAGGAAAGTGATGAAAGCAGTAGGTAATGATAGAGGATGAGGTGTAAAGTAGGGACTCTACATACCCCCACTACGAGGGCATTGCATGTCCTCATGCAAAAAACACTGATCAATCAACTTGCTGTGATGCCTCTGCCAAGACATCCAATCTCCTCTTCTTTCTCTGTGTAGACACATTCACCCTTGGCTTCTTTACTAGGCATCTGAACTTTAGGTTAATCAAGGCTCTGTTGAGCTTGTTGCATCTCTTCCTTAACTTTTTGCTATTTCTTTGCCACAGGCCCAAATGTAACATGGTGTTATCATGAATCATTTTATCCAATTTGGCTTGCTCTTTCAACTTTTCATTTTCTTGCATGATATGTCGATTTAGAACCTCAATCTCAAAAAGTTCCTGTTTCAAGGAGTGGACTTGTTGTTCTAAAGGCTGAACATTACTAGGGCCAGCGGCTGCTTGCTCCAATGTTTCCAGATAATTATATACTTTTTGCTGCTCCGGGTCCACTTCAGGTGACTTTTTGGGACTTGGTTCATAATCAAATTCAGATCCATGTTCATGCTCAAGTTCATGTTCAAACGGACTTTCCTCACGTGGAGGAGAAGTCTCAGTGTGCTCAGCGTGTGGAGGACTTGCAGTACCTTTTTGAGGTGAACTTAAGTCAATGAAGAATGACTGTTTACCCTTTGTGGCCCCTACTTTTCTATTTTGCAATCTGCTGCTCCTTCTTACAGAGGTGGCACTCTGTTTTTCTTTTGGTACCTTCTGCTGTTTTTCTCTTGGTACTTTTTGCTTCTGTTTTGTCTCCTTTTTGGAAAGAGCAGTTTTGTGAAGTTTGGCCATTCTCTGAGCTAAGGGTTGAGTATCTTCCTCACTAGTATCTTCAGGGATGAGGGAAGTTTCTTGGACTACAGATTTACCCTTATCTTGCTTACGTTTCTTCTTCCCTTCTTTCCTTTTCTGAGCAATTTCTTGAGCAAGTTCTGAGAGGGTTTCAGAGATAATTCCTTGGGCTGCTTGGTTATCATCTTCAGCAAATCCAGGATCAATATCCTGTTCAGAATGCTGTATATCAGTTCCCTCATCAAACTGGTCTTGAACTGTTTCCTCTTGGGCAGTTGTTTCAGGTATAGTAGTATCAGGAACAATGGTTTCTGTTTGGGCAGTGGTTTCTTGGTTAACCCCCTCTCCTCTTTTCCTTCTACTTCTTTTTGGCACCTGAGGGGATCCTCCAGAAGTTTCTCCTAACTCTTGAAAATGGTTCCTTATGAGAAACCTCTCCCATGAGTCTCTTTTTGATTTTAATTGTTCCTCTACCAACAATTTCACAAGACCGTGATGGCATAAATGTGCTTCAGCATTTCTAGGGTTCTTTTGGACCATTGCACACATTTTCTTAAGACTTGAAAAGAGAAAGTAAGGGAGATTAATGTCATCACCTAGAAAATGCATCATAACCTTTGCATGATAGACATATAAGACCCCAAATCTGCCTTCACAAGTGAAAAATTTCTGTACTAACAAGAGTAAAGTGGTCCACTCTTCTTTAACATATGAAACCGGAATTCCTTTGGTAAAGATACTTGTGTCCATACCTGGGTTTTTCAAAATTCGTTTCCACTGCTGATCTTGGACTGCCCGGTTCTTGAACCACCTTTCTCCTGTCTGTGGAAGTGAGGTAGCTTGAGCTATGCTGCTTTCATTGACTGTGAATTGTAAGTCTCCTATCTCCACGTGACCATCTTTTTCTTTGAAGGACCTTGCAAAGGCCTTTGTCACCTCCTTATGGTAGCCTTTGAACTTCTGTACACATTGTAGCCAATTTGCCTTTTGTAGAGCCTCTTTGACCTGAGGATAACCTTCCAAAAACTTTGAACCTTCCGGTTCTGCCCTCAAGAGCTTTCCCATTTGCTTTTACGGCTCTGTTCTATTTGAAACACGGCTTTAAACGGCTTCACATAGTCAATTCACGACTTTGGTTTCAGAACACGGCTTCAACAAGGGTTTTACACAGTAAATTCATAACTCTGTTCTGGAACACAGCTTCAACAAGGGTATCACACAGTGAATTCACGGCCTGTTTTGGAGCTTGGCTTTAAAATGGCCTTACACAGTGAATTTACGGCCTCAAGCACCGAGGATTATGGGTTCAACTTTGAATATAGCCGTAACAGACCTCTACTGGTGTTTCGAATTAACGGAGAGGGAAAAACAGAGTATGGTGAATGGCAACGTAGTGAGCACGGCATAACAGAGTGTGGTAACAGCGTATATGGAATGAAACATGCGAGTGGAAATGGGAGTGAAATGATATGAGCGTAAGAGGGTAGAAGGGTTAATGAACAAACAACGGCTATGTCCTTAGATCTCGGCTTCGAAATTACACTTGGCTGCGTGAGTGGAGACGTAGTACATTAGGTTACGTCACCTAAGTACGAGATCTTAATGGAAGAGGCAGCCGGAAGTGAGATTTAAAATCGTGGTAATTAAGGACTGATAGTCGTGGATGATACGTGGATATATGGTCTTATGGCTAGGCAATCATTACACTTAGTGGCAAGAAACATAATTTAGAGAACTTTACATAATGAAATAACTGTTAGCTTAGGATTTGAAACATACCTCAGATTCCCCGCTTAGTTTTGCCTCTGATAACTTGCCACTTAACCCTTCACTGATTTTTGCATGACTATTATTGATGACTACTGCTGTAGAGAAATTTCAAACAGACTGTGTTTTTTTATTTGTGCAGGTACAGAGAGCTGCAGAATCATTAGATGGCTGCGGAATCCTCAGATGGCTGCGGAATCTGCAGTAGTGGCCTCCAACTGCACAAAAGCACTTTAGTTGTAAAAAAAATGACTTTATTGATGAGATGGAGTGTAGTGGGTGGATGGATGAGTGAAAATAAATGAGGTGGAGTGGAAAATGGATGAAATGGTGGGTGAAATGGTGGTGATGATGAAATGAAATGAAATAAGGGAAGAAAGAGAAAAAATTTTTCTAGAAAACATGAGGTGTCAGGTGACCCTGATTTTCACCTCAAGTTTTCTGTATGAGACTGCCAATCAGAGATTGGTTTTCAGGCTCATACATTTTTTTTTTTTCTTTTTTTCTTTTTTTTTTTCAAAAACCAAAGCTTTAGGTTGATGGAGGAGAAGAATCCTTCTCCACCAGCCTGATTGCAAAATCTCCTTTGAACAATTTGACAAACTCTTCTTTTGAGAATGGCTTCTGGTAGATTTTCAAGCGGTGGCCACTCGAACTGCTCCATTGTTAAAGACTTCATCAATCTCATATGGCCCAAGCCAATGAGTTTGAAACTTTCCTTTGAAGTCTTTGAATTTTGAATCAAACAATAGAGCCCAATCTCCTTTCTGAAACTTTCTTTCTTTGATATGACGATCATGCCATTTAGATCTTTGGTGCTGAACTAGATCGGTCCTTAGAATTGCATCTTGTCTCATTTCATCTAGCTCATTTAGCTGGTCCATTCTGTGTCTTTGAGCTTCTGAGAGGCTCATTCCCAATTGGACTGCCATCTTGAAGGTCTTGATTTGGAACTCAATAGGAAGCAGGACTTCCTTCCCATAAACAAGTTCATAGGGGGAATGTCCTGTTGTGTTCTTCCATGTGGTCCTATAGGCCCATAAGGCTTCAGGGAGCCTTTCCGCCCAATCTCTTCTATGAAGATGAACAGTCTTGGTGACAATGCCTTCAAGAACTTTATTGGTGGATTCCACTTGACCATTAGATTGCGGATGGTAGGGAGTAGATGTTCTGTGCTTGATCTTATATTCCTCCATCAGCTTCTCCATCAAATTGGATGTAAACTGGCTGCCTTGATCTATCACAATTTCCCTTGGGACACCAAAACGAGTGAAGATATCCTCAAAAAGAAATTGAACAACTGAATTTTCAGTGGCAGAAGGCAATGCTTTTGCTTCTACCCACTTAGTAACATAATCAGTACAAACCAGTATATATTTCTTTTGCTTTGATGGTGGATTAATTGGTCCAACGAAATCTAGAGCCCATTTCTCAAAGGGTTCGATGCATACCTGAGGCTGTAGAGGCATTTCATTTGAAGGAGTTGGTTTCCCAACTCTTTGGCAGCTGTCACACCTTTTAACATACTGCTTTGCATCTTTAAAGAGAGAAGGCCAATAATATCCTAGAGAAAGGATTTTATAGGCTGTCCTCTTATCCGCAAAGTGCCCGCCGCATGGTTCATCATGACATGCCTTAAGGATGTCAGGCATTTCATCTTCCCGAACACACCTTCTGATTATACAATCTGGCCCTGTTTTGAACAATTCATTAGAAATCCAAGAATAATGTGAACTCTCCCGTATGATTTTCCTTTTCTCATTAGGAAATAAGTGTAGAGGAAGCTTCCCTGTAACAAGATAATTAGCCATATCTGCATACCAAGGAGTCTTGGTAGTCACTGCAAACAAGTATTCATCTGGAAACTTATCTTCTACTGGAGAATCCTCATTAGTGTTTTGGATTCTAGACAAGAAATCAGCTACTGTGTTTTGCTTTCCAGGTCTATCTAACACAGTAATGTTGAATTCTTGCAAGAGTAAAAGCCATCTTGTAACTCTACCATTAGTGACAGGTTTGTTCATTAAGTATCTTATGGCAGAGTGATCAGTATGGACAAAGGTTTCATAGCCGGTTATGTAATGTCTAAACTTGTTGATTGCATGTACCACAGCTAAGAACTCTTTTTCTGTAACAGTATAATTTAACTCAGTGGGAGTCAAATTCTTACTTGTGTAATAAATGGCATAAGGGATCAAATCCTTTTGTCCCAAAACAGCTCCTAGAGCTGTATCTGAAGCATCAGTAGAGATGTGGAAAGGGAGTTTCCAATTTGGCCCCCTTAAGATGGGTGCTTCAGATATTCTAGACTTTAAAGTTTCAAAGGCAGATTGACACTCAGGATCCCATTTAAACTCACAGTCTTTGGTAAGCAATTTGAAAAGAGGAGATGCTATCCTAGTGATGTTTTCAATAAATCTTCTGTAATACCCAGTAAACCCAAGAAAACTTCTAACATCCTTCTGGCAATTTGGAACAGGTAACTTAGAGATGACTTCAACTTTGGATTTATCAACCTTGATCCCATCTCCTAAAATATGATGTCCTAAAACAATCCCTTCAGTAAACATCATAAAACACTTTTCATGACTTAAAGAAAGATTTGTTTCCTTACATCTTACCAGTACTTTTTCCAAATTTTCCAAGGTTTCTTCAAATGTATTACCATAAACTGTGAAATCGTCCATGTATACCTCTACACAATCATGAATCAGATCTGAAAAGATTCCTAATACAGCCCTTTGAAATGTAGCAGGTGCATTGCACAATCCAAAAGGGAGTACTCGGTAGGCAAAAGTTCCCCAAGGACAAGTAAATGTGGTTTTGTCTTGATCTTCAAGTGCTACCTGAATTTGATTGTACCCACTAAAACCATCCAAGAATGAGAAATACTTTTTACCTGCTAAAGTGTCTAGTACCTGATCAATAAAAGGTAAAGGAAAATGATCCTTTAAGGTTTCCTTGTTCAATTCTCGATAATCAATGCAAACTCTCCATTTACCATTCTTTTTGGGCACTATAACCAAGGGAGAAACCCATTGGCTATCCGAGATGGGGTAAATGAAGTTTACCTTGAGCAATTTCTGGAGTTCTTCTTTCACGATTTCCCTAAGGTTTGGATTCATCCTTCTTTGTGGTTGCCTAATAGGTCTGCTATTCTCTTCAATGTAGATGTGATGAATACAAGTCTTAGGATCGATTCCTTTCATGTCAGTGTATTCCCATGCAAAGGCAGTGGAATGTTTTTGCAACAGTTTAGTTAATTCTTCTTGTTGTGGTCTTCCCAAGTTCTTGTTAATGTTTAATGTTTTTCCTGGGAGGATTTCAACTGAAGAACTGCCAAACTCTTCCATTGAGAAGAGAGACATTTGTCTAGAGGAGAGATAATCAATGTCTGCATCTATCTGAAAATGTTCAGAGTCATATTCTAAAGATACTTCAAAATTTTCTAATGTATTTAGAATTTGACTATCCTCACTGATCTCAGAGATGGTTAGAACTGGTTGTATAGTATCTTCATCCTCTACCCATTCATCTTCTCCTATTTCTGTTATAGCTTTTGCTGGGGGATACAAGTTGAACTTCTTGGTGGAATTACCATCTGATATATACATGTCTCCAGACCTACATCTTATGAAAGCATCAGCTGTGGCCAGCCAAGGTCTTCCTAAAATAAGAGGATGTCCTCCTAGATTGTTCTTGGGAGTTAAAATCATAAAATCAACAGGATATTCCCAAGAATCTAGAGAGACTGGAATGTCTTCCAATACACCGTCAGGTTTAATGATTGACCTATCTGCAAGCTGCAGTAGAGTGGGTGTAAAGAGAAGGTTAGGAAGCTTTAACTGATCCATGGTCTGTCTACTCTTGATGTTGATCGCGGCCCCTAAGTCAATAAGAGTATTTGGGATTTCAACCCCATTAATATGAGTTTTGACAATAGGGCTACCGAGATCTACATACTTTTGCATGGTAATCTTACCCATCATTATGTCTGCAATTTTTCCAACTAGATGTATCTTTTTAGTATCTCTGGTTCTTTTTACTGTTTTCTTCAAACTCAACTCCTTTATTGTCTTCGCTAGAATGGGAATTTCCTTAATGGCCTGTAACAAGGGGATCTTGATACATACATTTTTCAATTCATCTAGGAAGTTATAGTCAGGCACCCATATCTGCTTTTCCACCCCTTTATCAATTTGCAATCTTTCAGGAAAGGGAGGCGTAGCTGTAGGTGTAGGTTGCTCAACTATGGGAGTTGTAGGGATTGATTCTTTTTCTTTTTGGATATCTTGGGTTTGAAGTGATACTTCAGAACCTTTATTGACTTTGAGAGATTCTTCCTCAGAAATGCTTGGTTGTTGAACACTTGTGGAAGGTTGATCTAGGATTCTACCTGATCTAAGTTGTACTTCATTAAGAGGAACAACCATGTAGGTAGGGAATGGTTGACCTTCCATCATATAAGCATTTTGAGGGTTCCTATTATTCGGATTTGGTAATGGCTGAGAGGGAAGTTGATTTGACTTCTGCTGGGTGAGTTGAGAATTTTGATTTTGTGGAGGAGTTTGTTGTTGTTGAGGGTATGGCAATGATAGTTGTTGACCTTGGTTTGGAAGTTGTGGAGCTTGCTGATTCTGAAATGATGGAGGATATTGATAGAATTGAGCAAGTCTTGCATAAGGATTTTGCATGCTTTGCATCCATGCTTGGAAAGCATTTTGAGGTTGAGGCCAAGGTTGTTGCCAAGGATTCCAATTTGGTTGGGATTGAGAATTCATAGAGTTGTTAAACCCTTGATTCTGTTGTCCTTGCCACGGTCTCCTTGCAATGAAACAGAGAGATTCAAGTGTATCTGGATCCTCTTGAAAGACTGCTTTGAGGCCAGGAATTGAGGGACAATCCTTTGTCTCATGAGTTTCTGAGCAAATTACACATGTTTCTACAACGTGTGCATCTAAGGGACATTCCCTTAAAGCATGTTTCTTTCTACATTTCGGGTAAAAGATAGCCAAAGCCTCAGCTTCTGCTTTCTGTTTATTGTGAATCTTAAGGGTATCAAGTTGTTCACTAAGACTCCCTAAGATGTCAGTTTTAAATTCATCAAGCATATTGCCGATTTCAGCCCTACTCACTGATCCTGTTGCAGATTTATTTGCCCTAAGGAGAGAAGGATCTCTAGGACCTTTTTGAGTTTTTGATTTGCCCCTTGAGAGATGGATACAAAGTTCGGCTATGTCATTGAGAGAAAGTTGAGAAATATCCCCTTTCCCCATCATGTTTAAGATGTCTATCCATTCATCCCTGATGGCTTTTAATAAGAGGGCTTTTAAGGTCTCTTCATGTAAGGTGTTCATTTTTGCTCTTTTCAAGTTATATTGAAACCTTTCAAGTAAATCTTCTAGACTCTCATCTTCTTTTTGTATCATTTTAAAAACCTCGTCTTTGTGATTAGTAGGCATGCAATAGTCTAAATACCTATCCAAAAATGTCTGTTTCATCTCATCCCAAGTCCTAATGGATTGAGTGAGTAACCCCATAAACCATTTCAAAGCTTGATCTTTTAATGTTGAGGGGAACAACTTGAGTTTCTGAGTATCATCCAGATAGTCATAGGTTCGACACACAACTTCAAATTCAAACAAGAATGTTTCAGGGTCCTCAGTTCTTAACCCATGGAAATTTGGGAGGACGGATGGTGATATGTTTTTCATGGTGGCTCGGGAATCCTCATTAACAATGGGAAACCCAAATGAATTATCCCCATCTCTATTTCCTCCTCCAATGGGACCTCTACCTCCTCCATTAGTGTTATTGTTATTTCCTCCTCCTCCTCTACCTCTACCTCTACCACCTCCTTCTTCCTCTGCCATGATGATTCTCCTAGGGATTTCAAAATCTTCTGGTTCCTCTACAAAAGGTGAATGAGAAGAGATTTCTCCTTCTTCTTCAGATGATTCCAATTCCTCAATTACAATTGGTCTTCCTGTAGGAGAAAGAGAAGAGTCTCTTCCTGGTTCAAATTCAATAGAAGGTGTAGGAGAGTCAACTCTTGGCTCTTGAATTCCAGGAATTCTAGGACTAGGAGTTTCGGTTGGAGATAAGGGGGGTGTCTCTTGTCTATCCCTTGAAGCAGATGGACTTGTAAAAATTGAACTTCGAGCTCTAGCTAAAAACCGTCCTCTAGAATCTCTAGCTCTATGCATGTCATTTTTTTATTTTTCTTCAAGTCAAGTTAATAGTTCTTTTTCTGATCTTCCAGTTCACTCTAGGTGCAAGAAGAGAGCATACTCAAGAGACTACTAAATCAATAACTTTCTCCTTTCTGATCCTCCAGATCACTTTAAAGTGCAAGAGGAGAGCATACTTGGATAGATTATTAACTTCTTTCCTTGAAAATTTTTTTTATGTTTTTTTTCTCTAAGTATGGCTACTTAATTTCACTTCCCCGGCAACGGCGCCAAAATGTTTAGTCAATTTAGTGTCCCTAAATTGATGTCATTAATTGTCAACCCAGGGCTCGTAAGCTGATGAAGTGAGGGTGTACTATATGTACTTAAGTAACTTTCTTAGAGCTTTTGTCGTTTTTGGGGTTGTTGTTTATGGTTAACTTATCTTTGATGGAGTGATGGCTATAAACAGATGAGTGCAAGTGTGTGAAAAGTGAGTTCTAGATGAGTGAAAGTGTGTGTGAGTGAAGGTGATTTCTAATTACTTGCTGAATTTGTAAAGAAAAGAACTTGAAAGAAATAAGTAAATTAAAATGACTTGAAAGTAAATGACCACGTTCTAATGGCATTAGTCTCTATCCATACTGCTACAAATAAAAGAAACAAGAAAATCACTTCAAGGATTGATGTTAATGATTATCTCCTCCTAACTCCCTGCTTCTACCACTTAGTACTGCGTAAAACACGATTAGGAGGTAGATGAAAACAAATCCAAGAACTGATAAAAACTCTAATCTACTCTAATTGACAAATTGTAACACTACTAAGCTTTTTCCAACATACTGCTTCCTACATATGTGATTATGTGTAACAAGTGGAAAAAGTATTAGTATCACAAGCCAAGACTACTCAAATACAAGCTGCAATTAATTAGTGTTTTGTTCTCTTGAAATATAAGCCATTCATGATAAAGAGAGCATAAATGAATTAGCATCCAACTTGTAAAACTAAGCTAAAACTAATCTAAAAAAAACAGAGTCAAAAGGGGCAGCATCATGAACAAGACAACTGCAACTACCATTAGATTTTAAAGCAAACACAACACACTTAATCCCGGGACCTGCAAAGAAGTAAACCTGATCAGTGAAAATAAAGGCTGCAGCAACAAAGAGAAATCAAGCTGTACATAACTCAAGAAAAGAAATTTTGTTTGTAAAATAAAGAAATTGCAGAAATATGAACATGAAAATACTTTACAAGGCTAATACGAACAGGGGCCCTCCATCCATATTATCCACAGAAAACTCAGATGCTCTTAAGACTTCAAAACAGCGTTTCCATTACTTTATATGCAAAGATACATAATCCAAAAGTGCTGGAACAGCTCTTTATAAAAACAGAGTTTGAAAACGTGCCAAAATTCTCACAAATACATACACTACAGCATCTGAAAAGGTAACCTTAGCGTACGCAGACGCAGGTATATATAGGCACCTGTAAGATGGCCTAATACGTAAACATAAAAACAGAAAATGAACTAACTGTCATGCATATTAAAGATGTAATTAACACGTCATAGGCTTCGTGGTCAAGCTGGAGGTCTTGGTCGATATGGGCAATGAATCTAACATTAGATCATGTCCCCCACGGCTTTCAAAACATGGACAGGTCACCTTTTCCACCGACGTGATCAAACAGCTTACGTATCCACGTTGAGCTGTCTTTATTTGACCGAAACTTGACCCCCTTTGACCGGAGGTACAAGTGACGTGGCCGGCTGAACTGATGGCACAGGAACCTCGAGCATGTATATTCCAACATGCCCACGTGGCTCATTCTGCAAAATAGCACGTGGATCTTTGAGAACAACAAAATGGCTGCGGGATCAGTAGATGGTTGCGGAATCAGCAGAAAGCTGCGGAATACCTGCAAGTATGTCAAAAACTAAACAAAACAATTATCCATTAGCAAAGCTCACTTGATCATGTTTAATGACAACTAATGTAATGATCTGGGTGGAAAATGAGGTAAAATAGAGAGGAAAGTGATGAAAGCAGTAGGTAATGATAGAGGATGAGGTGTAAAGTAGGGACTCTACAGGCTTGTTGGGGCCTGACCCAGGTTCAGAAGTGATTTATCCAAACAAATCCCGAAACTACCGACACTTTCAGTAATAGTCCACGGTACGCGGACTGAAGTCTCACCCGAGGTAGTATGGGAGGGTGCTGGAACCAGGTTTCCACACCCTAGGGATGTCTTGATGAGGTCTACGAAGTTCACGAACTGAACCCGTACACTCGCGCTACTCCGCGCAACCGTCTGTTCTTCACAACTTGTGCAACTGCTTTCGCACAACTCTGTAAAGGGTGCGAAGAGGTGCTATCTAGATCCTTTAGCCTTACTGTGCTATTATTATAGAGCTTAACTTAATTTTGTGGGCCCAATATTCTCATTAATCATTCAACATTCATAACAAGTGCGCACAATCATAAAACTGTAAAGAGATGCATAAATATAACAGAAGCATAGACACAATATCTCAGAATCAACTTATCTTTTATTAATTATTTGTTCAAGTACAATCCCAACTCCGCCCTGCACACTCAGCTACAGGGGTCCGCACACATAGCTGTAGACTCTACCAGGCCTCTATGCACTCAGCTGCAGAGCCTCTTCCTACTACTACAACACAAAACTCGAACTTACAAACTCAGAGCTAATTCATCCAAAAGAACATATTGTTTCTCCAAACTAAGACTGACTTTACACTTAGAGCCTCGCTCTATTTATACAATGGTAGGCCGACACACTTTACATTCAATTACATTATCTTAGGGCAGAAAACCCTAGACTATTGCACTCCGCACCTGCATTTCGTAGGGTCTTTAGATTACACTTGACCAAAATTTGGGTTTCAAGCCCCAAAAACTTGCTATGGTGGGATTCGCTGCCCAGCAATGCTACTACAAAAATCATTATTGCCTACCATGAGATCCCGACAAGATATACACTTCTATAAATCACAATATATCCACTGTTTTGATTGATCCCACCATCCCGTGGGAATATTTCAACGGACCCACTGAAGCACAGGGGTGTGGAGGTGGAATTATACTCCATCTATCTGAACACCATCTCTACGAAATTCAACTGGGATTGGGAGAGGGAACTAACAATTTTGCTTAACTGATCACCCTCATGCATCTTTTGCATTTTGCATTGGCTCACTCATGCAATAAATTACAGATCTTTGGTGATTCCAAAATCATCATAAATTGGTTCAATAACATAAATAATTGTCATGCACATTCACTCAGAAACATTTTGGATGAAATTTAGGATTTCAAGGCACAATTTAACTCTGTTACCTGTCAACATATTTACAGGGAACGTAACTCGGCTGCTGACAAACTATCCAAGGAGGCTACGACACATCCCAGAGGCCTGTGGATGATACAAGAACAAATCGGTGAAGAACAATATCAATACTACCACGGGCCCTACATTGATAGGGCATATCCTAGGGTGGACATGCCCTAATTTTTGTTTATTATCAGCAAATTTACACAATGTTGACTTATGTATATATTTATGCTTTATTTATGTTACTAAACATATCGATCACACCATGTGTGTGACCTATGTACATATCTTTTTGGAATGGCCTCAGCCATAACTTATTTTCTAAACACTACTTGAATGGCTTTGGCCAACAGTGATGCATATGCAAATGGCATCTACTACATGTAATTTTTCAAAACTAATGAAAAGTTACGATTTTTCCTCAGGAAAAAAAAAGGTGTGAATCAATGATAAAAATCAAAACACTAACTCCATTATATATCTCTCATTTCCCTAATTTAAAAAAATCATAAATGTTAGCTAAATTATAATATTATTTTAAATTAATAATTATTATTATTATAAAAATAATTAGCATATGATTTGATCATATATACATTTTGATGATGATGATGATGGTGGTGGTGGTGGTTAATGTCCGCTGAGACCAAACAATGATCTATCGGACCTAAATAAACAAATTATTTATTTTGATTTAAGATTTTATTCCTATGCTCAAAAAGCTTGGAGAGAAGCCTCCCGAGCTTACTATAATTTTGACATTGTAAAAGGCTAGGAAGGTCAGTATTGTAACAAAGATTGTGAAATTGAGATCTAATGTGGTTGTACGTAGGGCACTCTAAGAGGAAGTGGTTTTCATCCTCAATGCTCCTATTCTCACAAATATGGCAGATCCTTCCATCCATGGCGTCTTAGGAACTGCCCAACAACCTGTTTCACTATGGAGCTCATGAGAATTCGTTCTAATCTTTGCTATATTACTTTCTTCTTTGAACTAGTTAAAATAGAGAGATACTTTTGATCTTCAAGGGTGGGGTTGATGACCTTCTTATAATAACTTAATTTTCTTTTAGACGCTAAATCTTTGTCACACCACAATTTTTCTTTGAACTTAGAAGTAACAATATCTTTAATGCTATTTATGTTTTGCAATGCATCATTCTCGTTGATCTCCAAATAGTTTAACCAGCCCCTTGTGTCTTTATGCCATCCTCGATTGAGCCTTAGGTGGTTTTGGCTGGAATTTAAAGCTAGCTTAGGAAGTCTATGATCGTCTATGTTATTGAGCTTGTGCTTGTACAACAGAAACCTAAGCATAGCTAGGTTCTCAATAGGGGAAATACCTGCTTCTATAAGGAGAATAGGATAGGGTGTATTACTTTTAATTTTCAGGTTATAAGTTATAAAACGCTTCTAGATTTGCTCAATCTTTCTCCATGATTCTCTGGAGATGCTGCAACTCCAAACTTCACAGCCATATAAGATAACAGGAGTGACTAAATTTTCAAAGAGGAACTTCTTTTTATCCCACATTACGAGGTTTGTTGTTTTACAATTATTTTCAAGACCAAAATAACCTTTCCACCCCCCATTAATCCTTTTCTCAATGCTATGGTTCCAGTTGAGCTTGTGATGGATATCAATTCTTAGGTACTTGTAAGAATACACTTCCTCCAAGTTATTATTGTCATACATAAAATTAGCGTAAGTGTCCTTCTTGGATTTGATAATCATAACTTTTGTTTTGTCAGTGTTAACAGTCATACCAATGGTAGAGCAGAAATCCTTAAGAAGCTTGAGTTGCTTATCAAGATCAAAAGGGCACCTTGCCAAAAGAACAATATCGTCAGCATAGAGAAGAAGGATAACGACTATCCCAGCTAAGATCGTGCCATCACATCCTGCTTCCTCTAAATAGCCTTCGAGCTTATAGATGTAAATGCCAAATAGGGTATGGGAGAGGGGACAACCTTGTTTAACTCCTATGTTACACTTAATATCTTTCGACCACCCCTCATTGCTCTTTAGCTTGGCAATTACATTCTCGTATAACCTTATAGCAGCAGCTCTCAACTCAAGGGGAACCTTTAGCTCTTCTAACCTATTCCAAAGGTTGTATCTAAGAACCGTATCGAAAGCCTTTCTAAAGTCCACAAAGCAACAAAATAAATTGGATTTATCATTACGACATTCCTCCACAATGATCTTAAGTGTAACAAGGTGGTTTGTTGTTGAGTGATGCCTTCTGAAACCTGCTTGGCCTTTAGCCCGCTTACCTTCACTTTCAAGCCATATGCTTAACTTCTTTTCCAGAATACTACCATACAACTTGGCTAAGAGAGGGCTGATCATAATTGTCCGATAATTAGAGGGGTTATTTGTATCCCTACTTTTAAAAATAGGGATAATGAGGCTCTCAGTCCAAGGTTTAGGGAACCCTTGCTTGACTGCTTGTTTGAAAAGCTTGTGGATGTGGGGGATGAGGACAGGACCTCCAGTTTTTAAGATTTCCACCTCGTAACCTTCAATGTCCTTAGCTTTCCCATTAGCGAGGGGATTAACCCCAAACTTAATGTCTTCTAAAGAGAAAACTTCTTTAGTTGTGAGCAGGGTTTCCAACATATAACAATATTTTTAACCATGGAGTCTTACCCCCATTTTACCATGAAAATTAGTATCTTGTAAATAACTTTTCATATAATACCATGGGCCAATACCATGGATTATGAATACCACATGCACAATATGACATGTGTTGACATAAATTTTTTAATTAATTAATTTGAGATCAAGTAATTAAAAAAAATAACTAATTTGGAGACAAATCTTAGACATTGATAATATTACTATGAATATTACAACATATTTCATACAGGTTAAATCTCTACCATCCACGTGGTAATTACTAATAATATGAGATAAAGTAACTAAAAAAACATAACTAATTTGGAGATAAATCTTAACCCTTGATAATACTACTATGAATATTACACCATATTCCATGAAGGTTAAATCTCTACCATCCACCTTAGAATTACTAATAAATTAAATTAAATGAAAGTTGTAGAAGAGCTATAAATAAAGACTCCTAGTATAAATATAATTAATATAACGTAGCAATTATATATATTAAAAATGTTATATAATATAGAGATATAAGTAAAATTTAATCGTCAAATTGAAGCTTTAAAAAAATAGGTTCACTAAGGACATGTAGATTTTGAAAATAATTTTAATTTAATGTAGTCATATTAAAAATAGTTGGTAAATTCCTATCAATCCATAGTAAGCATGTAGCCATATCATATAAAGAATAGTTGGTAACTTCCTATGAATACATAATAAACATGTAACCATATAAAAAATAGTTGCTAACTTCCTATCAATCCATCATAAGCATCAAAACATTTATTTTATGATATATTTTAGACTCTATATATATATATATATATATATATATATACTTTAAACAACGTCGAATATCATTCTTAATTATAGATATTTACCACCATTTATCATGGGCCAATATCATGGCTTAGCAATAAGGCATGCTCAAGAAACCATGCCTCATTTCATATGACTCCATGCTTAAAAATCTTGTTACATGTTTTTTTAGATGTATATATGTTTAAATTATATATTAATGCTCCTACAGTTAATAATAATAATAATTTAATTAAGTTTTATAAATCATGGTATTAGCCATGATATTGTATCAAAACCTATTTACATATTAAAAATTTCCATGATAAAGTAGAGGTCAATCTCCATGCTTAAGAATCTTACATTTTTTTAAATATATATATATATATATATGTATGTTTAACTTATATAATAATTATTTTTATCATTAATAATATAACAATTATTTTAAAAATTTATAATGATAATTATAATTTATAATTTCATTAATTCTTACAATTTTTTAAGTTCTAGTAACTTGAGATGTATTCACATTTACAACTATTTCATCTATATGGTTATGCTAGTTAAAAGAGCAAAAACATATATATATATATATATATATATATATATATATATATATATATATATATATATAATTATTTTGGAGATAAATCTTAATCTTTAATTTATATAAACTAGTCAAAATATTCTAAAATATTTTGCTGAAATTAAATATTTACCATAAATATAATATTTATTGATAATTAAATTCAAATTTTAAAAACTTTATCTATATATTCCCAATAAAAATACATATATAAATAATCTAGCTCAAAATAATAATTGAAAAAAATAAATAAATATTCAATTTATTAAATATACTCAATTTTAAAAATAAACAAATAATTGTCAAATTTAAGGGCATCCCATGGTTAAATAATAATAATAATAATAAATCCATATCAAAATAATAATGAGACAAAAAAATACTCAATCACTAAGATACACTCAATTTTAAAAAGTAAATAAATAACCTTATCAAATTTAAGGGCATCCCAAGGTTAAATAAAAAAATAAAAAATCAACCAATAAATGGCTAAGCTAAGAGTCAACTTGAACGGCACATCTGGTCGGTTCTAATAAAAATCGTACAAATAACAAGAAGACAAATATGATTGGCCTCTAGAATTTTGGTGTTTAAAATTGATTTGCAGTAGTCCCACTAGTGTTCAACCTTCATACTCACCCTTGACAGCATATCTTGTGTTTACAAATTTGACGTCTATAATAAAAATCGTACAAATAACAAGAAGACAAGTGTGATTGGCCTCTAGAATTTTTATGTTTAAGATTGATTTGCAGTAGTCCCACTAGTGTTCAACCTTCATACGCACCCTTGACAGCATATCCTGTGTTTACAAATTTGACGTCTATTGCATGCATGAAGCATAACTTCACGCCTCTGCGAATCTTGACGTTAAATCTGAGCACTTCCACATGGCATTATGGACCAACGAGAAATGGCTTTTTCTGAGCATTTTTTATTTCCGAAACTGATGCTGTGTCTGCCGCTCTCGACACGTACGCAACAAGACAGCACTGTGCCCGTCCAACTTATACACGTCGCACGGAATCTGGACCATTTGTCGCTCACATGGGGAGCAGCTACATATACACCCTCAGCTTTGAACTTGGACAGGGACAGCGTTGGGAAAGAATGATCCACCAACGCCCTAAGCACCTTTGTTTTGAATCTTGCGTCCTTTCAACGACTTCTTCATGTGCCTTTCAATCATTTTCGATCTCTGCGTATTTTACACTGACGAGATTTTTATCATTTGGCAAATCAACAAAATCTCATGTATTATTTTTTTCAATACTTTCAATTTTTTCATCTAGGGCTTGTATCCAATTTTCATCTTTGATTGTTTTTTCAAAGATAATAAAATTTGATACTAATTAAATTGCTACTACTTCATTTTCTATTCTCACTTCTCCTCAACACCTTTACAGTGGACACTTCTCCCTCTGAGTTGAAGCTTCAACAATATGGACCACAGCTTCAACAATACCACTTGTACCAAAAAAAGGATACAAATGGAACAATGTACCAAGCAAACTCTAATACTTCCACTCGGAAATAAATGTCCATTAACACACAAGGTTACTCCACATGAGCCCAAACTATCAATTCCCACAGCCATACCAATTGAAAGACTAAAGGACATTGAAAGCTTACACCAATTGTGTTTCATAAACCCAACATTGCTAGGCATAATCAAACTCACAACTTAAATGAAACAAAGGTATTTTACCCAAGATGCAAACCTTTCATTTGCTCAGCAATCTTCCTTTTTGAGGCTGACAAACGTTTCCTGCTACTACCTATCAAAGCAACTCCCCCTAAGCCAATGCTCTCTCATCTCCAGCAACTTCTTTCTTGCCTCTGTGTGGGGTCTAACCTTGTGGACCTGAATTGACTGAGATCTTCCTCTCAATCCACTCTTCCATTGCAACCCATCTTCTTCTTCCCACAACAAAAGATATTGTTGTGTACTCTCTCTGAACTCATGTTGGCTACACTCTTCCTCTACTTTTCAATGCTGATATATTCAAAATAAACCAATTAATTCTTGTAATCAACAAGACAGCATGACCATACCTTCATGAATCAGATGCACCTTTCTCTTCATTCTTTTTTGTTAGTTCATTTGACATACTAGGCCTCCCTTAAGGTCATTCTCTTACTTCATTGAAGAGAAACAGGGAATCTACACCCCCTTAGCAGATCATCATTTTTATTCTTCCAAGCCTTTAATGGCTGAGTCCTGAAATAAGTATTACGCTCCAACTTCTTCTTTGCCCATGTTTGGGCTTTCTCTTAGCTGCACATGGATAGAGGAACCCTCTCTTTCAAATCCTCTTTCTTCACCCAAATTCTCTTGTTTCTTGTCTACCTTACCAGGGGTTTGCTATAGCAGTAGAAGGATCATTCTTTTTGATTTCATCCTCCTCTTTCCAACTTTCTCTTTTGATAAAAATGCTAAGCCCCGAAGACAAAATTGTATTCATTTTCTCTTTTCTTCCTTTTTGTCTTAAAATACCGAGTTGTTATATTCTCATGCATATCTTGAGGAGCATGCCATTTCTTCTCATTGCTATAGCTGGCTCTCTTGTGCCCCAAGTTTCCATAGTTGTATCTTTCAACATGGTTTAAGAATGGGGCATAGAGTTACTTTTCTTGACAATTCTTTTATCAAAACTCCTATTGCGGCCAACATGCCTTCTCCTAGCCTCTTTTTTCATCCTTGGGTTGTTGCTTCCCAGAACATCTTATTTTCTTGCATGCCATCTACAATCTATGGCTTTATGTCCAAAGTTATTGCAATAAAAAAAATACCCATAAAAATTCTTCTAATGACAAACGTTACCTTTTCTTTGAAGGCTTTGTCGTTGAAGAGGAAAGGACCTATGTTGATTCTTCATGTTCCTTCCATGACAACTTGCATTACTACCTTCCACTCTTTCTTGTAGCTACCTAGCTCTCTTCTACTACACTACTTGCTACTGCTATTGTCCAACAACCTCTCTTTCTTTATTGTTTTTGGAACCTTCAACTACCTTTACTTGATTAGTTGACCCTTGAGCCTTCACAATCTTGGAGCTTGGTTTTTCCTTGAAACCCAAACCAACCTTGATAAGAGGGGATATTTTATTTCCAAGCATCTCATCCAAGGCTTTATTGCTCTCCTCAAGCTTCTTATATTGAGACAACTCTTTATTTTACTTTTCTAAGTCATGTATCAATGAGACTACTTCATTTTGTAATCTCTCACAGTAAGCTTCCTTCTCACTCAATTGAATGGTAAACATGCCACTCAGCCTGCTAGCCTCCTCTTGTTGAGAATTAAGATTTAGTATTGTTTTGCTCAACCTTTCATTGTCAATATCATAAGGTTTCAAATGCTCCTCTTGCTTGAGATTTTCCTCTGATAGGTTCTTGATCTCCTTTAGAGTAGAGATCAACTTTTTTCTAAAAAATATCCTTTCATCTAGATCCTTTTCTTCACTATCAAAGGTGTTACCTAAGTCGCCACATAGATCAAAAATCATCTCTGTGTCCATGGTGTCTTCCACAGTTCTAAGGTGTATTCCATCTTCATCACTTTCAGTGATACCCCTATTTTCTTCACGGGATATACTCTTTTCTCTCTGAGAGGATCCCTCATTTTCTATTGCTACTAAAGTGGGTATATCTTCATTACAACTACTAGACACATAATTATCTCTATCTTTAAGTGATTCACAAGAACATATAGATAATGAATGACCTATATCTTTCCATGTATCACACAACAATAGATTACCTTTTGGGCAGCATGGTCTCCCTTCCAAGACCTCCTCATCACCAACACGAGTGTGAAGAGAAGCAACTTCTGCATGTTCTAATTCATTGCTAGAGGAGTAGGACTCCTCAGTCTCTTGTTGATCAACATGGCTATTTCCTCCATATATAGATTGTAGTAAGACAAACATTTACCATGATGTTTCACAATTCCTTACTTTATCAACATCTAGCTTAGATAGCCCTTTCATGATGACGTCCTTAGCTTCTTCATTCTGCTCACTCTTTTTGTTAGGGTCCCACCCTAACCCCCTTATTTATGTCATGGGATCACATCATAGTCAAGAGTCAATAAAGGCCATATTAATATTTGTAAGTGGTTTACCCACAATTAATGACGGGACCACAGTTAGTTGCAAATGGGTGGTAGTATTAGATAGATGGTAAATGGGCGGTAGTATTAGATAGATGGTATTAATAAAACCCACGGTATTGGCCCGTGGTATTGCATGTATGAGTCATATATAAAGGATAGAGACTCCCTGCGAGGAGTATCGTGTCTTGTTTTTGTAATCGAGCTCTGCTCTATTGGAGGTTGCCCCCTCGAAGAGGCCTGTGAACATTTCTCTCTGAATAATAAAATCATTGCTATTCTGTGTTCTGGGTATCTTTTCTTCACATATTCTGTGTTCTGGGTATCTTTTCTTCGCATATTCTGTGTTTGGGTATTACTTTGCAGGTTAAGAGCATAACAAGTGGTATCAGAGCACTTTCCAGGGCTCGGTGGGATCTCCAAATTTTAGCAATTTTTTTTTTTTTTGGCTAGAGACGTGTTCCGGCGTCTTTAAACCACGGGATCTGTCGTTAAGCGCATAAACCTGCGGATTTGGGGAGGCATGCACGCAGGAAATACAAGAGGTGGTCACGTCTGTTGGACTCCCTTGTAACCCATGTGGGTACCCCTTCGAGTAGTAGCACATTAGACAGAACCACGCACGGACTGTCTTCCACGTACCCTCTGGGTATATAGGAAGCCCCCTAGCTCCCTTGAAACCTCGCCATAGATAAACCTTCGGCCGTCTTGTGGCTACAGTACACTGAGAACAGCACTCGGAGAGATTACTCGCCCGTACGATAGGGTAGTCGGGTTGTACGGCTAAGGGTACGGTCGATCCTCCTTAGTTAGAGCCCTGAAACATTGGGCCGAGTACTACTATCAGACCCTTATGTATATTGCGATCTGTAGCACCTGACACTCCTCAAGACCATAGTTCCCTTTCTATCGGGGGATCACACATCATCTATTCCAGATCAGCAAGTGCAGCAACAGCAGACATCAGTCCCGCAGCTCCATCAGATCAGCAGCAGCAGTTGTTCCACCATTCAGATCTCTTAGATCCACCAGATCGGAGTAGTTGTGAAGGGTTCCTATACCTGGATATAATTTTCGCAGGACTTTTGGCGGCATTGACATTTTGAGGATTTGGCGACTGCAGTATTGATCAAGAAGGAGTAAAACTCCGTTAGGAGTTTTCCAAAAAAAAAAAAAAAGTCTGAGATCTTCCGGGGCGCTTATTGGTGACCTAGCCCATCAGAATCAGGACGACGAGCTGAGCAAGGTGGTACCATTCAATTTCTTAGAAAAAAAATTTTGGCGATCCCAATTTTTCATCAGGTTGGTGTATGGTAGAAACTCGCGCTCAAGCAATGGCCAATGAAAGGATACACAAAATTGAAGACAAGGTGAACTCCATCCAATTTTCGGTGAACGAAATACAACATGAGATTAAAGGAATAAGTATCCAGATACAGAACGCAATGAAGGGCAAGGAGCCAGCCCACGAGGAGGCGAATAATGGTCATGAATACCATGAGGGTGAGTCTAGCCACTCTCCCCACGTCTGGCACACCCACCCACCACCCAGTCAGCGACCTCCCAAGCTGGATATGCTTAAATTTGACGGTTCTCACACGTCCGCATGGCTAGCACAAATGGAGCAGTATTTCCAATTGAATCATATCATAGATGAGGGGACTAAGCTTATGGTGGGCACCATGTACTTGGACAATGAACGATTGCAATGGAAGGAATGGCATCAGCGTTGCAATGGACATTTTCAGAATTGGGCCCAATTTTCCAAAGCTCTTCGAAATCGCTTTGAACAGGAAGACTCTTTTTTGGGGCGTCTCACTAAGCTCCGACAGACGGGTACAGTGGAGGAATATATTACTGCTTTTGAAGCCTTAGCCTTCCGCACTAAGGGTCTCACAGATGAGTTCTACATGGAATGCTTTATCAACGGTCTTAAAGAAGCCATCAAAGCTCAGGTTCTACTCCACCACCCTCCCATATGGACAGAGGCTTGCCAGGTAGCTCGTAAGGTGGAACGTGCATTAACAGCCCAATCCAGCCGCCCCAACTTCCCCGCTAAGGGTCGTCCCTCACAGGCTCCCAACACGACTCAGACACTTAAGATTCAAAAGGTGTCACCTGCGGAAATGGCCGAAAGAAGGAAGCAAGGACTATGTTACTACTGTGATGAAAAATATTCCCCGGGTCATAAATGCAAAGAGCCCAAGTTTTTTCAAATAGATGCCATTGACTACAGCTCCACCGAGGAAGATCCACCACTTGAGGAACCGGAGGCGATCGAAGAAGATAACCAAAAGGAGATTGTATCTGATGAACCAATTATTTCGTTAAATGCATTGGCAGGAATTTCTTCCCCTTAAACTCTCAAAATCAGGGGTTTTCTTAAACATCGCCCAGTAGTAGTCTTGATTGATAGTGGAAGTACCCATAATTTCATCCATCAAAAGATTGCTGAAGCGGCACATTGTTTTGTCTGGGCAGTTTCTAACTTCCAAGTCCAGATTGCAGATGGGGGCACAATGAAATGTGAAGGTCGCTGTGAAAATGTCAAACTTCAAATGGGGGATTATCAATTGAAAACCCACATGTTTGCAATACACATGGGGGGTTGCGACATTGTCCTAGGCGCGGAATGGCTCCGCACTCTTGGGCCAATCACAATGGATTTCCAGGAGTTATATATGAGTTTTAAGCAGAACAACTCCACACATACCCTCCGTGGACTACAGGCGGGAGCCCCCTCTATCATCAGCTCGCATAGGATGGAAAAATTGTTAAAAAAGGGCCATCATGGAGTGGTAGCTCAATTTAATGCCATCAGGTAGTCGACACCATGTCTCTGCCAATTCATCCTGAGATGCAACAGATTTTAAATAAACATCGGACGGTCTTTGACAAGCCTCATGAGCTTCCACCCTTGCGAGGGGAACATGATCATAGCATCACATTAGTTCCAGGGGCCCAACCCCCAAATGTGCGGCCATACAGATATTCGTTCACCCAAAAGAATGAAATAGAAAAAATCATCAAGGAATTGTTGGAAGCAGGTGTCATTCGTCCCAGCATTAGTCCTTATTCATCCCCAGTGGTCATGGTCCTCAAGAAAGATGGGGAGTGGCGGATGTGTCCCGACTTCAGGACCCTCAATAAGTTGACAGTCAAAGATAAATTTCCCATCCCGGTGGTTGACGATTTGCTGGACGTACTCAATGGGGCTCAATTCTTCACTAAGTTGGATCTTCGCTCAGGCTACCACCAAATTCGCATGAAGGAAGTCGACATTCCCAAGACGGCTTTCAGAACTCATGAAGGCCATTATGAGTTCCTGGTCATGCCATTTGGTCTCTGTAATGCCCCCTCTACTTTTCAGAGCCTTATGAATCACCTCCTCAAACCATATCTCAGAAAATTTGTCCTTGTCTTCTTCGATGACATCCTCATCTATAGTGGCACTTGGGCGGCACATCTTCAGCATGTAGATCTACTATTGCAACTGCTCCGCACGCATAAATTATTTGTCAAGATGTCTAAGTGTTCGTTTGTCATGGAAGAAGTTGAGTATTTGGGCCACATTGTGGGGCGTGAAGGTGTCAAGGTGGACCCCAAAAAGATCCAGGCAATGGAAGAATGGCCTCAACCTAAGACCTTGAAAAGCTTGAGAGGATTTTTGGGTCTCACAGGCTATTATCGTAAATTTGTCCGCAACTATGGCCGCATAGCGAAGCCCCTAACTCAACTCCTAAAGAAAAATTCCTTCTTCTGGAACGAGGAAGCACAACAGGCATTTACCGCTCTCAAAACCGCCATGTGTTCCACTCCCGTCTTAGCACTACCTGACTTCACCAAATCCTTTGTCATTGAATGTGATGCTTCGGGTACAGGTATTGGAGCGGTCTTAATGCAGGAAGGGCGACCATTGGCCTTCACCAGCCAACAACTAAGTGGGAGGAATCTGGGCCAATCTACCTACGAGAAGGAAATGATGGCCATCTTACATGCAGTCGAGACCTGGCGACCTTACTTGTTGGGGCGACGTTTCCAAATCCGCACAGATCATCACAGTCTTAAATATTTTTTGGAGCAACGCCTATCTTCCCCACAACAAAATAAATGGTTAGCCAAAATGTTGGGATATGATTATGAGATCATTTACAAGAAAGGGAAAGACAACAGTGTAGCAGATGCATTGTCGCGCCAATTTGAGGAGGAAAGTACTCTGCTCGCAATTTCCCTCCCCATTCCAGACTGGATTGAAGAGGCTCGCAGAGAATGGTTTTCACATCCCGGGCTCTCCCAACTCATTTCTCAATTGCAGGTAGATCCTAATTCCAGCAAGGGCTACTCGTGGCAGAATGATATTCTTCGGTACAAGGACAGAGTCGTAATATCACCAACATCCACCCTCAAAAGTCGCATTCTGGCAGAATTGCACTCATCTCCCATTGCAGGACATTCAGGCTTTCAAAAGACGTATGCTCGCACCAGAAGATCATTTTTTTGGACCGGCATGAAACAGGACATCCTTACTTTCGTAGCAGAATGTGACGTCTGTCAACGCCACAAAGGGGAAACCGTCAACACACCAGGCACATTACAACCATTGCCCATTTCGGCGTCAATTTGGACGGAGGTCTCCATGGATTTCATTACAGGTCTTCCAAAGTCTGGGAACAAGTCAGTCATCATGGTGGTTGTGGACCGACTGTCGAAGTATGCTCATTTCTGCGCCCTACCCCAACCGTTTACACCAACTTTGGTTGCTCAAACTTTCATGGATCAGATCTTCAAATTGCATGGCATGCCCACTTCTATTGTGTCCGACCGCGACCCGATCTTCACCAGTAATTTTTGGCAGGAACTCTTCAGAATAAAAGGCACTCAACTCAAACTCAGTACTTCATATCATCCGCAAACAGATGGTCAAACCGAAGCTGTCAACAAATGTCTAGAAACCTACCTTAGGTGTTTCACTTCAGAAAAGCAACACCTTTGGGTACAGTGGTTACCTCTGGCTGAATGGTGGTATAACACCAACTATCATGCCACCACCAAAATGACTCCCTATGAAGCAGTCTATGGTCAACTTCCGCCTTCCCCTACTTCTTATCTCACGGGGTGCTCCAAAGTACAAGTCGTGGATCAACTCCTACAACACCGCGCAACCATGCTCGCCCATCTGCGCGAGAATCTTCATCAAGCTCAGAACCGTATGAAGCAACAGGCCGACCAACATCGCTCAGAGCGCCAATTTCAAAAAGGGGATCAGGTCTTTTTGAGGCTGCAACCATATAAGCAAACATCACTCAAAGACAAGGGTTGTCAAAATCTCTCTCCAAAATTCTACGGACCATACCAAGTACTTCAGCGCATTGGAGAAGTGGCTTACAAGTTGGCTTTGCCACCTACAGCAAAAATCCACCCAGTTTTCCATGTATCATGCCTCAAGAAAGTGATTGGGAACAATTGCCGAGTTCAAACCAGTCTACCTGAATTGGACGAAGAAGGGTCAATCTGGCTTCAACCTGAACAGGTTCTAGACACACGAGACAAGCACCTGCGCGGCCGCATGATTAAGGAGGTCCTCGTCAAATGGAAAGACACCTCTCCAGAAGATGCAACTTGGGAACCAGCCACTATTCTTCAGCAGTTTCCGCAGCTTCAGCCTTGAGGACAAGGCTAGTCTTAAGGGGGAGGGCATGTTAGGGTCCCACCCTAACCCCCTTATTTATGTCATGGGATCACGTCATAGTCAAGAGTCAATAAAGCCCATATTAATATTTGTAAGTGGTTAACCCACAATTAATGACAGGACCACAGTTAGTTGCAAATGGGCGGTAGTATTAGATAGATTGTATTAATAAAACCCATGGTATTGGCCCGTGGTATTGCATGTATGAGTCATATATAAAGGATAGAGACTCCCTGCGAGGAGTATCGTGTCTTGTTTTTGTAATCGAGCTCTGCTCTATTGGAGGTTGCCCCCTCGAAGAGGCCTGTGAACATTTCTCTCTGAATAATAAAATCATTGCTATTCTGTGTTCTGGGTATCTTTTCTTCGCATATTCTGTGTTCTGGGTATCTTTTCTTCGCATATTCTGTGTTCTGGGTATCTTTTCTTCGCATATTCTGTGTTTGGGTATTACTTTGCAGGTTAAGAGCATAACACTTTTCTCCATTCAATACAGAACACCATACGTCAACATTCAAGGCAATCAAATAGGCTTCCATTCTAACCTTCCAGAATACATACTTTGATTCACTTAAGAATGGAACTCCTTAAAATGTAAGCGCGATTGAATATCCATTGTTTCCCTTTGATCAACCTTCTAGCGGTTAAGCTATTCGTGAAGGAAACCTACCTCTGATAATAATTGTTGGAAACAATGTTAATACTAAGAAGGGGTGAATTAGTATTAAGGCTAATTTTCAATTATTTATGCCATTTTACTTTTCTTATTAAAAGCTGGCAACCATCCATATAATCAGCGACAACATATAATATGGCAGAAATATGAAATCAACATACAAGCACACACCATGAGCATCATACACATGAGAAACAAGGTTTTACATGGAAAGCATTTCTCGAAGAAACTACCAAATCTTATTGTTGTTATTGATGTAAAATTAGAGCACCTACTCTATTACATTAATCTGTTTTGTGAGCCACCACTCACAGGAAGCACCAACTCCTTTTGATTGTTTACTATCACTTACTAGCAGGAAGCACCAACTCCCTCTTTTTGTAGCCGCCTACCCATCTTACCAAAAGCACCATGTGAAGAAAAAAATCCATAGATTTGTTGTAAGCACCAACTTGCAGCTCCTTCGATTTATGCAAGCACCAACTTGCAGGAGGCACCAACCCTCAAGCCTTCTTAAGCACCCACTAGAGATCGAAGCATCAACTCTCTGTATGCAAGCTCCAACCCACACTCAGCAAGGAATACTATGTTCTTTGTAATTGGTAGCCACAGAGATTTATACAAGCTCTGTTCTTCATATCCCCTTGCCCACGCAACATTCTTTACACTCTACTTTCTTTCCAGCAAGTTATTGTTTCGCTCAATAGCCAGCACAACACTCTATTATTCTCTGCACTTGAAAAACAACATATACTTCAGCACTTGGCCTTCTTCTCTCAACAAAATTCGAACAAGACTTGGTTCCTTCTATCCATAAGCTCTCACAACCTCTTACTCAGCACAGGCTCACTCAGACTTCTCAAGCTGCACAGGCACCTTTGGCCTTTCTCACACGGCATCCCACTCTCTTAGGATCACTTTCCTCTACTTCAGAACTCTCAGCCTTTCACACTAGAATAGACTCACTTCACCTCATGCACAATGGTGCACTCACAACAACAAGCTCTCACATGGCTCACACTACAATGGTGTATTCCTCCCACTTTATTCAATTGGGCTTCTCTGTTTTTTTCCTCTCTTGGTCGATAATCGATGTTTCCATTCCTATCCTATATTCACACTACCCCAGTGTACCTCAACATGGATTTTTCACTTTGTTGTTTCGTATTACTTGGTCTTTTCCACGGCACTAAACATGAGAGTGACCTCCTAACATTTTCTCCACACTGAGAATTAATTCTTAGTCCACCTGCACACCTCAACCAAGCACTGTCCGTTCTGTGGACAAATCTCCTATCACTGAGGCTCTACATGCTTATTCATGGTTTCACATATCTTAGTTGTACTTAGGCATGGCTTCTTTGTGGACCATTGTCCTCATTACCATGTCTCAGCGCTTTCTTGAGATCCATCTTACTCCATAACCCAAATCTTTTGATCTTCATTTGTTCTTTAGCATCTGACCCATTCATCCATTTAATTCACTAAGGCATGCATCAGAGAATTGAGATGGCTTGTCTCTCCTCAAGTCAGACCCAAAACCTTTTTCTGTAAATTGTGGCCCGTGCTTCGTTGACCCATTGATCTTTGACAATTTCCATTCCTCCTGAGACCAACTCCTCTATAGGGCCATGGTCCTTGTTTCTGACTCATCCATCTGCGATACACCTTTGTATTGTTATATCGTAGTCACAACATATATTGACTCATACAATAGGAATGTTACGATGTCACCCAGTTCTGATATCCTTACCCCCTTTGTCACTAAGCTCCCAGAGCATTTACTTTGTCATATAACTGGGTCTGTGACCGCAGGCTTATCATTATATCAGAGCCCCTTTGTATCGCAACTTCTACAATGTTTGGATTGCGTCTTAGCTCCTTCTTCTTAGTCCTCATTTCTTTTCACATCATATGACTATTGCATGTGACCGCTAGTGTAGCACTTAGGTGCCAAGCTTTCAGATTTTTGTCGGGGGCCTATCTCCGTGTGTTATAGCTCTTCACCCTTGGTCCTTTTAACTTCCCAAACAAACGCCAAAAAATACATAAGAGCTCCCTAGGCCTCATAATGTTTTCAAATATGCATTTACATAGAAGCTACGAGATCTCCATCCTTCAATATATTCCATAACACTTAGGTGCTAGCCCCGCTCTGTGCCCTTTGTTCTTTGGGTCTCCACATGACCAAGTGCTAGTTGATATGGAACCCCCTTTAACATAACTTTTTCAAGTGCCATCTGCATAGGATTCACGAGGTCCTCAACCTCCGATATACCAACCTCCGAGATGGCATCATGCTCACGTCACTTGTCCACGTGGCATCTTCTAAGTGGTGACACATGTCACTATAATTTTCCCTATTGGGCCACCTAAAATGCCAAAGCAAGTTGCCACTTGTCCACCTTATTGTCACATCATGCTAACTTCAGTTTCCACTACAGTTCTTGGAGCTAATCACATGTTGCAATGTGTCCTGCTAGAGGAGAGAGAAGGAGTCTTGATTAGCCTTGGTTTTTCATCAAATCCTTTAGTAATATTGCTCAAAATTCCTTGGTACCTCATCTATCGACCCTACTAGATATTGTAACTTCTTAAAATACCACTATTAATAAGTTTCGATATTATGATATCCCAGGCCTCTAATATTCCAATGACCTCTGATATTATGATATCCTGATGTGCTCTGCTCCAAGGTTCTGATATTCTCCAACCTCTTATGTGGCCTACTCTGAGGTCCCAATATTTCGATCTCCAATATAGTCTGGCTCGATTTATCGTCCTGCTTAGGACTTCATCACCCTGACTTCGGTAGACCATAACTTTGATCCAAGTGTCCATTTTTAGACTTCCATGCCATTGAAAAGCTCTTCCATAGCACTTTCCAAAGGAGAGGGTCTTATGTAGCCTTTGAGCCCATATGCTACCTCTAAAATGGCTGCAAACTCTCTGCCACTATTTTTTTCCTTGGCTTTCTTTCTTGTGTCTGACATCCTGAACTCCCAATCAACATAGTCATCATTTTATGGCTTCTCTAGTAACTCTTCTACTATGATGATTCTCTACATGAAGCCTATAGCTACCATGGGATTCCATCTGGACCATCACTTGAGTCAAAATTTTATGGCTTTTCCAATAAGCCTGCTACTGTAATAATTATCTACAAAGCACTCCAGCAACCATGGTAGTCTTGTTGACATCAAGACCAACACTCCTACCAATAGTTAGACAATGCCAACTACCCAATAGTTAGGCAATGCGAACTACCCAACACATCTCCCAGCATGATTGTTGACATCAATGCCAACATATTTGCAAATATCTTCACTAGGACACTAGCCATCCAGAGAATGCCAATTGTCGAACAATTACAATATCTATAGTTGTTGCAATATTCTAGATATATTGAAGTCACAAGCACCATAAGACTGTAATTCAAAAAGAACCAAGATGCTTATAGAAATAAAAACTTTGATAAAATGTTGCTTGCTCCTGAAAATATCAAACTAATTAAACAGTCAAAACAATCCTAAACCATATATGAAGGAATAGAAAATTTGAATACTTGATGTGATACAAAGAAAGATTGACAAATTGAAACAACACATTGGAAGATTAAAACAACACAAGAAATGTTATAAAACACTTTGTGCATATATTTAACAATGAATGAAATAGCACAAGATGTTTATAAAACATGTTGAGAAGGAGAATAAAAAACCCATAATAGTACACTCATATCAATGCTTACTATCAAGGAAGAATCCGATGTTTTGTAGTGATAATGACATTAGCTAGAATTTAACAATTAGAAACAGAAGGAAAAAAACAAAAGAAAAATTTGCATCCAATCGGTTGGGGCAACCGTTTAGATTCTAAAATTGTAAGGCGAGGGTTGTTGGATGTAACTACCTCAACGAGTCATGTAATATATGTGTTGAATTTATTTGTTTTTGATAAGATTCTTTTGTTTGTCATGTTTTAAATATATGCACAAAATATTATTATTTTTTGTATTATTAAAATCATTATATAAAATAAATAAAATTGTCTATGTTCAAACATGAGAAGTCTTCATCATTTAGTTGCCTACTAAGGGATAAGTACTTCCATCAATTTTGATGGACCGTAATAAACACTACTAAGTTTCCACATTTACACTTTTACTCCTACATACATTGAAGAAAACATAAATTAACTCCTAGTCAGTATATTTATTTCCATTTTGTTCTTAAATTATGGTGGGAAGTAACTAAAAGTAAATAGGTTATTTACATGAGTATGAGCTTTTTTTAATGATTTTGATTCTAGGTAGTTTTCTTATGAAGCTTAATAATGAAAAATCATTGTACAACTATTTAAAAATCATGGCATAAATATTGAAACCACATCCATAAATTATGGCAAAAAAATCTAAGGCAATTATCCACATGGCACAAAGGCTGCAATAAGACCTTCAAATTTATTGACCAATCAAATGTTTGAAACATTTTTTTCAATAACAATGAAAACTAAATATTTATTTTTCCAAGTTAAATATTATAAATTGCATTGGTCAACTCTAAAGTAAACTAATAGTGATCAACATACAAATTGATTACTAGAGACCTACTTTCGGACTAATAAGCATCAAAACACTTGCTTCATGATACATTATACATCACATGTTGCTATTTATTTAAGAAATAGTATAGCCAAATAAATTAAGTGGTTGATAAATGAAAACAAAAATCAATCTATAATAAGTATCAACTAACTAAATTATGACTTTTATTATTATTATCATTATTAATATTAATATATAAGTTAAACCTATATACTTTTAAAAAAACATGGAACAAGATTCTTAATCATGGAAATTTACCCCACTTTAGCATGAGATTAAAAGGCTTTGTTACAATATCATGGAAAACACCATGGCTTATTAATACCAAATCTCAAAAAAACCATAACTTACATCATATAACATTTTTTTAATTAATTAAATTAATTAAAAGGGAAAAAACTGACATTATTAAACCTTTGTTTTATGTATACCGCTAAGAATATTGTAGAATACTCTATGTAAGTTAAATATATATCATCTACCTAATAATTATTGATAATTAAATTAAAATTCTAAAAGCCCTATTCCAAAATAGAGAGGATGTAATCAATGTGGGATAGAGTCTTATGTATATCATTAATATAATATAGTAGTTATATATATTAAGATTTCTATATAATATATTTATATAATGTACCAATTATATATATTAAGAATGTTATATACTATCTCAACAATATAAATTAAATAGTTGGTAGATAAAGATAGGTATCAATCAATGATGATCTTCAACAGTAAGCAGTTTTGGCTATATCATCATTTTTCTACAGCAGTGTATTCATTTACATATCATACAATAATGCTCTATTATCAGTAGCAGGCAATAAGCGTTTCATCTTTGGTTGAATAATTAGTATGAAACAGTAAGAGCTTCTTCTAAATATCATCTAACATCAGTATAGCAGCAAGGGTTACAGGGATGGAAACCCTATCTCTGGTGGTCGTTCCAAACAATGGTTACAGTTAGCACTGCCCTATTTCCATTGTAACTGTTCGATCTCCGCAGGCGCACGCTGTCACTCTCCGTCTCCTACTGGCTACCCTCTGTGCTTCCTGTTGAAAACACTACTTTCCATTTTCAATGGGCTTACTGCATTATGGACGACATGGAATTAGAGGAGGTGGATTATTTTGCCAACCCTAACCCTAATTTCCCCATCTTTCACAGCCCTGACCCTATGCCAATTTATTCTGCTACAACTGATCCACTCATATTCGTCTCTCCTCTTGTCGTTACTCTCCCCAGACCATCTTCATCTGGCCTCCCCTTCGCCGCCCTCTCCATTGATTCCATGGAGCTTGACTGCACACTACTCTTGTCAGCGACCCTCCACCTACTTGCTACTTCTTCTTCGTCATCCCCTCCCTTTGAACCCTCACCTTCTGGGGATCTATTGTGCTCTCCGCCCTTCGTTCCCCCTTTGGAGTCGATCGCACCATTGTTCCTGAGTAGACCCTGCCTAAGCCTTTTTCCCCTTCTAACTTTGCTGCAACATCTCCCTCCACCGTCCCATTGGGATGCTTCGAGACACCAGTCATTAAGGTTTGGCACTCTGCGCAGTATCATCACCAAGAGAATCAGGGCTCTCCAGACCCTCTGCAAGACCACCCGACTACGCCTAGATCAAGCAAGTGGAAGATTAAGTGTGTGAAGGCCTCGGGTAAGGACCTCACCCTCAAATTTGGGGAAGGCTTGAACATGGGAGAAGTTGTCACTACGGTTGGTAAGGTTCTGGTGGGTAGGGTCTAGGGACGTGCCTATTCAGCGGAGCGGCTTAGCCTCTGGGTCAAGGAGATTTGGGGCAACATTTTCAAAGATCTTCCTGAGGTGCAAACATTTCCTCACAGTTGGTTTACGCTCTATTTCTTGCAAGAGGAATACACCAACTGGGCACTTTCCAGATATTGGCACATCGAAATGGCCTCGGTCATGTTGAAGTGATGGAGCCCACTCTTTGACCCTGAAAGAGAACAAATTGGTGTTGGGCCATTATGGGTTAGTGTTGGGTTGTGTTATATTCTTTCCACGTAGTTAACAGGGGCTTTGAGGGGTACCCGTAACCCCACTTTATGGGATCCGGGGTAGTGCCATGGAAAATTTTGATTTTGGGCCCTATGTTAGGATGGGCGGACCCACCTATGTTTTTTTGCATTATTTTTGCACATGTTTTTCTTGGACATGATGGTTTTTTAGTCCATTGTATTAGACGCGATGGTTTTTTGTCCATCGTATTGGATGCAATGGTTTTTGGTCCATGGTATTGGATGCTTCCGCATGTATAAATATGTATTATAACATTGAAAGGAACATAATGAAAAATCAAGCTGGTAGTCTCGGTTTTGGGATCTAGTGGGAAAATCTCTATGTATATGTGTTTTATGTGTTATGCTCTGACATTGTTTATTTTTCTGTGTTTTAGAATTCGTATGAAGGTAATTTCTGTACGGGGTTAAAATCTACATTTGGTATCAGAGTTGTTTTTGGCTTCAAGGGGATGCCTTTTTTGCTGAGGGGTTTCGCTCGGGCCTATGGTAGACCCTGTTCAGTGGGAGATCTACGAGATCGATTCTGGTGGTGAAAGAAGTTGGCGAGTGGTGGAAAGATAGAGATCAATAAATTTAATGGTTAGAGTTTTGAGTTGTGGAAACTCAAGATGGAGGATCTGTTGGTGGATAAAGATCAGTGGATCATGGTAGATCCAGGTACTAAACCAACGGGAGTGACCGATGAAGAATGGAAGAAGTTGGATCGGAAGGCAAAGAGCACAATATGATTGTGTGTCTCAGATTCAGTATTGCTTAATGTATCAGGGGAAGCTACAACAAAGGCTTTGTGGGACAATTTAGGGAATTTGTACCAATCTAAGTCTTTGGTGAATAAACTATTCTTGTGGAAAAAGCTGTATAACCCAAGGATGAAAGATGGAGACTCGGTGACAGAGCATCTGAATGCATTTGATACTGTGGTAAGTCAGTTAGCATATTTTTATATTAAAATTTCAGATGAAGATAAGTGCATCAATTTTTTGTGTTCTCTACCAGATTCATGGGATAGTCTAGTTACTGCAATTGGTAGCAATGCAACTGCCTTGCATTTTGATGAAATAGTCTCATCCTTGCTGACGGAGGATATGAGACGGAAAAATATGGAGAGCCAGAATGGTGATGCCTTGTCTATACGAGGACGGTCCCAGAAAAGAAACAAAAATAAGTCATCCGTGGGAGATCTAAATCTAGAGGGAGATCTAAATCTCCAGGAAAACATGTAAAGGTGGTGTGCTGGAAATGTGGAAAGGAAGGGCACTTCAAAAGGGACTATAAATCTAAAGCTTCTGATAAAGGAAAGGGATCTGATGATGCTCCTTCTATATAGGCGAAGACCACCTCAGATGGAGGTGGAGATGTATACTTGGCTTCTTCAAGTACACATGTAGATCATGAGGCATGGTTGATTGACTCAGGTGCATCCTTTCACTTCACTCCCCATAGAGTGGTTCTGTGAGTATGAGAAATATTATGGTGGTGATGTCTTCTTGGGGGATGACAGGAAGGCTAGAATCATTGGTCGCGGAAAAGTAAAGGTGAAGTTGCAAGGTGGAAGGGTTAGAACAGTTCCGGGTGTTCTACATATTCCTGCATTGGCCAGAAATATGATTTCTATAAGCAAGCTGGATGATGCAGGTGTAAAAACAGTGTTCGAGAAGGATACTTGCAAGATGGTTCGAGGAGCATTGGTATTGATGTGGGGGAGTTCGGATTGGAACTCTGTACAAGCTGCAAGGTAGCACTGTTGTTGATGGGTGCAACAATTCTGTGGTTCCTGAAAGTGGAGCAAAAAATCTAGTTGTCTCTGGAGAGAGGACCATGCTGTGGAATCAAAGGCTTGGACATATTGGAGAGAAGGGCCTTCAAATACTTCATGGTAAAGGTATGGTAGAAGGTATGAGTAATAGCTCTCTGGATTTTGATTTCTGTGAAAATTGTGTATATGGGAAGCAGAATCAGGTGAGTTTCCCCTCTGGAAGTAAGAGGGCGAAACAGATATTAGAGCAAGTGCACAATGATGCGTTTGGACCTATGAAGGTTCCATCACTGGGTAAGTCTGTGTACTATGTATCATTTATAGATGACTTCTCAAGGAATACATGGATATATTTCCTTAAGAAGAAATCTGAAGTCTTTTATAGGTTTAAAGAATTCAAGGCTGAAGTGGAAAGCCAGATAGAGAAGAAGATAAAGGTGTTGAGGACAGATAATGGTGGAGAGTTTTGCAGTAAGGAATTTGAAGAATTCTGTAAGAAGTGTGGTATAGCACGACAGAAGACTACTCCATATACACCTCAAGAAAATGGAGTTGCAGAAAGAATGAATAAGACATTGATGGAAAGGGCAAGAAGCATGCTCAGTGGTGCTGGGTTAGGACAAGAATTTTGGGCAGAGGCGGTGGATACTGCATGTTACCTAGTCAACAGGTCACCTTCATCAGCGTTGGAGGACAAGACTCCACAAGAGGTATGGACTGGTAAGAAACCCTCTCTTTCACATCTGAGGGTATTTGGATGTGATGCATATGTACATGTTCCAAAGGAGAAACGAACCAAGTTGGATAGTAAATCTGAAAAGTGCATCTTTATTGGGTATAAGGATGGTTTGAAGGGTTATAAGCTTTGGAACCCAATAACAATGAAGGTTGTGTAGAGCCGAGATGTGGTGTTCAGAGAGGTGAAAGATGTTATTAAACATGAAGTCCAACCAAAGGAACCTGAGAAGATAGAGTTTGAGCTAAAGGAGGAAGAATCAGACTCTACAATAGAGGAGGAATCAAAAGATGAAGAGCCACAAACTCCAGGTGTAAGAAGATCAGTTCGAGAAAGAAGGCAGCCAGAAAGGTATAGTCCATCTACTTTCTATTCAAATTTTTCTTTGTCTATTACTGATGATGATCCCAGAACTGTGAAGGAAGTAGTGGATTTAGAGGATGGAAAACTCTGGAAAGAGGCCATGGTTGATGAAATGGCATATTTGCACAAAAATGAGGCTTGGGATCTGGTGGAGTTGTCGGCTGGAAGGAAACCCATTGGCAACAAATGGGTGTTCAAAAAGAAGACAAATGCAGAAGGAAAAGTGGAGAAATACAAAGCTCGGTTGGTAGAAAAAGGTTATTCCCAGGTGTCGGGAATTGATTTTGGTGATATTTTTCCTCCTGTTGCCAAGGTAACTTCTATTAGATTACTTTTATCTATTGCTAATGCTTTTGATTTTGAGGTACAACAGATGGATGTGAAGACAACATTTCTTCACGGGGATCTGGAAGAGGAGATCTGCATGAAACAACCTGAAAGCTTTGTGGTGAAGGGTAAGAAAGAACTAGTATGCAAGTTAAAGAAGTCTCTATATGGGTTAAAACAGTCACCAAGGATGTGGTATCAAAAATTTGATACATTTATACGGGGACTTGGCTTCACCAGAAGCAAAGCAGATCATTGTGTGTATTTTAAATTAATTGGTGACCGTGTTATTTATCTGGTCTTGTATGTGGATGATATGTTGCTAGTTGGAAATAAAAAATAAATTATCCAGGATTTGAAGACCCAATTGTCCTCCAAATTCGACATGAAATATCTTGGTGCTGTAAACTATATTTTGGGCATGGAAATTAAAAGAGATCGGGAAAAGAGGAAGCTCTGGTTAAACCAGAGGAAGTATGTCGAGACTATATTGCAGATGTTTAATACGCAGGATAGTAAACCGGTGAAGGTTCCTATTCCTGTAGGTGTAAAGTTATCTGCTGAACAATGTCCCAAGACACAAGAAGATGAAGAGGATATGTCCTGTGTTCCATATGCAAGTGCAGTCGGTAGCCTGATGTATGCAATGGTCTGTACTAGACCATACATTGCACATGCAATGGGAGTATTGAGCAGGTTTATGTCAAAACCAGGAAAGGAGCATTGGACAGTTGTGAAGCGGGTTTCCAGGTATTTGCATGGCACTAGTGATTATGGTTTGTGCTACCAAGGAAGACCAGGATTGGACAGTGTGGGATATTCATGGCTTTATTGATGCAGATTGGGTTGGAGATCTGGATCAAAGAAGATCTACAAGTGG
The DNA here is from genome assembly GCA_031772625.1 of Pinus tabuliformis. NCBI lineage: Eukaryota > Viridiplantae > Streptophyta > Pinopsida > Pinales > Pinaceae > Pinus > Pinus tabuliformis. The sequence goes on along the minus strand of CM062809.1, from coordinate 259,008,864 downwards.
GTATTTGTTTAACCTATTTGGAGGTGCAGTCAGTTGGATGAGTAAGAAACAATCTGTAGTGGCACTATCAACTTCAGAGGCAGAATACATGGCATCCACTCATGTAAGCAAGGAAGTAGTTTGGTTGCAGAGATTGTGTTCAAGTATGGTGTTAGTACAGGAAGCTATAAGGATAGACTGTGACAGCCAAAGTGCAATTTTCTTGGCAAAGAACCCTACATATTATTCAAAGACAAAGCACATTGATGTTCAGTATCACTTTGTGAGGGATATGATAGAAGACAAAAAGGTGTTGCTGGTAAAGGTGGACACTTTGAAGAATATTGCAGATGCATTGACAAAATATGTGATCTCTAAGAAGTTCTCTTGGTGTAGAGAAACAATGGGCATTTCAGGGCTGGAAAAATGACTAAGCTCTCCTGTGGCTCCCCGTGGAAAGAAAACAACAAGTGGGAGAATGTTGGGTTGTGTTATATTCTTTCCACATAGTTAACAGGGGGTTTGAGGGGTACCCATAACCCCACTTTATGGGGTATTTTGGACCCTATGTTAGGTTGGGCGGACCCACCTATGGTTTTGTGCATAATTTTTGCACATGATTTTCTTGGACGCAATGGTCTTTTGATCCATGGTATTGGAGGCAATGGTTTTCGGTCCATGATATTGGATGTGATGGTTTTCGGTCCATGGTATTAGATGCTTTGGCATGTATAAATATGTATTATAACATTGAAATGAACATAATGAAAACTCAAGTTGGTAGTCCTAGTTTTGGGATCCAGTGGGAAAATCTCTGTGTATATGTGTTTTATGTGTTATGCTCTCGCATTGTTTATTTTTCTGTGTTTTAGAATTCGTATGCAGGTAGTTTCTGTACGGGGTTAAAACCTATAGTTAGGTTTCCAGGGCTCCCTCCGCAGTACTGGTTCGAGGATGTGTTTGTTCGTATTGGGAATGTGTTGGGTACCTATCTGGACTATGAGGAGAAGATCACCTTGCAATGGAAGAATTTCACCAAGATCCAAATCTTAGACTATGAAGGAGTCCATTTCAGATGCCGCAGGTGCCACAAAGTTGGGCACCTCTTCAAGGAATGCCCATTGGTGCCAAAGGACTTGGACTCTCCTAAGGTACGAGAGGGTGAGGCTGCTATGAACAAGAAGGGGACATCAAATCAATTTTCAACTTCAAGTCCTTCTCGTCCTCCCTCCCCAAGGATGACTCGATCGAGGGCTGTTGTTGAGGCTGCTCACTCCTTGGGTACTCCTCCTCTCCCTGACTCTGTTTTTTATTATTCTCCTTCTTGTTGTGCATTGCATTTTTTCTCTGCATCTGCATTGGTTTAGGATTTCATCTCCTCCTCCATCCCATGTCCTCTCATCACTCATCAGTCGGTCCTCTCGACCACTCCACCATCCTTCCCTCCTGAGGTTCCACCCTCTTCTGTCGAATTATCATCTTCCCTCCCGGCCCCCACACACCCTTACAATCTCTGACCCCACCTCCCTCTCTCAGCGGCCTACTCTGTATCCTCTCGTTTGGGACTGACCCCTCCTTCATGCGCTCCCAAATCCATCAGAGGTCGTAAATCCCATTTACTGAAATCCATCCTATTAGCAAGAGAGGAATTGGCTTCGGGTGAACAATGATTACTTGACCAGATACGTAGAGATTTTAACACCCTTCCAAAATCTCCCCCATGAAGTGGCTCTCTTTTAATTGCAGGGGTTTGGCTAGCTCGCCCAAAAAGCTATCCCTCAGGCAACTATTTAATTCTGAGACTCTCGACATTATCTTCCCACAAGAAACATTCTGTGAGGCTGACCTTATCTCCTGTGTTCTCTGCTCCGTGAAGCCTGGGTGGATCTTTCAATCCCTTGATGTCATGGGACGATCAGGTGGACTGGCCCTGGGATATAACCCCTATACTATTAACCTCAAGACCTCCTGGGATGGTGCTGGTTTTATTGGAATGGACATCTTCTCATCGAATTTGGGCATGGATCTTCGGATGGTCAATGTATATGGCCTATGTCAAATCAGAGAGGCCTTCTGGAATAGCCTCCTTAATCTATCCCTCACAAATTCTGAAAACCTCATTTTGGGTGGAGACCTAAACTTCTCCATTGGATATGGGGAATCATGGGGGACAAATGCTTAGGTGGATCCCATTTCGGATATCCCCATGATAAAGCCCCTCCCCACCTGCCGAAATTGCAGAATTGGTGAGGCATCTCTATCCAGGAGATTGGATTGCTTCCTCATCAAGGACTCTCTGGTTCAAAGACTCTCCTTATTCAGACAATGGGTTGGTTCTGGAGGATTATCGAACCACTCCCCCATTTATATGGAGATCACTGGCCCCTCTCAAAAACCAAGGGCCCCATATAAATTCAACTCCACCTGGCTATCGGACCCCTCATATATTCAACTGGTCTCTGATTTCTGGCTATCAAATCCTCCTTCCCTGAGAGAACTTTGGCGGAAGGCTTCTGCACCAATCTCACTAAAATTAAGAGACTTTCCATTAATTGGGCTAAGGATAAAAGAATGAGGGATGACCAAACCCTTGGAGATATTGAACAGACATTGGCCACTCTTCTAGATGATCAGGGACGGGGTTTTACTTCAGCAGAGGCAAAGAATCATCTCATCAATTTGGAAAATCAGCGATAAAAAATCCTGAGGGAGAGGGAAGAAACCTGGTGACTCCAGAGTCAAGCTATCTGGCTAAAAGCAGGAGATGAGAACACCAAATTCTTTCAAAAAATTTCCAAGGGAAGGAAAGTCAGCAATGCTATTTGGAATATGCCCTTGGAGGATGGGTGCACAGAAACAACCTATAACCAACTCTCCCACCTTGGGAACTCTCATTTTCAAAAACTTTACAAGTCCCCTCCTGGTGCCTCTCTTGTTGAAATTGTCAAAACTACAGGACACTTCCCCATATGTGTGGACCTGGAAATCATCGAGGAGCTCAGTTCCCCTGTCACTCAGGCGAAACTAGAAAGTACTCTAAAATGGTTCAAAAAAGATAAGAGTCCAGGGTCGGACGGTTGGACAATAGAATTCTACCTTGCCTTTTATGAGATCATTGATCAAGACCTCCTCAAGGTGGTGGAGGAATGTAGGACTTTTGGGCGTATGTATGAGGCCATCAACACCACTTTCATAGTCATGATCCCTAAATCCGACTCTCCTTTATCTTTCAAGGAATTTCAGCCTATTTCCCTTTGTAATCGTCTCTATAAAATCATTTCCAAGATTATTGCCAACCAGCTTAGGCCCATCCTATCATGTCACATCTCCCCTTAGAAATTTGCTTTCCTCTAGAATAGAAAAATCCATGAAGCTATCAGCACAACTCAGGAAGCCCTACACTCCCTTAAAAATAAAGCTAAAAGGCACAATTCTCAAGATTGACCTTGCTAAAGCATTTGACCGGGTCAGTTGGCTATACATTAAGATGATCCTCACCCACCTAGGATTCCCTCCCCCCTTCATTGACTGGATTATGTGTTGTATCACCTCAGCCACCTTCAGTGTTCTCATAAATGGTTCAACATCACATTTCTTCCATGCTGAGAGAGGTCTTCGGCAAGGATGCCCACTCTCCCCGCTCCTCTTTTTTATTGTCATGGAAGGTATCAATAGACTCATTGCATCTGCCAAGCGGGAAGGGCGAATACAAGGGCTAAAAATGTCTGACTATTGTTTCCTCACTCATCTACTTTTCATAGATGATGTTCTCATCTTCCTAAATGGAAGCATCAAGGACTCATCTACTTTCCATGAAATCTTCACCCTATTTGCCTTGGCTACTGGTATGGAAGCAGACCACTCTAAGTCTACCACTACCATTTCCAATGCATCTCCTCTGGAAACAATGTACGCACAATAGAAATTCCCTTTTCAGAGCCATCATCTGGAGGATGGCGTCAAGTACTTGGGGTTCTGGATCAAGCCACATTGCTACAGAATAGCTGATTGGATCTGTCTTGTGGTTAAAATTGAAAAACTCTTACAAAACTTGAACCACAAATTCCTATCCAAAGTTGTTCAGTTAGTCCTCATCAAATATGTCTTGGAGGCTACCCCAGTCTACTGGATATCGTTGGCTTAGATCACTAAAGGAATCCTTGCTCGAATTCAGAAGATTTGTTATAGATTCCTTTGGAATGGGTATAAAGAGGAAAAACCCTTTGCATGGGTTTGATGGAAGCACATTGCCCTACCCAAGAAATGGGGTGGTTGGGGACTAAAGGACTTATTAGTCTTTGCACGTGCTCTTTCTACCAAGATGGGATGGATCCTGCTCACATCACAAAACCTCTGGATTGAAGTCCCCTACCATAAATATATATGGCATCATCACCTCTTGGATTGGATTCAACTACCCTCCTAGCCTTGATCAGGGATATCTATGGTTTGGAAAGCAATATTAAACACCTTGCCTTCTATTAGAGAGGGACTAGCTTGGAGAATAAATGATGGTTCATTGGCTCGTATAGGCATGGACCCATGGATGAGAGGGGGGAATATGTATCAATTACCTCTTAACCTCATTTTGTTTCACAATCAGAGGAGTATCAAAGTAATTGCATAGGTTGTTGATTTTGAGAAGAACCCCATCTTTGAACAAGCTTGGTTATCAGCTTTGCACTTGGGCATCCCTGAACACTGGCAGCAGACTTGGGAAGGGTATATTAATGCACTGAAATAAGCCCATGTGCGCATCAAGGAAGGCCCCGACGATCTCATCTGGACTCCGACTAAGCATGGTTTATACTCTCCTAAAATTGGATATCCCATCCTACTCTCAACGTGCAGACCGCTTGCTCTCCTAGATTGGCAGGGGAATATTTGGAAGCTCAAAGCACCGCCAATAAAAAAATTATTCATGCGGAACGTGCTCAGGATTAAAACCCCAATTGGAGAAAACCTCATGCATTGATCCCATTTCGGTCCACATTGGTGTGTACTATGTAAACATGTCGAGGAAACCAGCAATCATCTGTTCCTCCACTACTTGATGTGTGCTCAACTATGGCTACAAGTATTAAACATGCTTTCCAAATATGTCTGTTGGCAGGGACAAACGATACCTGAGGCTTGGGATCACTAGACAACTACAAACAACGACTCTAAAACTCACTGCCTTCCTCTCCTTGTCTGCTGGTCAATCTGGTTGATCAGAAACAAGATTATTTTCAAGGAAAAAGAGGCCAGATGGCCACATGTTGCTGCAAAAATCATTGCTGCCTACCATGAGATCCCAGACGAGATACACACTCCTACAAATCGCAATATATCCACTGAGTCGATTGATCCCACCATTCCATGGGCATATTTTGATGGAGCTTCTCAAGCACAGGGGTGTGGAGGTGGAATTATACTCCATCTATCTGAACATCATCTCTACAAAATTCAACTGGGATTGGGAGAGGGAACTAACAATTTTCCTCAATTGATCACCCCCCAGGCATCTTTTGCATTTTGCATTGGCTCACTCATGTAATAAATTACAAATCTTTGGTGATTCCAAAATCATCATAAATTGGTTCAATAACATAAATAATTGTCATGCACATTCACTCAAAAATGTTTTGGATGAAATTCAGGATTTCAAAGGAACAATTTAACTCTATTATCTGTCAACATATTTACAGGGAACGTGACTCGGCTACTGACAAACTATCCAAGGAGGCTACGACACATCCTAGAGGCCTGTGGATAATACAGGAACAGATCGGTGAAGAACAATATCAATACTACCACCTTCCCTACATTGATAGGGCATATCCTAGGGCGAACATGCCCTAATTTTTGTTTATTATCAACAGATTCACACAGTGCTGACTTATGTATATATTTATGTTTTATTTATGTTACTAAACATATCAAGCACACCCTGCGTGTGATCTATGTACATCTCTCTTTGGAATGGCCTCAGTCATAACTTATTTTCTGAACACTACTTGAATAGCTTTTGCCAACAATTATGCATATGCCAATGGCATCTACTACATGTAATTTCTTGAAACTAATGAAAAGTTACGATTTTTCCTAGGGAAAAAAAAGGTATCAATCAAATCAAAACACTAACTCCATTACATATCTCTCATTTCCCTAATTTAAAAAAAATCATAAATGTTAACTAAATTATAATATTATTTTAAATTGATAATAATTATTATTATAAAAATAGTTAATATATGATTTAATCATACATACATTTTAAAAAACATATAACAATATTTTTAACCATGGAGCCTTACCCCCATTTCACCATGAAAATTCTTATCTTGTAAATAAATTTTCATACAATACCATGGGCCAATATCATGGATTATGAATACCACATGCACAGTATGACATGTGTTGACATGACATTTTTTAATTAATTAATTTGAGATAAAGTAATAAAAAAAAATTACTAATTTGGAGATAAATCTTAAACTTTGATAATACTAATATTAATATTACAACATATTTCATGGAGGTTAAATCTCTACCATCCACCGTGATAATTACTAATAATTTGAGATAAAGTAATTAAAAAAGCATAACTAATTTGGAGATAAATCTTAACCCTTGATAATACTACAATGAATATTACACCATATTCAATGAAGGTTAAATCTCTACCATCCACCTTATAATTACTAATAAATTAAATTACAGTTGTAAAAGAGCTATAAATAGAAACTCCTAGCATAAATATAATTAATATAATGTAGCAATTATATATATTAAAAATGTTATATAATATAGAGATATAAGTAAAATTTAATCATCAAATTGAAGCAAAAAATAGATTCACTAAGGACATGTAGATTTTGAAAATAACTTTAATTTAATGTAGCTATATTAAAAATAGTTGGTAAATTTCTATCAATCCATAATAAGCATGTAGCCATATAAAAAATAGTTGGTAAGTTCCTATGAATGCATAATAAACATGTAACCATATAAAAAATAGTTGCTAACTTCCTATCAATCCATAATAAACATTAGAACATTTATTTTATGATATATTTTAGGCTCTTAAAATTATATATATATATATATATATATATATATATATATATATATATATATAACTTCTATATTAATTTTTTATAATTAATAATAATAATATTGTTATTATTAATTATAAAGAATATATATATATCTTAAACAACGTAGAATATCATTCTTAACTATGGAGATTTACCACCATTTATCATGGGTCAATATCATGGCTTATCAGTAAGGTATGCTCAAAAAACCATGCCTCATTTCATATGACTCCATGCTTAAAAATCTTGTTACATGCTTTTTTAGATGTATATATGTTTAACTTATATAATGATTCTTTTCGTCATTAATAATATAATAATTATTTTAAAAATTTATAATGATAATTATAATTTATAATTTCGCTAATTCTTACAATCTTTTAAGTTTTAGCGATTTGAGATGTATTCACATTTAGAACTATTTAATCTATATGATTATGCTAGTTAAAAGAGCAAAAAAAATATAAATATTTTGGAGATAAATCTTAATCTTTAATTTATATAAACTATTAAAAATATTCTAAAATATTTTGTTGAAATTAAATCTTTACCATAAATATAATAGCTATTAATAATTAGCGCACAGAGGTTTGGTCTCGTGGCCATCTAAAGATTTGCTAAGTGCAGGTGAGTCCCGTCTTAACCGGGTCGTTCTTGTCTTAACCGAGGGCCGTTCTTGTTGGGTGGTTCCTCCTAGAGGTTATAGTGGCAGCAGGTGGATTCGTCTTAACCGGGTCGTTCTTGTCTTAACCGAGGGCCGTTCTTGTTGGGTGGTTCCTCCTAGAGGTTATAGTGGCAGCAAGTGGATTCGACTCCATGTAACGCTAGTACAATGCCACACGGGACCTGTGTAACGCGAGTACGATACCACAGCCATTGCCTAGTCAACAAAAAAACTAGTTATTAATAATTAAATTTAAGTTTTAAAACTTTATCTACATATTCCCAAAAAAAATCCATATATAAATAATCCATCTCAAAATAATAATGGACAAAAAAATATTCAGTTAATTAGGTACGCTCAATTTTAAAAATAAATAAATAACTTTGTCAAATTTAAAGGCATCCTAGGGTTAAATAATAATAAAAAAAAACCATATCAAAATAATAATGGGACAAAAAAATACTCAATTAATGAGATACACTCAATTTTAAAAAGTAAATAATTTCAGGGCATCCCATGGTTAAATAAAAAAATAAAAAATAAAATCAGCCAATGAATGGCTAAGCTATGAGTCAACTTGAACGGCACATCTGGTTGGTCCTAATAAAAGTTGTACAAATAACCAGAAGATAAAAGTTGTACAAATAACAAGAAGACAGGTGTGAGACAACCAGAAGATAAAACTTGTACAAATAACAAGAAGACAGGTGTGATTAGACAGGTGTGATTGGCCTCTAGAAGCCAGGTGTGAATTTTGGTGTTTAGAATTGATTCTCAGTAATCCACTAGTGTTCAACCTTCATACGCACCCTTGACAGCCGAATCCTGTCTTTACAAATTTGGCGTCCATTGCATGCATGAAGCATAACTACACGCCTCTGCGAATCTTGACGTTAAATCTGAGCAATTCCACATGGCATTATGGACAAACGAGAAATGGCTTTTCGTGAGCATTTTTTATTTCCAAAACCGATGATGTGTCTGCCGCTCTCGACACGTACGTAACAAGACAGCACTGTGCTCGTCCAAGTTATACACGTCGCACGGAATCTGGACCATTTGTCGGTCACATGGGGAGCAGCTACATATACCCCCTCAACTTTGAACTTGGCGTTGGGAAAGAATGATCCACCGACGCCGTAAGCACCTTTGTTTTGGATCTTGTGTCCTTTCAACGACTTCTTCAAGTGCCTTTCAATCATTTTCGATCTCTGCTTTCATATTCAACACGCGGACAGATTATGTTCACACAATATGACAATAAGATATGGTACTAAATCGGGCAAGAATTCATCCACGTAAAACAATCCCTGGCGCTCGGCTATGGATCAAGAACAAACAGAAATCAAATGTAATTCCGGCCAGAATACCAGGAAACAAGAGGGAAGAGAATGCTGCATGTGTGGCGACCTTGGATTTCAGGAACGCTTGTTCAGATGCCTCAGATGCCACCATCGATTTCAACATATGTGAGACTTCGTCTTTGCCTCTCATGTTCCGTGTCTTTTTTTGGCATAAACTTAGTTATTTTAACTTTGATATGTACATTATGGAGCCAATCTTGCAGATATTGCAGCAAGCTGTACTCCGATCAATTGGAACCAAATGTATGTGACTGGTGCCTACATTTCCAAGCAAAAGAGAAAGTTCAGAGCCACAAAAGGAGAATTGAATTGCAGGAGATGGCAATTCGGAAGGCGAAGAAGGTTGTTGTCTGCAATGAAATTGTGTCCACGTCTGCATCCATAAGTTCCATGAAACAACCTGCATCCAGAATGGCTATTGCTAGGCCAGCTAGCCTTAAACTTGGAGTCAAATTAGGAGGTAGCAAGCAGAGGCAGCCGCCAAGTCTCCCAGAAGACTGCAAGTTGTCTACCGAAAGCTGCAGAAACTTGCCCGCTACTTCATCTACTTCTGACGTGAGAAACACAACCAAAGGTGGAATACGTCGTCGTTATAAGCTTCTCTCAGACGTGCAATGCTCTTAACGCAGCCTTTCTTTTATATTCCAAAACAAATTTTCGTGGTCAGAGGTTTCTTTGAAGATCTGCAATCTATTTTCTGTAAAGAAGAATCCAAGTATCTAGATTTCTTTCGGTTGTATATAACAAATATACACACAGAATCCATTAAACTCTATTTCTACATGTATTGTGGACGGCTTATGTAAATATTTCAATCTTAGAGATCAAGTTTCTTTGTCCTATGTAAATATTTTCATCTTAGAGATCAGTTTCTTTGTCCGTTGTAAGATAGAACATCGCATTTCTTTTTAGGAGATCAAATTTTCAATTGATGATGAGTAAAAATGAGAATAAAAATGAGTTAGCAAAATTACTGAAATTTTGAATTAATAGTGAATGGATACACTGTTAAAGCATTTCTTATGATTTAGGAGATCAAATTTTCAATTGATGATGAGTAAAAATGAGAATAAAAATGAGTTAGCAAAATTACTGAAATTTTGAATTAATAGTGAATGGATACACTGTTAAAGCATTTCTTATGATAAGTTATTGGTTCAAGTTCCCCTAAATACTTACTTACCAAAAAAATATTACTTGCAATACTTTTGACTTGCTGGAAAAATCAAATATAATGTAAAGTAGGCCTGACATGGTAGAATAGTAGGGTTGAATACTTATTTATTGCAAAATCAGAAGTAATATATCCAGTCAGCCTTTTACACTTGCATTGCATTTCCGTAGATAGAATATCGAGCGCCTTGGTAATAGGGTATATAGAGAGTGTATTTGTCATAATTCATTTATCATCAAATCGGAATTATGTTTCATTTCATTTTAAAGATGGATGCAGTGTCACTGCAAACGTTGAACACAATTCTAGCAGTATTTACACAAATAACGATTTCCAATAGCAACACAATCCTCCCACAACAATTATCTCCAAAAACACTACTCTATAACTATGAACTATGAAACATACCTCCTTTGCGGCATATTTCTATAAAATTTGTCATATATTTATTTATTTCATTGTTATATATTAATGGAACATAGGAAGATAGAAAGCAAATTGGTCCATTATAATTGTATAAAATTTTTCATATATTTATTTATTTAATTGTTATATATTAATGGAATATAGGAAGATAGAAAGCAAATTGGTCCATTATAATTGTATAAAATTTGTCATATATTTATTTATTTAATTATTGATGATGATGATGATAGTGGTTACCGTCCACTGAGACTAAATTGGTTTATTGGACCTATAATTTTCTTAGTTTTTAATTGTCTAGCTTCTTGTCTTTCTTGGTGAGATTGATGTTGTAGCTTTCTTTTTTTCTCTACGGTCTGCCAACTTCCTTTATCTTGCATCTCCTTAATCTCTTCTGGTTCTTGGGACATTGGCATCTTAGCTTCGCTATCTATTGTGTTCGTCCTTTTGAAGATAGTCGGAGAAGAAGTTTGGTCTAGGAAATCTGCTTTGCTGTTAAATGAATATTTATTTTGTGCAGTGTTTGAATCCTTATAACTTGATCCAGGTGGATGTTGGTGGCCACCCACCTATCCCATTTGGACCCCCACAACTGTCTCTTTCAGCTTTTTCAGTTTCCTAAATTGTAGCACAGTTTACTATTTTTAGCAGTTTTTCGGGTCCTAAACTTCCGGAGCCGTTTTGAGGCCCTAAACGACGTTTTTTTGGGAATATGGGACCCATGTTGCCTCCCAAAGTGGTAGTACTCGGATAGATCTTTCTAACGAGCTATCGTACGCGTCAAACGGAGATCGTATGCCAAAGTTACGACCCCGGGAAATTGATGTACCAATTTACCCAAACGAGGCCCACAATTTGGCGTTTTATCTTCTAGGGTTAGGTTTCGGGATGTGAAGGGTTTTCTATGGTTTATTAACAATAAATAGGTCTTCCAGCCTCATTGTAACACAGTTCGGAACAGTTCAGAGGCATGTAGCCGCCATATCTCTTCTCAGAGATAAGCTACCATCGCCCTAGCTGGTTTCTTTCCATTTCTGTTTGTAAGCATATTTCAGTATTTTCTATTAATGAAATGAAGTATTATTTTCGTTGCATCTCTGTATTTATGGTTATCGCATCTCTGTATTTATGGTTATCTCTGTAATCTATTGCGTTCTTGTTTAAATCCGGATCAGTGGTATCGGAGCGGTCTGCTTTTTCTCTGTTTTTCTTTGCATGTCCCCAACGACGTCGGGATATAAGGAGTTAGGGCTTGAACTGGTCGAACCTTTGCAAGACCAGCCTCGCAAATCCCGACGGCCTCCCATGGTGGATGAGAAGAAAGATGAGGGGGCAGGAGATCCTATCAAAATCTTGCTCGAAGAAGCGCTCGAGCGGCAAAGGAACGCGATGATGGATAGCTTTGCGCAGATCATTCAGCGGCTACCCAGAGGCGACGCATCGGCTTCCAACAGCGACTCTGGAAATGCCACACCGTTTAAGGTACAAGTTAATTTTGAAATCCCCATCTTCGTGGGTCAAATAGACGCAGATGCTGTAGATAAATGGTTAAATATGCTAGATGGGTATTTTTCTGTTCATTAATTTTCAAATCGGGAAAAGATTGTTTTCGCTCTTCTCAAAGCAGCCCCCCACGTCAAGGACTGGTGGGAAACCTACTGCGAGCAGAAGGATGAAAATACAGGCTCACTATTTCCAGCCGCACCCACTTGGAATGACTTCCGAGATGCCATCAAGGAGCAGTACTATCCTGTCGGAAGTTATGAGGACAAATACATCAAATGGACCACACTGCGGTAGGGACGAGACCAAGATGTGTCGAAGTTCACAAACATTTTTCATACCCTTCGCACACAGTTGGATATCAAAGATTCTGAGCTGCATCTGATACTCAAATACCGCGGCTGCTTACATAGATACATCCAGGAAGAGATGGGGTTCTTGAACATCTCCTCACTCGGCACAGCATACTGATACACTGTCAAAATCGAGCAAAAGTTCAAACAGAAGAAGCGAGACTTTGGATCTGCAAATCTGAAGCCCAAAGGACAAAGCCAAGGCGGGGTGACCCAAGACAACTCATCGAAGCCGCAAGAAAAGAACAACACCACGAAGCCGAGGAAGGACACAGGAAAGTGGTGTGAGTTCTACAAGAGTCCCACTCATAACACAAGTGAGTGTCGGACCAAGCAGTCGCTGGTGGCCGAGTTGAAGGCTTCCGAATCAGATGCATGTTCCGACCCTGAGCCAGAACCCGACAAAGGGAATGGCAAAGGGAAGCATATCATTGATGTGGATCCCAGCGCCACTGTTGCCACTGCCAAGATCCAGAAGAATGAAACTACAGATCCAGAAGAGGGGGAGCGTCTTTTCCACTCACACATGTGGGTGAAGGGTTCACCGCTGCAATTCATTGTCGACAGTGGCAGCCAAAAGAACCTCATTTCAGCAGAGGTCGTGAAGCGGTTGGGCCTATCGACTACACCGCACCCGCAGCCGTATAGTATCGGGTGGCTTCACGAAGGACGAGATTTGAAAGTTCGCTAGCAGTGCCGCCTTCCCTACAGCATCAAGCCCTTCACAGACGAGGTATTGTGTGATGTTACACCTCTGGATGTTTGTGATGTACTATTAGGCCAGCCATACTTGTGGAGGCGACATGCCGTGTATGAGTCAAGTCCTCGCGCTGTCATTATTTCTTTGAATAATTCATTATACAGGATACCGGAGGTAGCCCCACCTGCCGCCACATCTTTGATCACCGCTAAGAAAGGTAGCAAGCTCATCTCCCAGACCAGGAAATTCATCTGTCTGGCTCACTCCCAAAGTAAGGGGAAGATCGTTGCTACATCCATGACCCCCGCAAAGGGTTCCTCCACACAACAGCAGCAGCAAAGGGATACGGTCATGATAGAACACAGGAACAACTTCTCCTCACCCACAGGGGTACCACACAAGTTTCAGGTGGGCGACAAAGTCTGGTTGCATCGACAGAGAGAATACCTTACCAGAACCCATCAGAAACTCAGACCACTCTGACATGGTCCTTACACCAGTACCAAGGCTACGGGCAACAATGCTTTGAAGCACAACATTCCTCCATTCCTTCGCTTGCACCGAGTGTTCAATGTGGACCATCGTCGACCATGCTTTCCACCATTTCTAGACACATTAGAGATTGCAAAACAACTCACCAGAGACCCAACTCAGCAGAAGCTTCCTCATCTCAGGGAGGAACTCAACGCAATGGGGACCATTGCTTCCTAAGGGGGGAGGAATGATCCAAGTGGATGTTGGTGGCCACCCACCTATCCCATTTGGACCCCCACAACTGTCTCTTTCAGCTTTTTTAGTTTCCTAAATTGTAGCACAGTTTACTATTTTTAGCAGTTTTTCGGGTCCTGAACTTCCGGAGCCGTTTTGAGGCCGTAAACGACGTTTTTTTGGGAATCTGGGGCAACATGGGTCCATGGACCCTTGTTACCTCCCAAAGTGGTAGTACTCGGATATATCTTTCTAACGAGCTACCGTACGCATCAAACGGAGATCGTATGCCAAAGTTACGACCCTGGGAAATTGATGTACCAATTTACCCAAACGGGGCCCACAATTTGGCGTTTCATCTTCTAGGGTTAGGTTTCGGGATGTGAAGGGTTTTCCATTGTTTCTCAACAATAAATAGGCCTTCCAGCCTCATTGTAACACAGTTCGGAACAGTTCAGAGGCATGTAGCCGCCACATCTCTTCTCAGAGATAAGCTACCATCGCCCTAGCTGGTTTCTTTCCATTTCTGTTTGTAAGCATATTTCAGTATTTTCCATTAATGAAATGAAGTATTATTTCCGTTGCATCTTTGTATTTATTGTTATCGCATCTCTGTATTTATGGTTATCTCTGTAATCTATTGCGTTCCTGTTTAAATCCGATCATAACTGTTGATGCTTGAGGGGTTGTTGAGTTCACTTTTTTGTTGTTGGGCGGGGCTTTCTCCGTGCATGTCTTGAGAGTTGTTTCTTTCTTGCCCGATTTCTTGTCATTCAGAGTTTTCTCTAGAGTATTCTTCTTTGATGACAGTGTAGTGTTTTTTTTGTGCTCCATCCCACCATGTAGATCTATGGTGGTTTTTTCTAGCAGAATTTTTCTTGGAGGCTTTTGGACAATTTCTGGCTAGATGGCCTATCTCAAAGTAGGATCGACATCGGAAGAGGACATTTTCATAATCGAGCTTCTAGTTCCACACATAGTCTTTACTTGTTAGGTTTATTTCTGCTGGGAATCCGGCGCTGAAGTCCATTTCCACACAAATGCGTGCATAGGTGGTTCTGGCATATTCCTTTATTTCTAGGCCCCTGCAGTAAAATTTCCCAATTGCATTTCCGATGGCTTTTAGCAAGGAGAGATTCTAGATATGCAAGGGTAGGCTTGGCAATCTCACCTAAACTGGTGCTGAGGTTATGACTATTGTTGAGGGATCGAATGATGGGTTCCATGGCTTCATGAATAGCACTGAGTTTTCCCAAAACCAACAGCCGAAATCTAGAATACATTGTCTACTTTCAAGATTTTCAAAATCTACTATAAAGAAACCCCTAGCACAGGGGTAGATATTAATTTCATCAGAAATGACAGGCTTCCATACCTCTGAGATCTAATTGTGGAGAGCTGTCAGCCACGGCCAAAAACCATTGAACCGGTAGATTAAGACACTTTCAGAAAACTTCAAAGCCTCATCGAGTGAGGCCTGAACCACTTGGACAGTGGGAGTTGGGGCTTCATTGATGATATGGGCAGGAGCTTGCCCTCCAGAAGCGGATGGAACTGAGCCAACAAATATTTTCGCGAAGTTGGGAGCCATATTTTACTTCTGTAGAACCCTAGCCACAGATAAGGCAGTCACACCCCAGCCCCCTCAACTCCCTTCACAACAGAGAAGAGATCTGGACTGTGAAACCAGAAGAAATTATTAACTCTTATTAGATCGCCTCAACTCGCTAGAGATCTGCGGAGAAAAACAAATACACCAGTCCGAGGCAGCACGGTTGCGGCCCTAGAACCCAGCCGCAGAGAAAAGAGATCTACGGAAATACCATACATCCACGGGATCTGCGGAAGAGATTTGGAATGTTGAGAAACCGGAAGAGATCGAGAAACCGGAAGAGATCTATGAGAGATCTGCAAGAAATTTGCGAGAGTTCTTATCGAGAAACCTGATCGGAAGAAATCTACAAGATATCTATGAGAAACTGGAAGAGATCCGCTTCAACAATCAATAAGTACCCATTATATATTAATGGAACCCATAGGGAGATAGAAAGCAAACTGGTCCATTATAATTTTCAGATAAAATTTTATAAACTAAATCAACGGTCCGGTCGCTCAAGAGTGAAAGACCATGGTAACTTTTCTAATGTGGCAGCATTATCTTTTTACGTAGAAGGAAAAAAAAAAATTCATTATTAAAAAAATAATAATACATAATTTTGAAAATGAAGAAATTTGATGGAAAAGTAGGGGAGGCAAAACACAAATTACACACACAAAACATAGGAGTTGCGGCTCTTCTACTGATCACATAAAACTTGATTGATTATAATGAGCTTGATTGATTGTAATGAATTTGTTGAGGGATATTTATATGTTTCCAAATAGCGATTCACCTAAAATAACTTGACATGAAACCACACACTAAATTCATCTGTCACTTAACTAGACTTGACTCAACACTCAGTTCACTTACTGTCTAATTTTAGATTATTCCCCAAACGTGATTTAATTAGTTATTTTAACACTCCCCCTTAATTACGACTGCTAAACTAAGACATGACTCATGACAACTCAAACATGTTTGTTGGTCTATGTCTCAGCTAAGGTTATAACACCCAAGTTTCTTCTATGAAATTCAAATACATATTTTGCTAATGACTTAGTAAATATATCAGCCAATTGATCACTAAATTTACAAGGCTTTAAGTGAACTTCTCCATTGCTCACAAGTTCTCTAATACAATGATATCTAGTATCAATATGCTTGCTCTTTTGATGAAACACACTATTCTTGAATAGTGCAATCGTTGAGGTGTTGTCACAATATATTGTTGTTGATCCTTGTTGTTTTTTCTTAAGTCTCTCAAATACTCTTCTTAACCATATCGCTTAACGTGTTGTTGATGTTGTTGCTACATATTATGTTTCTGTTGATGATAGTGTTACAATAAGTTGCTTCTTAGATGCCTATGAAATACCACCTGAACCAAGATGGAACACATAACTAGAAGTGCTCTTTCTATCATCCAAACTGCTTGCAAAATCACTGCCTATGTACCCAATCAAATCCTTCTTCTTTGTGCTTGCATATATTATGCCACAATCTCTAGTTATTGTTATGTATCTCAGAATTATTTTTCCAGCACTCCAATGTGTTTCTTTTGGAGTCTCCATAAATCTGGAAATCAAGCTTAATCCTTGCATAATATCTGGTCTTGTAGCTGTGAGATACATGAGGCTTCCAACCAATCTTTAGAATAGAGTTGAATTGACATATGATCCTTCATCATCGTTGCTTAACTTTGTACCTGTTGCAATTGATGTAGGGACGGGTTTGCAATTCTCCATCCTGAATTTTTTCAACAAATCTCTAGCATATTTATTTTGATAAATAAAAATTCATTTTTCAGATTGCTCAACTTCTATGCCAAGAAAATATTTCATGAGACCAAGATTTGTCATCTCAAATTCTTTCGTCACGGCTACCTTAAATTCGTCCAATTCAAAGTCACTTGTATAAATCATGTTATCAACATATAAGCACACAATCAAACTATGTCCATGCTCATTTACCTTTCTGTACAAGGTAGGTTCAATGTTGTTTCTGCAGAATCCATTCTTGATTATGTAGCTGTCATTTCTTCTATACCAAGCTCTAGGAACTTTCTTGAGTCTATAAAGTGTTTTCTTCAACGTGTAAACTTTATCTTCTTTACCTTCAACTTCACATCATGGAGGTTGTTGCACATAGATTTCTTCTTCTAGAATTATATTCAAGAACGCTGATTTCAAATCCATCTGATATACTTTCCACTTATTCTGAGTTATTGTGGCTAGAACTATTTGTACAATATCTAATCTGGCTACCGGAGCAAACATTTCTCCAAATTCTATTCTCAGTTGTTGCGAGAACCCTTTTGCTACAAGTCTTGCTTTAAATCCATCAATTTCACCTTTCCCATTCAACTTTGTATTGTACACACATTTTACACCAACGAGATTTTTATCATTTGGCAAATCAACCAAATCCCATGTATTATTCTTTTCAATAGCTTCAATTTCTTCATCCATGGCTTGCACCCAATTTTCATCTTTGATTGTTTCTTTAAACGAAGAAGGTTGGAATGACAACAATGCAAAATTTGAACTAACATCCAAATCATCATAAATATCTTTCAGACTTCTCACATTTCTCTTACCATTGCTTGATTCATAACCTAATTGATTGTTAAGAGAATCTCGATCTGTTGATCTGCTTGAAGATCCATGTTGCTCAGAAAATATTGGAGTCCTTGTTGGTGTGTCTTTGTTTGGTGTTTCACCTGTGATTCTTGCTGCTCCTTTTCTGCTACATCATCTTCTTCGAGCAGTGTCACTTGTGCATCAACTGTTTTGTCTATACTACCATTCCACGACTCTTCTTCTTTGAACACAACATCCCTGCTAATTATGGTCTTCTTGGTGATAGGGCTATATAATTTGTAAGCTTTTGATCGCTCACTATAATGTGTAAATATGCATTTTCCAATTTTATCATCCAATTTTCCTCTTAACTCTTTAGGTACATGTACATAAGCTACACATCCAAATAATTCGAGCTGAGATAAGCTGCAAGACATGCTTGACCATGCTTCTTGTGGTACTTTTTTCATCACACTCCTTGTAGGAGATTTGTTTATCCCATAAACAACACATGCAACTACTTCTGTCCAATACTCATTAGACAAGTTTCTTCCTTTCAACATGCTCCTCACCATGTTCACAATTTTTATGTTCTTTCTCTCTACTACACTATTCTACTGTAGTGTGTACCTAGTTGTAAATTATCATTTGATTCCATGTTGTTTGCAGTAATCATGGAATGCCTTTGAATCATATTCTCCACCACGATATGACCTTAATACCTTAATCTGTTGATCACTTTGGTTCTTTGCTAAGGCTTTGAATTCCTTGAACTTTGCAAAAATTTCATACTTCTTCTTCAAGAAGTAAACCCGAGTTTCTTTGCTATAGTCATCAACGAAAGTGAGGAAGTGACAACTTCCACCTATCAATTGTGTCATCATAGGTCCATGCAAGTCTGTGTGCACTACCTTAAGCCGTTCCTTTGCTCTGTATGCAACTCCCTTTGGAAAACTTTCATGGTGCGTCTTTCCCAAGATGCAACACTCACAAGTACTAGAAAGTTCTTTGATGGGAAGTAATCCTCTCACCATTTGTTTCTGCTACAATAATCTTAAACCAAAAAATTGCAAGTGTCCAAATCAAAAGTGTCATAACCAATAATCATTAGAACATGCAACTGTAAAAGAACTGGCTTGATCAATGTAATCCATAACTGGAGGAAATAGTTTGTTCCTCGTCATCTACACCTTTTCTATCAGTTGCTTGCTTGGGGATTTGTCATATATAAGACACCCGTGTCTTTGAAAGATAACTATGTATCCCTTATGTGTCAATTGACCAACACTTATCGAATTATGCTTGAGACTAGGACATAATATACCTCTGAGATTGCCTTCGGTTCCCCCTACTTGGTCAGAATGTTGGCCACTCATTTTTCATCTCCATCCACAATCTTTTCAATCCCCAAGTTTACATATGTCTTCACAGATTGATCCAATTTTTCAAGCAAAATATTGTTTCTTGTCATTTGGTTATCGCAACTACTATCTAATAGCCACACATTATCAAAAAGCTCATGCATGGTATGGCAAGCTAGAAACATGAAGTTAGTACTTCTATAGTGACATTCGCTCTCTGGTTCCCTTGATCAATTATCCTCTTCCTGCAATCACGGGCATAGTGAACAAATTTATTGCAATAATAACATCTCACTTTTGATTTGTCAACTCTTTGATTATTGTTGAAGCTTCTGCTGTTGCTTCCACTTCATGTTCATGCTCTTCTCGGTCATCTCTCTGACCACCATGTCTTTTGCCTCATCCTCTTCCTTTTGATCTACTTCAGTCTCGGCCTTTGTCTCTTGAAATAGAAACTTGGCTTTTGAAAGTGGTTTCTAAAGCGGAATCCTTATTTTTGTCTATCTTTGCCTCATGTGATAGAAGTGATCCCATCAACTCATCAACTGTTAGTATCCTCGAATTCTTCTATGGCTTCTACCACAACATCAAATTTGGTAGACAAAGATCTGAAGACCTTCTCAACCACTGTTTGAGCTTTAATTTCCTCACCATAAATTTGTATCTGGTTTACGACCGTCATGACCCAATTCATGAAAGAATCGTTGTCGTATATCTCCTTCATCTACAGACTTTCAAAATCTCTCCTAGTATTCTGCAACTTAACAATATTGACTTTGTCCATACCTTTATAGCTTGTCGCCAAGGTATCCCATGCTTCCTATGTTGAAGACGTGATCATAATTTTCTGAAACACTACTCGGTCTACTCCTTGTTGGATAAGCTGCAACACTTATGCATTCTTCTTTATGCCTTTCTTCCATAGATCTCTCTCGGCATTAGTGAGAGCTCATTCTTTTGCTTTATACTTAAGTTCTGAAAATCCAAACTAGACATAATCCCAACCATCATGACCCTGCAATATGATCACCATCTTAATAACCCACACATCATAATCTTTCCATATAAACAGTGTAAACTAAGATTGAAAATTTGAACTAAACCATCTTTATTCAAAAAAATATTTTTGAAATAATAATATTCCCTTTCAACTTTACTAAACTTTCTTTAATAACTTTTATAAAAGAACTTTTTAAAAATCTCTTTTCTAAAACTTATCATAAAGGCTTTAAAAGAAAACACTTTCATAAAACACTTTTCAACGGATCTTTTAAAAACCTTTATATTATAAAAAGACTTCTATTATAAAAATCTTTATATAAACCTTTTATAAAACAAAAATCAAACCCAGCGTGAGCTCCTTTAAACGTGACCTTTTTGAACTTTAAATAATACTTAAATACACGTGTGAACTTTTCGATCTTTAAAAACCCTAACTTTCGTATTGCTTATGAATTTTTTCAACCTTTTGTTTGCATACGGGATGTGCGCATCCCCGACAAAATTGGTCACGCGCGGATAAACTGAATTTTCCGGATTCGAAGTTTCACGAAAATTCGCATATTTTTGGACTAATTAGGTGTGAATTTCGTAATTATCTGTGTACTTCTGTAACAGTTCGACAATTTGGCAACACAATTTTTGTATTTTAAATTGTTAGTTTTTTTTTCTCTGGGCCCTCTTCACAATGGCTCTGTAGCATAGATCTTGTTATTTTTCTTCAGCTATACCAATTTGATGGAAAGGTAGAGGAGGAAAAACACAAATTTCACACATAAAACACATGAGTTGCGGCTCTTCTATTGATCACACAAAACTTGATTGATTACAATGAACCCGATGAGGGATATTTATATGTTTCCAACTAGCAACTTGTCTAAAATAAATGCACATGCAACCACACACTAAATTCATCTATCACTTAACTTGACTTGACTCAACACTCAGTGCACTGACTCTCTAATTTTAGATTATTCCCCATGCAGAAGTTAATTAGCTATTTTAAAAAAAAAGAGTTTTTCATCATTAAAAAAAATGATACATAATTTTAAAAGTGTAGAAGATGCCCAGCTGAAAGGAAATCTTCATGAGACATACCGAAAGCAGGAAAAACAGAGAGCAGGGAAGGTAAAAAATCAACAGTGAAAAACAAAAAGGCAACATCTTGCTAAACCCATCCAAAGGCACAAAAATCCAAGAGCTCAGACCTAACAGTAAGAACAATAGGTTATTAGAGCTCAAAATAGACTGAATGTAGCATGGATTTGTCGACCATGTGTTTAAAAAACATCTTATTGGGAGAAGGGAGGTTCCATGTTTGGATTGAGCGTCTGCCACTGTATTTTGCTCTCAATACACATGGAGGAAAGGTAAGTCCTTGAAGGAATATTGGAGAGCAGCTATGTTAGCCATCCAATGGTGAAGCAAAGGATCCTCAAGGGAGTTTCACCCTTGCAGCCAATCGATGACAACTTTAGAATCTCCAACAATCTAGATAGAATCAATGGCAAGTCAGACAATGATATGAAGTAATCCCCACAATGCCACTATCTCTGCTTGACAATTTGTGCCAGCCCCTTTGTACCAATAGAAGTAGAGTTCTCTATTGGTGGAGAGCTCGATAAGAGTTATGTAATTGCATTTTCCTTCTGCAGAGGTTCCATCAAATAAACCAAAGGGAAAATGTGACCCCATGTCCTGAAAGATAACAGAACACTGAGAAAGACTAGGAATCTAGGGGCCAGTCTCCATCAAGTATCCAACAATTTTGACATAGTTAGAATGGTAGTCAATAAGTAGTTCTCAAAGATCGAGGCATTCCTAGAATTCCAGATTCCCCAAAGGACATACATAGGGAACACTCTATAGGACCTTTGATGGATGGGCCAATACATGAAGGACTCAAAAGTAGAGGGCCATTCCCTGTCAATCTGTAGATTCATCAAATCCGCCACATCTTCCAAAATGGCCTTTGCAAAAGGGTAATCCAAGAACATGTGAAAACATTCTCGAAAGTATACTAGAATAAAAGGTAGTGCCCCGAATCTTGGAGACCTCTTTTGATCAAATTCTCCATGTTAGGATATGGTTAAACAAGGACAACCAGGAGATGTTGTAGCATTTTTTGGTTTTGATAGGGTAAAATAAAATAGTAAAAAAATATAAAATGTTTTGAAAAAATGTTAAGTTAGGATATGCACATAACAATAGTGAATAAAATTTTAGTGAAAAAATCTTGATGATGATGTCCATATCAAAGAAAATGTTAGGTTAGATGCTCCAAAAAATCAAAGCAAAAAGAAAATGTTAGGTTAAAAAGAAAAGAAAGCAAATAAACTATAAAAGTGAGCAAGTCCAAATGCCACTACTATTGTTTCTACAAAATAATGGTTGTGTGCAACTTGTCATAAATACCACAACCCATGACAGTCAAACTGTTTAATTTTGACTGGTTCATGCTTTAAATTTGATGTTACAGTTAGAGAATAAAGATCTGGCCAAACTGTTTAATCTTGGCAGATCAGTTGTTAGGTAGAGAATAATAAGGTGCTCATCAGTGTACTCTGAGCCCTTGGATGTTATAAGGTTAGAATTAGATAGTTTGCTTTTGTAAAATAAGAAGAAAGGAAAAGGGTTTGCTAGCTTAAATGCACCAATTAAGTGAAGAAAAAATGATAAGATAAGAAAAGGGTAAGTAGAGAAAGGTTGCAGAAGTATCATGACTTTTTGGACAAAATGTACATTTATCATGTTTTACTATATGTTTCTATGTCCATGATGCAGTTACACAAAACAAATGAAGGTCTACAAGGTAAATTAATTAACTTCCCTCATCTCCATTCATCCCTACATTTACCAATTTCCCCTTCCCACCTTCATACAATGCATATTCATCCATTTTCCACAAAAAAAACCATTTTCCTAAGGTCAAAACCATTTTTTCCTAAGAAAAGTGAAAAACCCATGCTAAATCCCCTTTTACCCAAAAATACACAAAAAAGTTGTTTAGCTTGAGTATTAATGTATATATGTGAAAAGCAAATAACTCATAAAAGAATTATACTTGGTCTATTTTCCCTTTCCGTTCATATTTCATATTAATACTAACTTAATGTATTAAAACCCCTAAAAGTTTCCCTTTCCCGTATATATTAACTCCTTTATTTAAATACCCGAAACCCTTAGTTTTATTATGAAAACTATATATTTAATAAAACATCGCATCAGCAGATAACAAACCTTTCAATGTGCATGCACCCTTTGCCCACTGCGATCTCCAATTGCAATGGGCCCAGACCCAACACAATATATATCACAGACCATTGCCATATCGCATCTGCCCCTCATCGCAAATCCTAGCTATAACATATACCCTCCGCCTTTGCGATCTCCGATTGCGATGGGCCCGGACCTGACGCAATATATATCACAATTCATCGCCCATTTCCCATCCGCCCTCATCGCAAGTCCCAACTAAACCACACCCTCCATCATTGTGATCTCCGATACGCGACGGGAACCTGGACCCAACGCGGTATTAACTATGTTTTATTTTCACATTGTGTCTGGCCCCTATCGCATTCCTTTGCGATGGACCTTTCCTCTGTTAAACTGCGATATCCGATAGGCGATAGGAGCCCGGACCCGACGCCATTTATCCGCCCGCATTCATATTTTTTCAAGTCCGCCATAACCATGTTTTGCGAAGAAATACTTTGTTAAATTATTTCTTATGATTTTAATGAAGAGTCTGCCTAAACAACCATTTAACCACTAATCTGGGTTTTAACCATAATAAAGCCATCTGCTGCCATAATTTATCATTGGGACCTTCCGCGATGCTTTTTCACTCCACCATTGTCCGATCAAATCCATTCAAATCGACGACCCTCAACGATTTTGGGTTTTCTCTATACGAGCATTACCCGCTTGAAAAGAGGTATTCCACTATTCCCTTTGCTACGTGTCAGGCTCACATTATTTTGGGTGACCCCTTCCAACACTGCCCACGCCACATAAAGCGGTGCGAATAAAACCAAAACTGCCTTCTGCATAACGACAAAATCAACAGTGTTCACTTTACGCCATATTCCAAAAAGGACACTGTTTTTCCGTTTAAACGCAAAATCACCATTTTTCCTTTGATTCGCCTATTTTCACAATGAACCCTCCATAAGCCTTTGCGACCAAAAAGACATGGTTTTACCTTCTGATACACCCTGGACTCCTTCCAATATCCTCTCAATCTCAATAAAGCCATTGATGTCCTCCTCTGTCACCCTTGTTTTCTTAACAAATTCTGTGTTTTACAGGCAAAGACTTTTGTTTTAGGCTTACAAATAAAAAACCTACATACAGTTTGAAGACAAATCTAAAGGGATTTACAGTTGAAAAAGACATTAAAAAACTGAAATGCACAGTAAAGGTAAAAAGGAACATAGTGAGGGTTACTCAGCAAGTTAAAGGATATTTATAGAGTTAAAAGAGTATATCATATGAAAGATCAAATGAAGAAATTCACTAGCATAAAGGATACAGACAAATAAGCAGCTTAAAGGGGCAGAATATCAAACAATAAAGCTAGCACAACCTGAATAAAAGTGACAGCAAGAAGCAGTTCAACAACTGCCCCTATCTTCTTGTATGAAGATCTTTCTTTTCTTAGAATAAATCTTAATAAGTTTTAGGATATTTCCTTAGTTTCTTTATTGTATAAATAACTCTTTTCTCGAGTTTTTATGGGTTCGAAGTTCGAGGTTAATTACTCATTGCTTGTAAAGTCTTGATTGTTCATGCTACTTTGAACCTAGTTGCGCCTGTGAAGGAAGCTTTTGTAGACACTTGATGTACTCAGTCTTTCTCGAATCTTAATACAAAGCAGAGGATTCTGAATTTGGTTTTACATAGTTTGTGTTATGCTGTAAGTTTTTCCAGTTATCAATCATTATGTTTTTCTTCATATGCTTATGACTTATAGAGATATCTAGGTAGGAATAATTGTGTCTCAATTAATTCCTATAAGCTCCTGAAGTGATCATCTATTAAAAGAATTGATTAATGAAATGTTTGTTTAGCTAATCCCCTCTAATCAATAAATCATCAGCGTCTTATGTAAGCTTAAGGATATTGCCTTGAACCTTTGGAACGTAGTTTAGAAGCTTTTCACACTTATGATTGTTCTGTTTTACAGTCCAGAAACTGTGATAATCATATTATTTGTTGTCTTCTTCTCACCACTATTTTTTATCTATATCACTGTGTAAAAATTTATAGCAGCCCTTTGCTAAGATATTAATATAACCCAAAGGATTGAGTATTTCAATTCTACATTTGTCTTCATTCATTGGTCTTCCAAAACAAAAACCAAAAACCCCAAAACAATTATTTTAGATGCTCTGGCATTGGTAGCTGACCTACTACTATCTCAGAGGTAAAACATCAGACTAGCACCATTGTTGGGGATTCGAATTTCATTTAAGTTTCCTTTGGGACAATGATATTCATTCATTCTTATCCTTTAAAGGTGATGAAAGGGTTTAGAAAGGTTAAAATCATTCACCTAGGCGACTCCACACTCCCAAGCTGGCACCTTTTAAACATATTAGATCTCGTTCAGAAGCTGACATAGTTAGTCCTCTGTCAGATCCTGAAAGGTTTCTGAAAAAAGCTAGTTCTAAAAGGGGACACCAACCATCTTCTTCTTCCTTGTCAGTCCTACAGTCTGAAGAATTAGAATCATTTGACCCCTATAGTAATATCCCATCTGATCCTGATTACTCCCATTTATCACCTAGGGTTGCTGAACTTCTAAATAGAGGAGTTGATTTTAAGTCAGCATAACTTATTCATTCATTAGAATCTCATCCAATACCCAAACTACCACCAGGATCACCTAAAACTGAAGCTGATTTGGGTGTTAATCTACCAGAATATAAACTGACAGATTTCATATCCCATACCACCTATCATTTCCCTTCCATTTTTGACCGACCTGAAGCTTCTTCTTCTAAACAATCTGAGGATACTTTCTCTATATATTCCAATTCTCTCTTTGAAACAAAAGAAGGTATGCCTTTATAGGTCCCAAAGTTAGTTCCTAGGACTCCTTTGAATTCTTTCAGGAGATATCCTCCTCCTTCACCTCCAACTAGTCTATCAACCCCTGAATCACTATCTTCTTCCTCTACTTCTTCTTCATCCTCTACATCCACCCAAACACCTCAGACTCCACCTGGACAACCTCATACACCTCAAACAACTCATGCACCACCTGCTTTCATGGCTTTCCAACCTATTGTCTAGGCTAGATATACTGCCTTAGTCTTACCTAATAACCTTGATGCATTCCCAGCTGGATACTTAAAATACATTCCCAAGTACAATGGAGAAACTGGTCCCTCAGCTAAAGACCAACTTCAAGCTTTCCTAGACTTTGCAGACAACATGAATATTGAACAAGAAAACGTTTATATGAGATTGTTTGTACAGTTACTTGAAAGAAATGTGAAGATTTGGTTTAGGAAGTTACAAGCAACTTCCATTAGAAATTGGGAAGAGCTTACAACCATATTTAAAAATGAATGGGGTGTGAAAAAGGATCCTCTTTATTTCTTCACAGAATTTGAAGAGCTTAAAAAGAACTTCGGTGAACCAGTATCAGATTTTATCAAAAGATTCAATAAAATCTATTACAAAATCCTTGCTGATTGTAAGCCCCCTGTAGCAGCAGCTAAGTCTAGATTTTCTAAAGTTTTTGATGATGACTTCGTTGTTATGCTATGAGAGAGAACTTCAAGAACTCTTAAATATATGCAAACAAATGCTATAGAAGTAGAAGAAAATAGGGTAGCCCCACCTTCTTTAAAACTTAAGGAAGAAAAGGCCCAAAGAAAACTCAAATTTGTTCAAGAAACCTCTAGTTCCTCTAAGACTAAATCAGAAGACTCAAAAATAGATGAAATAACATCTCTTGTTAGAAACCTATCAAATAGGATTTCAAAGATTGGACCCAACCTAGGATAATACAATAAACAGTTGCTAGACCTCAAAATCAAAATCAAGGTCAGTATAAGAGAAATCCACCACTACAAATTCTTCAGAGACCTAGCAATGATCAACAGGTTCCTACTCCTCCACTAATAGATGATCAACAACCTAATGATAATACTATGACAATTACTGAAGATATTAATAGTATGGATTCTTCTTCCAACCAAACAGCCATCATTCCTCTCTCACAACAAAATTAGGTTCAAGAAGATCAAGAAGCTTCACAAGTCTCTAAATATCATGCTTTCTCTGAATTTTTAATTGCAGAGTTAAACAAGAGATATGATCTTAAGCCTAGGCCTAATCCTGGGTGATCCGGATTTAAATAGGGACGCAACAAATTACAAAGATAACAATATACACAAATAATGCAGCGGAAATAATACTTCATTTCATTAATGGAAAATACTAAAATATGCTTACAACCAGAAATGGAAATAAACCAGCTAGGGCGATGGTAGCTTATCTCTGAGAAAAGATGTGGTGGCTACATGCCTCTGAACTGTCTTACAATGAGGCTCGAAGGCCTATTTATTGTTGAGAAACAATGGAAAACCCTTAACATTCCAAAACCTAACCCTAGGAGATGAAACGCCAAACTGTGGGCCCCGTTTGGGTAAATTGGTACATCAACTTCCCGGGGTCGTAACTTTGGCATACGATCTCCGTTTGACACATATAATAGCTCGTTAGAAAGATCTATTCGAGCACTACCACTTTGGGAAGGGCAGCATTGGTTGATGGACCCATGTTGCCCCCAGATTTCCCAAAAAACGTCGTTTAGGGCCTCAAAACAGCTCCAGATGTTCAGGACCCGAAAAACTGCTAAAATTAGTAAGTTGTGCTACAATTAAGGAAACTGAAACTGCTGAGAGAATAAATGGTGGGGGTCCAGGTGGACTTGGCAGGTGGCCACCAATATCCACCTGGATCATTCCTCCCCCCTTAGGAAGCAATGGTCCCCATTGCGTGGAGTTCCTCCATGAGATGAGGAAACTTTTGCTGAACTTGTTCCCTGGTGAGCCACTTGCCCTGCTGAAGGAGTTGGCCTGCTTTGACAACTCGATACAGTTGGATATTCTGTTGGCGAGTGTTCTTGATCTGTGTGTCCATGATCCGATTAGTTGCAGCTTGTTCCATGCAATCTGGATTTAATTCTGTGGGTTTGAGCTGTTCTGCAATGTCGGATGTGTCTAGCAATGGTGGAAAGTATGGTCGAAGGCGGTCCACATTGAACACTGGGTGCAGGCCAAGGAATGGGGGAATGCTGAGCTCAAATGCATTGTCTCCCATAGCCTTAGTAATGGTGTAAGGACCATATCGGAGTGGTCTCAATTTCCGATAGGCTCCAGTAAGGCGTTCCTTTTGCAAATGCAACCAGACTTTGTCGCCCACCTGAAACTTGTGTGGCACCCGATGTTGATCATGTCGTTGCTTGTACTTGGCATTTGATTTCTCCAGAATGTCATGGACCTGCTGGCGAATATGTTGGATGCGCTCAATGAAGCTAGTGGCCTTATCTGTTTCAGACTGGACATGAGCTGAATTTATGTGAGTAGCTGCAAGTGGCATGGCCACATCAATGGGGCATAATGGCTGGAAACAAAAACCCACCTCAAAAGGGCTATGGCCAGTGGAGTTGTGAAGAGCTCGGTTGTAGCTGTGCTGAACATAGGGGAGGCTCTTGTCCCATGTGCGTGGATTCTTTGAGTTATACATGCGCAGAATGTGCACAATCATCCTATTGACAACCTCTGTGTGGCCATCAGTTTGAGGATGGAAGGCTGTGGACTTCGTGAGTTTGGTGTCCAGCATTGACCAGACACTGGACCAAAATGTGCTGAGAAACCGACTGTCCCAATCTGAGATGATAGACTGTGGGATCCCAAAGTGCACCCACACTCGTTCAAAGAAGAGTTTAGCAGTGGCTTCTGCTGTGATATTCTTCTTGCAGGCCGCCATAATGGCCATCTTCGAGAACCTATCGACGACCACAAAAGCACAGTCATTTCCATGCTTAGTGGAAGGAAGGCCTGTCATGTAATCCATGGATATGGATTCCCAAGGTCGACTAGGGGTAGGCAATGGGGTATAGAGGCCGTGCTTCTTAATGGTTGGTTTGGAAATGGCACAGGAAGTACATGATTTGATGTACTTCCCAACATCCTGTCGAAGATTCGGCCAATAGAAATAATTTTCCAGTACTGCCACTGTTTTCTCGACCCCGAAATGCCCAGCAGCCTGACTGTAGTGTGATTCCCAAATCATCTTGGCACGCTCACTTGAAGGAACACAAAGGCGACCCAGGTGGCATAACAAGGCATCCTGGAGGTGAAAATCTGGAACCTACCGACCCTCCAAGAGTGTCTAGTATGTGTGGTCGAATTCTGGGTCGCTTTTGTAGAGAAGTGGCCAATTAGAAGTCTCGTGCCCACAAGAGTTGAGTACGGTGGTTAACGCCATGATCGGTGGTCGACTGAGGCAATCTGGAACATTATTGGTGCTGCCCTTCTTATACTTGATATTCAAGTGGAACTGTTACAGGTATGTAGACCACTTCTGATGGCGATCATTCTGCAATTTCCCTTGGGTCTGTATGAACTGCAAGGGTCGGTGGTCTGTGTGGATGACCGTTTCCTTCCCCAAAATGTAATGCTTCCATTGTCGGCAGGCCTGTACAATGGAATACATCTGTTTATCATAAGTGGGGTACTTCCGGACTGTGTCTGAAAGTGTTTCACTATGATATGCCACTGGATGTCCATGTTGCGTAAGGACTGCCCCAATAGCATAGTCAGAGGCATATGTCTCGACCTCAAATGGTTGTTGTAAATATGGTAATGCGAGCACTGGTGCCATGCAGAGGCGATCCTTCAACTCCATGAATGCCTTCTGTTGAGATTCAGACCAAAAGAATTTTGCTTTCGCCCCTCCCTTGGTGACTTGACTCAAGGGCCAAGTAATATGAGAAAACCCCAACACGAACCTGCGGTAGAAGTTGGCAAGACCTAGAAAGCTGCGGAGCTCTGTTAGAGTGGTTGGAGATGTCCAATCCCGAATGACTTGGATCTTGGCTGGATCAACATGCACCCCCTGTTCATCAATGATGTATCCCAGATACTGAACCTGGGTCATGCCAAAAGTGCATTTCTCCAAATTGGCACATATCTTGTGTTGCCGCAGTGTTTGGAGAACCTGTCGGATGTGGTGGAGGTGCTCTTCCCAACTCTGGCTGAAGATCAGAATGTCATCCAAGTATACTACTACAAAGGAGTTGGTGAATGGCCGCAAGATGTAATCCATTAGCCTCATGAAGGTTGCAGGAGCATTTGTCAATCCGAAAGGCATAACCAACCATTCGAAAAGGCCCTCCTTGGATTTGAAGGCAGTCTTCCACACATCAGAGGATTCGATTGGTACCTAGTGATATCCTGACTTCAGATCGATCTTGCTGAAATATTTCGCCCCCTTTAGTTGGTCCAGGAGGTCATCAATCCGCGGGATCGGGTACCTATTACGGACAGCGATCTTGTTCTGTGCCCGATAGTCAATACAGAGTCTCCACGTCCCATCCTTCTTCTGTACCAACACGATCGGGCTCCCACAAGGCGATGAACTCGGATGGATGTGACCTTTCTGCAGGAGCTCCTAAATCTACCTCTTGATTCCATTGTTCTCCATAATGGAGCGCCGATAAATTGGTCCATTGGGTAGCGGCGCACCTGGGGTCAGATCGATGGAGTGCTTGACCTGACAGTGCAGAGGAACCCCTGCAGGGGAGGTGAAGATGTCCTCGTACTCCTCCACAACCTTGTCCATCTGTAGTTGTCGTGCAGAGGGACCCCGTTTGGAGGCCGTGGCCATCGTTTTCTTCTTTCCTTGAGGGCGTATCATCAGGAAATTTTTTTTTCTGGTTTTGGAAATGATCTTACTGCATTGTTTTGCAGTAATCAAAGAGATGGCGGTAGGTGGTGCTACCTCTGGTATCCTGTACAACTTATTTACCAATGTAATAATAACAACACGGGGCCCTGATTCATACACAGCATGTTGCTTCCACAAGTATGGCTGTACTAATAATACATCACAAACTTCAAGGGGAGCAATGTCACACAATACCTCATCCATGAAGGGCTTGATGTTGTATGGAAGGCGACACTGTTGGCTCACGTGAAGATCTCGTCCTTGGTGAAGCCACCCAATGGTGTATGGTTGTGGATGTGCTGTGGTCGGTAAGCCCAACCGCTTCACGACCTCTGCCGAAATGTGGTCGGTAAGCCCAACCGCTTCACGACCTGTGCCGAAATGAGGTTCTTTTGACTCCCGATATCAACAATGAACTGTATCGGGAAGCCCTTTACCCACATCTGGGAGTGGAAGAGACGCTCCTCCTCCTCTGGATCTTCGGGTTCATTTTTCTGGATCTTGGCGGTAGCAACAGTGGCGTTGGGATCCGCATCAATGATCTGCTTCCCTTTGTCATTCCCCTTATCGGGTTCTGACTCAGAGTCGGAACATGCATCTGATTCTGAAACCTTTAGCTCAACCACCAGTGACTGCTTGGCCCGACACTCACTTGTGTTGTGAGTGGAGCTCTTATGGTACCCACACCATTTTCCAGTGTCCTTTTTCGGCTTCGCGACGCTGTTCTTTGCTTGCAGTTTTGGCAGGTTGTCTTGGGCTGTCCCGCCTTGGCTTTGTCCTTTGTTCTGTGGTTTAGGGGCACCTTTCCCCTGCTTTGGATTCGCAGATCCAAAGTCTCGCTTCTTTTGTTTAAACTTCTGCTCGACCTTGACGGCATATCGGTATGCTGTGCCGAGCGAGGAGATGTTCAGGAATTGTATTTCTTCCTGGATGTACTTGTGCAGGCAGCCACGGTATTTGAGTATCAAATGTTGCTCCGAATCCTTGATACCCAACTTTGTGCGAAGGGTATGGAAAAGATTGGTGAACTCCGGCACGTCTTGGTCCCTTCCCTGTCGTAGCGTGGTCCACTTTATGTATTCATCCTCATAGCTTCCGACAAGGTAGTACTGCTCCTTGATGGCATCCCGGAATGAATTCCAGGTGGGTGCGGCTAAAAATAGTGAGCCAGTACTTTCATCCTTCTACTCACAGTAGGTTTCCCACCAGTCCTTGATGTGGGGGGCTGCTTTGAGAAGAGCGAAAACAATCTTTTCCTGACTCGAAAATTCATGAACAGAAAAATAACCCTCTAGCAGATTTGACCATTTATCTACAGCATCTGCGTCTATCTAACCCTTGAATATGGGGATTTCAAAATTAACTTGTACCTTAAAGGGCGTGGCGTTTCCAGAGTAGCTACTGGAAGCCGATGCGTCGCTTCTGGGTAGCCGTTGAAGGATCTGGGCAAAGCTGTCCATCATCGTGTTCCGTTGTCGCTCGAGGGCTTCTTCGAGCAAGATTTTGATGGGATCTCCTGCCCCCTCGTCTTTCTTCTCATCCACAATGGGAGGCTGTCGGGATTTGCGAGGCTGGTCTTGCAAAGGTTCGACCAGTTCAAGCCCTAACTCCTTATATCCCGACCTTGTTGGGGACATGCAAAGAAAAACAGAGAAAAAGCAGACCGCTTTGATACCACTGATCCGGATTTAAACAGGAACACAACAAATTACAGAGATAACCATATACACAAATAATGCAGCGGAAATAATACTTCATTTCATTAATGGAAAATATTGAAATATGCTTACAACCAGAAATGGAAATAAACAAGCTAGGGCGATGGTAGCTTATCTCTGAGAAGAGATGTGGTGGCTACATGCCTCTGAACTGTCTTACAATGAGGCTCGAAGGCCTATTTATTGTTGAGAAACAATGGAAAACCCTTAACATTCCAAAACCTAACCCTAGGAGATGAAACGCCAAACTGTGGGCCCCGTTTGGGTAAATTGGTACATCAACTTCCCGGGGTCGTAACTTTGGCATACGATCTCTGTTTGACACGTACAATAGCTCGTTAGAAAGATCTATCCGAGCACTATCACTTTGGGAAGGATAACATTGGTTGATGGATCCATGTTGCCCCCAGATTTCCCAAAAAACGTCGTTTAGGGCCTCAAAACGACTCCAGAAGTTCAGGACCCGAAAAACTGCTAAAAATAGTAAGTTGTGCTACAATTAAGGAAACTGAAACTGCTGAGAGAAACAATGGTGGGGGTCCACGTGGACTTGGCAGGTGGCCACCAATATCCACCTGGATCATTCCTCCCCCCTTAGGAAGCAATGGTCCCCATTGCGTGGAGTTCCTCCATGAGATGAGGAAACTTTTGCTGAACTTGTTCCCTGGTGAGCCACTTGCCCTGCTGAAGGAGTTGGCCTACTTTGGCAACTCGATATAGTTGGATATTCTGTTGGCGAGTGTTCTTGATATGTGTGTCCATGATCCGATCAGTTGCATCTTGTTCCATGCAATCTGGATTTAATTCTGTGGGTTTGAGCTGTTCTGCAATGTCGGATGTGCCTAGCAATGGTGGAAAGTATGGTCGAAGGCGGTCCACATTGAACACTGGGTGCAGGCCAAGGAATGGGGGAATGCTGAGCTCAAATGCATTGTCTCCCATAGCCTTAGTAATGGTGTAAGGACCATATCTGAGTGGTCTCAATTTCCGATAGGCTCCAGTAAGGCGTTCCTTTTGCAAATGCAACCAGACTTTGTCGCCCACCTGAAACTTGTGTGGCACCCGATGTTGATCATGTCGTTGCTTGTACTTGGCATTTGATTTCTCCAGAATGTCATGGACCTGCTGGCGAATATGTTGGATGTGCTCAATGAAGCTAGTGGCCTTATCTGTTTCGGACTGGACATGAGTTGAATTTATGTGAGTAGCTGCAAGTGGCATGGCCACATCAATGGGGCATAGTGGCTGGAAACCCAAACCCACCTGAAAAGGGCTATGGCCAGTGGAGCTGTGAAGAGCTCGGTTGTAGCTGTGTTGAACATAGGGGAGGCTCCTATGAGTGTGGATGCTTTGAGTTATACATGCGCAGAATGTGCACAATCATCCTATTGACAACCTCTGTGTGGCCATCAGTTTGAGGATGGAAGGCTGTGGACTTCGTGAGTTTGGTGTCCAGCATTGACCAGAGACTGGACCAAGATGTGCTGAGAAACCGACTGTCCCGATCTGAGATGATAGACTGTGGGATCCCAAAGTGCACCCACACTCGTTCAAAGAAGAGTTTAGCAGTGGCTTCTGCTGTGATATTCTTCTTGCAGGCCGCCATGATGGCCATCTTCGAGAGCCCGTCGATGACCACAAAAACACAGTCATTTCCATGCTTAGTGGAAGGAAGGCCTGACATGTAATCCATGGAGATGGATTCCCAAGGTCGACTAGGGGTAGGCAACGGGGTATAGAGGTCGTGCTTCTTAATGGTCAGTTTGGCAATGGCACAGACAGTACATGATTTGATGTACTTCCCAACATCCTGTCGAAGATTCGGCCAATGGAAATAATTTTGCAGTACTACCACTGTTTTCTCGACCCCGAAATGCCCAGCAGCCCAACTGTAGTGTGCTTCCCAAATCATCTTGGCATGCTCGCTTGAAGGAACACAAAGGTGACCCAGGTGGCATAACAGGGCATCCTGGAGGTGAAAATCTGGAACACGTCGACCCTCCAAGAGTGTCTGGTATGTGTGGCCGAATTCTGGGTCGCTTTTTTAGAGAAGTGGTCAATCAGAAGTCTCGTGCCCACAAGAGTTGAGTACGGTGGTTAACGCCATGATCGGTGGTCGACTGAGGCAATCTGCAACATTATTGGTGCTGCCCTTCTTATACTTGATATTCAAGTGGAACTGTTGCAGGTATGTAGACCACTTCTGATGGCGATCATTCTGCAATTTCCCTTGGGTCTGTATGAACTACAGGGGTCGGTGGTCTGTGTGGATGACCGTTTCCTTCCCCAAAATGTAATGCTTCCATTGTCGGCAGGCCTGTGCAATGGAATACATCTCTTTATCATAAGTGGGGTACTTCCAGACTGTGTCTGAAAGTGTTTCACTATGATATGCCACTGGATGTCCATGTTGCGTAAGGACTGCCCCAATAGCATAGTCAGAGGCATCTGTCTCGACCTCAAATGGTTGTTGTAAATCTGGTAATGCGAGAACTGGTGCCGTGCAGAGGCGATCCTTCAACTCCATGAATGCCTTCTGTTGAGATTCAGACCAAAAGAATTTTGCTTTCACCCCTCCCTTGGCGACTTGACTCAAGGGCCAAGTAATATGAGAAAACCCCAACACGAACCTGCGGTAGAAGTTGGCAAGACCTAGAAAGCTGCGGAGCTCTGTTAGAGTGGTTGGAGATGGCCAATCCCGAATGACTTGGATCTTGGCTGGATCAACATGCACCCCCTGTTCATCAATGATGTATCCCAGATACTGAACCTGGGTCATGCCAAAAGTGCATTTCTCCAAATTGGCACATAGCTTGTGTTGCTGCAGTGTTTGGAGAACCTGTCGGATGTGGTGGAGGTGCTCTTCCCAACTCTGGCTGAAGATCAGAATGTCATCCAAGTATACTACTAAAAAGGAGTTGGTGAATGGCCGCAAGATGTCATCCATTAGCCTCATGAAGGTTGGAGGAGCATTCGTCAATCCGAAAGGCATAACCAACCATTTGAAAAGGCCCTCCTTGGATTTGAAGGCAGTCTTCCACACATCAGAGGGTTCGATTGGTACCCGGTGATATCTTGACTTCAGATCGATCTTGCTGAAATATTTCGCCCCGTTTAGTTGGTCCAGGAGGTCATCAATCCGCGGGATTGGGTACCTATTACGGACAGTGATCTTGTTCAGCGCCCGATAGTCAATACAGAGTCTCCACGTCCCATCCTTCTTCTGTACCAACACGATCGGGCTCCCACAAGGCGATGAACTCGGATGGATGTGACCTTTCTGCAGGAGCTCCTGAATCTGCCTCTTGATTTCATTGTTCTCCATAACGGAGCACCGATAAATTGGTCCATTGGGTAGCGGCGTACCTGGGGTCAGATCGATGGAGTGCTTGACCTGACAGTGCAGAGGAACCCCTCGAGGTGAAGATGTCCTCGTACTCCTCCACAACCTTGTCCATCTATAGTTGTCATGCAGAGGGACCCCGTCTGGAGGCCGCGGCCACTATTTTCTTCTTTCCTTGAGGGCGTATCATCAGGAAAACAAATTTCCTGGTTTTGGAAATGATCTTACTGCATTGTTTTGCAGTAATGAAAGAGATGGCGGTAGGTGGTGCTACCTCTGGTATCCTGTACAACTTATTTCCCAATGTAATAATAACAGCACGTGGCCTTGATTCATACACAACATGTCGCTTCCACAAGTATGGCTGTCCTAATAATACATCACAAACTTCAAGGGGAGCAATGTCACACAATACCTCATCCGTGAAGGGCTTGATGTTGTATGGAAGGCGACACTGCTGGCTCACGTGAAGATCTCGTCCTTGGTGAAGCCACCCAATGGTGTATGGTTGTGGATGTGCTGTGGTCGATAAGCCCAACCACTTCATGACCTCTGCCGAAATGAGGTTCTTTTGACTCCCGCTATCAACAATGAATTGTATTGGGGAGCCCTTTACCCACATCTGGGAGTGGAAGAGACGCTCCTCCTCCTCTGGATCTTCGGGTTCATTTTTCTGGATCTTGGCGGTAGCAACAGTGGCGTTGGGATCCACATCAATGATCTGCTTCCCTTTGTCATTCCCCTTATCGGGTTCTGACTCAGAGTCGGAACATGCATCTGATTCTAAAACCTTTAGCTCAGCCACCAGTGACTGCTTGGCCCGACACTCACTTGTGTTGTGAGTGGAGCTCTTATGGAACTCACACCATTTTCCCGTGTCCTTTTTCGGCTTCGCGGC
The DNA here is from genome assembly GCA_031772625.1 of Pinus tabuliformis. NCBI lineage: Eukaryota > Viridiplantae > Streptophyta > Pinopsida > Pinales > Pinaceae > Pinus > Pinus tabuliformis. The sequence goes on along the minus strand of CM062809.1, from coordinate 258,971,439 downwards.
ACTGTTCTTTGCTTGCAGCTTTGGCGGGTTGTCTTGGGCTGTCCCGCCTTGGCTTTGTCCTTTGTTCTGTGGTTTAGGGGCACCTTTCCCCTGCTTTGGATTTGCAGATCCAAAGTCTCGCTTCTTTTGTTTAAACTTCTGCTCGACCTTGACAGCATATCGGTATGCTGCGCCGAGCGAGGAGATGTTCAGGAATTGTATTTCTTCCTGGATGTACTTGTGCAGGCAGCCACGGTGTTTGAGTATCAAATGTTGCTCCGAATCCTTGATACCCAACTTTGTGCGAAGGGTATGGAAAAGATTGGTGAACTCCGGCACGTCTTGGTCCCTTCCCTGCCGCAGCGTGGTCCACCTTATGTATTCATCCTCATAGCTTCCGACGGGTAGTACTGCTCCTTGATGACATCCCGGAATGAATTCCAGGTGGGTGCGACTGAAAATAGTGAGCCAGTACTTTCATCCTTCTGCTTGCAGTAGGTTTCCCACCAGTCCTTGACGTGGGGGGCTGCTTTGAGAAGAGCGAAAACAATCTTTTCCCGACTCGAAAATTCATGAACAGAAAAATAACCCTCTAGCAAATTTGACCATTTATCTACAGCATCTGCGTCTATCTGACCCTTGAATATGGGGATTTCAAAATTAACTTGTACCTTAAAGGGCGTGGCGTTTCCAGAGTAGCTACTGGAAGCCGATGCGTCGCTTCTGGGTAGCCGTTGAAGGATCTGGGCAAAGCTGTCCATCATCGTGTTCCGTTGTTGCTCGAGGGCTTCTTCGAGCAAGATTTTGATGGGATCTCCTGCCCCCTCGTCTTTCTTCTCATCCGCAATGGGAGGCTGTCGGGATTTGCGAGGCTGGTCTTGCAAAGGTTCGACCAGTTCAAGCCCTAACTCCTTATATCCCGACCTTGTTGGGGACATGCAAAGAAAAACAGAGAAAAAGCAGACCGCTCTGATACCACTGATCCGGATTTAAACAGGAACGCAACAAATTACAGAGATAACCATATACACAAAGAATGTAGCGGAAATAATAATTCATTTCATTAATGGAAAATATTGAAATATGCTTACAACCAGAAATGGAAATAAACCAGCTAGGGCGATGGTAGCTTATCTCTGAGAAGAGATGTGGTGGCTACATGCCTCTGAACTGTCTTACAATGAGGCTCGAAGGCCTATTTATTGTTGAGAAACAATGGAAAACCCTTAACATTCCAAAACCTAACCCTAGGAGATGAAACGCCAAACTGTGGGCCCCGTTTGGGTAAATTGGTACATCAACTTCCCGGGGTCGTAACTTTGGCATACGATCTCCGTTTGACACATACAATAGCTCGTTAGAAAGATCTATCCGAGCACTACCATTTTTGGAAGGGAAACATCGGTCCATGGATCCATGTTGCCCCCATATTTCCCAAAAAATGTCGTTTACGGCCTCAAAACGGCTCCAGAAGTTCAGGACCCGAAAAACTGCTAAAAATAGTAAGTTGTGCTACAATTAAGGAAACTGAAACTGCTGAGAGAAACAATGGTGGGGGTCCAGGTGGACTTGGCAGGTGGCCACCAATTTCCACCTGGATCACTGGGAGACCTCCAAAGGAAACTCCAATAATTGAACCACGTACCAAAACTGTTGAACCTCAAACCACTCTTATTCAGCCATTAGATCAGTTAATTGATACTACCCAAACTGGTAAAAACATTTTGACTACATTTAATGTTGAAAAAGAATTAGAGAGGGTTAAGATCCCAATTCCACTGTCAGAACTTTCTAAAAACCCTGGTTACAAAAGCCAAGTCACAAAATGGATACAAAATACCTCGGTTGATGCTGAAGGTGATGTCATAAGTCTGCAAGATGAAAAACCAACAGTAGTTTTTGGCCCTAGTTCAAACATGATAGATGAGATAGTGCCTCCTTTCTATGTAACTCTTAAAACAAATGATTCCATGTTGTATAATTGTATGCTTGATTCAGTTGCATCACACAATCTTATGCCAAAATCTATCATGGACCATTTGAAACTCGACATCACTAAATCCTACCATGACCTATACACCTTCGATTCTAAAAGGGTGCCCTTTTTGGGATTGATTAAGGATATAGTGGTTACCCTTGCTCAAATTCCAGTGAAAAGTGTAGTACTTGATATTGTTCTCACAGATATCCCTCCCAAGTTTGGAATGCTCCTTTCTAGATCTTGTTGTGCCAAATTAGGGGGAACTCTACAGATGGATATGTCATATGCTATTATTCATGTTTATGGAGGAGAGCAATTAAGATTATACAGAGAGGTAATATTTGTACATATTGTTTGTAAGACTAACCAGCCAAGGAACCATCCAATTTATGCAATAGATCAAGACTTTGGTTGCTTTCAACTCACTTCAAACCAACATAAAACTCAAGTCAAAATTGAAGAGGTAGTTGAAAGTCCTGAACCAAACCAAATTGATATTTGGAAACTGTTCTTTGATGGCTCTTGTACGAAAGATGGGGCAGGAGCTGGAGTAGTTTTAATTTCACCTGAAAAAGAAAATATAACCTAATCATGTAAATTAGACTTCGAAGTTACAAATAATGTGGTTGAATATGAAGCTTTCCTTTTAGGATTTCAATTAGCCAAAAGCTTAAAAGTTCAAAACTTAAGTGTCTTTACTGATTTAGAACTTATTGTTAAGCAAGTAAGAAATTCTCGCCAGACTAAACACCCTAGACTTAGGTCCTACCGAAATGAAGTATGGGATTCATTTGAAAACTTCTTTGATGCTTTTAATTTGACTCACATTGATATAGATCAAGATATTCATGCAGATGCCTTAGTTGTCTCTGCTAGCTCCTTTAAAATTCCTGATCATACTGATGTACTCTATCAAATACAAGTCAAATATAGGCCATCTATCCCGGATAATTTGAAACATTGGCAAATATTCGAAGATGATGAACATTTAAAATCATTTCTGCAAGTAATAGATGATTTTTCATTTCTACCAATTGATGAAGATAGAACTAAAATAAATGAAAATGCAAATGGAAATGATACTTCAGATTTTAAAACCCAAATTGCTAATCATGACATTATTCAATTATCTAACAATTTTATTCCAAAAGGACTCATTCCTTTAGAAAAATTGTTTGATCAAAATGATGTCCTTCGAAACCCTCAGTCAATTTCTTCAGAAGATGATATAGAAGAGATTAACATTGGAACTGATGAAGATATCAAAAACATCAAATTATGTGCATCTCTAGACCTTGAGATCAAAGCTCAATATCTTAAGTTACTGCAAAATTATAAGGATGTTTCTGCTTGGACTTATGCTGATTTAAAGACCTATGATACTTCATAAATGCAACATAAGATTCCTTTGAAGCCAGAAGCAAAACCTTATCAACAAAAGCTTAGAAGCATAAATCCATCGCTCCTACCAACTGTAGAAAGGGAGATTAAAAAAATGCTAGATGCTCAGATCATCCTCCCTCTTAGATATTCTAATTGTGTTGCAAATCTGGTTCCTGTTAGAAAGAAAAATGGAGAAATAAGACTCTGTGTGGATTTTATAAATTTCAACAAAGCATCATTAAAAGATAATTATCCTTTTCCCAAAATGGATCAGTTACTTCAAATGGTTTCAGGAGCACAAGACTTTCTATGCTTGATGGTTTTTCAGGTTACAATCAGGTGAATGTTGATACAACAGACAGAGAGAAGACAACCTTTACTACACCTCGGGGTACATTCATGTATGCTAGGATGCCATTTGGCTTAACCAATGCTAGAGCAACATTTCAGAGAGCTATGGGCATAGCTTTTACGGGTCAGGTAAATAAATTTGTGGTTATTTATCTTTATGAAATAATTGTTTTTTCTAAATCTGATCAAAAACATATAAAGCACTTGATGAAGGTTTTTGACAGGTGTAGAAAATTTGGAATATCATTGAACCCTAAGAAATTCTTGTTTGCTGTCAAAGAAGGAAAACTGTTGGGCCATATAATTTCAAAGGAGGAAGTAGTAATTGATCCCAAACGAGTATCTTCCATTGAAACATTGGCCTTACCTAGAAACAAGAAGGAGATTCAAGCTTTTCTATACAAGATCAATTTTCTAAGGAGGTTTATTCCAAATTATGTAGAGATTGTAAAAGATATAACTGACATGCTCCAAAAGGAAATTAAATCAAATTGACTCCCTCTTCTAGGCATGCATTTGAACAAATAAAAAGGGTTATCTCTGAAGCTCCCACCTTAGCCAGCCTTAATTATACTAAGCCATTCAATATTTTCTCTTTTGCCTCTTAAACAACCCTTGTTGCTGTTCTATTACAGAAAAATGAAGATTCCCATGACCAACCCATAGCCTTTTTCAGCAAGGTTATGAGAGATGCTTAGCTTAAGTATGCCATCATTGAGAAGCAAGCCTATGCCCTCATTCAAGCCCTAAAATCATTCAGAATGTATGTCTTACATCCACCTATTACTGCTTATGTCCCTAATAGTGCTGTGAAAATTGTCCTAACCCAACCAGAAACTGATGGGAAAATAGGTAGATGGAGCACTCAAATTCTGGAGTTTGATCTAACTATCAAGACTACCAAGCTAGTAAAAGGTCAAGGATTAGCCAAGCTTCTAGCTGAATCCAACTTCAAAGTACTTGGAATCAATTCTGTTTTAGAAATACAAGGGAAGAATCCACAAGAGCCTTCTCTTCTTGCACAAGGGAAGAATCCACAAGGACCTTCTGTCCTTGCAGAAGGGGAGAATCCACAATAACCTTCCCTTAATCCTAAAGGGGAGAATCCACAAGACCCTCTACCTTCATAGTAGATCAGTCCTATACACATTGATGAAAAATTCTTGTTTTCAAACTGGTATCAAAATATTGTAAATTTCTTGATCCATTTTGAGTGTCTAGCATCATTCTCCAAAACCCAGTGTAAAACCCTTAAGTTAAAATTAGTCAAGTACTGCATTATAAATGCAAATTTATACTGGAAAGATCCACTGAATATTTTTTTATTATGTTTAACAGAATCACAAATTGAAGGAATCATTGATCAGTTTCATACAGGATTTTGTGGGGAACATTATGCTTGGAGAGCAATAGCATACAAGATTCTGAGGGGAGGATTTTATTGGCCCACATTGTTCTTAGAAGTAGGGGAAAAGGTCATAGGTTGTGTTCCTTGTCAAATGTTTGCTGGTAAACAAAAATTAGCAGCTCTTCCACTGGTTCCATCAATAGTTTCAGCACCTTTTTCTCAATGGGAATAAGATTTTGTTGGAGAGATTCACCCCACTTCAAGTGATCAACATAGATGGATCCTCACTGCAACAGATTACTTTACTAAATGGGTGGAAGCAATTCCACTCAGAAATGCTACTAATAAGTAGTAATTAAGTTTATTGAGGGAAATATCTTATCTAGATTTGGTTGCCCAACTCAAATTGTAATTGATAATGCAACAACTTTTTCTAGTGTTAAAATGATTGAATTTTGCCAGAAATATCAGATTTCGTTACATCATTCAACTCCATACTACCCTCAAGGTGATGGCCGCCTTGCAGATTTATCCAACAAAAGCCTGGTAAAGGTAATAAAAAAGACTCTCGCTGATCATAAGAAGAGCTGGGATTGACATTTGATTTATGCAGTATGGGAAAACAGAATTACTCCAAAGAGATCGACTAGAAAATCTCCATTTCAACAAGTCTATGGGAAAGATGCAATTTTCCCTACCAATTTGGCCTTCCTGTTTTAAAATTCCTACAAGATTCAACAGATGAACCTGATAATTTTTCAAAGAAGAATAAATCAGATTATTGAACTTAATGAAAACAGAGATGGAGTTCAATACAAATTGATGAAATATCAAAATAAGATGAAGACCCCGTTTGATAGAAGAGTCAGGGAAAGGGACTTTAAGGAAGGTGATCTAGTTCTAAGATGGGATGCCAGGAGAGAAGAGAAAGGAAAGCATGGCAAATTTTACAATCTATGGTTTGGACCTTTAGAAATTGCTAAAGTGAAGGGTAACAACACTTTTGTGTTGTAGAATCTTGAGGGGCTATTTTCCACTTATCATGTAAATGGAAGGTTTCTCAAACATTACATTCAATACTAAGAAGTTGAAATAGTTTTCATTGTAAATACTCTTGTTTTCTTTTAACTTTCAAGATGTCAGTGTGATTTTCTTTACAACATGGACTCCATAGCCCAAGGAGAAGGCACATGGATATGCAGGTTCTCTACATTCTACAGGAGAAAGCAGTCCCTAGTTTGAGCCAATGTTGTAGCATTTTTTGATTTTGATAAGGTAGAATAAAATAGTCAAAATATATAAAATATTTTGAAACAATGTTAAGTTAGGATATGGGAATAACAATAGTGAATAAAATGTTAGTGAAAAAATCTTGATGATGATGTCAATATCAATGAAAATGTTAGGTTAGATGCTCTAAAAAATCAAGGCAAAAAGAAAATGTTAGGTTAGAAAAAAAAAGAAAGCAAATAAACTCTGAAAATGAACAATTCCAAATGCCACTACTATTGTTTCTGCAAAATAATGGTTGTGTGCAGTTTGTCATAAATACCACAACCCATGATAGTCAAACTGTTTAATCTTGACTGCTTCATGCTTTAAATTTGATGTTACAGTTAGAGAATAAAGATATTGCCAAACTATTTAATCTTGGCAAATCAGTAGTTAGGTAGAGAATAATAAGGTGCTCATCAGTTTAATCTGAGCCCTTGGATGTTATAAGGTTAGAATTAGATAGTTTGCTTTTGTAAAAATAAGAAGAAAGGAAAAGGGTTTGCTAGCTTAAATGCACCCATTAAGTGAAGAAAAAATGATAGGATAAGCAAAGGGTAAGTAAAGAAAGGTTGCAGAAGTATCATGACTTTTGGACAAAATGTACATTTATCATGTTTTACTATATGTTTCTATGTCCATGATGCAGTTACACAAAACAAATGAAGGTCTACAAGGTAAATTAATTAACTTCCATCATCCCCATTCATCCCTACATTTACTACTAATTTGCCCTTCCCACCTTCATACAGTTCATATTCATCCATTTTCCATAAAAACCACTTTTCCTAAGGTCAAAACCCTTTTTGCCTAGGAAAAGTGAAAAACCCATGCTAAATCTCCATTTACCCAAAAACCCAAAAAAAGTTGTTTAGCCTAAGTATTAATGTATATATGTGAAAAGTAAATAACTCATAAAAGCATTATACTTAGTCTATTTTCCCTTTCCTTTCATATTTCATTTTAATACTAATTTAATGTATTAAAACCCCTGAAAGTTTCCCTTTCCCGTATATATTAAATCCTTTATTTAAATACCTGAAACCCTTAGTTTTATTATGAAAACTATATATTTAATAAAACATTGCATCGGAATATCACAAACCTTTCAATGTGCATGCACCCTCCGCCCACTGCGATCTCCAATTGCGATCGGCCCAGACCCGACGCAGTATATATCACAATCCATTGCCATATCGCATCCGCCCCTCATCGCAAATCCCAACGATAACATATATCATCCGCCTTTGCGATCTCTAATTGCGATGGGCTTGGACCCGACGCAATATATATCACAATTCATTGCCCATTTAGCATCTGCGCTCATTGCAAGTCCCAACTAAACCACACCCTCTGTCATTGCGATCTCCGATATGTGATGGGAACCCGGACCCGATGCGATATTAACTATGTTTTATTTTCACGTCGCGTCTGGCCCCTATCACATTCCTTTGTGATGGACCTTTCCTCCGTTAAACTGCGATCTCTGATAGACGACGGGAGCCCAGACCTGACGCCATTTATCCTCCCGCATTCATATTTTTTTAAGTCCGCCATAACCGTGTTTTGCAAAGAAATCCTTTGTTAAATTGTTTTTATGATTTTAACGAAGAGTCTGCCTAAATCTCCATTTAACCACTAATCTGGGTTTTAACCATAATAAAGCCATCTGCCACCATAATTTATCATTGGGACCCTCTGTGCTGCTATTTCGCTCCACCACCATCCGATAAAATCCATTCAAATCCACAACCCTCGGTGATTTAGGGTTGACTCTCTGTACGAGCATTACCCGCCCGAAAAGTGGTATTCCACTATTCCCTTTGCTACGTGTCAGGCTCACATTATTTTAGGTGACCCCTTCCAAAACCGCCCGCGCCTCATAAAGCGGTGCGAAGAAAATGAAAACCGCCCCCTGCATAATGACAAATTGAACTCTATTCACTTTGCGCCATATTTCAAAAAGGAAACTATTTTTCCGTTTAAACGCAAAATCATCATTTTTCCTTTGTTTTACCTGTTTTCACAATGAACCCTCTATAAGCCTCTGTGACAAAAAAGCCATCGTTTTACCTTCTGATACGCCGTGGACTCCTTCCAATATCTTCTCAAGCTCAATAAAGCCATTGATGTCCTCCTCTGTCACCCTTGTTTTCTTAACAATTTCTGTGTTTTGCAGGTAAGAACTTTTGTTTCAGGCTTACAAATAAAAAGCTTGCATACAGTTTGAAGACAAATCTAAAGGGATTTACTGTTGAAAAACACAATAAAAACCTGAAATGCACAATAAAGGTAAAAAGGAACACAGTAAGGGTTACTCAGCAGGTTAAAGGATATTTACATAGTTAAAAGAGTATCAGATGAAAGATCAAATAAAGAAATTCACCAACATAAAGGATACAGACAAATAAGCATCTTAAAGGGGCATAATATCTAACAATAAAGCCAGTACAACCTGAATAAAAGGGATAGAAAGAAGCAGTTCAACATCTGCCCCTATCTTCTTGTATGAAGATCTTTCCTTTCCTAGAATAAATCTTAATCAGTTTTAGGATATTTCCTTAGTTTCATTATTGTATGAATAACTCTCTTCTCGAGTTGTTATGGGTTCAGAGTTCGAGGTTGATTACTCATTGCTTGTAAAGTCTTGACTGTTCATGCTACTTTGAACCTGGTTGCACCTATGAAGGAAGCTTTTATAGACACTTGAGGTACTCAGTATTTCTAGAACCTTAATACAAAGCAGAGGATTCTGAATTTGGTTTTACACATTTTGTGTTATCTTGTAAGTTTTTCCAGTTATCAATCATTATGTATTTCTTCATATGCTTATGACTTATAGAGATATCTAGGTAGGAATAATTGTGTCTCAATTAATTCCTATAAGCTCCTGAAGTGATCATATATTAAGAGAATGGATTAATGAACTATCGATTTAGCTAATCCCCTCTAATCAATAAATCATCAGCATTTTATGTAAGCTTAAGTATATTGCCTTGAACCTTGGGAACGTAGTTTAGAAGGTTTTCACACTTATGATTGTTATATTTTACAGTCTGGAAACTATGATAATCATATTATTTGTTGTCTTCTTCTCACCACTATTTTTTATCTATATCACTGTGTAAAAATTTATAGCAGCCCTTTGCTGAGATATTAATATAACCCAAAGGATTAAGTATTTCAATTCTAAACCTATCTTCATTCATTAGTCTTCCAAAACAAAAACCAAAAACCCCAAAACAATTATTTTAGATGCTCTGGCATTGGTAGCTGACCTACTACTATCTCAGAGGTAAAATAGGGGAGACATTTTATCTTCAAGGGGGATTCCCCTTTCCACATACACATTGTCCAGTCATTGTAGTGACTAGGAGATGGAGATCTTGAAATATATGTGTAAATTTCCTTGAATGCAATGTTGCCACCAGCTACTCAACCTCCCCGTGCAAGGAAATCAGGGTTGTCTTTTATTGCATTGCCTGCCTCAATTAGATTCAATCTATATGTCTCCCATTCGCATTCATATTCAACATTGAGACCTAGTTCCCAAGGGTGTGGCCAAGAAAGAAAAGGGTGCTCCTGGTGAAGTTGATCCATCAGATCTATTAGATATCGAAATCCCAACTAGTGTAAAGTGAATATTATATGAGGGGACAGAATATGATTACCAATGAAGCCCTTGATCACATCCACCCCTATATGAATCTTAGCATCGTTACCTACTTTCCATTTTAGATTGTCACATAGCATTAATTTAGTTGGCGTTAAGTTTCTCCATATAAACAAAATCCTTCTCTTTGTAGGAGCTCCATTAGCGACCCAATCCTCCAGATATTGTTGCTGAAGATATTTCTCTTGGAAAATTTCGCTGCACATTCCTTGTGCATTAAAATCCCTCTAGAGATTACAAGTAAGAAGAGCAAAATTAAATCGCTTCGTATCCCTAAGATCTAAACCACCAGAATCTTGAGGACGAGAGAAAGAGCCTAGCTTCTTGAGGTGGAATTTTTTCTCTTAACCAACTCCTGACCATAGAAACTTGGCAATAATAGAATTGATTTTGTGTATGACTTCTGTAGATAGAAGGAATATATGCATCTAATACACGACTATCGCTTGAAGCACTGATTTTATCATGATCACTATGCATTTGAGGGTCAGCCATCTATGGTCCCATAGAAACGACATTTTCTGAAATTTAAGGATTAGCCAATCTCAATCCAGCAATCAATAATTGCATGGTTTAAGGAAACAACTCAAGTACTTTAATCCCGACGACATAGGGACAAGTTTTACCCTAAATAGTGTCACTATTTTCTTGCAGATTTTAGCGCCTATCTCATTTCCTATTAGCTCATATTTTTCTTTTTTTAATTATGAGTGCCGAGGTTCTTCCAAATTTAGACAAAATCTAGTAGAATGCTTCCCAATCAGAGAATTTGGAAGCTCCAAAGCACAATACATCATCTGTGAAGAGAATATGTGTTGTGGAGAATGTGGTGGAGATCTTGCATCTAGATATGATTGCATTTGATTTTTCTATACTGACACCTTTGTTGAGAGAATCCAAAACCAATATGAAAAGGAGTGGGGAGAGAGAACATCCTTGTCCCAAACCCTTGGAGATTTTGAAAATACCTTTGGGATATCCATTGATTAAGACAATAGTAGAGGCCATTGTCACACAAAACATATTCTATCTATCATGGCGACGTGGAAAGTCGATTTTTTGAAGGATCAGGCGTAGAAAAGCCCAGTCCACTTGATCATATGCTCGTAGGAGATCAATTTTCATAAGCCAAGATTTTTGTTTAGTCATTTTGATCATATGAATGCACTCTTATGCGATTACAATTGCATCTTGTATTCTCCTAACTGGAAGAAAGCCAAATTGTCCAGACATATATGGGGAGAAATGATCGTTTTAACTCTATTGGCTATAATTTGTTAAATCAATTTATAAGAAAAATTACAGAGAGAGTTGGGTCTAAATTTAGAAAATCTTATAACATTTAATTTTTTTGGAATTAGAGCGAGGAAGGTTGCATTGATGGCACCTATGCTATGGCCAGTCACCCATGATTTTTCCACCATTTGCAGCATTTCAGGCCCCATTAAGTCAAAGGATGATATGTAAGTCTCTATTGACCAGCCATCAAGGCCCGAAGTTTTGTCTTTGGCCACTTCTTTCAACAAATGTGGTAGCATTTTCCTTGAGCGTCCTCTTTCAAGACACGCCTCAAATATACATGTGTGCAAGCCAATCCATATTTGAGAATTTCAACCCAGGCCTTATCCATGACAAGCAAATTGTCAATGTGATTGCTTTTATACATTTTATATATTTAATTTTTGACTATGATGAAAGGAAAAAAAATTAATTAAAAATTATTTAAATAATTAAATTATTATTAATAATTAAATTAAAAAATCTCTTCAATCAAACTTTATCATAAATTTAAAACCTCTTCACACAAACGTTATCATAAAATAAGAAAAAGTTAAATAAGGGACCTCCACTTAGCCATAAGCTAAGAATAAGATGAGTTATAAAGAAGGAAGAAGTATTGATAAAGTTACATGAAGTTCTCCAAGAACATTGAGAAGTAATACCTTCTTCCATTATCACTGTGAAGGATAACAACATGATTAAATAAACTATGGTATGCTCACCTTATTTAAATGTATTTAAAGAATTTTTTTTTGGGTGAATTTGAATAGCATATGAGAGGATTGGGTTCTAATATACTAAGGTGAATAGGTTATAATGGACAAGGACTAGGAAAGAGAATACATTCTAAACTCAATAATAATAGGTGAAATAATATACTAGAATGAAGGCATAGGTTTTGGATGGTCGAAAGAAAAGACCACAAATATTAACTACAAATTTGGTGAAAGCAAAAGACAAAGAAAATTTATTCTAATTAATAGGAAAAGTAGCAACAACAAAAGAAGATGATAGCACATTATCACTCCATCGTTTTTCTGGTGAATTGCAAAGGGGTTATGATCAATAGCACAAAGACTCAACCTACAACATAGCATAGATGACATGGTAAGCTAATTAGCCAAGGTAAGAAGGAGAAGAATACCAACATATCTACATTAATTAGGACATGCCTCATTCTCACTATTACAAGAATAAAGACCATCATCTTGATAGAAAGGTATTTTTCAAGGGAGAAATTTCACAAATTAGCTATTGTTTTTCAAAATTTCACCTATTCTTTACATAGATGTGATTAAATTTATTACATTCTCCAAGATTTACAAGTATTAATGGTAAATAATATGCTTTATATGTATAATTTTCAAAGTGAAATGGTTGCATAAAATAAATAGGTATATTATTTGAATCATTAAAAAATACCATGGTTTCTATTTGTTGGTATTCAAAGGCATGCTCATTTTTAGAAGAAAGATCATTAGGTGGAATTATGATAGTAGAATAAAACCAGATGCCACAAGACAAATTATCTTCAAATCAGAAATGGAAAGAAGAATTCTCAAACCAACAACAAATTCAAATAAAATGAAATAAAAAGAGTATGCCACCATTAGAAGTTGAGTGGGAAGAAAGTTGTGAGCAACTTCATCTATCACTTCATTGTAGAAACCATGCAACCAAGATAAAGTGTAGCAAGTGAAGAGCAGAAGGAATGAGGAATTATACACAACTCCAACCCAAGGAGCATAAGCCATCCAATGTATGGTAGCAACATCATAGGTCTATATCACCATTGAAGGGTATAACAGTCAATGCCAACCAAAAAAGCAAGTCTCATTCCAATGGTTACCTAAAATATTTCGGAAGAAGATTCCTTTCATGGAGATGTATTGGAGATTAGTATAAGGAGGTTGATGGCATTCCCTCATCTTTATATTTTATAAACTTTGAGAAAAATTCCTACCCTCAAGGCCATAGTCTATTGATAATTGTCACTTATGGGCATACATATGTCATATTCGTCAAATGTTTTGGGAAGATAAAGGTGATATGATTGCACACCAAGGAGGTCATTCAAGAGATGTTGTTGCAAGAAGAAAGTGGTGGTACAAGCACGTACAACAGTGGTCAAGCCAATGCAATCATCACTCAATCTCTTTCTTCGTGTAAAAAATGATGTGAGTAGACAAAAAAGTTATTTGCTACTAGTTTATAGCCTTATATATAGTGGGGCATTCTATTAACATTGAGTAGTGTTAGGTTCCTATACCAATAAGAGTCATAATTTTGAATGACTAAGGTTAAGCCTTGTAATATTGTACATACCTTTTCTTTCTGCAAATGTTTTCCATATTAAAAAAATTAAAAAATGTAAAGAGGGTATGTCCTAAAAAAAAATAATCAAAGGACAAAAAAGAATAAGAAAATGTCAAAAAATGAAAATATATGAACCCCAAAAACAAAAGAGACCATGAAAGTGTGTAAGTCAAAGTGCCAGTACTATTTACTTTTATGCATCATAATGATTGTGTGCCGCCTGTTATTCATGCCACAATCCATGGTAATCAAATTGTTTAATCTTGATTATACCATGCTTTGAATTTTATGTTTATAGTTAGAGAATAAAATATGACCAAACATTTTAACCTTGGCAAATCATTAGATAGGTAGAGTAAATAAAAGGAGCTCATCAGTTTAATCTGAGCCCTTGGAGGATATAAGGTTATAATTAGATAGTTTGCTTTGTAAAAGAAAAAGAATTGATAAGGGTTTGCTAGCCTAAATGCATCCAAATAAAATGAAGAAGAAATGGTAGAGTGAGTAAATGGGTTAGTAGAAGAAAGGTTGCAGAAATATCATGTGATTATACAAAAGCACTTATGTCATGTTTTAAATGCATCATTCAAATGTGCATAAGCAGTAAATGAAGCAAGGACAATGGTTTACAACTTGGTTTAATTAAAATCCCCTCAATCATTTCACCCCTCTACTTACTAATTTCCCACAAATAAGTTCTAAGTACTCAAATCCTTTAACTCGAAGAGGCTCAAAGCATTTCTCTAACTTTTGGAGGGACTAGACCCTCAACTAAATGACTTATGGGCACAAGTGCTAGAATCCACACCATCAAAAATTCATCTCCCTTCATTTCCCCTCATCTCCCTAATAAAACCCCACTTTCCTATGGCTGACACCATTTACCTAGGAAAAGTGGAAACCCCCATGTAAATCCCTTTTCACTCAAAAACTGACAAAAAACACTTTATCGTAAGTATTGAAGGTATGAAAAGAACGCAAAAGTGACATTCCACCTTTGTACTTAGAAGAAACCCACTCCCCCCTTTATATTTCATATTAATTTCTAACTTTTATTGAATTAATTCCCTGAAATCCCATTATCTCGTAATGAATTAATTCCCTTATGTAAATACCCCCGACCCTTAGTTTTACTAAAAAATATACAATTACCCCTTATCCCTGCAAAACATATAAATCCCCCCGTTAACCCTAAATAAATCACAAATCACTTGTGATTAAAGAGTCGGACCACCCTAAACCCTTCATACACTTCATAAGCTATTCCCTCACCCGACCATCGTCCGATTAGTCGCACTGAAATCCTATGGTCCGCAGTCATATCGGGATCACCCAACTACCAACCTTTACCCACAGAATTAAACTTCGTCATTAAACTTTCAACCCAATGATTAAAATCTTAATTAAACCCATACCATCAGTGTTTAAACACTGGGACCCTCCCCTAAACCCGCACTTTATCACCCATGCTTTCCCTTGCCCGACCATCGATCGATCAACATCCTTTTCATCTGATGACCTACATCGATATCGGTCGAACCTGATCACCTACCTTTACTCGCCCGATAAGGAAGTTTTCCCCGACCCCCCGAATGCTACATGTTGCACTCTAAAGCACATCGGGTGACCTCTCCCGAATATCGCCCGCGCCACAAAAGTGGTGCGACGACCCTCCAATATCGCTTCCCCGCTTAACTGAATAAACCACCAACTATTCATTTGTAAATGAACCTGCCAAAAAACCATTGTTTTTCTATAAAAATCCGAAAAGCCCTCTTTTCGCTCTTTTCACTCACTTTCGCTGCAAAACTGAGAAAAACCTTTGCACCCCAGCAAATGCCAAATTGACCAGCACACTTCAAAATTCGCCCCAGAAGACGCTACAGACAACCCAACGGAACTCCCAGTCTGTACCAGAACCGTACAAACCTCTGCAGCCGCCAAGAACCATCAATTTGAAGCCAATTCACCCAATTTCTAGGTATTTCACCATAGAATACCATTCCCTGTGCAAAATTGAAAAACATTCAGCCTGTTCAATATTCTCGTTAAGTCCAATTAATTGAAAATTACTTAAAATCACAAACACCTCCGGCCAGAACCCTTTGAAGTTTCCAATTTCTGTTCAAAACCTCAGAGTGAACCCCCAGCACCTAGTTCAAATCCACAAGAACTGAACAATGGCTGCCCCTGTGGCCATGGATGTCCGACCTGTGATGACCCCACATTTGGACCTAGACCACCTTCCCCTGGCTGACAGGGACTTCCAAATAAAAGATACCACTACACCAGAGCTCCTGCTCAAAGTTCATTGTTTAAGCAGAGACAACTACCTGAACCATTCAAATGACATTGGCCTCTGGGAGTCCAATTTGCCCAGATATCAATTCCCCCAATTGCATATCTTCCTAGAACTTGTCCACATGTGCCATGCATGCTACATCCCTAGCCATAAAACTATCATGTCTCATGACCACAAAGTTTTGTCTGCCATCATAGTCGAATCCATAAATGAAATTATTTGATCAATTTAGTGTCCTAAATTTCTCTACATAAATTATCAATCCGGGTATCGTAAACTGATGAAGTGTAGTGCATTGTTTGTGCTAGATGACCCTTCTTACTTCATTTTTTTTTTTTTTTTATGTTGATTTGGGGGTTTTTGGTCCTTTAATCCCTAATTATTTACAAGGAAACTAAAAAAATCTTAAATCTAACTTCTGTAAGTACTACTAAGAACCTAAATAAATGAGAATTAAAAGAGCTTAAGTAAGATTTGGAAGCAAAGTTTAATCAATAAATGAAAACAGAGTTTCTATTTCTACTCTTATCATTATTTCCAAATCATGAACTAAAAACTAAAAAGTAGAATTGCAACTACTGTCTAATCAATTACAGAAACAAAACTAAATGAAAATACTAAAAACTGAAAGTGAAATTGCAACTAATGTCTAATCTATTACAAAAACAAAACTAAATGAAAATACTAAAAACTGAAAGTGAAATTGCAACTAATGTCTAATCTATTACAAAAACAAAACTAAATGAAATACTTAGTTACTCTGCCTCTCAATTTTGGGAGAAAAATATCCTTGTGATGAAATTTTGAGGAATTTTGTACTTCATTATTCTAAGAGAAAATAAATGCAAAAATGCAGAAAAGACTCATTGTATGAATGAAGTATTCAACCACTTAGTTTAAGATGAGTTATCAACTAGAAGGGCTCTTCAGAAACATTCATTAACACCATGAGTCGATAAACTAGTCATAAAATGGAAAGAACTGTAATGGTACTGATCAGTCTAATTGAAAATTTAAAGACTAGTGAAACAGCAAATGAAGCAAACTACGTTACACTACTGAATTTTGACTTCTAATTACTGATAAAAAACTACAAATAAATTGAACAAAAAGAAGCTATTATGCACTGAAAGAAACTATTTTGCATTAGTAAGAAAATGATAAAGATTGCATTATAAACAAGGTTAGTATGAAAATGATTATGAACACTGTGAGAGGAAATGATGAATTTACAGTTTAGCTAAAAAATACAAAACAAAATGAAATAAAACCTAAATCAGTGCAGGGGCCCTCTGCAACTGATCAGGTTAAGCGTACTTAATCAATCTCCAAGAAACTCTTTCATATATCCATAAAACATGTGGTCTTCATATTAAAAAACGAAAATGAGTTTTTCAAAATTACAGAACAGTAAGTCTGAGCTTAATACATGAAGAAATTCGAACCCCTTCTGAGTTCTTTACATAGGTATTTTTAAGAAAATCATGCAACTGTTTGTGGAGAAAAATAACCTACATCCAAAAACATGTAGAAGACAGGCACACAAAATTTTCTTCCTCGGCTGCTGGAGACATAAATCCAAGATGATGGCTGTTAGATTTGGTTGCACAGATGGCTGTTGTAGTCTGTGGGTTCAGGAAGTTGTTTCGGATAACGCTTCCCATCACTGTGAAACTTGTTTATTATCCACAAAACATAGTCTTGTTTCCTTCGGTCTCTACGTTTGAATTCTCCATTGACCGGAGTCTTGTACCATCTTCCTTATCGACCTGGGCTAGGTGAATAGGACATTGTCCATGTCATGATGATTTCCAAGCTACCCATGTAGTTAGTTTCTCTTTCTGACACCTAGAACCTGATAAAGCATGGTAGTAGCTGTGGAACAACTGATTAGCTACAGAATAGGCTGTGTTTCATAGCTAAAAAATAAAAATGTATTCAAATAGGAAAACATAAAAGCATAACATGTAAATCACTAAATGTCCTCCTTAAGGAAATATATACTGGTCATTGATGATATGAATGCATTTCTTCATGGAAAAATAAATAAAAAGGGATGAGAAGAGTTGCTAGGGAAAGAGCAGTTTTGATGCTCAACATACCCCCACTACAAAACCATTACATGTCCCCATGCAATAAAAAATTGTGAACTTCCTCCTCCTATTGCATTTGTTCTGACACTTCTGCCAACACATCCAACTTCCTCTTCTTTCTTTTCTTTTCATTGACTGCCATCCTTGGCTTCCTCATAAGAAATCTATATTTGAGGTTAATGAGTGTTCTACTCAGCTTCTTATTTTTCTTTTTCTAAAGAATGTAACATCCATACCTAGGTTTTTAAGAATCACCTTCCAAGATTCATCATGAAACTCTTTGTTTTTAAACCATCTTTCTCCTAGTCTTGGGAGTTTTGTTGCTTTTGCTATGAAGGATTCGGTGACTGCAAATTTGATATCCCCTATTTCCACTTCTGTGCCATCAAATGACCTTGCAAAGGATTTAGTGATTTCCTTGTGGTAGCTGTCAAATTTTTCAATAAAACATAACCACCCGGCCTTCTGTAACATCCCCTTGAGCTGCGGATACCCCTCCATGTATTTTACCCCTATGGGCTTAGTTCTAACAATAAGCCTCATATCCTTTGTTCTCGGTTACCCTTCAAAATTACTCTCACTGTCTAAGAAATGGAATGACTGCATATATGGAAATAAGAAGACTATGTATACAAAAATAGGAAGACTGTGTATACGAAAATAGGAAGACTGTGTATATGGAATGACTGCGTATATGGAAATGGAGTGACTGGGTATATGGAAACAGAACGACTGTGGATATAGAAATAGAATGACTATATGGCTGCGTGAATATGAGAGAAAAACTTAAGAATTGGCATGTAATAAATAAATAGTCAGGGTTTGAGAGTCGTAGATAAGTAGGTCACGTCGTTAATCTGACCATTAACAGGTGTAGCTATGGAGGACCGGTTAAGTACAAGTTATGGAGTTTGAAGCGGAGATCAGTTATGAAGGAATCATTGGACCGTTTGTCATTGAAGGCGGAAGATATGGCGGAGACATCGTGGCGGTCAAATCACATGATGGTTAATTAAGGAGACATGTGATCATACATGTTATACAAGCTTATGTTTTCAAATTGCTTTTTGAAATAAATTTTTGTATTTACCTTTGGAACCTTTACCTTTCACTTGCTAATATTTTGATGTTTGATCCACAGGTACTTTAGGCATGATTGGTCTTCAAAGTTGATTTTTCTTCAATTACCTGCATACATGATTTTATTATGAACTAGACACTTGTGCTTGCACTGATAAACAAATTGTTGCTGCAGAATCAGATTAGCTGCAGGACAGGATCAGCTGTAGAACGAAATTAGTTGTAGAACATGAAAACAACTGCAGAACATGAAAACAGCTGCAGAACGTGAAACAGAGAGTACAATATGGCTTATGAATGAATGAAATGGAAATGGTTGTGTAAGTGAAAATAAGACAAGATGATAAATGAAAATGGATATGAAAGAAATACTGGAAAAGGAAAAATTTATTGATGAAATATGGTAATGGAATGAAGTGAAACTGTAAAAGTAAAACAGAGTGAAGTGAGATGTGATAATGAATTTTACAGAATGCAGAGTAACTATGGCTTTTTGTCACTATTTTTTACAAAAAGGAAATGGAAAATATAGGGTGTCAGAAACTTTTGATTTTCACCCTGTATTTCCTGTATAAGCATGCCAATCAATGATTGGTTTTCAACATTATACAATTTTTATTTTTTATTTTTAGATACGAAAAATAAAGACTAAGTTAGTGGAGAAGAAGGATTCTTCTTCACTAACTTCATTTCAGAATTATTCTGGAAGATCTTGATGAACTCCTCCTTTGAAATTGGTTTTTGATATATTTCCAATCTATGACCATTCACAAGAAGAGGAGTTTGAATTTCATCTATTGTTCTAATCCTCACTGCTCCATTACTAAAGACTTTTTCAATCTCATATGGCCCAAGCCAATGAGTTTGAAATTTCCCTTGAAAATCTTTAAACTTTGAATCAAATAACAGTGCCCAATCTCCTTCTTGAAACCTCTTGTCCTTGATGTATTTATCATGCCATTTAGCCCTCTGTTGTTGGACTATACTAGTCCTTTGAACTTCCTCTTTCCTGATTTCATCAAGTTCATTTAATTGCTTCAGTCTATGTTTTTGAGCCTCTGATAATTCCATCCCCAACTGGACTGCCATCTTGAAAGTTCTGATTTGGAACTCTATAGGGAACATGACTTGTTTCCCATAAACAAGTTCATAGGGTGTATGTCTCATTGTGTTCCTCCATGTAGTTCTATAGGCCTATAAGGCTTCAGGAAGCCATTCTGCCCAATCTCTTCTATGTAGATGCACAGTCTTGGTGAGGATTCCTTCAATCAGTTTATTTGTAGACTCCACTTGACCATTTGATTGTGGATGATAGGGAGTAGATTTCCTATGCTTGATCTTGTACTCCTCCACAAGCTTTTCCACCATATTGGATATGAATTAAGATACCTGATCTATCACAATTTCTCTTGGAACACCAAAACGAGTGAAGATGTCCTCAAAAAGAAAATTAACTACAGATTTTTTGTTAGCAATTTAAAGGTAATGCTTTGGATTCTACCCATTTGGGGACATAATCAGTGCATACCAATATATACCTTTTCGGCTTAGATGGAGGATTAATTTGTCTAATAAAGTCTAAAGCCCACTTTTCAAAGCGTTCAATAAGTACCTGAGTTTGCATTGGAATTTCATTTGAGGGAGCAGGTTTCCCTACCCTTTGGCAGCTGTCACACCTCCTGACATATTCTTTAGCATCTTTGAAGATGGATGGCCAATAATATCCTAATGAAAGGATTTTATAGGATGTCCTCTTGTCAGCAAAGTGTCCACCACACAGCTCATCATGACATGCTTTGAGAATATCAGGCATTTCATCTTCCCTACACACCTTCTGATCATAAGATCTGGCCCTGTTTTATACAATTTGTTAGTGATCCATGAATATCTTGCACTTTGTTGAATAATCTTTCTTTTCTCTCTAGGAAACAAATGTGAAGGTAACTTCCCTGTAACCAAGTAATTGGCAACATCTGCAAACCAAGGAGTTTGAGTAGTTACTGCAAAAAGATATTCATCAGGAAACTTATCTTCAACCGGAGAGTCTTCTTTGATATTCTAAATCCTAGAGAAGAAATCAACAACTATGTTTTGTTTTCCAGGTCCATCTAGCACAGTAATGTTGAATTCTTGCAAAAGTAAAAGAAATCTTGTAACTCTGCCATTAGTAATAGGTTTATTCATCAAATATCTAATTGCAGAGTGATCTGTATGAACAAAGGTTTCATAGTTTGTTATATAGTGTTTGAACTTATTAATTGCATGAACAACAACTAAAAATTACTTTTCAGTCACAATATAATTCAACTCGGTGGGAGTCAAATTATTACTTGTATAGTAAATGGAATAAGGAAGCAAATCTTTTTGTCCCAATACAGCTCCCAGAGCTGTGTCTGAACCATCTTTGGAAATATGGAAAGGAAGTTTCCAATTTGGACCTCTTAAAATAGGTGCTTCAGAAATTTTTGCTTTCAAGGTTTCAAATGCTAGTTGGCAATCAAGATTCCAACTGAATTCATAATCTTTTGTAAGCAATTTGAAGAGTGGAGATGCTATTTTAGTGAAGTTTTCTATAAACCTTCTATAGTTCCCTGTAAATCCTAGAAAAATTCTAACATCCTTTTGGCAATTTGGAATTGATAACTTAGAGATGACTTCAACTTTAGATTTGTCAAATTTAATCCCATCTCCCGAAATGTGATGTCCTAAAACAATACCTTCCATAAACATCATAAAATATTTTTCATGGATTAGTGAAAGGTTTGTTTCTTTACATCTTTTAAGAACTTTTTCCAAATTTTCCAAAGCTTCTTCAAATTTGTTTCCATAGACTGTAAAATCATCCATATATACCTCTACACAATCATGTATTAGATCAGAAAAAATTCCTAGTACTGCTCTTTGGAATGTTGCAGGAGCATTACACAACCCAAAAGGAAGTACTCGGTAATGAAAAGTTCCCCATGAACAAGTAAATGTGGTTTTATCCTGATCCTCAGGTGCTACCTGAATTTGATTATAACCACTAAAACCATCCAAAAATGAGAAATACTTCTTACCTGCTAATGTATCTAACACTTGATCTATAAAGGGCAAAGGAAAGTGATCTTTAAGGGTTGCTTTATTCAATTCTCAGTAATCAATGCACACCCTCCATTTACCATTATATTTAGGCACAATTACCAAAGGAGAAACCCATTGGCTATTTGAAATTGGGTAAATGAAGTTTATATTTAGTAATTTTTGGAGCTCTTCTTTTACAATTTCCCTAAGATTTGGATTCATTCTTCTCTGAGGTTGTCTAATCGGTCTACTATTTTCCTCAATATAGATATGATGGATACAAGTCTTAGGATCAATGCCTTTCATGTCGGTGTATTCCCATGCAAATGCAACAGAATGTTTTTGTAATGTTTTGGTTAGCTCTTCTTGTTGTAGTTTCTCCAAGTTTTTGTTTATGTTCAATGTCATACCTAGAAAAATTTTGATTGTAGAGCTACCAAACTCTTCCATAGAATAGAGAGACATCTACCTAGATGACAAGTATTCAACATTAGATTTTTCTTGAAATTGTGCATGCTCATATTGTGAAGATGTTTCAAAATTTTCCAATGTATTCAAAATTTGACTATCTTCACTAATTTTTGACATAGTGAAGAGAAGCTGAATATCATCTTCATCATCAATTCATTCCTTGTCATCTATTTCTGTGATTGCTTTTGCTGGACGATACAGAGTAAATTTCTTTGTTGAATTACCATAAGAAATATACATGTCACCAGATCTACAACTAATAAAAGCATCAGCTGTGGCCAACCAAGG
Source organism: Pinus tabuliformis (assembly GCA_031772625.1). NCBI lineage: Eukaryota > Viridiplantae > Streptophyta > Pinopsida > Pinales > Pinaceae > Pinus > Pinus tabuliformis. The sequence continues at coordinate 258,948,558 of CM062809.1, read as the reverse complement.
TCTTCCTAATATGAGTGGGTGTCCTCCTAGATTATTCTTGGGAGTTAAGATCATGAAATTGATAGGATATTCCCAAGAATCTAAGGATACTTAAATGTCTTCTAGCACACCAGCTAGTTTGATCACTGATCTATCTGCAAGTTGCAATAAGGTAGGTGTGTAAAGAAGATTTGGAAGTTTAAGTTGCTCCATAGTTTGTCTGCTCATGATGTTTATTGTTGCCCCTAAGTCAATCAATGTATTTGGAATTTCAATTCCATTTATATGTGTCTTGACAACTGGACTCCCTGGATCCACATATTTCTGTATGGCAATTTTTCCCATCATTATGTCTGCTATCTTTCCTACCAAGTGAATTCTTTTTGTTTCTTTTGCTTTTCTTCCTGGTCTTTTGATGCTCAACTCCTTTATTTTTTTGGCTAGAATTGGAATTTCTCTAATGGCTTGTAGCAAAGAAATTTTGATACAGACATTCTTCAATTCATATAGAAAATCATAATTGGGCAACAAGATCTGTTTTTATACCCCTCGATCAATTTGTAGTCTCTCAGATAAAGGAGGTGTAGAAGTAGATGCTGGTTACTCAATGATAGGAGTTGTGTTCACTAGTTTTTTATTTTTTATTTTTCAATGTTTTGGTTTTGGAGAGATGTTTTCTCAAAACTTTTATTTACTTTTAAAGAATATTCCTCAGAAATGTCTTGTTCTTGAATAACTATAGAAGGTCTTTCCTTTTCTAGTATCCTACTAGATCTTAGTTGAACATCATTAATATCTAGAGGAGTAATCATGTAATTTGGAAATTGTTGTCCTTCTACCATGTAAGAATTCTGAGGGTTTTTATTGTTGGGGATTGGTCATGGTTGGGCAGGTAGCTGATTTGATTTCTACTGAAATGGCAGCAAGAGTTGAGGATTTTGGCTTTGTTGTGGAGGTTGTTGTGGAAATGGCAATGAAAGTTGAGGATTCCGATTTTGAAGTTGTGGTTGTTGATTTTGTTACTGATTATGTGGGGGAGGATAATTCTGATAGGATGGAGGATATTGATAATATTGAGAAAATTTCCCATAAGGATTTTGTACCCCTTGTGCCCACGGTTGAGATTGATATTGAGATTGAGGTTGAGGCCAAGGTTGCTTCCAAGAATTCCAATTTGGTGGGGGTTGAAGATACATTTGATTATTAAATTCCTGAGTTTGTGGCCCCAACCAAGGTCTTCTTGCAATAAAACAAAGAGATTCTGCAGAATTTGCGATTGTTTCCTCTTGAAAGACAACCTTAAGACCTGGGATTGAAGGACAACCCTTGGTTTCATGGCTTTCCAAACAGATCATACAAGTTTCTACAATTTTTGCATCTAAAGGACACTCCCTTAGAGCATGTTTCTTTCTGCATTTTCGACAAAAAATGTCTAAAGCATTAGCCTCTGCTTTCTGCTTGTTTTGAATTTTAAGGGTGTCTAGTTGCTCACTAAGGCTCCCTAGAATATCAATTTCAAGCATATTTCCAATTTCTGCCCTCCTTACAGATCCAGTTGCAGATTTGTTTGATCTAACAAGAGAAGGATCTCTCGGCCCTTTCCTTGTTTTAGATTTCCCTCTTAAGAGATGAACACACAGTTCTCCTATATCACTCAATGGAAGTTGAGAGATATCTCCCTTCCCCATCATGTTAAGGATATCTATCCACTCATCTCTAATGGCTTTTAATAAAAAGAGCATTCAGAGTTTCTTCATCTAAATTGTTCATCTTTGCTCTTTTCAAATTATAATTGAATCTCTTAATCAAATCTTCTAAGTTTTCATCCTCTTTTTGCATCATTTTGAACACCTCATATTTATGATTGGTAGGCATGCAATAATCCAAGTACCTATCCAAAAATGCATTTTCCATGTCATTCCATGTTCTAATGGATTGAGTGACTAACCCCATGAACCATTTCAAAGTAGCTCCTTTCAGTGTTGAAGGAAACAATTTAAGTTTTTGAGAGTCTTCTAGAGAGTCATAAGTTCTGCACAAGACTTCAAACTCAAACAAAACATTTTCCGGGTCCTCACTTCTCAACCCATAGAAGTTTGGGAGGATAGATGGTGAGATATTTTTCATTGTGGTATGTGTTCCCTCATCCACTATCGAGAATCCAAACGAGTTATCTATTTCCATATTTCCTCTCCCTCCTCCATTATTACCTCTACCTCCTCCATTATCTCGTCTACCTCTCCCTCTACCCCCTCCTCCAAACAGTGAGAATTCTCCATCTTGTTCCTCTTCTTCCATTATAGTTTCTTCAAAGTCAATATAGGGTTCAACCTGTAAGGTTATTCCCTCCTCCTCTAGTTATTCTATTAATGGACTATGGAAGGGAGGTTCTACTTCTTCTTCTCCACCAGGTACTCCTAATTCTTCAACTATAATGGGTTCTCCTATGGAGGTAAGAAAAACTATTCCTATTGTTAGAGATTCAAATTTTTTCTCCCCTAGGTCAGTCTTGGTAGAAGAAGTAGGAGATTCTTCTGATTGGATTTCTACCCTTGGAATTTCAGGAGTCCTATGGTTGGGAGTATGAATTTGGGATGGAGGTGTGTCTTTTCTACACTTCCCCGGCAACAGCACCAAAATGTTTGGTCAATTTAATGTCCTAAATTTCTCTACATAAATTATCAATCCAAGTATCGTAAACTGATGAAATGTAGTACACTGTTTGTGCTAGATGACCCTTCTTACTTCATTGTTTTTATGTTTTATGTTGTTTTGGGGGTTTTTGGTCCTTTAATCCCTAATGATTTACAAGGAAACTAACAAAATCTTAAATCTAAATTATGTAAGGACTGCTAAGAACCTAAAGAAATGAGAATTAAAAGAGCTTAAGTAAGATTTGGAAGCAAAGTTTAATCAAGAAATGAAAACAAAGTTTTATTTATGCTCTTATCATTATTTCCAAATCATGAACAAAAAACTAAAAAGTAGAATTGCAACTACTGTCTAATCAATTACAATAACAAAACTAAATGAAAATACTAAAAAATGAAAGTGAAATTGCAACTAATGTCTAATCTATTACAAAAACAAAACTAAATGAAAATACTAAAAACTGAAAGTGAAATTGCAACTAACGTCTAATATATTACAAACACAAAACTAAATGAAATACTTAGTTACTCTGCCTCTCAATTTTGGGAGAAAAATCTCCTTGTGATGACATTTTGAGGAATTTTGTACTTCATTATTCTAAGAGAAAATAAATGCAAAAATACAGAAAAGACTCATTGTATGAATGAAGTATTCAACCACTTAGTTTAAGATGAGTTATCAACTAGAAGGGCTCTTCAGAAACATTCATTAACACCATGAGTCGATAAACTAGTCATAAAATGGCAAGAACTGTAATGGCACTGATCAGTCTAATTGAAACAATAAAGACTAGTGAAACAGTAAATGAAACAAACTATGTTACACTACTGAATTTCGACTTCTAATTACTGATAAAAAACTAGAAATAAATTGAACAAAAAGAAGCTATTCTGCACTGAAAGAAGGTATTCTGCATTAGTAATAAAATGATAAAGATTGCATTATAAACAAGGTTAGTATGAAAATGATTATGAACAGTGTGAGAGGAAATGATGAATTTACAGTTTAGCTAGAAAATACAAAACAAAATGAATTAAAACTCAGTCAGCATAGGGTCCCTCTACATTTGATCAGGTTATGCATACTTAATCAATCTCCAAGAAACTCTTTCATATATCCATAAAACATGTGGTCTTCATATTAAAACAGGAAAATGAGTTTTTCAAAATTACAGAACAGTAAGTTTGAGCTTAATACATGAGGAAATTCGAACCGCTTCTGATTTCTTTACACAAGTATTTATAAGAAAATCATGCAACTGTTTGTGGAGAAAAAGAAGCTATAGCCAAAAACACGTAGAAGATAGGCACACAGAATTTTCTTCCTCGACTGCTGGAGACATAAATCTAAGATGATGGCTGTTGGATTCGGTTGCACAGATGGCTATTGGAGTCCGTGGGTTCAGGAAGTTGTTTCGGATAACGCTTCGCATCACTATGAAACTTGTTGATTATCCACGAAACATAGTCTTGTTGCCTTCGGTCTCTACGTTTGACTTCTCCATTGATTGGAGTCTTGTACCATCTTCCTTGTCGACCTGGGATAGGTGAATAGGACACGGTCCATGTCATGATGATTTCCAAGCTACCCATGTACTTAGTTTCTCCTTATGACACCTGGAACCTGTTAAAGCATGGAAGTAGCTACGGAACAGCCGGTTAGCTACAGAATAGGCTGTTTTCTATAGCTAAAAGACAAAAATTTATTCAAATAGCAAAACATAAAAGCATAACATGTAAATCACTCAATGTCCTCCTTAAGGAAATATATACTGGTCATTGATGATAGGAATGCATTTCTTCATGGAAAAACAAAGAAAAAGGGATGGGAAGAGTTGCTAGGGAAAGAGTAGTTTTGAGGCTCAACATAAATGTTACATTTTCAACCAGGACCCAATCTAACCCCAGTCTCAATTAGGGATCTGATAGACCAGTACACCAAGTTAAACCCACCTAGATTGGCCCAGTTACTCCAAACTTTCATTGTGGAAGAAAAACATATGCCCAAAGATCTCCCTCTATATGTGTCAGCCATCTTCTCTACAAGGGGCAAGTAGGTTGTGACCATGTTATACTGCATTTTGGGCTACAGTACTAGTGAATTCATGGATGAACTTATACTTGCCTTCATGTCCATTTATACCCCAGGACAACCTCCTGTTGTTTTGTACAATTTTGCTGAGTTTATAGCTGATAGGATGCATGAACAGTTTGCTAGAATGAGCAATGAAAGAGTGTTTAAATACTTCTCTGTCCTCTATCATATGTTCCTGTATTACCAACCAAACAGATTTCCTTTCACTCTCCAGAAGCTTGATACCAAAGGCTAGCCCAGGTCTGTCATTTTTTGGACCCCATTGTTCCACAAATATGGATCACCATACACTTATTCAGATTTTATAGACTCTTTTGTACATCCAGTCATGACTATGCTTACAGGAAATCCTCCACCTAGGATAAGTCCAGAGATAAAAAGGGTCCTCTAGCTATCCAAACAAACCAAAGTGGGAGATTGGTACCTATACCAAAACCACACAGAGATAAGGATCTATGGGTGTCAGCTTGCACCATATAAACTCCCCAAATACCTCCCCATGAGGTTATTTGCTTTGGAATATTATAGGCAGATAATGAACTCAGATGAAGTAAATTTTGTTTCAGCCAAGAAGAAAACCCAGTTCAGAGTCAAAGATCAATTGGGCCCCTTCATCTGCAATTCTAGAGAGGCAGGGAAGGAAGCAGACCAAATTTTGCAGCAAATGAAATTCCAACAAAGTTTCATGTGGAGATATGACCCTCAGGGATTCATGACCAAACTTAGGAAAAAGGCAAAATTGGGGCCTTACATTCATCACCCCATACCTGAAATAGAAGCCTATGCCAATCAATCTGAGTGGGTGGAGAACACTCTTATAGATAGGGATAATACAAAGGTAGACATTGAGAATACCTTGATTGATCTAGAGAGGCAACTTGATGAGAGCTCATTTCTGCAGGTGCCAAGACAGTAAGAAGCCACCATGAGTACCCCTCTTATCATGCAGACTCCTCAGAATGAGGAGAAAAATCCAAAAAGAAACAGAGAGGGAGCTTCCACTTCAGGAATGGACACCTCTAATCTGCAACAGGAAACAAGTCACAACAAGAGGCAAAGGCTCAATCCTGCCTCTGAATAGGAATATACAAAAGGATCAGCACAGGTAACCAACATAGAGGCAAACAGAAGCAGGCCCACAACTCCATCTAGAGACATACAAGAGCCATCCACATCACAGACTCAGATGTTGGAAAGGCAGCTTAGTGTGGAAGTGTCTTCATTCAGTAGGCCTGCTGATAAGGACCAAGACATAAAGGACAGGTATAAAGAAATCAAAATGAGGAATGAGAAACTCAAAGCTCAGACTTATGCACAATATCTAAAACTCACTCCCACAAATCAAATAAGACTAATGTCAGCTTTTGACATCAAGGAGGGAAAACTTCAAATGTCCTTTATCAAACCTACAACACAGCAACCCAAGACATCTTCAAATTTCAAGAGGGTTCACTTCGAAGTATTGGCAAGTGCTATTCATCCCATAGACCAGATAGAAATGCATAAATAGGCTGAAGAGATGATATACTCCACCCTTACATGTAAAGCCATAGCTGCCCATCAACTACAAAACTCATTGAACAACATCTCGGCACAGTTTCAGTTGGAAAAGGCCTCGTCATAGGCGAAGGATATGAGGATTAAGTCTTTGGAAGACTTGGTTATTGATTTGGGACATGATCCCAAAGATATAAAACCTAATGAGTAGCTGATAAAGAAGAAGAACGATGATATTGTTGCATTGAAGAAGCAATTGAAGATACCTCAGCTGCAACATCCTCAAACACTTGAAGTCTTAGAGAGCCAAACCATACACGAAGAGTTGATGGACTTGGTCCTAAAACTTAATGATCAACTAAGAGAGATAGAGAAAGAATTGGATAGCTTGATCCAATTAAAACAAACTGACATTGCCACAACTTCTACAAATGTCATTCCTACAGTATCTATTGCAGCCCCTTCTACACTGGCAGCTTCACTAGCACATACACCGCCACCTGCCACAACATTGCCAGTTACAGCAAAGTCTACAACAGAAGGTGTTTCAGGAGAAAAAGCAGCAGAGTTAGTTAGAGCCATGGAAGAGATGTCAATTCAGGCTACAAAAATGAATAGACTGAAGGAAAAGGTGGCAATTTTAGAGACTGACTACAAACTTGCCCAAATTATGTAAAAGGAAGAGGCATAAAAGGCCAACAGAATGAGTGAAAGAGTTAAAGCTATGGAGAAATACTTGACATCGGAGAAACCCCTTGGACAAGCCAAGGAACTGTTATTGGCCAATATCATTGACTCCATCAAGGATATTTTGCCATCTATTCAAGTTTCTTTTGAGTAGAAAGAACTGATAAAGATAGCTACATTAGCTATTCAAAAAGTCAAGGTGGAATTGGGTGACATGCCTGAGGATGCCAATAGACTCATCCACTTCCTTAACAAAAAAAATAGATATGAGCTTCAGGAGCTAAATATAGAAGACAGGACTGAAACCATTTTGGAAATAAGGAAGGTCCTTTCCAAAAGAAACCTAATGCTGAACTTAAAAGAGAAGTACCACAACATGCAGGTAGCCATTGATAGATTCATGGCCAAATTCTAAATTTTGAGGGAGAAAGGATTACCCATTCCATTGATCATTATTGAAAAACTTATGACACAACTGGACTATGATAATAGACTCGGGGAGTTGGCTAAAGAACAAGCTAGCACTTCATCTATAAAAGCACTGCCAACAGGCAAAGTTTTGTATAATACGTTTGAGAACTTGTTTTTTCTCCAACACGAGATAAAACACTTGTTCATCACTAAACCCAATTTTTCCAAGTATACTGAGGCCGATGAGATATATAGGTGGATGATGAATGTCAAGTTACCTGATGCAGAATGGTGGGAAAAGATGACTGATTTACTGTGAGAAATTTACAGTAAAAAGTTACTGCACAGTAAAAGTAGAACAGCCAGATAAACAGATGAAAACAGGTCAGCATGGTTAAAGAGTATCAGGGTCAAAGAGTATCAGGAGGAAGTAAAAGTCAAAGAAGATTCCAGCGTAAAAGACCACAACAATAAGCCAACATAAAGGGCTACAAATCCAACCATAAAAGCCAGCGGTACCACAATAAAAGGGACAACATGAAACAGTTCAATAATTGTCTCTATCTTCCAGCAAGAAGATATTTTGTATTTCCTAGATTAAATCTCAAGTTTGTTTTGAGATATTTTGTAATGATTTTTGTATAAATACTTCACCATTCTAATTATTTAGGATGGATTATTAGACATTTCTATAGACCTTTTTGATCAAAAGACTGTAAGCTATTGTATCACTGTTTAGACCAGCAAGTTGGATTAATGAATAAAGACAAGACATTTCCCAGGATTCATGTGTAGAGCGAAGTGCAGACAGATATTTTCTCTTGTGTTGTTATCTTTCTTTAAAAAAAATTCCACAATCTTTAATGTATCTAAAATCTGAATGCTATAATATGGAATGATATCTCAGAATTTGCTTCATTGCACTCTGTTTTAACTATTATGAATTTTAATCTTTTCTTCTAATTATCTAAGTTAAGGAATTCTTGATTGCTCCTTAGTTTAGGTAGTCTCCCTGTAATCTATAGAAAAGGATTCTTAATTGCCCTTTGGTCATGATTATCCTCTGTTCCTCATTTTAATCCTGGTCTGAGAATTCTTAAGTGCTCTCTCACCCTGGTTAAGATCATTTCACCCATCTGGCCCAAATACCTGCACTTTACTCTGCTAGCTTTCACTGTGAACACTCCCTTTAGTGAGTTAATTCCAGTTCTATTGCCCTTCTTTGACTCCATAGACCAATGGTCCCGATACATCATTCTATCCATTTGTTTTAAGGATTCCACCATCCAACCTTCAATACAAATCAAAACCCCCTGAACCTTCAGAACTAACCTAAAATCCCAGCAAACAAAGCTAAATCATATAGAGAGAGCCCTCTCTGAGCCATAGGTTGGCTAGATCCTATGCTTAAAAGTTGGTTTGTGGTTACCTTGGTCCTTTCTTTCTTCTGAAAACTTATAGGGAAAACTTCTGAGTGATAACAAGTAGGATCTCTTCAAAGACTATGCACATTTGATTTTGGAATAGTATAGCTAAGACTCACCTTCCTTCTTCTACACCCTTTGAATTAAAGGTTGAATTTAATTCATGGAGCTTGTGTTAGTATTTTATTCTCATATTTTGTAAAGGACTAGGTTCTCCCAATGTTGGGTCAGCTACCATTCAACTACTAGCTTTTGATAGAAGACCTAGTAAACCCTTGGGGATTATTCTATAGTTTCTTATTTCATTGGGTTGAAGAATTACTGTAATAGATGTTATAATTATGAAGGGCCCATTATCATTCAATATTTTCCTTAGGAGTCATTATGTGTATGATATGAATGTGTTGGCACCTATGCTAAAATTATGGAAGGGTTGTCGCTATTGAAGCTCACATGTACTAATCACAATCTTTATCTACCTTTAGACCATCTTTCCCTCTTATTTGTTTCTTGTATTTCAATAAAAACTACACAAATGGGCTGAATTATCTAACATAATTAGGGTAAATTATTTGACATCATATCCCGTGAATTCAATTTATAATAAGAAGGATCCTTTTCATTGATGGTCACCTTCTTGGGAGTTGGTTTTGATAGACGACGAATGATTATATCTAATGGGGGAATTGGAGTCTATTCTTCCCCATATTGGTCCAAGAGAATGTTTCAACATGTGTTCTCTCTAGTATTATTCTCTTCCCTAACTCTAATGGGGGTTATGATTGGCTCAAATAGTCTATTGGATGTTTCCATCCTTTGAAAATACAATCTTGTTGGTTTGGACACATATACAAAAAATTATAACTTTTATTTTCCTTCTTAGTTTGATCCCTTTGATTGTATATCCCTAGACATTGACATTTATGAGTATTTGGACTTTCTCATGGAACTATAACTCCATATTTATTATGATTTTGATCAATATTATCATAAATCATTAGATTTTGTTTTTGAGCTCAATTTATCTAGTGATAATTCTCAAGTTTATCTTTTGGGAATGATTTCTGAATTGTGGATTCTTAGAGTTTGGTGTTTATATGTTTGACCTATTTAATGGATCCTTAAATGCTTATAGCAATGACTATGTTCCTATGTACTCCATCTTTGATTTTAGCATGAATTTTCCTTCCATGTCTAATCTCTTTGGTTGACAATTCTTAGCATGTGGCAATGTTAAGCGTTTTCTTGTGGACTCCACTATGAACATGGATCTTGTAAAATAAATCATGGTTGAAAATGTTATTTTCGCTATAATCCTAATGGATCTCTTGTTTCTAGGTTTGAAGATATAGTTTTCATATTATTATTTCTTTGGTGTAGGATTTTAATTGGATTTTTGGTTTCTTAGCAATCATATTTTATGCATTATTTAACTTAGTTAGATATATTTTAAAGCTTGCATATATTTTTAGATTTCTCCTATATTACAATACATTAAAATATTTTTCCACACACATTTTCTATAGGTTCCACCCTATTGGATGTTGGTTCATAAACAATGTTTATAGGTAGTTTGCAAAACTCTAATGGAAGACCTTTCATATGATGTGTTATTGTGGTGTAGCAAAATTTCTCCTTTTGACATCCAACCAATTATTTTATTTTAGGACTAGGAACCCTTGTAGTTTGAGACTGCATTCTAAACCACATTGATATTTCTTATCTAATTTTGACCATTCTCAATGGGGATCCCAAATTTATATATTTTTTTATCATTTTTGTTTTTTATTTCCATTTCTTATGCATATCACTACATGCATTATTTTACCTAATGTCATGTTATAGTTTGGCACATTATTCTTATCACCTTTGAATTATTAATTATTTCTTTCCTCTATGACACTTTCTTCTATGTTTTAAATGTACCCTACCCTAGAGGATACATACTTTCGAGTGTCAATATATTTCACTTTGCATATGTCTATTACATTCTCTCGGAACATAGGTGTGTGTCCTATGACAATTATCTCTTCCATTATACTATGACATTATTTTATTTCTTTGATATTTTTGTAAAAAAGACAAAAATATCTCATACTTATAGAAAAAGAGGAGGTGAGGGATGAGGATAATCAAGATCTTTATGATTTTTGTATATGTGGTAGAAAATAAAGTCATATCACCCTAGAAATAATTAAATGCTTTTTTGTTAGTTCTATATAGTTGGGTCTTAGTATTTCCTTATGAGTTATGCCATTATTATGAGATTTTTGAATCCTTTAATTGATTACTCATTTACTCACTGTGGAGAATTTCTTAATTCCTCATGGATTGATCATTTATTTCATTGGTCCTTTTGGCCTCAATTTCTATATTATGATTTTTTTACTCCTCTTATTGGTTACTCATTTAATTACTATGGATAATTTCTCAATTGTTCCTGCATTGATAGTTTATTTCATTGGTATTTTCACATCAATTTCTACCCAAGTGATGATTATGTGATTCTTATTTTCAAAGGATGTTTTAATAATTAGTCATTTCTAATTTCTTTTACAATCATATCAACCTTCACTATTGACAAGCCATTATCTCTCCATCAACATAACAAATGCTTTACTTTTGGTAGTCTAGGAGGATTCACTAGTTCATTCTAAAAAGGGTCCTTCTCCTATTGACTACAATACGTTTCTCTAAGAAATAAACTTAGAGTAAATATTACCGTATTTGATTTCATCTTTGGTAGGTTTCCTTCTGTTCATCATTCTAGACTCATTATGAGTCATTGATTAGTTGGTTCCCATTACGTTCAATAACAAGGCCCTTATTGAGACAGGGGGATTTGTGTTCTATCTTGGATTCCATTTTCCTTATTAGTGAAATGACTCAAAATTTAGAGTGATTTTAATTATTGATTTTCATATAGAGCATATTCCTTATTATATTTATTTTTTGGTGCTTTAAATGGTCATACTCATTACTGTATTTCTATATTTTATTATGCAAAGAATTCATACTCTATCATTTTCTTGATACTTTCTCTTCTTGACACTTGTTCATGTTTGTTTATGAGAGATTCCTTGTTGATCTCATTTGAATGTATATCTTCTTATAAGCACTGATTAATTTTCCCCAAGAATGAGATCTATAAATATTTATAATACCTTAGGTCTTCTAGTCATGAGTGGCATGTTCCCTCACTATTGATAGTGGATATATCTTATTGAATCCTAACAATTAGATTTTATAGGTGTGTGATGTCAACACATATATTCTTGTTGCTAGAATGTGATAAGTGCCTTTTTCCCATTATTATAATCAATTGGTTAGAATCCATGTGTCAACTTTAACATCCCTAGAATATTCCTATATCGTATTGTAAATATTTCTATTAGGCTCCTAACCCAAGTTCTGTTGGCATTTAATTCCAATGTGAATAAATTGTGTTCGGGTCCTGCATGCATATGTAGTTTTGAGGCCAGAGTGCCTATGTGGTTAAGGCCAGAGATCCTATGTGTATAAAGGTCCAATGAGCCTAATATTGTAATATATAATCACATCATGTAGTATAATAAGTTATAGCTACAGATCCCTAAACCAAAAGTGTATGGTGGGATAAACTTCACAAAAGGGGAAAGTAAAAGGGGCATAACCATGGTATAGCCTAAGAACAAAAAGTGAGATGTCCAAGTGGTGGGAAATAGTTGCCAAAGTGACACTTGAGAGAAATTACCCATGTCTGCAAAATTCATGTAGTTCTTATTTTGGGAATTCATTGAACCATACTAGACTGCAAATATTGATGGTAGTTTCCTTGGAGCACTATTAAACCTCATGTGCACTATGGTCAACTGATGTTTAGAAGGTGGAGCTTTCAATCTTGAACCCTATAACTTGATGAAATGTCATCATTCCCATGGTGGAAATGAGGATTCAATTTCCCTTGCTCATCTTAGGAAAATTTGAAGCTTGGAAGGGAAATAGATTGTGCTACCCAATAAATTATATGAATATATTATTCATCCTTACTTAGGTAAAGGCTGGAGCTTGTAAGGAGAACTTGTTAAATGAGTATATAAAAGTGAGGCCTCATACTTAAAATGTATTGGATTTTGTTTCCATTGGACTATAACTCCAAATTTGGCTTTAAGAGAGAATTTTCCATTGCATAATTAACACCCGAAATCAAGGGTGACCCATTAGTGAGAGTTCTAGAGTAGTGTGGTCTATGGCTAGGAGGAATGCCAGAGGTTTGCAACCATTTGGTGTTAATTATAGAAGATTTTTTTCCCAATTTATGTGATTAAGAATTGGATATTTCTTATATTTTGATATGTCCCTGTTATATATATATATATATATATATTTATATTTATTGTAAATTAGTAGTTAAAAATGCTAGGCATATTACTTGTAAATTTTTATGTTGAAGGTTGCTTATATTCCTATGGTTATATGCTTTCTTATAAATTTTTAGCTTATGCTTGTTGGTAAGACCATTCCAAGTATGCTTAATCATAATGAGGTTAATTTCATGTGATAATCGTGAGAGTGTTGAACTCTAAGTGAATGTGCTTTTATGGCATTCTAGAGAGATGAAAATGTTAAGGTTCCATTTGGAATGGTCATAAAATTGAGGAACTATGTTATGTCTAGTTAGTATATCAATATTTGAGATAAAATACGTTACATTTTTCTGTTGTTTCTGTTTCCAGTTTGGTAGAAAACATAAAAATAATTTTGACATTATGTAATGTTGTATCATTTTAATAAAAAGAAGCTTACTTACTCGGAAAAAAACAAGGATATTTAGGTCTATTTAACTCATATGACCTAAGATCGTTTTGCATAAATCAACTTAAAGTTTCCTTCTTTTACAATAATAACCACATCTAGTATTTATGTTGTTTCCCAATATGTGTAAGGTTCTTGTCTTGAATGTTCTAGCTATAGGAAATGACCCTTTACTAATTCTCCATTCACCTTTACCAAAACTTGTGGAAAAACCTTCATCATATAATTGTCCCACATAGATCAAGCTTGTATTCATCTATGAACACCTAACCTGCTTGAACAATAATTTTTTTCCTCGAGGAAATAAATCATCCTCTCTCTCAACTTGGTGGATAGAGGTTGTTGGAACTAGGATAGCCCACAGTTATACTCACTTAAGAGTTCAGAAGACTCGACACCAATACAACAATATTTATCAAGGTATTATATCTCATCATATCAGTAGACGGGATTATGACATGGGTGAGGAAGATAATAGCCATTTACCTAACTACCCAAGACAACCCCAATTGACGTGGTTCAATAAGATATTATGTCAATCCTTCATCTTGATTCGACCATCTCCCACTCCAATAACATTACAGAAATAATTGTTTCCAAATATACTCTACCATAATCACCCACAAATTATTTTTGCTACCTAATCAATGCTACTATTAAAACTATATAAACCTGCTACTCACACTCAAACATTAAATAAAATATTCACTTTCTAGAGCTATTGCAGTTGTCTCCATATTTCTTAATAGACCTATTTTACACTAATAGCAACCGTAAGTAGTTACTAAAATAGAAGAGAATGAAAATAAACTTGAAAATTAAACAAGGTGTAAAGATAAAAATTGAAAAGACTACAATGAAAATATTGGATCTTTGCTTAATAAACAAATAAAAATGCATACATCCACTCCTCACATACACAGGCCACAATTAGCCTAGATGATTTTAAAGCTATAAATAGACTTATCAATTAATACTACATATATTATCAATACCGTGTGTCCAAACAACCATAACTAAAAAGATTATATTAATCTCACATCATTCATAAACTATAACAAAAGAAACATCCTTTTATTATAAAATAAACATATAAAAGAAAACAATCATTAATCTACTTTAAATTCAAACTCAATTTTATATTTTTTACATATTTTATATTCAAATTTTCATTTTATTTTTATATTTTCTAAATATAAATTTAATATTTCGAAAAACAATATTAACGTTTTATACTTTTAATCTTAAATTTTGAAAAAATTATATTTAATATTTCAAAAAACAATATTAACATTGTATACTTCTTAATCTTAAATTTTGAAAAATTAATTTATTTGCCTTTACAAATGTTAAAATAAAACTAAATTAAATTTAATAAAAATTTAAAAGGTTAAAATAGAAATTATTTGGAATTTATATTTAAAACTGTTAAAAGAAATAATATTAAATAGTTTATTCACTCTAATATAAGTTTAAACATTTTTCAAACTGTTTTTATAATTATTAATAAAATTATAAAAATTCAAAAAATAAAATATTCAAACCATGTTGTATTTGTAGTAGCTTAAAAGTTGATTAAGATTTTTATGAAAATATTGGTGTGCATCGTATGGTCTAAAATCTATCACATTTTTGCAACTAACAGAGTTGGATATCATTTATTACCAAAGTAGCTTAAAAGTTGATTAAGATTTTTATGAAAATATTGGTGTGCATCGTATGGTCTAAAATCTATCACATTTTTGCAACTAACAGAGTTGGATATCATTTATTATTTGGTAATTTGTATGAGAATAATAAATGTAAAAAGCCCAAAGGTAATATCGATTTAGATATGCAGAGATATATAAAATAGATAATATTCTGAATTTTCAAATAAATAATGGATGAAAATATTACAATTTTTTATTTATAATTTTATTTAATAATTTATCTAATAAAAATAAATATAAAAAATATGATGTAAAATATAATAAAATTATTTTAACATCTTTTATAAATAAAAATTTAAATGACAAAATAATTATATTATAATTTTTTAATACTTTTATTTATAATTATAAGATAAAATAAAAAAATTATGCTCATGTATTTTGGATTGATATTGAATGGGTGTAGTGTTAATACATTTCATGGTAAAAGGTTATTTGTTTAATGAATGTTTAGTCACCAACAACATGATCGTAGGGTTAGCTTCATTGGTCTAGTTTCACTGGAAAAAAACACCTCTCTAATGGGAAGTCACAGTGTCAGTTCTCTTTGACACTAAACTGAAAATTTAAATTAAAAAAATAATCAGCAGAATTCTAATAAATAATCTCTATCAATGTAATAACAATAATAACAAAATTTAAATTGCACTATAAAAAAATGCTATTCTTATAATAACAATATGCACCCAAATTGGTTGAAGTCTCTCTCCGAATTCTTTGTCCTTCTGTCACGAAATGCTAGTTCAATTCTCTTTAGATCCATCCAAATCAAATTCCCTCTGTCCGCTACTACACCAAGGGCACTTTTGAGAGATTTTTTTAAGATAAAAGAAATCTTTTGTCTCAAAAACTCAATTTTTTATTTTAGTTATTTTACATTACAAATTAATATCAATTGATTTGTCTTAAATATAGACTTTAAGACAAAAATAGGTTGAGACAAAAATATTTTAAGACAAAACTTTATATTTAAGACAAAACTAGTTTAAGACAAAAATGTTTTAAGACAAAAGTAGTTTGAGACAAAAATATTTTAAGACAAAACTTTATATTTAAGACAAAAATAATTTAAGACGAAAATATTTTGAGACAAAACTTTATATTTAAGACAAAAGTAGTTTGAGACAAAAATTTAAAGACAAAACTTTATATTTAAGACAAAAATAGTTTAAGACAAAATTATTTTAAGACAAAAACAATTTAAGACAAAATTATTTTAAGACAAAACTTTATATTTAAGACAAAAGTAGTTTGAGACAAAAATTTAAAGACAAAACTTTATATTTAAGACAAAAATAGTTTAAAACAAAACTTTTTTAAGACAAAAACAATTTAAGACAAAATTATTTTAAGACAAAACTTTATATTTAAGACAAAAGCATTTTGAGACAAAAATATTTTAAGACAAAACTTTATATTTAATACAATGACCACTTTAGATCAAACCTATGTTTAATACGATATTTCACTTCGAATGAAAATGGAGGGCAGCGCTGAGTTTCAGGGTGATCTGCGCACGCGTTTTGAACTGGAGCTCTCGCGCCCCTGCTTCCTCGGCCCCTGCGGCCCTCTGCAAGCCCCCTGCCTGGCAACCCCTATGGCCCTCCGCAGGTCCCTTGCTTGGCAGCCCCTGCTGCTAGGCTCTCAATCCTTCCCGGCATCCCCGCAATCGGGCTCTGCCTCCCTCCTCCGACCAGTGTTGCTGCTGGCACAACGTCCGCGTCTGGGTTTTGCGATCGCAGAGGAGCGTAGCCGCCGCCATGAGTGCGCCTGGGGGTGGGGAGCCTTCTCCCACCCCACCAATCTCTTCAGAAGAAGCATTCAAAAGATTTCTCTCGCGGAAAGGGAAGAAACATTTGATTCCAGAAGTCCGGAAATTCATAAAAAAACTGAAGGAAATTCCTAAGATTGCCCTGCGAGAAAACCAACCGATAAAAATCGCCCTAGCCCTGGCTGACAGAGGGTTGGTAGGACAATTTATGGGATGTTGGCCCTCTACAAAAACAATAGATGACTGGATCCAACGCAACTGGAGGCCCCAGCTGGAAAACAATGTGATCTGCTATGTTGTCGGAAGAGGGTATTTCATTTTCTAGTTCACCTCCAAAGAAGATCGAGATTTGGTTTTTAGAAATGGTCCGTATTTTATGGGAAATCAGGGTCTGTATCTTAATAAGTGGACCCCCAACTTCGATCCCTCAATCGATACCCCTAAAGAGGTCCCAGTCTGGGTCCGGCTTCCCAATCTTCTGATCCATTGCTGGAGCTATCACACCTTGCAGAAGATTGGAAATGGCCTAGGCCGTTTCATTGACAAAGAAGATAACAAGGGCCAATATACCTGTGCAACAATCTGTGTGGAAGTCGATCTAGAAGTTGGATTGCCCGAAGCGGTAAAACTTACAGTCAGAGAATGGCATCACTATCAAAAATTGGATTACAAGCAACTGCCTTTCAAATGCAGAACCTATCACAAACATGGACACTTCCAACGAAATTGCCCAAAAGCTCCAACTAGGGACAAAGTGGACGAAAAAGGATGGAAAGAAATTAAAAAGGGCAAGGCAATCCCAAAACCAATTGAGAAGAAAAATTCAGGGCCATTAGTGAAGCCCTAGCCTAAACCAAAAGCCAAAGAAGTTCCAAAAGAGGGTTCTTCTTCTAGGGTAAAGACAAATGCCATTGGAACCCAAGAGGAACCAAAAGACCCGTCGAAGAAAGTGAAAGAAGCAGAGGCAAAGTCAAATCTTCCTCCATCAGAGGATGAACAAGGGGAAAAAGAAGAAAACCAGGAGCGCATCAGTCTGGGCTCTAATTCTGAGCGAGATTCAAAAGATGGAGTCTCAGGTTCAGACAGCTCACAAGTCACTCCTATCAAGTCGGCCAGGGGTCGAAAGTCCAAGAAGAAATAGAGAGAGGAAGAAACTTATCTGGATGTTCTCCAAGGCTCTCAGAAAACACTCAAAGGAATGATGAATACCAGATCTAGGCGCAAGCATGGTCAGGCTCCAAAAAGAGCCACAACCTTCCAAGCCAGTAAATAATGAAATACGTCTCCTGGAATTGCAGAGGGTTAGGCAGCAGGTTGAAAGAAGAAGCTCTAAAAGACATTGTAAGGATGTACTCGCCTGAAATCCTTCTTATCCAGGAGACAAAACTGGAGGACCTTCTACTCTTCCAAACAAGCAAAGCATTTTGGCATAAAGGCCAAGGGAGAGCAGTCAGCGCTAGAGGCGCCTCTGGAGGGATTGCCTCCTTTTGGGACAACTCCAAATATGATCCGATTCACGAAGAATGTTGCCCCCATTGGATACTCACTAAGCTTCTCCATAAAGAATCTGGCCACCAAGTAAGTATGTTCAATCTTTATGCTCCGGTCTTACCATCTGAGAAAAAAAATTGTTGGGACTCACTCCAGTCCTATCTTTTCTTGCACAACCCATAAAATATTATTATTGCAGGTGATCTGAATGTTACGCTAGCTACAGAAGAGAAAAAGGGGGGCTTGCTGGTCAGGGACCCAGCTAGAGAATGGGTTGAAGGCCTCATTTTAGATTGGGAATTGGAGGATATGAAGCCACCCACATCTGGGAAATTCACCTGGTCAAACAAAAGAATAGGCCCTGGCCACATTGCTGCTTGTCTGGACAGATTTCTAGCCCAATCCTCCTTCTTGACTTGTGGTCTAATGGCCACCTCTAAAATTCTGCTGAACTACACCTCTGACCATAAACCCATTCTGCTTGAGCTCTCCTTGGATGGAAATCTTGGCCCCATTCCCTTTAGATTCAGTTCTCTATGGATTCATCAAGAAGGATTCCAGGAGGTGGTCTCTGAGGCCTGGAACCGGCAAGTTCATTAAGGATCCCCTTTCTTTGTGTGGGAAGAAAAAATGAGGAGACTTAAAAGGGAGCTCAAGGAGTGGGCTAAAAGGTTGAAAATGCCCACTGCCAAAAGAAAGGAGATGCATGACAGTTTAGCAGGCCATCAATTAACAATGGAGAATTCCAATGTAACTCAAATCCTTCTTCAAAAAGAAGTAGAGCTGCAAAAATATCTCCATAGAGCAAGTAGGGATGAAGAAGAGTTCTGGAGACAGAAGTCCAGAAATCTTTGGTTACAGGCTAGAGACAAAAATACAAGCTACTTCCATAAGCAAGCTGAAGCACGCAAGCACTTCAAAACAGTAAATGAAATTCACTATCAAAACACTATGGTTAAAGATTCTGAAGGCATAAAGCGAGCAGCCCACTCCTTCTTCAAAGATCTTTACTCTGCCCCGGAAGACCCTCCTATCGATTCTCAAGCCTATCTGATTGATCTTATTCCTCACTGTGTTCAAGATTCTAATAATATTATGCTGATTACTCCGATCAGTATGAATGAGATTAAAGAAGCTTTGGATTACATTGATCCAGATAAAGCCTCGGGCCCTGATGGGTTCACTGCAGGGTCCTACCTAACTTGCTGGCCTACAATTAAAAAAGACCTTCTGAGAATGATCCGAAAATCTTAGACCTGCACCAAGATTGGAGACAGTACCAACTCGGCCTTCCTTGCCTTGATTCCGAAAGACAAAGGTGCCACCGATTTCAGTAGATTCAGGCCCATCTCTTTGTGTAATACAAGTTATAAGCTAATTACAAAAATAATATCCAACCATATTAAGAAAATTTTGCCAGTCTGTCTAGTCAATTTAATGTCTTAAATTGCTCTACATAAATTATCAATCCGGGTATCATAAACTGATGAAGTGTGGTGCACCATATGTGCTTAATTAACTTTTTTCTTACTTCGTTGTTTTATAGATTTTATTTTGTTTTGAGGTTTTGTTTTTGTTGGTTTCCTAAAGTGTCTAATGCAAATGGAAATCCTATTCTAAGGTCTTAAGAATACTTTTAAAGGACAAGTATGGATAGAGATTTCAAGACAAGGCCTATGTCCCTAATCGTAACTTCCAAAACTTAGCACTTCAAAAGATTTCAAAACATGTTATTGA
Source organism: Pinus tabuliformis (assembly GCA_031772625.1). Taxonomy (NCBI): domain Eukaryota; kingdom Viridiplantae; phylum Streptophyta; class Pinopsida; order Pinales; family Pinaceae; genus Pinus; species Pinus tabuliformis. The sequence goes on along the minus strand of CM062809.1, from coordinate 258,928,309 downwards.
TGGAATTAGTACTTAAACAAAAGTGTAAATATGTAGCTACTTTAATCAAAATAGAATGCAACAACCAATCAATGAGCTAGTGACTATGAAACCCAGCATCCTTACTGATGTATAAAAAGAAAACCGAACTTAAAGCAATTCAAAAACTGTAAGTAAAGTAAACTAAATCATATTACATCAACCCATATTCTGACCCCTCACCTTTCGACTCGCTCTGACTATAGGAGGAAATCATAAGCAAATTGAGTAATCTGATATCTAAATTGCATAAAATGAAACTAAGATCAAACTACGCATTCATACTTCAATCCCTCACCATTCAACTCGCTCTGGCTATAGGAGGTAACCGAAAATGACATGAGTAATCTAATCACTAACTTGCAGAAAAGTAAACTAAATCATATTACATCAAATAATATTATGATTCCTCACTATTTGAGTCGCTTGGCTATAGGAAGGTAATCATAAACAAATGGAGTAATATGATATCTAAATTGCATGAAATGAAATTGCATAAAATGAAACTAAGATTAAACTACTCATTCATACTTCAATCCCTGAAAATGACATAAGTAATCTAATCACTAACTTTCAGGAAAGTAAACTAAATCATACTACATCAAATAATATTATGATTCCTCACTATTTGAGTCGCTTGGCTATAGGAAGGTAATCATAAACAAATGGAGTAATATGATATCTAAATTGCATGAAAGTAAATGAGCAAAACAAAACCGAAAGAAATAACAATGCTGGAATTAGAACTCAGAAAATAAATCAGCAGAAGGACAAGATGATTTCATCATGTCATTAGTCATTAAAAAGCTATGTGCATTACTAATCTACAATCAACCGGTTGAACACACTTGCATGAATTAAAATTGCATGAATGAAAAATCTAATCTATCAAACCTGAAAGCAATCAAATGGCATAATGAAATCAAAGCAAAATTTACAAAATGAAATCTATTCTACCTTACATTCTAATATGCTCCATGACATCTACTTCACATCTCCTTCCATGTTGAGAACATCAAAGCTTTATTCAAATTCTTCAAAATTACAAAGTACAACAAAGCTCTCCAAAGATTTCAAAAGCCATCAAGGAAGAACTACAAACTCACAAGCTAAAAAGACTTAAGAACTCCAAACTCTAAGCTAATAAATGGAGAGAGATCTCCTATTTATACAAAAAGATGAGAGCCATCTCATTAATGAGAGTCCATGAATCTCTCCCTCTACCTCTAGAGTCCTAATCAAATTAGAAACTGATAACGCACATGTCTTCTTAGAGTCACAATACAATTAGGAGATGTGACACATATCCTCATGATCCCATGATTCTTTCCACTCAAATTCGAATTTGGCCTTAAATTGCCACATAAGGGTCTTCTAGAAGCCTCCTTTCAACCTACACATGTCAACAATCTCAACCCATTTGTTAGGTATAAGAATATGCACATTATTTTCTAATTTTTAACCACAAATTCACTTAAAAGGCTTAGAATTAATAAAGATTGGAAAAACATAAATGTGGCCCAATGATAATGAAAGTGGGATGAATGTGGTGACATCGTAGTGAAATGGAGGTGATATAATGGACATAATAGTGAAAGTGTAATGGAAATGAATGACATTTTCAAGACTCAACATACCCCCCAACTGAAGCTATTGCATGTCCTCATGCAATATATATTATATTAACTCTTTTGATCCTTGAGCTTTGGCTTAACTTTGCATGATATCATTTGATAACTTCATATTTCTGCAAAGTGTTTTACTTGAATTGCAACATAGTTGGTTCTTGTGTTACAACCATTTTTTTTTTTTTTTGTTGCCTTCTATTTTGATCTTTGAACTTTGCATAATGATATTTTGATTATTGTTGCAAAGTATATCTTTATTGGATTGCATGATGGTTGGTTCTTGTGTGACAACCATGATTTTGTTTGTATTCAATTTATCCTTTAAGCACTTTTTCAAAAGCCATTGTTTGCTCATAATAGCAAAGTAATAATTAATATATGTTGGAAGTATGTGGGCTCCTGAATATAATATGGACATGGCAAGATATGAATATGAATGTATTCCCCCCCCCACTGATGGTATTGGAAATTTTATGAAATGAGGAAGAGAAATGTTTTTCCAACAATTATCATTCTAGATTTTTATGGAATTCTATGGTCAAAAGTTAGAAAATGACGTACCTTCACTTACCCTTTTGAATGGATGAGTTGTATGTGTAGTGGCTGAAAATTTCTGATCATATTCTTCTTCAAGTGGCTGAACAAGAGGAGTCATGGATAGAGAGATAAGATGACTTTTTATTGCTTTTACTAAAACTTTATGAATCTGCTCCAAAATGCTGAAAATAATAGTCTTCATGTCTTCAAAACTCACTGGCACAATTTCTACTATGTGAAAAGATGTTCTGATGTCGAACATAGTAGGAAATTGTTGTCTTAGTGGTCATTAATGGATGCCACTAGGCAACACAAGAACTCTCACCATTGATGACAATGAGAGTCAAGATGCCCAAACACATCTTGCTAGGTACGAATGAATTTGCTGAAGTCGAGTCACCTAGAAGATGTGATGAACAAGGGACATTAATGTATTCCCATTGTTTGTCAGCATGAGGACTTGCCATTAAGGCATGCAAGCCTCAAGGTGTTTCTAAAAAGAACTTAGACTCAAAGGACTATGGACTCAATAATTTGCATTGAAGCAGGGCTTATTTGCGGAATGAAAATGACAAGGAATGGAAGATGAAAATGGAAAATGGCAATGGAGAGTAGAAATGGAAATGGGCAATAAGCATATGAATGAGCCTCTTGCTTTTATTTGTGGGTTATGAATGGAGAAAAAGAGATGGAAAGTGTATGTGAATGTAAATGGAAAATATGGAGTGAATGGTTTATTATGAAGTATGGATGTGATGGAGACAATAGTATCTGAAAGTTTTTCAAGTGTTTGGATCTGATTTTGCATCAGCATATTTCCTCTTTGTTGTTAATCATCCTCTTATGAAACAAATTGGTCTCTTAGAGAGACACCATTCTCTTGTAGTCATTTGTCCTTCCTCCTGGAACCTGCAAAAAAAAAAAACTAATACTTCTTATGCAATGGAATGTAAGATTATCAAAGAAGAGAGGTGATCAATCTCTCTAGTTATGATATTTACACACAAAACAAAGAATTTGTATTAATGAAACAAGTTCTCAAAGGAAAAATCAAAAGAATTTATACCTGCTTTGGAATTGGTGCCCAAGTTGAATGTTGCTTCTTTTCAGCAATTTATTTCATTATTTGCCATTTCAAACTCTAATGATATATTTCTCATTGTGTAGATCTTGTTGAGATCTTTCCAACGATACTTAAATCATCAAAATCTGATTTTGTAGGAGAAAGATAGGTTGATTTGAACAATGAGGTTTTTCTGGATGCGGAATTAGAGAACAGCTGCGGAATTGGACTTTAGCTGTGGAATGTGCACAGTTTCTGTAGCTAAAAATCTTGAATAAAAGTTATCCATTCATCTTTCATCATCAGTCCAAAATTAATCAATGCCTTCAGAAAAGTGAGCAAATAACTTATTCATTTTATTGATTCAAATTTTTTTTTTTTCCTTGATATGAAGTGACTTAGTGTGGTGACATAGTGTGGCAACTCAGTGTGGAGACTTATTGATAACACACAATTTGACTTCCCTTTGACCGGGGTATTTTTCATCAAATTGGATCAAATGAATAGGACACCATCCATGTATTGACATTCCCCCAGCTACCCATGTGGCTTGTTTTGCTTGATGACACCTGCAACCTAGAGTTTAACAAAACAGCTGTGGAAAGTTGGATCAACTGTGGAAAGTGGCTTATTTCCGCAGCTAATGAAAACAGAGTGTAGAAAATACTGTGAAATGGAGTGGCTGTGTGCGTGGAAAAGGAAAAAAATGTGGAGGAGTGAAGGCTTATGTGAGCACAGTGGAAATGAAGTCGTAGTCAAATTAACCACGATCCATAATCACAAATAGAGTGTGAGAATATTTCCAAACTTGAGTTAAACGTGGAGGCAAGAGGATTCATGCATTCCACCCAAAGCGAAGCATGCATTCCATCCAAGTACAGCACATGGAAAGTTGAATGCAGTAATTACTCCGACTATGTCAAGAGGATTCCAAACCTCCATCATCATATGATTGGATTGTTCTGAAGGTATGATGGAGCCATTCAACTGTCGACTTAAGCCAACCGCATAATCACACATGTTAATAGATTCTTGAACCTCTCCTATAAGCTATCTTCGTACTCTTCAATAGAAGCTTCAACTATCGTTGCTATTGGCTGGTTATTAGAAGGATTTACTGATGTCACAGTATTGCCACTTCCTTTCCATATTCCATTGCCGAAACATCCCAGGTTATGGGAATGTAAGCTAAGCCCCTTCAAAACTCATATTCATTCTTTACAAAGTCCGCTCCCATGGTTACAAGCTCAAACTTCAATGGATTAGACCAAAGTCTGCAGATTCTGCCCGTACACAGAAATAAGACTAAGACCTAGTTGAACACCTGAGATTTTCTAACTTGAATGCCCTTCTCAAAGTTCAACTTTGAGGCACGAGTATGCAGTGGTCCTAACAACATATCTTTATCAACAGGTTCTCCCAATTTAACTTGCTTATATGCATCAGTCAACTGCTCAATAATGTGTTGATATATCCGTCGGGTCTATAAGAGCCGTACCCAACCAGATCACATAATGGAGAGTCGTTTTGAATTGGAGCTGTTGTTTAACAGGTGTTAATGATTTGCAAACGGGGGGCATGAGGGCAGAAGACATGGTGGAAAAGGGTGGAAGACGTGGGAGAAGTAGAGTAGGTGCCATCATAGAACCAAATTTGAATTCCCCTTTCTTAGGCACGCCGAATTAACACAGTTTGTTCATTTAATTGAAATTCCGTTTTTTTACATGCGGCAAGCAAAAATGGTTTCCAAAGAACCGAGGATTTCTCCCATACCGCCACAAATTTCTTCAAACGGTTTCTGGGTTATCTAATTGACCCAACTGGAAAAAGAACCCATGTTTTCGTTTCTTCAAATTTGTCTCTGTTTGGCCAAATCGCGCGTTTGAAATTTGACATTTTTTCATCTGTTTACGTTTTTATGAGTTTTATCGTTCTGCATTCGGCCTGTAAAATTTTTGAATTAGTGGTTGGATGATATGACTTTGTGCATTCTATGCATTTACCATACATGTTAAAAAGTCCTTGCTTCAATCCAAAAAATTTTCAATCCAGCCGTGGAGAGTTTTTCCTTCTCTATCCTTTCTAGAGCCAGATCGATTTTTTTCATTCAATTACGAGTTCAAGTGAAATCAAAGTCAGTCAGGTTTGACTTGCATGTGTTAAGCATCAGACTCACATGCAGTTCTTTCTAGCTGGCTCGGCTCGAGAGATCAAGGTCTTGAGATTTGGATGCTTTATTTCAAGAAATGCAGAGATTGTTTCATGCCAAAGCTTGAACAGGGAGGTAGATTTTCTTGTTGAAGTCATAGTGAAAGTTAGGATTCAAGATAGCCATAGATTATTTTCTTCTTTTTTTTTTTCTTCTCTGAAATTGTAAATTTTTATAATAAGGATTAATGATTTTCAATTTCAGACAGCAAAGACTTCAAGAAAAACATGCTAAAAACAGGGCTTTGACTGAGGTCTTAGGCTGGTTTTTCATCAATCTGAGCTGGGTGACTAGGATAGGATCCATTTCGGGACAATTCTGGAAAAGCCCATGTGGTCGGTTTTTTTATTGGATGCTTGTAACCTGTTAAACCTTGAAACAGCTTCGGAATTCTCAACTAGCTGCAGAATCAGGGCACTTTCCGCAGCTAAGTTACAAAACCTTATTAAAACAGGATACAGTGTTTTAAGGACCACTATAGACCATAACCAGTCAATCTTGGACAGCTGAACCTATCAAAGCAGTTGGGTTTCATTTTTTCATTTTTTATTTTATTTTTTATTTTTTATTTTTTATTGAATCAATTGAAATGATGAAGTTTATTTTGTCTCCTTTTTTTCTTTTTCTTTTTTTTACATAACAATCATTTTTTTGATCCTCCAGATCACACAAAGTGCAGGAGGAGAGCATACTCAAGAATTATTAATTAATTTTTTTTTACTTAACAATCCTTTTTCTGATCCTCCAAATCACACGAAGTGGAGGAGGAGAGCATACTCAAGAATTATTAATTTTTTTTCAGAGGTAAGAAATAAGGTCTCCTAGTTACACTTCCCCGGCAATGGCGCCAAAATGTCTAGTCAATTTAATGTCTTAAATTGCTCTACATAAATTATCAATCTGGGTATCGTAAACTGATGAAGTGTAGTGCACCATATGTGCTTAGTTAACCTTTTTCTTACTTCGTTGTTTTATAGATTTTATTTTGTTTTGGGGTTTTGTTTTTGTTGGTTTCATAAAGTGTCTAATGCAAATGGAAATCCTATTCTAAGGTCTTAAGAATACTTTTAAAGGACAAGTATGGATAGAGATTTCAAGACAAGGCCTATGTCCCTAATGGTAACTTCCAAAACTTAGCACTTCAAAAGATCTCAAAACATGTTATTTGATGGAATTAGTACTTAAACAAAAGTGTAAATATGCAGCTACTTTAATCAAAATAGAATGCAACAACCAATCAATGAGCTAGTGACTATGAAACCCAGTATCCTTGCTGATGTATAAAAAGAAAACTGAACTTAAAGCAATTCAAAAACTGTAAGTAAAGTAAACTAATTCATATTACATCAACCCATATTCTGACTCCTCACCTTTCGACTCGCTCTGGCTATAGGAGGCAATCATAAACAAATTGAGTAATCTGATATATAAATTGCATAAAATGAAACTAAGATCAAACTAGGAGGTAACCGAAAATCACATGAGTAATCTAATCACTAACTTACAGAAAAGTAAACTAAATCATATTACATCAAATAATATTATGATTTCTCACTATTTGAGTCACTTGGTTATAGGAAGGTAATCATAAACAAATGGAGTAATATGATATCTAAATTGCATGAAATGAAATTGCATAAAATGAAACTAAGATTAAACTACTCATTCATACTTCAATCCCTGAAAATGACATAAGTAATCTAATCACTAACTTGCAGGAAAGTAAACTAAATCATACTACATCAAATAATATTCTGATTCCTCACTATTTGAGTCGCTTGGCTATAGGAAGGTAATCATAAACAAATGGAGTAATATAATATCTAAATTGCATGAAAGTAAATGAGCAAAACAAAACTGAAAGAAATAACAATGTTGGAATTAGAACTCAGAAAATAAATCAGCGGAAGGACAAGATGATTCCATCATGTCATTAGTCATTAAAAAGCTATTTGCATTACTAATCTACAATCAACCGGTTGAACACACTTGCATGAATTAAAATTGCATGAATGAAAAATCTAATCTATCAAACTTGAAAGCAATCGAATGACATAATGAAATTACAAAATGAAATCTACTCTACCTTACATTCTAATATGGTCCATGACATCTACTTCACATCTCCTTCCATGTTGAGAACATCAAAGCTTTATTCAAATTCTTCAAAAATTACAAAGTACAACAAAGCTCTCCAAAGCTTTCAAAAGCCATCAAGGAAGAACTACAAACTCACAAGCTAAAAAGACTTAAGAACTCCAAACTCTAAGCTAACAAATGAAGGAGAGAGATCTCATATTTATACAAAAAGATGAAATCCATCTCATTAATGAGAGTCCATGAATCTCTCCCTCTACCTTTAGAGTCCTAATCAAAATAGAAACTGATAAGACACATGTCTTCTTAGAGTCACAATACAATTAGGAGATGTGACACATATCCTCATGATCCCATGATTCTTTTCACTCAAATTCGAATTTGGCCTTAGAGTGCCACATAAGGGTCTTCTAGAAGCCTCCTTTCAACCTACACATGTCAACAATCTCAACCCATTTGTTAGGTATAAGCATATGCACATTATTTTCTAATTTTTAACCACAAATTCACTTAAAAAGCTTAGAATTAATAAAAATTTTAAAAAACATAAATGTGGCCCAATGATAATGAAAGTGGGATGAATGTGGTGACATAGTAGTGAAATGGAGGTGATATAATGGACATAATAGTGAAAGTGTAATGGAAATGAATGACATTTTCAAGATTCAACATACCCCCCAACTGAAGCTATTGCATGTCCTCATGCAATATATATTACATTAACTCTTTTGATCCTTGAGCTTTGGCTTAACTTTGCATGATATCATTTGATAACTTCATATTTCTGCAAAGTGTTTTACTTGAATTGCAACATGGTTGGTTCTTGTGTTACAACCATTTTTTTTTTTTTTTTGTTGCCTTCTATTTTTTATCTTTGAACTTTGCATAATGATATTTTGATTATTGTTGCAAAGTATATCTTTATTGGATTGCATGATAGTTGGTTCTTGTGTGACAACCATGATTTTGTTTGTATCCAATTTATCCTTTAAGCACTTTTTCAAAAGCCATTGTTTGCTCATAATAGCAATGTAATAATTAATATATGTTGGAAGTATGTGGGCTCCTGAATATAATATGGACAATGATAAGATATGAATATGAATGTATTCCCCCCCCAGCTGATGGTATTGGCAATTTTATGAAATGAGGAAGAAAAATGTTTTTCCAACAATTATCATTCTAGCTTTTTATGGAATTCTATGGTTAAAAGTTAGAAAATGACGTACCTTCACTTACCCTTTTGAATGGATGAGTTGTATGTGTAGTGGCTGAAAATTTCTGATCATATTCTTCTTCGAGTGGCTAAACAAGAGGAGTCATGGATAGAGAGATAAGATGACTTTTTATTGCTTCTACTAAAACTTGCTGAATCTGCTCCAAAATGCTGAAAATAATAGTCTTCATGTCTTCAAAACTCATTGGCACAATTCCTACTATGTGAAAAGATGTTCTGATATTGAACATAGTAGGAAATTGTTGTCTTAGTGGCCATTAATGGATGCCACTAGTCAACACGAGAACTATCACCATTGATGACAATGAGAATAAAGATGCCCAAACACATCTTGCTAGGTACAAATGAATTTGCTGAAGTCGAGTCACCTAGAAGATGTGACGAACAAGGGACATTAATGTATTTCCATTGTTTGTCAGCATGAGGACTTGCCATTAAGGCATGCAAGCCTCAAGGTGTTTCTAAAAAGAACTTAGACTCAAAGGACTATGGACTCAATAATTTGCATTGAAGTAGGGCTTATTTGCGGAATGAAAATGACAAGGAATGGAAGATGAAAATGGAAAATGGCAATGGAGAATAGAAATGGCAATGGGCAATAAGCATATGAATGAGCCTCTTGCTTTTATTTGTGGGTTATGAATGGAGAAAAAGAGATGGAAAGTGTATGTGAATGTAAACGGAAAATATGGAGTGAATGGTTTATTATGAAGTATGGATGTGATGGAGGCAATAGTATTTGAAATTTTTTCAAGTGTTTGGATCTGATTTTGCATCAGCATATTTCCTCTTTGTTGCTGATCATCCTCTTATGAAACAAATTGGTCTCTTAGAGAGACACCATTCTCTTGTAGTCATTTCTCCTTTCTCTTGGAACCTGCAAAAAAAAAACTAATACTTCTTCTGCAATGGAATGTAAGATTATCAAAGGAGAGAGGTGATCAATCTCTCTAGTTATGATATTTATACACAAAACAAAGAATTTGTATTAATGAAACAAGTTCTCAAAGGAAAAATCAAAAGAATTTATACTTGCTTTGGAATTGGTGCCCAAGTTGAATGTTGCTTCTTTTGAGCAATTTATTTCATTATTTGCCATTTCAAACTCTAATGATATATTTCTCATTGTGTAGATCTTGTTGAGTTCTTTCCAACGATACTTAAATCATCAAAATTTGATTTTGTATGAGAAAGATAGGCTGATTTGAACAATGAGGTTTTTCTGGCTGCGGAATTAGAGAACAGCTGCGGAATTGGACTTTAGCTGTGGAATGTGCACAGTTTCTGTAGCTAAAAATCTTGAATAAAAGTTAGCCATTTATATTTCATCATCAGTCCAAAATTAATCAATACCTTCAGAAAAGTGAGCAAATAACTTATTCATTTTATTAATTCAATTTTTTTTCCTTGACATGCAGTGACTTAGTGTAGCGACTTAGTGTGGCGACTCAGTGTGGAGACTTATTGATAACACACAATTTGACTTCCCTTTGACCGGGGTTATTTTCATCAAATTGGATCAAATGAATAGGACACCATCCATGTATTGACATCCCCCCAACTACCCATGTGGCTTGTTTTGCTTGATGACACCTACAACCTAGAGTTTAACAAAATAGCTGCAGAAAGTTGAATCAGCTGCGGAAAGTGGCTTGTTTCTGCAGCTAATGAAAACAGAGTGTAGAAAATACTGTGAAATGGAGTGGATGTGTGCGTGGAAAAGGAAAAAAATGTGGAGGAGTGAAGGCTTATGTGAGCATAATGGAAATGAAGCCGTAGTCAAATTAACCACGATCCATAATCACAAATGGAGTGTGAAAATATTTCCAAACTTGAGTTAAACGTGGAGGAAAGAGGATTCATGCATTCCACCCAAAGCGATGCATGCATTCCATCCAAGTACAGCACATGGAAAGTTGAATGCAGTAATTACTCCGACTATGTCAAGAGGATTCCAAACCTCCATCATCATATGATTGGACCGTTCTGAAGGTATGATGGAGCCATTCAACTGTCGACTTAATCCAACCGCATAATCACACATGTCAATAGATTCTTGAACCTCTCCTATAAGCTATCTTCGTACTCTTCAATAGAAGCTTCAACTACCGTTGCTATTGGCTGGTTATTAGAAGGATTTACTGATGTCACAATATTGCCACTTCCTTTCCATATTCCATTGCAGAAACATCCCAGGTTATGGGAATGTAAGCTAAGCCCCTTCAAAACTCATATTCATTCTTTACAAAGTCTGCTCCCATGGTTCCAAGCTCAAACTTCAATGGGTTAGACCAAAGTCTGAAGATTCTGCCCGTACATAGAAATAAGACTAAGACCTAGTTGAACACCTGAGATTTTCTAACTTGAATGCCCTTCTCAAAGTTCATCTTTGAGGCACGAGTATGCAGTGGTCCTAACAGCATATCTTTATCAACAGGTTCTCCCAATTTAACTTGCTTATATGCATCAGTCAACTGCTCAATAATGTGTTGATATATCCGTCGGGTCTATAAGAGTCGTACCCAAACAAATCACATAATGGAGAGTCGTTTTGAAGTGGAACTGTTGTTTAACAGGTGTTAATGATTTGCAAATGGGTGGCATGATGGCAGAAGACGTGGTGGAAAAGGGTGGAAGATGTGGGAGAGGTAGAGTAGGTGCCAGCACAGAACCAAATTATAATTCCCCTTTCTTAGGCATGCCGAATTAACACACTCTATTCATTTAATTGAAATTCCGTTTTTTTACACACGGCAAGCAAAAATGGGCTCCAAAGAACCGAGGATTTCTCCCAAACCGCCACAAATTTCTTCAAACGGTTTCTGGGTTATCTAATTGACCCAGCTGGTGAAAAAACATATGTTTTATTTTCTTCAAATTTGTCTCTGTTTGGCCAAATCGCGCGTTTGAAATTTGACGTTTTTTCAGCTATTTACGTTTTTCTGAGTTTTATCGTTCTACATTCGGCCTGTAAAATTTTTGAATTAGTGGTTGGATGATACGACTTTGTGCATTCTCTGCATTTACCATACATGTTAAAAAGTCCTTGCTTCAATCCAAATTTTTTTCAATGCAACCGTGGAGAGTTTTTCCTTCTCTGTCCTCTCTAGAGCCAGATCAATTTTTTTCATTCAACTACGAGTTCAAGTGAAATCAAAGTCAGTCAGGTTTGATTTGCATGTGTTAAGCATCAAACTCGCATGCAGTTCTTTCTAGCTGGCTCGACTCGAGAGATCAAAGTCTGGAGATTTTGATGCTTTATTTCAAGAAATGCAGAGATTGTTTCAGGCCAGCTTGAACAGGGAGGTAAATTTTCTTGTTGAAGTCATAGTGAAAGCTAGGATTCAAGATAGCCATTGATTATTTTTCTTTTCTTTTTTTTCTTCTCTGAAATTGTAAATTTTTATAATAAGGATTAATGATTTTCAATTTCAGATAGCAAAGACTTCAAGAAAAACATGCTAAAAACAGGACTTTGACTGAGGTCTTAGGCTGGTTTTTCATCGATCTAAGCTGGGTGACTAGGATAGGATCCATGTCGGGACAACTCTGGAGATGCCCATGTGGTTAGTTTTTTTATTGGATGCTTGTAACCTGTTAAACCTTGAAACAATTGCGGAATTCTCAACTAGCTGTGGAATCAGGGCACTTTCCGCAGCTAAATTGCAAAACCTTATTAAAACAGGATACAGTGTTTTGAGGACCACTATAGACCATAACCAGTCAATCTTGGACAGCTGAACCTATCAAAGAAGTTGGGTTTCATTTTTTCATATTTTTTATTTTTTATTGAATCAATTTAAATGATGAAGTTTATTTTGTCTCCTTTTTTTCTTTTTCTTTTTTTTATATAACAATCCTTTTTCTGATCCTCCAGATCACACAAAGTGTAGGAGGAGAGCATACTCAAGAATTATTAATTAATTTTTTTTTACTTAACAATCCTTTTTCTGATCCTCTAGATCACACGAAGTGCAGGAGGAGAGCATACTCAAGAATTATTAATTTTTTTTTCAGATGTAAGAAATAAGGTCTCCTAATTACACTTCCCCGACAACGGTGCCAAAATGTCTAGTCAATTTAATGTCTTAAATTGCTCTACATAAATCATCAATCCGGGTATCGTAAACTGATGAAGTGTGGTGCACCATATGTGCTTAGTTAACATTTTTCTTACTTCGTTGTTTTATAGATTTTATTTTGTTTTAAGGTTTTGTTTTTTTTTGTTTCCTAAAGTGTCTAATGCAAATGGAAATCCTATTCTAATGTCTTAAGAATACTTTTAAAGGACAAGTATGGATAGAGATTTCAAGACAAGGCCTATGTCCCTAATGGTAATTTCCAAAACTTAGCACTTCAAAAGATCTCAAAACATGTTATTGATGGAATTAGTACTTAAACAAAAGTGTAAATATGCGGCTACTTTAATCAAAATAGAATGCAACAACCAATCAATGAGCTAGTGACTATGAAACCCAGTATCCTTGCTGTTGTATAAAAAGAAAACTGAACTTAAAGCAATTCAAAAACTGTAAGTAAAGTAAACTAAATCATATTACATCAACCCATATTCTGACCCCTCACATTTCGACTCGCTCTGGCTATAGGAGGCAATCATAAACAAATTGAGTAATTTGATATCTCAATTGCATAATATGAAATTGCATAAAATGAAACTAAGATCAAACTACGCATTCATACTTCAATCCCTCACCATTCGACTCGCTCTGGCTATAGGAGGTAACCGAAAATGACATGAATAATCTAATCACTAACTTGCAGAAAAGTAAACTAAATCATATTACATCAAATAATATTATGATTCCTCACTATTTGAGTCGCTTGGCTATAGGAAGGTAATCATAAACAGATGGAATAATATGATATCTAAATTGCATGAAATGAAATTGCATAAAATGAAACTAAGATTAAACTACTCATTCATACTTCAATCCCTTAAAATAACATAAGTAATCTAATCACTAACTTGCAGGAAAGTAAACTAAATCATACTACATCAAATAATATTCTGATTCCTCACTATTTGAGTCGCTTGGCTATAGGAAGGTAATCATAAACAAATGGAGTAATATGATATCTAAATTGCATGAAAGTAAATGAGCAAAACAAAACTGAAAGAAATAACAATTCTGGAATTAGAACTCAGAAAATAAATCAGCAGAAGGACAAGATGATTCCATCATGTCGTTAGTCATTAAAAAGCTATGTGCATTACTAATCTACAATCAACCGGTTGAACACACTTGTATGAATTAAAATTGCATGAATGAAAATCTAATCTATCAAACTTGAAAGCAATCAAATGACATATTGAAATCAAAGCAAAATTTACAAAATGAAATCTACTCTACCTTACATTCTAATATGCTCCATGACATCTACTTCACATCTCCTTCCATGTTGAGAACATCAGAGCTTTATTCAAATTCTTCAAAATTACAAAGTACAACAAAACTCTCCAAAGCTTTCAAAAGCCATCAAGGAAGAACTACAAACTCACAAGCTAAAAAGACTTAAGAACTGCAAACTCTAAGCTAACAAATGAAGGAGAGAGATCTCCTATTTATACAAAAAGATGAGAGCCATCTCATTAATGAGAGTCCATGAATCTCTCCCTCTAACTATAGAGTCCTAATCAAAATAGAAACTGATAAGACACATGTCTTCTTAGAGTCACAATACAATTAGGAGATGTGACACATATCCTCATGATCCCATGATTCTTTCCACTCAAATTCGAATTTGGCCTTAGAGTGCCACATAAGGGTCTTCTAGAAGCCTCCTTTCAACCTACACATGTCAACAATCTCAACCCATTTGTTAGGTATAAGCATATGCACATTATTTTCTAATTTTTAACCACAAATTCACTTAAAAGGCTTAGAATTAATAAAGATTGGAAAAACATAAATGTGGCCCAATGATAATGAAAGTGGGATGAATGTGGTGACATAGTAGTGAAATGGAGGTGATATAATGGACATAATAGTGAAAGTGTAATGGAAATGAATGACATTTTCAAGACTCAACACAGTCATCATCCCTGAAAACCAAGGAGGATTCACAAAAGGAAGAAAGATTCTTGACAATATTGTGCTGGTGCAAGAAGAAATTCATTCAAGTTGTCATCGAAAAGAGAAAGGCATGGTGATTAAGCTAGATTTGGCAAATGCCTTTGACAGGGTGAGACATGATTTCCTGTTTTCTCTGATGGAGAAATTTGGCTTCTCAAAAGTTCTCATAACTTGGGTGAAAGCCTCCATTGCCTCCCCTTGGATAACACCTCTGGTTAATGGTCGTTCAATGGAATTTTTCCAGGCCTCGAGGGGGCTAAGACAAGGTTGCCCTTTGTCCCCGCTTCTTTACGCCATTCAAGCTTCGGTGCTCAACTTCCAACTAGACTACTGTCAACAGATCCAAACTCTGCCAGGCTTGCGAATGGCTCACAATGTTAAAGACATAAATCATGCCCAGTTTTTTGATGATACATTATTTCTTGGAGGAGCTAGCTTAAATTCTGCTAGAACCTTCAAGAAGGAGCTGGACATTTATAGGGAGGTTTCAGGCAACAATATTAACTATCTAAAAATCACGATCTATGGCTGGAATTGCTTGATCAAATATTTGACAGATATAACAAGGCTATTAGAAATGGAAAAGAACCCTGACCTGGGAGTCATTTAAGTATCTTGGGATCCCAATCTTCAAATAAAATCCTAAGGCAGCTCATTAGATGCCCCTGCTAGACAAGCTAAAACTCAAAATACAAGCTTGGGGAGCCTCATGGTTGAATAATGTTGGGAAGGTAATCCTTATGAAATCTGTTCTCATAAGTCTCCCAGTTTATCAGAACTACATTCTACTAGCCCCTAAAACCTTTATTAGTAAAGTGGATGGTTGCCTAAGAAGATTTCTATGGGAGGGAGGGAAAAATAATGAAAGAAGGCTCCATTTAGTTAATTGAGACACTATGAAGAAGCCATTCTTGGAAGGAGGTCTCCAAATGCGGGATCTGGCAGCCCAAAATCTTGCTTTGGGCTCTAAGCTCCTTTGGAACATTGTTTCTGGGAATCCTAGTTGGAGCAAGAGAGTTCTGTGGAAAAAATATTTTCATGGGCAACATTTGAGGTGCTTGGACCAGCCTCCTAGAATTTCCAAAGGATCACTAGTTTTCAAACTCTGTCTCACAGCTTTGAAACTTTTCAGTCATAAGATTTATTGGATCCCAGGTAATGGGAAAAAAATAAAAATTTGGGAAGATTCGATTCTTGGAGATCAACCCTTGAATTAGATGGCAGAATTGGAAAATATCAGAGCTTGGCTTCAGGCCAGCAATCTGGAAACCCTTTGGGACATCTCCAATTGGACAAATGATGCAGAAAGTCTATGGGATGGTTGGAATTTGGGGGAGGTCCCTCATTGGCTGGATGGTGAAGCCAATTTATTGTTGGATTTGCTCCAAGGAAAATCTCCCTTAAAGGCCTCTTCTAAGGACAAAAGAGGGTGGGGTTCTCTTTCAAGCTCTTACTCAGTAGCAGAAGGTTACAAAAGTATGATGGCTATCCCTAGCATCCCCCTAGAGCCAACTCAATGGAAATTTATTTGGTCTTTTCCTGCTCTCCCCAAAATTGACTTCTTTTGCTGGACTCTGGCGCATAAAAGTATCCTCACTAGAGATAACCTGAGGAAGTGTGGAATGGAAGGTCCCTCCAGGTGCCCTCTTTGTGCATCGGATGAAGAAACAGCTAACCACCTGTTCTTATTATGCCCCTTTGCTCAAGAAGTTTGGAAGGGTGTCCTGATGTTAGGACCTGAAAAAATAGAGCTTCCAAGAAATATTCAGGACCTGCTAAGAAACTTGGCCAAGTTATCCCTGTTTTGTCTCTCCAAAAAAAGCCTTCTCAAGACTGGCTGGATGTGGATCCCCAAATTCACATGCTGGAAACTGTGGTTGGAGAGGAACAACAGAATATTTAGGGAGGAGAGTTGTAACTCGGTCAGAATTATCACTAAGATCAAAGCTCTGTTGGGGGAGGCCTTAGAAACCAAACCCACCATAAGAAATGGCATGATTCTTGACAGCGAGGAAGATCAATGGTTAAAAGAGCTTGTTCCAAATCATCAGAATAGATCCATTCCTCCTGCTAAAGCCCCTTCTAATTGGGAAATTCGTCTGGAAGAACTGGAATTCATCAAATGGAGATCTACTTTGGATGATCACTGCGTATTCTTCGATGGGGTCTCTAAAGGTAACCTAGGAAAGGTGGGTGGCGGGGGAGTTATCTTAAGCCTAGGTGGCTCAACTGAGTTGTGCTTTGCTTGGGGTCTGGGGCATGAAACAAACAACAGAGCAGAGGCTCTTGCTCTGTGGCAGGGTCTAAATCTGGCTATCAAGAGGAATCTCCTCTCCATCTCAGTCTTTGGAGACTCCAAACTAATTATACAAGCTATGAACTCTCAAAAGATCCCTTCTCAGGTGCAGTTAGCCCCCATCCTCAAAAAAATCAGACTATTGTTGCCCAAGTTCCACAAAATCTCCTTCTATCATGTTCTAAGGAAGTTAAACTCACAGGCGGACTTGGCAGCCAACCTAGGCTCTCTCAGGAGCAGGAGATCTCTGTTAGTAAATGATGTTGAATTAGACTGCAACATTCCTTAATTTTGGAGTTGTCTGGGCCTCTGTTCCTTTGATCATTTTGCTGATTGAGATTCTCCAGACTTCGGAACCGAACCATTTTGAGCTCGCTGCTGTTAGGAAATGTGGACTCATCCACAAGGGAAAATTCAGAACGCAACCGTGGCATTTTCGATCTCTGTTCGTCATTGGAACTCACTGCTACATTTGGGTAGGTGCTGGGGAGTTCACAAGGGTCTCTTCAAGGCCAATTTACCACTCTTGGCATTCTTGAACACTATATAACACTCCGCCAGACATTTCAAAAAGAAAACGCAGTGATTCTTGGGATGATCCAGCACTCCGGCGCATTGGATCTCCTCTTTGCATGCTAGGAAGCAGAGCTACGTCATGGAAAGCAAACACAGCAGAATTTCAAGGCATCATTCTAAAACCAAATCAAGTTCTTTTTCAAGCCTCTATCTGCATTCACAGTGTAACTTATTCAGCGGACTATTCAAAAGAAAAATCTTCTTTCCCCGCCAACTGTAACAAGGAAATACAGGAGTTCAGTGTTAAATTCCTTGACAGCTGATTTGCCGAATTTTAAATAAAAACTAACCGTTTATGTCAAAAAAAAGAAAATGGAGAGCAGAGTGCTTAGGGTTTGACGCTGCTCTGCAACTGGCAGACCTTCACAGACTGCGTCGTTCTGCCATTAACCTTCAGCCATAAGGAAACTACAACACAATAAGGAACAGCTATCGCACAATGGAATCCCCTCAGGGGGAGGACATGATGCCTCCCCCTGCTGATATGGAAAACGGCCTGCGACAGACTGAAAATGTCAGGATGGACCATCCAAAAGATACATCAACAAAGAATGAAAATACGCCAATGAATAACAACACAAATGAAGAACCACGAGTGACGTCAAACACCTGCAAGCCGGTAGCAGTTGACAGACCCAAAATCGAGCTCCCAAGTCAGCGCATCAACACTCAGATCCAGTTTATGAGGGATCATGCTTTGATAGGAAAGTTCATAGGCCTTTGGCCAATGGAGAAAGCTTTGCACGGCTAGATCACAGCCAAATGGAAGCCAAAATGGCATATAACACTGCAGTTAGGGCCTAAGGGCTTCTTTACTGCCATTTTCAATTGTCTGGAGGACCGAAACAGGGTATTGGATGGAGGACCATATTTCTTCAACGTAGCAGGGCTGTATCTTAGAGGATGGATTGAACGCTTTAACCTGAACAAAGAAGATATGAGATGGGCCCCTGTGTGGTTGCGCCTTTATTCTCTCCCTCTGGAGTATTGTGATGAAGACTCTTTGCGAGACATTGGGAATGGTTTAGGCGAATTCATCAAAGTGGCAGAGGAGACAAAGCTGAAGCGATACACCTCCTATGCACGGATCTGTGTATACATGCACCTCAGCAAAGCTCTCTTAGATGCGGTAAGCCTCTACCATGATTATTATGAATGGTTACAAACAATAGATTACGAGCATGTACCATTCCGCTATCGAAAATGCCACGCCCTGGGCCATTTATTCCGAGACTGTCCCTCCAATATGAAATCCACGACCACCCCTTCAATGGACAAATCCGACCCGGATGGGTTCACAAAAGTTCCCAATCGCAAAAGGACCCATAAAAAGCCCTCTACCTCAGTCAAAAAACTTGTCACCAGCACCTCCTTGCCTTCAACAAGCAACAACTTTGAAATCTTGCTCCAGCCGAAGGTTCATATTTTAGATAATCAGAAACAACCTGAAGCCATTCCTAAGACTTCCACCCATTCTGCTCCATCAAGCTCAAAGAAAGCCCTCACTTCTAAGCAACCCGCGGACACCAAAATGCCCTCTCCCAGTAACATGCAGAAAAGGACTGCTCAAGGTATGCAGGTAGATAGCACTCAGACGCAGCTCACGATTGTAGATGATTCAGAGGCAGAGCAGGAAATAGTACAACACATGGAAGAGGAACCAGAGAGCTTCAACATCGGAGATCTAGATATATTGGGACTTGAACAGGCTTGTAAGAAAAAGGAATATGACAAAATTCCTGATCGACAGCTAGAGAACTTAGAAGTAATTCTCTCAAGAGCACAGAAAAAAAGATCATTAGGCGTCCAAACTGGTAGTCAGTGGGATGGAAGAAGTATCTTCAAAGAAAACAAGAAACGCGGATGGAAAACCGATCTTCAGAGAACTAGGGGAGATGCTGGTGGAATCTGGAAGATACTCTAAGCTCACCAAATACTATAATCCCCTTCCCAATCGTGAATCATGAAGCTCATCTCATGGAACATCAGAGGGCTCAACAGCCCGGGGAAGGGACGATTAATAAAGAACATGCTACAACAGGAAAAGCCTCAAATTCTCTTCTTGCAGGAGACCAAGTGTAATTCCACAACGTTGGATCAGATCCTTGCCAAAGCGTGGCCAGGAAGCAAAGAAGTGGCGGTGGAAGCCATGGGAGCCTCAGGAGGGCTAGCCATCATTTGGGATGATAGAGCTATAACACTTACCAACATACATGCCAGTAAGCACTTTATTCAGGCCAAGTTTCATTTAACAGGGACAAATGTTCATGGACACTTAACTAATGTCTACTTCCCCCAGGAGGCAACAAACAAAGTAGACACACTGAACACCCTAACTCAGATCAACTCAGAAATATCCCACCCACTTTGGATCACAGGAGGGGACTTCAACATGATTACAATATTGGAGGAAAAAAGAGGAGGACGGATCAAGTTGGACTGTGAAAGCACGCACTTCAAAAACTACATTCATAACAACAGGCTTATAGATATGGAATTCAACAATGGAGTTTATAATTGGAACAACAAGCATGCAAATGCCCACCAAATTGCATCTCGGTTAGACAGATTCCTGATCTCTGACAATGCAATACATCTTGGCGGGGATCTCTTGGCCTCTATATTGCCACTCTCTGGCTCGGACCGTTGGCCTACTAGGGTTCACTGGCAAAGACTAGGAGACAATGTTCACAGGCCCTTTCGCTTTGAAGCCTTTTGGCTGAATCACCCCGATTTTCATAACCTGATAACAGAGACATGGATAAATTTCACACCACCAGAAGGTGCAAAAATGTACAAGCTCCAATGTCAACCTTTTGATTGCGCGCAAAATTTTAAACCAGAGCTCCCGCGCCCCTGCAACCTCGCCTCCTGCGGCCCTCCGCAAGCCTCCCACCTAGTAGCCCCTGCTGTTGGGCCTCCAGTCTTCCTCCTCGGCACCCCTGCAGTCGAGCTCTGCCCTCCTCCTCCGGCCAGTGTTGCGACTGGCTCCCTTCTGGCCTTTCCATGGCTGGGATCGACCCCTCCCAGATGCAAGACAATGAAGACCAGGCTGAGATCTTCACCTCTCTCATTTCTGAAAATGCTACCATCCGAAACAAACCCACAGCTTCAAAGTTCGTCAAGAAACTAGCTAACATCCCAAAAATCTCCCTTCCCCCTAGTCTCCCAAGGAAGGCAGCGATCTCTCTAGCAGAGAGAGGTCTGGTTGGAAAATTTACTGGCCTGTGGCCCTCTCCCAGAGCTGTACAGAAATGGGTGGAGCACAACAGGAACGCGAACATCCAAGGAAAAATCGCAATAAGATTCTGTGGAAGGGGTTACTACACATTCCTCTTTGAAACCAAAGAAGACCGGAATCTCATCTTCAGAAATGGTCCCTACTTCATGGATTCGAGAGGTCTCTATCTGAACAGATAGTCCCCTGACTTCGACCCAGAAATGGATATACCTAATGCAGTCCTGGTTTGGGTTCGCTTGCCCCATCTCCCTCTTCATTGCTAGGGAGATGAATCGGTCAAAGCCATTGGGAATGCTGTCGGAAAATACATCGACAGATGCGAACCAAAGGAAAACATGCACGCATGTGCAAGGATCTGTGTTGAAGTCGACTTAGGAAAGGGCCTTTCAGAAGTAATCAAGATCAAAGTGGACCAATGGACCCATATCCAGCAGCTAGACTACGAACAAATCTCGTTCAAATGTAAGGTATGCCATGAATATGGTCATTTTGCTAATAGGTTTAGTAAACTAAAAGAAAATGAAATGAATGAAAATGCTGAAGCCAGTGAAGACACATGGGAACAAGTCAAATAAAAGAAAGCAAACCCCAAACAGTCTGGCCCAAAACCAAAGCCTCCCCTAGAAATCCAATCTGCATCCTTCTCCCCTCCTCCCATCTTGACTCAGCCATTACCCTCTACATCAAACCCCTTCAAATATTTGGAGGAAGAAGACCCCTCATCCCCCACTCTCCTCCTGATCCCTAGGAGCCCCCTCTCCCTGAAAGCCAATGCGAAGACACTATCGAATCCTCATTGCCTCTTACTATTTCCTCTCAGCCTCTTCTTGATCCTCCCCTCAACAGAATCACTAGAAGCTCATCTAAAGATCATGGGGGTTCTAGTGAACCCTCCAAGAAACCTGGCCCAGGCAGGAAATCTGCTAAGCAACACAGGGATGAGAACGCGCAAAAGGACATAGCAATGGGAACACAGACACCCATAGAAACTTATATCCTGGGGCAGCATGACAAAAAAGCAATCAACAAGGACCAAGGGGGGCGAGCACCTCCCCGCATACCGCATATCCAATGATGAAAATATTATCTTGGAACATCAGGGGACTTGGGCACCCCTCTAAGGTAGCAGCCCTAAGGGATCTTATCATTTCTGAGAAGCCAGGAATTATTATGTTACAAGAAACAAAACAAAACCACAAGGAAATGAATAAAGTCATTGAGCAACAGAGACAGTATAGAGGAAGCATTAGTGAGGCAAGAGGAGCCTCAGGAGGAATAACAACAATTTGGAATCAAGGTATATGGAACTCGCCTCTCTAAAGGAGCACTTAAGCAATAGTATATATGCAAAGGATTTACGTCACAAAAGTACATAAAATCCACATTCCATGATCAGGACAACAAAGCACATGCAGTCCTAGAAAGGATCCACTATGATGTTTATGGACCTTTCTCGAAAACCTACACTGTCAAACACAAATATTTTGTCACTTTTATTGATGACTTCTCACGGAAGTGTTGGATCTTCTTCACGTGGAATAAATATGAGACATTCTCTGAGTTTGTAGAATTCAAGACACTAGTTGAAAACGAAGCTAGCAAGAAGGTGAAGGCTCTGTTGTAGAGGCTGCAACACCCTCCAAAATTTTGGCCTGCACTTAAATTTCAGAGCCTACTATGGATATTGTGATCAATCGTTCCTTAGTCACTTATTGGTAAGTTGATGATCTCAAGCTCCCCTTTTCGATCTTAAGAGTCGTTTATGCTTTTATCTTTACATAGAATATGTCATCTTTGGGCATGGGGGTAATTGCTTGTCATGCAAAGGGAGGTTTGTTTTGCTTCAAGGGGAAATATTTATGAGAATGAGACATGTTTAACACTCATTTCACACACTCTTACACAAGTGTCACCTTTATCCTCCCAAAGTCTATAATCGAAGCCGCACTTGCCGTAAGCTGCCACAAAGGTTGTTGCATTAAGTGAAGTATGTGTTATATATTCTGGATGGTCTATGTTGTATCGATAAGTTTTCAAGTGTGTGATCATAGTGAACTTTTATCACTATTCACATAAGTTCCACTGATCCCACAATTAGCTAAATTTCGGAGTTTCCTTAGCAACCTAGCTTCATCTTTCCTGAACTACACACGTCACATATGTAACCCTCAAGATTTTCCATTGCTTGTTCAAACCGTGCAATGCGCAGAAGTCCCAACCTCCCTTACCATTCAAAAATGCGCAGTGGTTTCCTCCAATGTCCTTCCCTCATCCAGAACCCACTGTCTCCAAAAACTGTACAGTTTTGTCCCTTGACTACCCAGTTTTCCTTGCAGCCTGAAATTGCATAGATGTGTCCTCCCAGGGCCTCATCCCAAGTAGGGCCATGAAGAAATATGACATGATAGATGACTCTCAAGGAGC
This sequence comes from Pinus tabuliformis, assembly GCA_031772625.1. NCBI lineage: Eukaryota > Viridiplantae > Streptophyta > Pinopsida > Pinales > Pinaceae > Pinus > Pinus tabuliformis. Next base: position 258,904,888 of record CM062809.1, on the reverse strand, counting down.
TAAGGAGAAAAATAAGCAGACCAAGAAACCCAAGGTATGATAGAATATTAGGACCACATGAAGACTCCATCTGATGCATAACCCTTTGGAGGCTAAGCATGGAAAACAAAGCACGTCTTTTGAAATACACCTCTTAATGTAGCTTAAAATTTTTCTTATCATTGTCGTATCATTCCGTCTTCAATGACATTCATGGTTTCAAGAACTGAAATTCATTCCGTGTGTTTGATCTACATGTCTTGCTCCCTTTCACTTGTTTATTACATAGCTTAGAAGATGAAGAGTATTACCTCTTGTTTATTTAAGCTACTGAGGTTATGACCAACATGATCAACCAGGCACGATGCAAGGCATCCTAAGTGGGATGAAAGATGTTTGATGATATGTAGTAGTCAGTACACTCCTCTGCATTACTCCTTTGCATTAATCCTTGCTTTGTATCTTGCATGTACCCTCACCGCTTGTCAGATTTGGCTACCTACTGCTAATAGTCTCTTAGCTCTTTCCTGACAAAGTAGGTGAAGGAATTTCCTTCAACCTGATTTCTTCAAGGCTCTTCATAGAAATTTTAGAGCTAAGAGAAGGAGATGTGGAATCTCACTATCAAACTCTTGAAAATACTTTGCATGTTCGAATATATCCAAACAATTAAGCTACCACTCAACAACATTGTCAATCTTGGAAGACTCAAGAAAGATCACATCTATAGATATTATAAACTTCTCCACATAGCAAAGCATACAAATGCTACAATAAAAGACTTGGCAGAATTGTTGACAGCATTGATGTAGTGGTTGATGAGAAGGGATATATTCCTAGGCAAGTACATCATGAAGATATAGAAGAAGATGAAGGCTACCCTCAAAGACAGAATGATGAAGAAGAAGAACCCCAAGGAGAACCTCAAGAAGAACCAGAGGAGTAGACAAGAATAGAAGAGAAAACTCCATCCAGATATGTTCAGAAGAATCATCCAGAATCTCAGATTGTGGGGCAGAAAGAAGCAGGTGTACAAACAAGAAGAACAGTTGCAGAAGCCTCAAGCTATTTGGCATTACTCTCCTCTACTGAACCACAAAATGTGAAAGAAGCATGCAAAGATGAATGTTGGGTGAAAGCAATGAATGAAGAACTTGAGCAAATCGAAAAGAACAACACTTGGGAGCTGGTTCCTAGACCAAAGGATAAGAATGTTATCGGAACAAAATGGGTCTTCAAAAATAAATTGAATGAAAATGGAGAAGTAATTAGAAACAAAGCCAGACTTGTTTGTAAAGGGTATGCGCAGCAAGAAGGAATAGACTTTGAAGAAACTTTTGCTCCTGTTGCAAGACTTGAGGCCATCCGAATGTTCCTTGCTCTCTCAAGTTTTCAAAACTCCAAAGTATTTCAAATGGACGTGAAATCAGCCTTTCTGAATGGAGACTTGGAAGAAGAAGTGTACATTGAACAGCCAGATGGGTTCATTCTTGGAAATGATCCAAATCTTGTATGCCGATTGAAAAAGGCTCTCTATGGTCTCAAACAAGCTCCAAGGGCTTGGTACTACCGGTTGGACAAATATCTTCATCAACAAGGTTTCTCAAAAGGTTCAGCAGATAGCAATCTGTATATAAAAGTTGAAAATGACAAATTGCTAATACTTGTTGTGTATGTAGATGACATTATTTTTGGCAGCAATGAAGAAGCTATGAGTCAAAGCTTTGCCTCGGTCATGCAGAAAGAATTTGAAATGTCCTTGCTAGGAGAACTGACATATTTCCTTGGTTTGCAAATCCAGCAAAAGGAAGGAGGAATCTTTTTATCTCAAACCAAGTATCTCAAGCAGATTTTGAAGAAATATGGCATGGAAGATGCAAAACCAGTATGTACACCCATGGTCACAGGATGTAGTCTCAGTGCAAATGATGAATCTGCAGCAGTACATCAACCAACCTACAGATCTATGATTGGAAGTTTACTATATTTGACAGGTACCCGACCGGACATCATGCATGCAGTTGGAATAGTTGGAAGATTTCAGGCAAATCCGAAGGAGACTCATCTTCAGGCAGTAAAGAGAATTTTCAAATATCTTCAAGGGACTCAAAATTATGGCTTATGGTATCCTAGAGATACAGATCTTACTCTTCATGCTTATACAGATGCAGATTGGGCCGGAAGCGTGGATGACAGGAAAAGCACAAGTGGTGGTGCATTCTTTATGGGTTCCAGACTGGTATCTTGGTTCAGCAAGAAACAAAGTTCGATTGCCTTGTCTACAGCTGAAGCGGAATATGTTGCTGCTGCATCTTGTTGCACTCAACTCCTTTGGATGATGCAGACTTTGCAAGATTTTCAAATCACTTGTACACCACCTATCCCCATCTTATGTGATAACACAAGTGCAATCAGCATCTCAAAGAATCCGGTTATGCATTCAAAAACCAAGCACATACCAATCAAGTACCATTTTCTCCGGGAACAAGTGCTTGAACAGAAAGTCAAGTTGGAATATGTTCCTTCCAAGGAACAAGTTGCTGATATTCTTACCAAACCATTGCCCAGGGACACGTTTGAATACCTCAGGCAAAAGCTGGGGGTTGTTGATGCATCATCTTGTTGAACCTCTTCTTATTGGTGGTACAGGCTCAGGGGGAGCACATAATGCATTGTTGGCATTATGGAGAAGGAGATCTTGGAAATAGCTGCAATATGTCTCTATCTCTTTCATGGTGATGCGTTGCTGCAGATCTGGTTCATATTCAGGGGGAGCATGAGCTTAGGGGGAGCATACCCTTTGCCCTTGATGTCAAAGGGGGAGAATGAAGCTGAAGTTTGTGAGGTTTCCATCAAGTCCAAAGGGGGAGATTGTTGGCATTATATTTTCTGGTATGACTGTATGTTACAGATGTTGTACTTGATGGCAACTCCAGTGGTAAGGCTCTCAGTTTGTTGAAAATTAAGAAGGACGCAGGCAATCGGTTCAGAAAGTGCGTCCCCGCAGGTATACCATGCAGAACCCGCGTCCAGGGACGCCGGCCAGCCGTTCAGGGGGTGCGTCTACCCAGTGCACACATTTCAAGGCAGAAAAAAGCACGTGGGGGTTTCTTGTGTGGTATCTAGCCGACGGTTTTATGTTTCTATGGTGTCAGCTCATGGTATTGTTCCATGTTTTGGGGAGGAGCTTGCCTATATAAAGCAAAGGAGTTCATTTGGATTGTGCAGTTGTCTTGGGTTGAATATCTTATTTGGTGAGATCTAGTCCAGATCTAAGAGGGCGAATCTTCTAATGGACTGTGATCTCTATGGCGCATGATCAAATCTGTAGATCTGACTGATTGGGTTTGTCCTAAAGTCTTCATATCATTTATATCTGAAGGGTCGCAGGTTCAGTAAAGGGAAAGTGCGCCGGGACGCAGGTACTGTAAAGAGCAAGTGCGCCGAGACGCAGCACAGTAGAGAGAGACCTGCGTGGGGACGCAGGGTGATCAAGGTTCAGGTGCGTCTCTGAAGCAGAAGGACACGGTGCGATAGCGTTTTCAGGTGCGTCTCTGTAGAGAAAGACGCGGCGCGATAGCGTTTTCAGGTGCGTCTCTGTAGAGAAAGACGCGGCGCGATAATATCTTTGGGTGCGTCCTTGAAGCAACAGAACGCAGAGTAGTCAAAGGAACAGTGTGTGGGCACGCAGCAGAGCAGAAGGATATCTGCGTGTGGACGTAGAGTAGCGGAAGGTTAACGGCGTCTGGTCGCAGGCCACAGAAAGAAAAACTGCGTCTTTGTTTTAAGATGTTCTGTTGATTGAATTTCTCTGTTGATAAGGTGTTCTGGGTTGGTTCTGTTATTGCTGATCTGATATCTGTAGTGGTCTATATCTGTTATGTACTTGTTGATCATCTGATGTTTTATGAAAAGAAGTAGGGGGTTGTAGCTCCCTTCCAGGAGTAGACTGGAAAACGAGAAAGAGAGAGAGTTGTAGCTCTCTGCAGGTTGCAGCCTGCGTACTGGTAAAGGACTGCACCAGTACAAAATCATTGTAAAAGAAGTTTCTAAATTGAAAGAAGATAGAGACATAATGTAGCAGGTGGTTTTCACCCACATTGGGTTTCCACCTTACATCTTGTGTTCTTTGGTGTGACTATCTGTTTTTTTTCATGCTCATTATTTTATGGTACTGACATGCAAAAATAATTCAAAGATCAAATAAGGAAGATTTATTAAATTGCTTGATAATACTGATTCACCCTCCCTCTCAGTATTATTTCCAACAATTGGTATCAGAGCAGGTCCTTCAGAGAAGCTTGATCGCTTGAAGGTAGATCGTTCATCATGAGCAACTACGAGAGAGAAGCATCAATCAGGCCACCGATTTTTGATGGGACAAGCTTCAATTATTGGAAGGTAAGAGTTACTGCATATCTTCAATCTCTTGGTACAGAAGTTTGGGACATTGTAGAAACAGGCTATGCTTTTCCTTCAGCTACTCCTACAGATCCAGCTGAGAAAAAGAAGTATGAAACAAATGCAAAAGCAGTCAGTACTTTATTAGGAAGTATATCCCAAACAGAATTCATGAAGGTAATGCACTTCAAATCAGCAAAAGAGATATGGGACAAAATGATCACGAGCTATGAAGGAGATGAACAGGTAAAACAAGCTAAACTTCAAACTCTCAGGATTCAATATGAGACTCTCAAGATGTATAATGATGAAAGTGTGGCTAATTATTTTCTTTGGGTAGATGAGATTGTTAATTGTATGAAAAATTTGGGTGAAGAAATAAAAGAGGCTATAGTAGTTCAAAAGATTCTAAGATCATTATCCCCCAAGTTTGAATCTAAAGTATCTGCAATAGAAGAAAAGGAAAATCTCCGTGTTCTCACTATGTCTCAGCTACATGGAATTCTAACTGCTTATGAAATGAGAAAGGGAGGTCCATCAGACAGAAGGGAAGCTGCTTTTAAGGCATCAGGCAAAGAAGATTACTATGAAGCAAGCCATGTTCTAGAAGAAGAGGAAGAAGAATCAAATTTTGTCAGAAATCTTCAAAGGGGTTCTGGAAGGTTCAGAGGTAAGCTACCTTTCAAATGCTTTGCTTGTGGAAGAGTAGGTCATTATGCTGCAAAATGTCCTTATAAGGATAAAGGAAAGGAACCTGCTAGATGGAACAAGAAACAAAGTGCAAATAAGAAAAGCTACTACACCCATGAAGATAGTGATGGCTTATCAAACAGTGATGAAGATGAACAAGGTAATAAATATACGCTGTTAATGGCATTTGAAGATGATGATTATGAGGATGCTGTAGATGTGGATAATCTCTATGATGAAATTACTAGACTCAAGAGATGTATAGAAGAAAAGAATGTGATCATTGATACTCTACAATTTCAAATTGATGAAAAGGAAAAACATATTGAAAAACTAGAAGGTGAAATTGTTGGTCTCAGAAAAGAAATTGAGAAAACAAAAGCTATTAATCTTAAGTTTGTCAAAGGATCTGAAACTTTGGATGAGATTATCAATGTGCAGCGGTCTCCTCTAAACAAGACAGGTTTGGGCTATAATGGAGAAACCTCTCAAGCATCCACCTCAAAAAGTTATCTTGATGCAGCAAGAAGAAATGAGCAAAAGAATAATGAAGATAATCAGGTAAAGCAGGGACGAATTACAAACAGAAACTATCAGGGGCAATCCATCTTAAGGGTGAACAAAAGCTACAACCAGCCACAGGTAAAATCTTCTCAGTTTGGTTCAATAATAGATGAAAATAGAAATTACAATCAGTTGGTTGGTAGATTCAATAACCGCAGAAGCTTCTTCAATGGACAATGCTTTTCTTGCCATAACTTTGGTCACAAAACAGCTCAATGTGTTGCATATAAAACAATCATGACTAGGGAAGCTCAAAAACAAAGAAGTATGATTACAAAAAGGACCTATAAAAACTTTTCGGCTCTTGAAAATGAAGTTGAATGTTCTATTTGCAATAATTTTGGTCATGAAGACTCTGAATGCAGGAGCAGGTTTCGGGAGAAAAAGGAACAAGAAGGGAAAAAGGAACAAGCTACAAGCACCAAAACATGGAGAATAAAGGAACCTCAAACAGAAAGATGTGGGATAGCATTTTATGCAGAAGGACAGGAAAATCTATGGTACATTGACAGTGGATGTTCGAAACATATGACAGGTGATAAAGAAAAACTTGAATCTTATTCTACTTTAGAAAAGGGAAAGAAAGTCTCTTTTGGAAATGATACTCCTGCAACTATAAAAGGAAAAGGTATTGCTCCCTTAAAAGAAAAGGTCAAGGCTGGAAATGTTTTGTATGTTGATGGATTGAAGCATAATCTACTAAGTGTCAGCCAGATGTGTGATCAAAGAACCGAGGTTATTTTCAGATCGAATGGATGTCTTGTTCGTGATCTTGATACAGGTAAAACAGTACTCAAAGGCAAAAGAACTCCAAATAATCTGTACATATTTGAAGAAGGACAACAACAATGCTATCTAAGCAAGGATGAAGAGCACTGGTTATGGCATCGAAGGTTGGGACATCTAAGCTTCTCACAAATAAGGAAAGCATGCAAATATCAGGCAGTTCGCGATCTTCCAGATATCAAAATTCCTGACAACACCATATGCAGATCATGTCAGTTTGGAAAACAAACCAGAACTAACTTTCCAGAGAAAGAAGGATCAGCTAGCATGCCTCTTGAGCTAGTACATACAGATACATGTGGTCCATTCAGGAAAAGAACACCTAGAGGAGAGGAATACTTGATATTATTTATTGACGATTTCTCCAGGTTTGTCTGGTTAGGACTTATGAAGCACAAAGATGAAGCATTCGAAAAATTCAAGTCCTTCAAAGCCTTGGTTGAAAATGAATCAGGTCACAAAATTAAGTGCCTCAGATTCGACAGAGGTGGGGAATTTACTTCAAATGAATTTTTTGATTTCTGTAATGAACATGGGATAAGGAGAGAATTCTCTACAGCTAGAACTCCTCAGCAAAATGGAGTTGTTGAAAGAATGAACAGAACAATCCAACAAATGGCTCGTGCTATGCTTGATGAATCAGGAACTCCCGCAACTTTCTGGGGTGAAGCTGCACATGCTGTGGTTATTATTCTCAACAAGACAAATGTCCGGGTGAACAACACTCAAACTCCTCATGAGCTCTGGAGTGGTAAAACTCCTTCGGTAAAGCACTTCAAAATCTTTGGGAGCAAATGCTATATCAAGAATACTGATGAGCAGCTTGGCAAACTTGAACCTAGAGCAGATGAAGGCATTCTTCTTGGCTATTCTCCACATAGCAAAGCATACAAATGCTACAATAAAAGACTTGGCAGAATTGTTGACAGCATTGATGTAGTGGTTGATGAGAAGGGATATATTCCTAGGCAAGTACATCATGAAGATATAGAAGAAGATGAAGGCTACCCTCAAAGACAGAATGATGAAGAAGAAGAACCCCAAGGAGAACCTCAAGAAGAACCAGAGGAGCAGACAAGAATAGAAGAGAAAACTCCATCCAGATATGTTCAGAAGAATCATCCAGAATCTCAGATTGTGGGGCAGAAAGAAGCAGGTGTACAAACAAGAAGAACAGTTGCAGAAGCCTCAAGCTATTTGGCATTACTCTCCTCTACTGAACCAAAAATGTGAAAGAAGCATGCAAAGATGAATGTTGGGTGAAAGCAATGAATGAAGAACTTGAGCAAATCGAAAAGAACAACACTTGGGAGCTGGTTCCTAGACCAAAGGATAAGAATGTTATCGGAACAAAATGGGCCTTCAAAAATAAATTGAATGAAAATGGAGAAGTAATTAGAAACAAAGCCAGACTTGTTTGTAAAGGGTATGCGCAGCAAGAAGGAATAGACTTTGAAGAAACTTTTGCTCCTGTTGCAAGACTTGAGGCCATCCGAATGTTCCTTGCTCTCTCAAGTTTTCAAAACTTCAAAGTATTTCAAATGGACGTGAAATCAGCCTTTCTGAATGGAGACTTGGAAGAAGAAGTGTACATTGAACAGCCAGATGGGTTCATTCTTGGAAATGATCCAAATCTTGTATGCCGATTGAAAAAGGCTCTCTATGGTCTCAAACAAGCTCCAAGGGCTTGGTACTACCGGTTGGACAAATATCTTCATCAACAAGGTTTCTCAAAAGGTTCAGCAGATAGCAATCTGTATATAAAAGTTGAAAATGACAAATTGCTAATACTTGTTGTGTATGTAGATGACATTATTTTTGGCAGCAATGAAGAAGCTATGAGTCAAAGCTTTGCCTCGGTCATGCAGAAAGAATTTGAAATGTCCTTGCTAGGAGAACTGACATATTTCCTTGGTTTGCAAATCCAACAAAAGGAAGGAGGAATCTTTTTATCTCAAACCAAGTATCTCAAGCAGATTTTGAAGAAATATGGCATGGAAGATGCAAAACCAGTATGTATACCCATGGTCATAGGATGTAGTCTCAGTGCAAATGATGAATCTGCAGCAGTACATCAACCAACCTACAGATCTATAATTGGAAGTTTACTATATTTGACAGGTACCCGATCGGACATCATGCATGCAGTTGGAATAGTTGGAAGATTTCAGGCAAATCCGAAGGAGACTCATCTTCAGGCAGTAAAGAGAATTTTCAAATATCTTCAAGGGACTCAAAATTATGGCTTATGGTATCCTAGAGATACAGATCTTACTCTTCATGCTTATACAGATGCAGATTGGGCCGGAAGCGTGGATGACAGGAAAAGCACAAGTGGTGGTGCGTTCTTTATGGATTCCAGACTGGTATCTTGGTTCAGCAAGAAACAGAGTTCGATTGCCTTGTCTACAGCTGAAGCGGAATATGTTGCTGCTGCATCTTGTTGCACTCAACTCCTTTGGATGATGCAGACTTTGCAGGATTTTCAAATCACTTGTACACCACCTATCCCCATCTTATGTGATAACACAAGTGCAATCAGCATCTCAAAGAATCCGGTTATGCATTCAAAAACCAAGCACATACCAATCAAGTACCATTTTCTCCGGGAACAAGTGCTTGAACAGAAAGTCAAGTTGGAATATGTTCCTTCCAAGGAACAAGTTGCTGATATTCTTACCAAACCATTACCCAGGGACACGTTTGAATACCTCAGGCAAAAGCTGGGGGTTGTTGATGCATCATCTTGTTGAACCTCTTCTTATTGGTGGTACAGGCTCAGGGGGAGCACATAATGCATTGTTGGCATTATGGAGAAGGAGATCTTGGAAATAGCTGCAATATGTCTCTATCTCTTTCATGGTGATGCGTTGCTGCAGATCTGGTTCATATTCAGGGGGAGCATGAGCTTAGGGGGAGCATACCCTTTGCCCTTGATGTCAAAGGGGGAGAATGAAGCTGAAGTTTGTGAGGTTGCCATCAAGTCCAAAGGGGGAGATTGTTGGCATTATGTTTTCTGGTATGACTGTATGTTACAGATGTTGTACTTGATGGCAACTCCAGTGGTAAGGCTCTCAGTTTGTTGAAAATTAAGAAGGACGCAGGCAATCGGTTCAGAAAGTGCGTCCCTGCAGGTATACCATGCAGAACCCGCGTCCAGGGACGCCGGCCAGCCGTTCAGGGGGTGCGTCTACCCAGTGCACACATTTCAAGGCAGAAAAAAGCACATGGGGGTTTCTTGTGTGGTATCTAGCCGACGGTTTTATGTTTCTATGGTGTCGGCTCGTGGTATTGTTCCATGTTTTGGGGAGGAGCTTGCCTATATAAAGCAAAGGAGTTCATTTGGATTGTGCAGTTGTCTTGGGTTGAATATCTTATTTGGTGAGATCTAGTCCAGATCTAAGAGGGCGAATCTTCTAATGGACTGTGATCCCTATGGCGCATGATCAGATCTGTAGATCTGACTGATTGGGTTTGTCCTAAAGCCTTCATATCATTTATATCTGAAGGGTCGCAGGTTCAGTAAAGGGAAAGTGCGCCGGGACGCAGGTACTGTAAAGAGCAAGTGCGCCGAGACGCAGCACATTAGAGAGAGACCTGCGTGGGGACGCAGGGCGATCAAGGTTCAGGTGCGTCTCTGAAGCAGAAGGACGCGGCGCGATAGCGTTTTCAGGTGCATCTCTGTAGAGAAAGACGCGACGCGATAGCGTTTTCAGGTGCGTCTCTGTAGAGAAAGACGCGGCGCGATAATATCTTTGGGTGCGTCCCTGAAGCAACAGAACGCAGAGCAGTCAAAGGAACAGTGCGTGGGCACGCAGCAGAGCAGAAGGATATCTGCGTGTGGACGCAGAGTAGCGGAAGGTTAACGGCGTCTGGTCGCAGGCCACAGAAAGAAAAACTGCGTCTTTGTTTTAAGATGTTCTGTTGATTGAATTTCTCTGTTGATAAGGTGTTCTGGGTTGGTTCTGTTATTGCTGATCTGATATCTGTAGTGGTCTATATCTGTTATGTACTTGTTGATCATCTGATGTTTTATGAAAAGAAGTAGGGGGTTGTAGCTCCCTTCCAGGAGTAGACTGGAAAACGAGAAAGAGAGAGAGTTGTAGCTCTCTGCAGGTTGCAGCCTGCGTACTGGTAAAGGACTGCACCAGTACAAAATCATTGTAAAAGAAGTTTCTAAATTGAAAGAAGATAGAGACATATTGCAGCAGGTGGTTTTCACCCACATTGGGTTTCCACCTTACATCTTGTGTTCTTTGGTGTGACTATCTGTTTTTTTTCATGCTCATTATTTTATGGTACTGACATGCAAAAATAATTCAAAGATCAAATAAGGAAGATTTATTAAATTGCTTGATAATACTGATTCACCCCCCCTCTCAGTATTATTTCCAACACTTAGGTGATCACAACAATTCGATAGTTTATGGCACTTTCCAAATCACCATTCCTAAAAGGATCCAACAAAACAACTTCAGAGGAAGATGATAAGGGAAAACCCTTATTGGAACTAGCCTAGAACTAGTGGAATCGGTTGGTCCCAATGGTTTTAGAGTTGTACTAGTCTAGTTTGGTGGTTCAGATTGGCTAAGGTTGGTCTTGTATTGAACTGACCTTAAAACACCAAAGTCACTAGTTCTCTAATAAACTGACCAATTCTGAAGAATGTAGTGCAACATAGCTAATGACCACCAAATAATAATTTTTTAATAAAAAAATACTGAAAAGGAAAAAAAAATTATTAACTCGAGGGCCCTACAAAACCTAACCCTAGTAATTAATGGTAATATTTAATTTTTAAAGTTAAAGTAAAAGTTGACATTCTCCTTATCTTTCCTTTTTGAAAAGGAAAGATAAGGATAATGTCAGCTTTTACTTAAATTTTTAATATTAACATTAATTGTTTCGAGTTGTTTCATAGTGGTTCCAACTTCATTCAATTTTGAGAAAGTAAAATTTTAGATCCCATTCAAAACTTAGTGGTTATTGTTTGAACGACTTCTTTATAATGAGTCCTAGACTTTGACTTCCAATTCTTCAGGTGCAGTTATTGCATAATCATATTCCTCGTGAGACTTTGCAGCAGAAGTTGATCTTTAATCCATTGCAAGCACTTGACCTAGCATAGGGAACCATCAGCTACCCCTCTCAATATGGTCCCAAAGCCCCTCAAGAGCTATCCATCAAGAGCTATACAATACAAAAGAACCACTGGCATATGTAGTGTTGATTTCGGTTGTCCCCGGTTCATATGGTGTTACATATTCTCCCTCGCGGGTATGGGCGCCCACAAGATCATCAAATAAATCAGCCCTCTCATCCCATTCGTGGATTTCCAGTCAATCACCACATCTCAACATGCAATCAATGCATTAGTTATAATCATAGTATTAGAGAAATAGTCCAGATGCCAACACTTTCATTTCATCCTAATAACATAAAGTGATTGTTATCACAACATTTTGAATAGTAAAGATCTACATACTATTGAATGTCATAAAATTTGCATGCAATTACCCCATGTTTCACATCATAAAATACTCTCATAAGTTATAAATCAACATATCAGCATCAAGGATATATCATGACATCTCATAATAAATGAACCACATGTCAATTTACATCATGATCCCTATGCATATCATATCCATCATGAGAATTCAACATCATTATCATAACAAATAAATAAATAAGCACCACATATACATCGTTAACCTCTCATTATAACTATATGCATTTACCACATACCATCATATCACGAAACATCGTTAACATGAGAATCATCTCAATACTTATCAAATATAGAACAACAATACACTATAAGCATTCTTATCATGAATCAATTTCATTTACTTGTATAAACAATTCAACATCCCTCTAGGATCTATGTGAGGATGTGGTCCAACCCTGAACAGGATTATGTTATCCCATGAGTACTATTAGTGTCATGTTTTCATCAAGGTACCAATTACTTTTTCAATATACATTTCTTGTTCTTTCTATTAGGAAGTCAACCATTACATCATAGGTATACTCATCTAAGTACATCATTAAATTTCAAATGAGTCTCATCATCTTGAGCCTTAACCTCTTGTCGAATATTCTTCCTTCCCTAAGGATATTTGAGTCAAATTCAATGTTAAGATATTATCATTTGTACAATCATTTAAATCATCAATATCATGTTAAAATTCCATGATCACTATATATATTGTGCTTATCCAAATGGAACACATACATGAGGTCATCCTTATTTAAGTCTTAGGTTATGCTCAATCCACCTGCATGAAGGCTTAATCCATTGTTATGCTTCCATTGTAGCCCAGTAGGTCAAGATACTTGGCTCTTACTAGAGCAGCTTGGGTTCAAGTCCCCTCAATTGAAATGATGTGCTTGTTGTCCCCTAGTGATTTATCCATCACTTGCATGATTTTCATTGTGAATCTTGGCTTATCTCATCAAGTTTCCACTTGATATCTTTTATCATAGATTCATCCATCTTCAAGTTAGACTAGGGATTCTTCCACCTTAATTTTCACTCGTTAAATCTTTAGTTTATAGTTTGAAATGCTTGGAACCACTACCACCATTACCATTCATGAATAAATTGGTATGCCTAATATGTTTGACAATAAATTCTTTATCAATAATCAATTTACACTTAAATTTCTTATTAACTCAAAATACCACACACACAATATATTAAAAATAATAATAATATAAATATTCACACTTCCAATAAATAATAAAATAAAATAACAACTTATCAATTTCAACATAATATTTTAATATTAAATAAAAAAATTCAATTTTTATTACTCATTTCAACATAATACTTTAATAATAATTAAACAAATTTAAGCTCTATTATCTAATTTATTAAATGACTAAATCCACTTTATATAAATTCCTTCTCATTCCTTAAAACTTGGTGAGTCATTTTTATACTCTACTTAATACATGTTTTATATAATATAAAATAACACTCATTATATATATATATATATATATATATATATATATAAACCTTTACTTATAATTTTAAAATTTAATTTAAATATATTCTCATAATACCACATCCTATAAATCCTATTTTTTCTAATAAAAAGTTATAGTCATCCATAAATATTGATTATAACCTCAACCCATTACATACTTTATGTTAACAAGTTATATGAATTACATGGTGTCCATTATATTGTTTTCATATTCATTTATATGTATATTATCACTTCCATTAAATATAAGCACTAATTTTAATAACCTTAATGCATTAAGGTTAACACATGCAACCTATTAAGTTTTTTTCTTTAAAAACTCGTCTTGCCTTAAAGCAGCCTCTCCGTCTCTCATCTTTCACATTCTCCCGTGTGCCCGACACCTCTTTTCTCTCTACCTTATTATCATATATCTCTTAATGACATCAGCGTTGTGATGTTTATTACTTGTATCGTTCTACGTGGAGAATTCACCAATATGGCAGATAAATAATTTGGCATTTAGCAAATTGGCGGGGTTTATAAAACAACATTTTTTTTTTTATCACTAGTTTTGTCTCTCTTATTTACTTTTTCTTAGCGAATTCCTATAAGTGGTTTTGTTGAGTCTATTTTTGACGCTCACAACGGTTTTGATTCAGCTTTTGGAAGTACTCTGGACTTTGACTAAATCGCATTTTGGGGCTCGTCTTAGCATAAACATCATGCATATGATGCTTCTGAGGTTTCGTCGATCTTGAGGATGCGACAATGTTCACCGTTGATTGCTTTAAGGATATGGAGGAGGATTAACTATATTTGCCTTCATAAGTGAATATTTGCCACTAATGCAACCAATGTTTTCGCCAATGTAATAAACACAACACTCCAAGAGAGGGTATAAGGATTATTTCCACATAGAAAATCTTAGTCAGCACAATATGAATTATGTAATTCCCCAACACCACAACCTGAACAACGAGTGACGATACATAGCAAAACATGTATTGCAATAAAATTTATTATGAAAGTGTAAGCTCCTCGGGAAAATATCATATAGAAGTAGGATAAAGAATTTAATGTTGACGTTTCCTTATCCGCATTGGCTTTTGGAAAACCTACAGTCAAGGCGTTTGGATTTCTTTTCTGGCCTCTAAAGCGGTTATGAGGCAAACGAGCCCCTGGCCTCGCTAGACATCTGGTTAAGACCACAATCTCATGATGTACTGTCATAACCCCATTTCTCAAGAATAAATTATATATATATATATATATATATATATATATATATATATATATATATAGTCATAAGGTTTTACATACCCGGGATTACCCTTTGGAATTATATATACAATTTCCTATGATTCATTTACCTTATGTCACTTTATGCACGTCAATTGTCATACGGGTATGGTTTAAGGGATTGGTGTACTACTTTTTAACTTTAATAAAAATCTCTGTAATATGGTTTGGACGCATGTTAACCACGCGGCAATGGTTCCGGGGGTAACTTTACATTTTCCCTTTAGCCATCACGTGGCACCCCTTATCCATTACTGTGAGAATTATCTCCTACTCTGCTTCGTACTGTACGAGGCCGGTAGGCTGTCCAGTCTTTTCGCCTTGCATCAACGGTGGAGGGCACACTTCGTAATCCAACGGTGGCAGATCGTCTCCGCGGGCTGCCACCTAAACTAACGCTTGCCTTGGGTGATGGGATCATTTTTTTGGGAAATTTCTCTGCGGCTTTGCTCTGGTTCAGTCCATGCATTCTGTCTCGGAGAGCCTAGCTCACAGACCCTGTTCAAATGCTAGAGGATTCGTTTCCAAACCCTTCAGGTAGATAACCGCACAATGTCTTGTTCCTTCTGTAACCTTTTGGCTATGCGTTCTTTTCGATTTACTGATAAACTTCTTGATTATGCTCATGCATCATGCATCTGCAGGGTTATTCGGCAATGGGGTCCTCCTACAGCACTGGAACGAGTGTTGTTCATTTGTTGGCCAGAGTTTTCTTTAGTGGTAAGTGTCTTGGCAAGCACGAGGATAAATTCCTTGAGTTTTTGTTTTACTGCGGTTTGCATTACTTCTATTGTTGTCTAACATGTGCTATTCGGGTTGCTCCTTGTACAGATTAGGCACCCGTTCCTCACACGGCCTAAAGACTAAGGAAAACCCCACCCCGTTCTGTTCGGTGTTCCAAGTATGGGGAATCCTACCGGCCGCGGCTATGTTTGTTTTGCTTCAGACTTTTTCTTGTGTTTAGAGGAGGGTAACCCTCTAGGTCACCTTTATTTTTTATTGAACCAGGGTGGGGAGGGTTATTCGTTCCCTCCAGGCTCCAGTTACCATGGACATGACAAATGTAATTTTAGACTCTTGAATTTGGATGTCCGACTGCAATTCCTCTGCTCGGACAATTGTAACTGTATATATATTTTAACGCACACATGTGCTTATTTTTCTCACGACATATTAGGCTCCTTGTTTACTGGACTATAATTTATTATGATGGTATACTTCTTTTAACGACAATATTTTTCCTCGTTTGTGCTTGTTTAAAGGTTACTGCACCGCGGCCTTTCTGTACAAGAATTTGTACTCGTTTTTGTTTTATGAGTTCATAGTATTGCACAACTTTTATCTATGTCACGTTTTTTGTTTGGTTTAGCTACACATTCCTATACAGTTTATATGATGTTTTATGTAATTGACTGAAGAGGGTCTTATCCCCTAAGCTTACAACCTCCCTTGTTGAGAGGGTCCGAACCCTGCCCCTCAATTACAGTGTTCTTTTGAATTAATTCCTGATTGCTTCCAGGTTATTAATACTTGTATGCTAGAAAGAGTTAAAACGCGGACAAGATAATAACCCTACCAACCTGCTGTTCCATTCTATTCCAAACCCAGTTTTCCTTTTTGGGTGTTCCATTTGGCTTAGATAATGTCCACAGAGCGGGTCTCCAGCTGCGCCACTCCGCTTTCTGGCCTTCCTTATTACAGAGGAAATGCTCTACCGCATCTTAACACAACCTGCAATAATCTCTGCCTTAGATTAGGGTTGATACAGTTTGCGGCAAGTAGACATTGTTTTATTTATTTATTTTCTAATTATATACACCTATGTCTCTTAAAGAAAGGGGCTCGGCCCAAAGGCTGCAAGCCATTACTGAGTAATGCTGGTCTTGAGTTGATTCCATTAACTCGTCTAATTTCAGGTTTGCCGAAGCATTTATTTGTTTCCTTCTTATTTACTGATTGGGATTTTGTTTGTTGCAGTATTCATGGGTAATGTGAAGTTATCATGTTTGATGTTACTACACGATTGACTTACAAGAATGTCCCAATGTGGCACAGAGATATTTGCAGGTATCTCTTTTACAGAGGGGTTGGATCTCTAAGTAGAAATGAAGGTTCCTTAATTGTGTGGTGGCACAACTACCTGAACCGATTAGCTAAATATCTTTGTGAATTTCAAGGTGTGCGAGAACATTCCTATTATTCTTTGTGGAAACAAGGTTGATGTGAAGAATAGGAAAGTGAAAGCTAAGCAAGTTACTTTTCATAGAAAGAAGAATCTCCAGTACTATGAGATATCTGCAAAAGTAACTACAACTTTGAGAAGCCATTCCTGTACATGGCACGGAAGGTCTCAGGGTGAGCCTTTAATCTAGTTTCTGATGCTCCCTAATATGAATGTTATATTAAAAAATTTGCATTGATTCTATAATGGGTTATTTTTATAGGGATCCAAACCTTCATTTTGTGGAGTCACCTGCTCTTGCTCCTCCTGAGGTTCAGGTAGACCTTGCAACCCAGCAGCAGTAAGTAGAATGCTATTTTCATATTATTTTTTGTTAACTTTTATTGAAATAATTTGTTCCATTTCTAAAAGATTGAAACTTTGGCTTACAATCTTTTATGTTTTCAGGTACGAGGCAGAACTTGTAGCAGTTGTGGCCCAACCCCTTCCAGATGACGATGATGATGCTTTTGAATGGCTTTGTTAAGATGCTTTTGCATATTTAGGGATTGGCGGATTCAATTAGTTTTGTATCATTGGAGTTTGCTCTTGAGTTCCGACATTTAATTTTGATTTGTATTTGGGGCTTAGAATAGAATTATCACATCTCTCTATATGTGATTTGGGTACTGTGTAGATGTTTTCATCGGTGGATTTGGCTAAGCTATCTTAGTTCAACTCCATTACAAAGCTATTTTTATATGCTAAGATAGTTTTTTTCGTCATATACTCTTGCACATTTTGCACAAGAAATTTTTGTACTCTTCAAATATTTCAAGAATGCTCAAGTGCCTTTCATTGTGTACTGCTGGGGGAAATGCTAGTTGCGATGATTGTTTCTTGTAATATATTATGGCTTGTTAAAAATTTCTCTGAAAATTCTAGCTATGTCTGAGGATTTATTTTAACTCTGAAATTGGATTACATAGTTGATAACTGTGGCTATCAAGCCTGCCTGGGTATTCTTGTGGGTATGTTGTCTGTTGAACACATAAAGGTATCGCCATTTCATTAATTGGGCTCTCGATTGATTTCTGCATAAAGATTCGCATTGTCTAAATCTAAAGTCATTTCCATTCAACAGTCTACAGATTCTTCTTTAACTATAGTAAAACTGGGAGATGGAATGCTTATCAAAGCTAAGGTAGCATCTTAAATCCAAACTTCTGACTCCCATTTGAAGTAGATATTAAAGCTTTATAAGATGGCACGCTGTTGAAAAGTTGACAGTAATTAAATATGTTGGCTAGACATTGCATTTATATATGGGTGGCCATGTTAAGCTCATGTCATATATCCCACTGCAATTTTTTTTTTTAATATATACATATACACAGCTATATAATTACCAACACATAGACGTGCTTTATAAGGTTGACGGTCCTGTATCATGTGTACATAATTGTCAACACATGAGTTATTCTCTATACGGTTGACAGGTCTGCAATTCCTATTCTTATGTATGCTCACATAATGGTTCACTTTAAAACTTGCATGAAACAAGTCCTATAGATGTACAACGACCCAACCAGTTGGATAGGACTGCGATGATTCCCACGTAGTTCTCCATGGCTCGAACCTGTTAGCAATTGACACGATTTCCACCCGATGATTCGTGTAATCCCCCAGGGCTATGAAATTAGTGATGTTGTGGTTTTTGTGTTGTTTGATACACATTGATTTGGGTTAACATTAATTGAGCATTAACTTGTCTGTCCCACCTCGAGTAAGTGGCGTGGGTAGTCTCCAGCTGCCGCCTCGGGATCCCTCGTGTATCGACGTCTACGAGACGAGAGAGGCGATCCTACCGCTGCCATGGATGCTTGCCGACTTACACTACTCTTGGCGCTGGGTTGTAGTCCCATTCTTTTGCGGGAAGACCTGGAACTTGTTCCGCCTCCTGCCTCAGCTGAGAGCTTGACAGTCTTAGCTCTATGGTTTGGTTGTAGAGAACATGTGCGCGAGGTTTCGGAACCTAATCCCACCACTAGAATTTATCGACCGAGTAATTATTTGACAGTTTCCTTTCCTAGTTCGTTTGATTTGCAGATAGACCCATCATATACAGGATAAGTATTTACAATTCTTTAACCACAGTGTTTTGCTAGCACGCAGTTACCCCCACTCCTTCTGTTTAGGTTTCGGATGGAATTGGACGGAGTGGTGAGCAAATAACCATCCTGGATTCCACCGGTATGATAAAATTCCACTTGCTTTCAATTGTAGGAATGGGATCTGGACCTCGTCTACAAGCTATTGCGCCTGATTTGTGTCTACCGCTTACCAGAGCTCGCGGATAGGTGGCCCGGTTTCGGGTTCTCGTGAAGTTATCCCTGAGAGGGCTTTTGTTGTTTTAGTTAAATGAATATGAGGCTTCGTTCCTCGTGATTTGCTTTCTCTGAGCCGCGCTCGCTGTGCATGCTGTTCTAATTGTTTACTTATACCAGGTCTGCCTGGAATTAGGGGCGAATGTTCGCCCTTTGGGGAAATTAAGGGTTTTTAAATTTTTAGTGGGCAAATATTTTGTATCATAGTACAATTTTACAAATCACCTCAAATAGCCCACCTTATTTTAAGGGAGAGGGTAAAAAAGGTAAATTTAGCCCTTGAAATTAGGAGTTACAACCTTCCATTCGCCCATTTCCAAGAATAGGTTTTATTTAAGTGAATCCATTCGCCCATTTTCAAGAATAGGTTTTATTTAAGTGAATCCTATGGGCCAAAGGCTCAAATACCATATTTATAAAAGAGGTATGGTAAATTAATAAAAATATAAATAAATGAGAGGTATGGTAAATAAATAAAGCATTTTTTATATTTACTCCATAAGTCACCTTATATACATGCAAGGGTGTAAACAAATAAAAATATAAGTAAAGTGGAGGTATAGTAAATAAATAAAACATATTTTTATACTTACTCAAAAGGTATGGTAAATAAATAAAAATATAAATAAACTAGACGCATGGTAAATAAATAAAACCTCTTTTTATATTTAGTCCATAACCCTCGTTCTATTTATGAAGGCTCAAGAAAGAGGTTTTATTTAAGTGAATCCTATGGGCCAAATACCATATTTGTAAAAGAGATATGGTAAGTTAATAAAAATATAAATAAGCGAGAGGTATGGTAAACAAATAAAACATTTTTTTTACTCCATAAGTCACCTTGTATTTATGAACGGTATGGTAAATTAATAAAAATATAAATAAATGAGAGGTATGGTAAACAAATAAAACATTTTTTTTATATTTACTCCATAAGTCACATTATATTTGTATTTATGAACGGTATGGTAAATTAATAAAAATATAAATAAATGAGAGGTATGGTAAACAAATAAAACATTTTTTTTATATTTACTCCATAAGTCACATTATATTTATACTATGGGACAAATACCACGGACTAGATTGTTATTAATACCATGCAAAAAAACATTATTAACCCTAATATTAGTAATAATAAAAATAAAAATGGCACATGGTATTGACCCATGGTATTCACCAAAATGGCACATGGTATTGACCCATGGTATTCACTTGGAATGTAGCCTATTTAAATGGGGGAATTAAACCAACATAGATCCATCTTTACTCTGGATCTACTAACCCCCGAGAGGTATCAAATATCGTGATATGCAAACTAGCATAGAGTGAAAAAATATTTGATCCGATCAAGAGTAAAAATGGATGTTGTAATTTAATGTATGTTAAACATTTTAGCTTGGTTAAAATAAAAATCAGCTATTAATTTTATTAATTTTTATAAATTACTAATAGTAATTTTTAAGCTCCAGGTTTATGATAACCCATGGTATTGACCCATGGTATTCATGTGAGAATAGACTATTTAAAGGGGAAATTCTATCTTAGATGCATCTTAATTCTGATTCTACCAAGTGCTCAGAGGGATAAATAGATTCCATCCCCCTAAGAGTGGTAGATGTGGAGTTAAGATGGATATAGGTTGGTTTTTATGATAATGAAGATATTAAAATGACTTAGGAAATTATATTGTAAAAACATCTTAAGGTGAATGGTTAAAGCATAGACATTGGACAAGTATATTTGTATACTTCTGTTTTAAACTGAAACAAATCTAGGGCTGAAAGGAATGGATTGATTGCACTAGTCATCCTTCTATAACTTTCCAACATATGCTGGATTAAATAGATTGTAATTTGGGTAATTTTCCAGGGCTAAAAGGAATGGATTGATTGCACTAGTCATCCTTCTATAACTTTCCAACATATGTTGGAGTAAATAGATTGTAATTTGGGTAATTTTTCTAATTGCAAACGGGAACATACTTGTGTATTGGCATGGTGGTTACGAGGTCCCTAGAAGTGGAGTAAACAGATTGTAATTTGGGTAATTTTTCTAATTGCAAACAGGAACATACTTGTGTATTGGCAGGGTGGTTACGAGGTCCCTAGAAGTGATGAATTTGAATTTTTCTTGGTTTTATATATAGTATTAGGTTTTTTGAATTTGAATTTTTCTTGGTTTTATATATAGTATTAGGTTTTTTCTCATGCTTTCTGTGAATGGCACGTGTGAATTTTATCCTACACCCACTAGGTTATCGATATGTAATTTCGGTAATTTTGATTTCAAAAGATATTTTAAGGAAATGCAATGATTTCATTTGTGTATTCAATAAACACAAGATTTTATAATTGAGTAAAATATTCGCCATGCCTGGTGAGAGATTCGCCAAAAAATTATATATACATATCATATTATTGATAAAATCGCCTTCCATTTTTCCTATATACCATGGAGATTCGCCCATTTATTATACATGTAAATTTGGGGGGGTTCTTAAAATTTTCCCTGCCTGGAATTAACTTATGCCCCTGGGTGGCTTTTCCATTTTCATGGCCCAACTTTTGATAATGTAATATGTATTGTGTGCTCCATTTATTTGTCTACTAGACTTGGAACTGAACATGGAAATTTTTGTTGAAATCTTGAACATGTATTATGGCTTCACTAAAATGATTTATTGCTCAGATTCTAGTTCTATTTGATTGTTTAGAGTTGTTTTCGACTCCCTAAATTTGTGGCTCTGTACAACAGTATATATATATTTATTCGGTTTCCAGCTTTACGTTTCATCCTGAAGAATTGATTTTTGGTGTTAACTATGTCACTTGTTGTTCTTTCTGTTTAATCCAACCAGATGTATTTACTATTTTTAATTAGTTTGGGGGTTTGGCCCCGCATGAGGGTTTTCGAGGGTTACGGCCCTGCCACTCACAACCACTGTAACCTATCTTTCAGTTACCATGTATCAGTGTGGCCAAGACCCGAGACCCCCTGCCCATGAGTTCAACACTCTCCTAGACCCAACGGTTTCTAATGTGGGTGCATGCAGTGTAAACCATAGAACTGGGACCTCACCCATTCCTGGTAGTGGAGATTTCCCTTTTTCATTTGGAGGAATTGTTCCACTGGAATTCCAAATTATTAAACATCACTTATTTTGTAGGTAGAATGTTTACTACTCGTCCTAATTTGCAGAGGATTTATCTTTTTGTTTTACTCCCCATTCCCGGGGCTTATACTCTCAGAGTCCACGAATTTCCAATCTGACACGTCTCACAAGGGTTCCAATGCTCAAGCTGTCAAACCCAGGGCGGATTCCATGAAGGAATCAACCTGACTTTCTTTTTTTTTTTTTTTTTTGGAAACCTTAGTGCTTAACTCCATTTTCGTTTGCGGCAAGGAGCTTATAGCATTCTATGAAACCTGTACTTCTATTAATTATTGCACTAAATCTTGCATGACTCGTTTGCTAATGGTGTTTAACAAGGACGTTGTAACAGTTCTTTTCCCAACATAACCTCTACTATACAGTCCCCCTGTATTTAGGAATAGTCCGACAACAGTTGTCAACTACAACCGCTCAGTAGCGTCCATAGCACTCGCCCACCTTCGTGGAGGTTTCGATTATCACTGCTACTATGATTTTTTTTTTTAAACAAACATTTATTAAACAACAGGGGAATACATCCTATGTATGTTTTTTTTTTTCAGTTATCACCACCTCGGTGGCAGCAGCAAGTTCTTGAGTTTTCTAACAGTAGTTGTTAATTCTATATAGTACATTTACCTTTTTCTAATGTCCTTACAGAATTACTTATAAATGTTTACTCACTTACCTGAACTGCTGTAACTTACAAGTACTCCAGAGTCGGGCCTCCTCTGTTTCTCCCGCTTCCAATATGCCACCCAACCTTGAGATTCGTCCTCCAGGACCAAAATCTCCCCCCTAGCTCCCTTGCCGGACCACTGCCCTCAGCAAGTTGCTGCACCTTCGTGCGTGGCTATCTGGTCCTCACCAGACTTAGCTTTTTTTTGTTTGTGTGTTTCTTTCCCTCTGCCTGTCCCTACAGCGCAGAACCCCCTTCCTGCCTCCTTTCCTCCAGAAAAAACCCCGTTAGGAAAGCAGTTAGGGTATATCGGGACACACAGCAACCACCTTCTTGGGAAGTTGCCAGCTTTTCAAGAAACATTTTCTTTTTAAGAAAAAAGAACCACAGGAAATATTATTAAATCAAACAGATAATAATAGTCAATTCAGTTTACCAATTACCACAGTAAAATCAAATATTTACATTTATCCCGGGGCATCACAGCTCACGTGGTCTTGGAGGAAAGCATTTTCTGCTCTGTATTAATGCTGGCGTGATTTAGATTTTATAGGAGTGTTCCGACATCAATTGTCAGTCCTCACTTTTATATATTTATCACTTATATTCATGCCAATTGTAATGTATCCACGGTAAATCTACGTAATAATTTATTTTTTTTAACTTTAATCACATCTAAGATACTATTGCATGCACCTTATTCGTAAAAAGGCTAACCCCATTAACACCTACACACGGAATTCACATTCACGAAGGTCATGGATTGGATATCTTGTCCTTATGTGAGCAAATAGGAAGTATTCCGTGGGGGCAGAGCGTTATCTGCCAGATTAATTGTTGGTTGCACTGGTTCGATACACCTGGCTCTGGGCATTTACTCCTGCCGGTGTTGTCACGTGATGGAGGTAAGGTTTTGGTATCCTCTACTTCCGCGCCCTCGGGTGTCTCCCCGCATCGACGGTGGAAAAGAGGGAATGCCCATCCGAGGGCAGAGCTATCTCGGTGTGCACCATACTCGATGAAACATACTATCGATGGTTCCAGATACATTTCCCCCTCGGACCTGTTACAGTTCCCTCCTCCTTTGAGCACCGCATTCATACCAAACCTTCTCTGGTTGATGCATGGTCGTGGTTCTCATGCCTGCTACTAATTCGGAGCGAGCTGGACTGAGCCTTTTACAGTGGCTACCTTGCGGTAAGGCTTAATGTGCTATCTATAAGGTTTATATGCTATGTTCTTTTTTTTATTATTTTCTATGCCCTTTCCATATTCAGACATGTTGTCAACAATCCGAAGTTTCTAACTTACCCTAGGCGTATTTCTGTTGTTTGTGGAGAGGTATGAAGGTCTCTTCCCAAAGTACGCTATGCACATGCACGGTGAAGCTGCCTGTCTTCAGGGTCTTGCCTTCTTAGAGCTGCGGCGAACAGCTGAGTTCACACCCAATTGTATCTGCTTACTATTCTTCAACAGAAGTGTGTTACTACAGGAATTGATGATTTAATCGCTCTGAGTATAGGGTTCTATTGGTTTTTTTATTTTTACTCTTCTGAGTTTAATGACAAATAGATTCGGCCCTCTGGCCCAGACCCCTTACAGATTCTCCTCTTGGTTACTGTACAAGGGTTTTGGCAAGGGTTAAGCCTGACAAGTCATCCCGGCCAACGCAAGGATCGGGAATCCTTCGCGTAATGTGGCTGTGAACTGATAACTCTGTTTTCTTTTGTTTAATTTTTCGGGCCTTCGAGCTCGCTGATGCATGCATTTATGTAATTTATTTCCACGGTTACCAAACTATGCGGGTTGTATCCCCGAACTACTTTATTGTGACTTTCTATAGTTTTCCAAGGCTGTCTGAGTACAATTTGTATATTCATGCTTTTGTTCTTCTATGGAGGGTCAGGGTCTTTATGACCCGAGCTCGGCTAGTTTGAAGAGGTGAGCGCCTCCCTTGCGGCGCCTGACTGTATGGCTTAATCACTCTTTTGCATTTTCCCTGGTTAGGGTTCATGAACTGTGGAGGGAGTCACTTATAATCATGACAGTGTTTTTCCATAATTTTATCTGAATATATATACTACTTTTCACAATGCTTAGTTTTCCTGTTCGTTTTCTTATCACCATTATATAGTAAGATGCTTACCGCATGTTAATTACGATTTTTATGCCTTACTGTTTTAAGTATTTGGGCAAATAATATTTGTCTGGCATCTCACTACCTGAACTCGATTCCAAGCCCACACTTGTATGTATTCTTTGTTTTCCTTGTTCCCTTGTGGAGCCGCGACTTTTGTATAACTGCCTGGCTATGTTATATATATAAATATTTATGGTTACAGTGCCGACTTAAAGATTCTTTTACCTGCATGCTAATATGAATGTGTAACTCTGGTCCTGGAGCCGACATACCCTCGTGGTTATGGCTTTGTTCCTTATTGTTTTTCTTTGAGACTGTCTATAATTTTGACTCTGTAAATGTTTCAGGTTTGAGTTTCCGGAAATGAGCTTTCTTGTTTTTCTACATTTCACGGCTTATATAGGAATTGGACATAGAACATATAACTGTTGAACTCTCTGATGATTTATGAAATATAATTGTTTTCATTGCAATGACATTTTAGTTCCAAGAATTCTGTAATTATAATGAGTCTCTGCATTAACTATTTTCCGTTTTCCGTAATATTTGAAAGGGTTTTCCCAGCAGCCCTCGCTCACACTTAACTTCCCAAACCATATGTATTTTTTTTTTAAGAGAAAAGAAAAATGAAATACAGAAATAAAATCTTTCCCTCCCTGTTATACCCTCGCATAGTCCAATTCCCTATAGGAATTCTCTCACCCTCCTTTCATAATATAACAGGAAAGAGGAAAACTAAGAATAACCTTATAAAATTACCAAGTTAGTATCAATTCTAGGGATTACTTCGTACCTGAAATTCTTCTGGTTGAAATGTCGTTTCTGGTTGACTCCCGAAACAAAACACGGGGTCTGGAGTTCCTTGGATAGAATGTCGTCTTCTAACAGTCACCCAAAACTGGGTTTGTCGTCTGTCAAACCGCCCAACCACGAGATTCGTCCTTCAAGACCAAAATCTCCCCCCTTGCTTCTTGCCAGACCTCAGTCTTGCGCAAGTTGCTCGTACAGCGAGCAGGGCTATCTGGTCATCACCAGACTTAGCCACCTTTTTTTTTCCCTGGAGTCTCTTCTTCTGCCTGTCACTACAGCACATAATTTTTCCTCCCTTCTCCCCTTTTCCCTGGAAACCCTCCAGTTAGGGAAGGTAGTTAGGGTTGCTTCCTCAGCAACCGTTTTTTTTCCCACCTCAAGAGGACAACTTCCTCCTTGAGGATTTACCTTCTTTCAGGAAACACTTTTACATTTTCACAATTCACCAAATTATATTTAACTTTTAATCAAATACTAATAACAAGTTCAGTTTGTTTCTACCACAGTAATTCAATTATTTACTTCATTTTCCTGGGGCATTACACCAATGTTGGGTAACTTTGGCTTTGAAGGAAATAGTTCTATGTCGTTTTATTGCTTAAGCATCACATTTTATCTGCTGTTGGTTTGACACGTTTAATGCTCAAGCAATATTTTCTGAAGTGTTTCTTGTCTTCATGTCTATTGGAAGAAAACCATGTCAAGCATGGAATGTTGCATTGTGATGTTTGTAATTATTGGTGTGGAAATGTGAATGCTGGACTGAGCGCTCCACACACACAGCTTGTTATTATTTAATTGGCAAAGTAAACCTACAGATTTACAGGGGTACTAGGTTTTGTTGGAACACAAAGTAAAACTTGGGCATAAATTTAGTAATGAATTGAATCCCCTCTTGCTAAACAAAGGTAATACTAGCATTTGCACCACATGTTGCAAAAGAAACGCCGTAAGGTAATGGCATAAGAAACAATAACATAGAAGGAAAAAGTCAAAATTTTATGCAATTTTGTTTCTTTACTGGTGTTTATTTTTTATCATATGTTATTTTTCAGGAAAAAAATTCGGCTCCAACCCCCCATCCCAACGGGCCCAAGGGGTGAGGGTCGATTCCCAGAATCGACCCTTACACCCTGGGCCGACTGCGCTATGGTGGTGGGGGGTGGAGGGGGGTTGCACGTAGTTCAAGCAACAATAAAACATTGAATACATCATATATTATAGGCTAATATGTTTGGTCATATATTTGTCACAATTTCATTCTCTCCTTGAAATTTTTTTTGGGATGTCTTTGCAAAATTAATAAAATGATATGGTTTTGGGTAAGAAAAATATTTTTTATAAATAATAAAATTTATTATAGTTAAAAATGATGAAATATTATAATTAAATAGTTTTTTATTAATTTTCCATAACAATTAATTGGTATTCATAATTAATAATTATTTATTTATGCATATGTTGATTTATCATTATCAAAATAAAATAATAATAATGTATGAATTGAATAATGTTATGAGAATCTTCTCTATTTTAAAGTTTAACCAAATAATTTGAAAAAAAAAATTGAAAGGAAAAATAATTTTGTGAATTTAAAATTTGATATTATAATAAAATTGATTCTCTTAATACCAAGAATCTTGTTAGATATCTTCCCACTTTATCGTTAGAAGAGTTTAGATTTCTTAAAAATTAATGAACCAAACACATGATTATGGGTGTATGGATTATTATTGGTATTAAATTAAGCATAGTTATCAAGTTTGAATTTGGATTAAAAACTAATATGGGAAATTATTTGGGAGTATACATCTTATAAATATTCAATTTTTTTTTTTGTTTGGGAGTGGAAAAAAAATACAAATTCTTCAACATTGATCTATAGTACTTAAAATGTTATAACCATTTTTAATTTAAAATAGTCATAAAAAAAAAATATTGAAAAAAATAATATATGAAATTTGTTATTATTACATGATGGACAAAAATATAATATAAAATTTGTTATTATTTACAATAACAAAATCTCAAAGATCTAAATATTAAAAAAATGTTTCAAGTATCTTGCTCCCTAAATGTCCACATATCCATAAATTTATTTGTCAAATATTAAATATAAATTCATATAAGAGTAAAACTATCTACAAACTTTAAAACCATTTTGAATATGATAAATTTATTTAACAATAATATCAACAAACTTTTTTTTTTAAATATGATCTATTAAAAATAGATTTCTATTTTTAATAATTAATGGGAAATATATTACGCATTATATAAGAAAATTAAGTTTTATCTATTTATTTATTACAATGTGTGAGTTGGCGATTTTATGTAAGTGAAAGAATAATTAAATGTATAAATTTACATCATACGCTGAATGATAATAGCTATGGGAAGTTTGTATAACACTGTTTGTTAGCATATTGCACCTATTTAGCTGTATTATATTCCCTAACCAAGGCGTGTGAACAGTAAGTGTGATAAGTGAACTCAGACTTCGGGAAGCCTCCCCGATTACATTTCCGAAATGTGGATTTTCCATATGGCGAATCATGCCCGCTGTACTGCAGCATTGAATTATATTAAGTTTTGAAAGGACATTGATATTCATGGGTTAGACATAGATTGGTTCCATAAGAAAAGATGTGATTGCTTTATTTTAGTGTTTAAACTTTGGTTTTTATTGTACGGATTTATTTTAATATTTAAATGTTGGTTTTTATTGCGTTCACAGTCTAATATGAATGTCGTATTAACCCTTATTGTACTGGGTGAACCTCGCACCTCGAGGCTTGCTTATCCCTAGGTGTGCACCTCTGTTACCACCACGTGGAGATGATCCAACGATGGCCTCATTCTACCTTCATCCGACGACTAGGACCATTTGCAAAGGAGTTAGAGTCTTGGCTGCCGGGTCACTGTGCACAAGGTTCATTTCCTCAATTCCTCACTGCGTATCGAGGCTCTGCAACCTGCTTGTCACATTGTGGTTTTCCTCCGGCGGGAGGAGCGTGAGGCCTCTGTTCGTTTGATACACCACGATCCCTCCACTCCTCCTCACTCTGGATACCACTTGAGTGCCAATTTGCGGTCCCTCATACATTGTCTTCCTGTATGGGGTTTCTTCAAATACCGCTTGTCACAAGTAATGGGGTTAGCGCAGTTCCCTTCATCGGTATCTGCTTATCTAGCTTTTTTTGTTCTTTTATTTATTTTTGGATATATCTCTAGTATCTAACTTACAACCCTTCTTGCATCTTCAGGTTAGCAGGGCAACTACCAACTTCGTTAGCTTGAGTAGTCATCCGGTCAAGCTGCTTCTACACTCCCAGGGTGGCATCCGTATGGATTTGTTTTGTTGTTACAGTTCGAGTGATTGACAGCCCTCAGAAGCTATGGGCCTGTGTCGGTTTCATGGGAGAATTCTCTCCAATCCTTTTGACTTGTATCTAGTTAATTCTTTTGCTGCGCTTTGTTTTTTTTAACCCTACAGCTCCACACACATGGTGTCTGATGAGGGTTTGTACCAGAACTGTCTGAGGTCAAATGTATTAAGGACTTTTATGCCCTTTGGTCATAATTGAATGAACACTTGAATTGTTTGAGTGATAGTGCCACTATTTGTCACAAGGGTTGTTCAGATGTGTATATATGTTTCCTAATTTCATAAATTATGTTGTTGGGTAAAGCCACCAGTTGCTTGGTAAATTCATAGAGGATGAATGGCGTTCTACTACCACCTTAGGATGCTATTGTGTGATGGCTAGTATCTAACTTGCAACCCTTCTTGCATCTTCAAGTTAGCAGGGCGACCACCAAATGGCAATCATCCGGTCAAGCTGCTTCTACACTCCCAGGGTGGCATCCGTATGGATTTGTTTTGTTGTTATAGTTCGAGTGATTGAGGCCTTCAGAAGCTATGGGCCTGTGTTGGTTTCATGGGAGAATTCTCTCCAATCCTTTTGACTTGTATCTAGTTAATTCTTTTGTTGCGCTTTGTTTTTTTTTAACCCTACAGCTCCACACACATGGTGTTTGATGAGGGTTTGTACCAGAACTGTCTGAGGTCAAATGTATTAAGGACTTTTATGCCCTTTGGTCATAATTGAATGAACAGTTGAATTGTTAAGTGATAGTGCCACTATTTGTCACAAGGGTTGTTCAGATGTGTATATATGTTTCCTAATTTCATAAATTATGTTGCTGGGTAAAGCCGCCAGTTGCTTGGTAAATTCATAAAGGATGAATGAAATTCTGCTACCACCTTAGGATGGTATTGTGTGATGGCTAGTAGCTAACTTGCAACCCTTCTTGCATCTTCAGGTTAGCAGGGCTACCACCAACTTCGCCGACTCAGGCAGTCATCTGGTCAAGCTGCTTCTACACTCCTAGGGTGGCATCCATATGGATCTGTTTTGCTGTTACAGTTCGAGTGGTTGATGGCCTTCAGAAGCTATGGGCCTATGTCGGTTTCATGGGAGAATTCTCTCCAATACTTTTGATTTATATCTAGTTAATTCTTTTGCTACGCTTTGTTTTTTTTTAACCCTACAACTCCACACACATGGTGTGTGATGAGGGTTTGTACCAGAACTGTCTGAGGTCAAATGTATTAAGGACTTTTATGCCCTTTGGTCATAATTGAATGAACACTTGAATTGTTTGAGTGATAGTGCCACTATTTGTCATAAGGGTTGTTCAGATATGTATATATGTTTCCTAATTTCATAAATTATGTTGCTGAGTAAAGTCACCGATTGCTTGGTCAATTCATAGAGGATGAATGGCGTTCTGCTACCACCTTTGGATGGTATTGTGTAACGACTTCCTTTAGACTATTTCTTTCTCTTTTGGGTTTCCATTTGATGACAATTTTTCCCTTGCTATTAGGGTTGAGTTTGCTAACCCTCCATCTTGATACCTCTGGCTCGGCTTAAGACAGTTCACCCAGGTTTCCCCATTCAAGGTAACAACTACCTTCCCTAACTATTGTGCTTCAACACTTTTTTAATTTAGTGGTCATTAAAGGATTCAACCCCGAATTGCGGGTTGCTGCCATGAGTTGCACCCTCGCCAGAAGTGGGTTTGACCTCTAGTTTGGGTACATTCCTAATAGATACTCTGCTTGCAATGGAATTAAGACTGCTCCTGAGAGTTTCAAATGATGTTCCATCCAAAATACCAACACCCTTTGAATGATGTTCCATCCAAAATACCAACACCCTCTTGCCCGAATTCCTCAGTTAGGTTTCCTAAGAGGATGTTGTTTCAACAGTTTGATGCTTTCTTTGAAATGTTCTTGTTTAGCGGCCTTTGAGGTTCTGTTATTGTCTGTGTTAATACATCTACAGTTAAGTTGACACTTAATTACATACACACTGGTTCTCCATTCTTAATGCAATAACATTTATCTTCCTATTGTCATGCAAGAGATTTGTTGTAATAAATGTAACACTAATTCTTGAAGGAATCTTTTCTTTTCAGAGTTCCTTGCTCTAACTAAGTCATTTCATCTGACTGTTATTAGAATAAGGCATCTTCTAAATTCTACATCTCATTAAACATCAATTAGCAATTTCATCGTCCTCTGATTGTGCACTAGATGGATTTCTAGCGTATACCTGTTTCAATTCCAAACTGTTGAGCAATCGTGTAAATTGCAGAGTATAATTTAGTGTAGCAATGATTGAAAGAGGGTTTTGAGATTGTACTACTCTCCATTGATCGATAGTGTACTCCCTTAGGTGGTGCCAATGGCATTGATACAATGTCAAGCTTTTCATATGCAAATGACATTGATTTAGTATGCATCTTTCAACATTTATCTGATTGTCGAGTATTCCGTCCTGTTCACCTGATGCAACACAACCATAGGTGTAAGAGTGAATCGAATGCAACAAAACCATAGGTGTAAGAGTGAATCAACTTGAAACCTCTATAGATGGCAAAAGCTTTAAAAGAAAGATGCATTAGTAACCATGATGTCATGGCCCTTGTTGACGAAGGTTGCAAGTGCAAGGTCATAGCTTCTTTGTAGCAGGCTGATCTCCCGACAAAATGTGGCGTTGCTCTTCACAACATCGATCGGAGACTGAGAGCAACATCGATTGGAGACTGCTGCATCTCGTGACCGCAGGGCCAACATTCATCGTTGAGCTTCCACTAGTTTTCAGGCCCCTTGGGACCCTCTTTGTACTCGAACTTTGCTGCATCGTGACCGCAGGGCCAACAAAATGGAGTTTCTGATTAAATAACATGAGGACAGGGAATATAAAGATGAAATAACATAAGCTCAGTCGGCTACCTAGGCTATAACAACCCTTACAGTATGAGCCGTTATAACAACTTTCCCTTATTGAACAACTAATTAACTAATTAACTACTTTCCCTGATCGAACGGTTGAACCTCTTTCAATCGTCTAACACATAATCTTATGGTCCACAATAATGACAGGTGGGCAAGAGGAGAGTTGATTTCAAAGGGGAACGCCGTACGGCGTAATTAATAACCCATATGCGCTGGTTTCTATCAGACAACAATTTCTGTGGTGGTTTCTCTCATACACGAGTACTATTTGTGAACTTTGAATGTGAAACTACTTTGAAAGAACATTCAAAATGATTTTATTTATTTATTTTTTAAATAATTTTTTATATTGTCTCTAGAGAGACAATAGTTTGAATTATGGACATTTATTTTTTTTAAATAATTTTTTATTTTGTCTCTAGAGAGACAATTATGGACATTTATTTTTTTAAAATAATTTTTTATATTGTCTCTAGAGAGACAATAGTTTGAATTATGGACATTTATTTTTTTAAATAATTTTTTATATTGTCTCTAGAGAGACAATTATGGACATTTATTTATTTTTAAATAATTTTTTATATTGTCTCTAGAGAGACAATTATGAACATTTATTTTTTTTTTAAATAAATTTTTATATTGTTTCTAGAGAGACAATAGTTTGAATTATGGACATTTATTTTTTTTAAATAGTTTTTTATATTGTCTCTAGAGAGATATTTATTTATTTTTAAATAATTTTTTATATTGTCTCTAGAGAGACAATAGTTTGAATTATGGACATATTGCCTCTATAGAGACAATATGTTTTTAATCTCAGCTATTGTCTTTAAAAAGACAAAAATGTAATTGTCTCTAAAGAGACACAAATGAAGTTCTCTAGAGAGACAAATCAAATTGTCTCTTAATAGACAATAATTCTTGTATTTATAGAGACAATAATAATATGTGTTCTATATTGTTTTAATAGAGACAAATTTTTGAGACATCCGCTTAGAGACAATATTTACGACAATACACAAGTTTCTTTTTAATAGAGTTCAGGCCTCTGTGATCCATATCAAGTTAGAGAAAGATTCTTCGGTGAAAATCATAGTTTCTTTTTGTCTTAAGTCAAGACAATTGACTCAAATATTGTCTTAAATATTGTCTGAAAACCCCCTACATGTAGTAGTGGTCCCTTATCTGTCTGAGAGTAAAAAGAACATCGAGGTTAACCTAGGGAAGGTAACCTGCCTCCCGCGAGGAATAAAAACAGTGGGGTTGACCTATGGAGGGGAAGGCAACCTGCCTCTCGAGAGAAAATTGAGATCATTACTCTTAAATATCTATCACTCAATCTCCCGCCATGACACGGATGGCCTTGGTTTATAAAATTTTATCTGAAAATTCAAATTGGTTAATTGACTTTATGTGCTAAATGGTGGTACCGTAACTCAATATTGATGCAGTAATATGTAATTAATACATTGCAAAGTTTATACCAATATAACTTTGGAAATAGTATGGCTCTCATTTGCAAAATGGATTAGCAGACGGAAAGACGGGGTTGATCAGGAACGGCCAATACTTCTTTCATTAATTAATGGAAATAACTTCCGCAGACTTTACTTTTTTGTGTTATATGTTTAGGTGGGTTTGTTATATTTATATTTATAATCAATATTAGAATAATTTAAGTGGTGAATTTTCACTAATTTAAAAGTTTAAAATATAAAAGTAAAAATAAATTTATTTAAAAATTAAAATTAAAATTTACAAAAACAATACACAACTCCAAAAAGATATATATATATAAAATACATAGTTAGATAGCACCCTTAATATCTTAATATTTTACCATTAGAAATGCAATTCCAAAAAACTTAAGGGATGCATTAATTCTGATTTTGCATATAACAAATATGCACAACTACTATTTAAACATGCCCGCCCTATTGACATTATACGTAGACTATATATTAACGCTGGCCGTTTTTGTCCTATGAAAATTCGATATTAGTGATGTTGCCGGTTGAAGAACCTTCATTTTAACGAAATGAAAAATCGAACTCATATGAAAATACGATGTCCAATATTGGAAAGAAGATTCCATCCCTAAATGGAAATATTTGTATATGTCGTCCATATTACATCTGGATGAAGTGCTTAATGGATGTACTTTTGTTATATACAGTATAAAGAAATCTATCTACCTTATTTCCAGCCATAAATGAAAAGACAGAGTGTCACATGCGCTGAAACCGGTGGTGGTATTTAGGAATGAAATTTGACAGGTAAATTGTTTGTTATAGGGTGATTGGCTCATCAAATATAGTTAAAATATTTATAAAGTTTTTAAGATTTTTGGTTGGAATATTTAGGGTGATTTGTGGCTTAAGGAGGGGTGAAAACTGTTATATTTGATTGGTGAGTTTGTTTTGAAATCCAACTTCGGTGACATTTTTGACATTTGAACAAGTGTTCTTGAAATCCAACATCTCCACAAATGAAATGTTCTCTTCCCTCTCTTTCTGAAGTTACATTTAATTTTCCTCCCAAAGATTGTTTTTCATGGTTGCAGGCTTACCTAATTTACTCTCAGACTCCATCATTATATTGTGTATACACTAGTATAGATCCATTTTAAATACAGATCTAACATGAGTTGAGAGGGATCCAACATCTTCACCTGCAAATCTTTTTATGAGTTCATATTATTTAAATTTTTGTATAGTTATTTAATTTTATTTTTTTTTCTTTAGATTTTTAAAAATTTTTATTTTGAAAAGGATGAACAAACTTTAACTTTCATAACTGACATACGACATTACACGTCATACATCATACTAGATTGTAAAATAAACCTCTAAACTCAATTATATGTGTAGAAATTAAATATCAAAACAAATCATAATGGACTATATAATAAGCCTCTCTACTCAATTATATACGTGGGAATTAAATATCATAGAAAAATAAACACGAACCACATTCGATGAAAAGCCGTAAGATTGAAAGAAAAGTTACTGCATTTTTGAAGTGATTCGAGCGTTGGTATTTACCTTTTCAAGCGGTGTCCCGATTAACAGTTGACAAGTTGGATAAATCTAATAGTTCACATAGACCGTTCCCTGCCATTAATGGGCTATAGCATTAGCTTTATTGATAGTCAATGGGCTATAGCATTAGCTTTATTGATAGTCAAAAATCTCAAGATTCCATGCCAACTGTATAAGTTAGAGAAGGACAGGCCTGTCTTGTGACGTACCTGTCAAGAGCAGAAGACTCATGATCGGTTTCAGAAATGACAAATGCGCAACTTCTTGTTGCTTCCAGAGTGTCAGGTGGAACTGTTCAGGTTTACTCACCAGATTCGCAGAGGCGCAGTTATGCCTTGTACTTACCAGAGACGCCAACTGCCAACCACAACATATCCTCTTAAACAATATATCCCTTAAGCGTATCGTATGACAGTTGTTAAATCGCCGCTCCTCTGCTGGCCATCTGTATACTTTTTATAAGGGCTGCGAGATAATGTTGGATTTGAATGTGACGCTCAGCTCTGCTATGTTATTGGCTGATTTATTAAATTCCAGATTGGCATGGTGTATACATTGGCATTTGCGATTTACCTGAAACTGTGTTACAAATATTTTGTGAAAATGAAGTATGCAATTGACTATACTAATATGGCTGATGAAAAGCAGGTAGATCATCAGTAAATCAATGTAAGTAATGATTAACTTACGGCATGAAAACACGTAACATCAACAATTGATTTACTGTATGGATTTACTGCATGATAGATTGTAATGTTTCGGGATAAATGTAACTATTTGATTTTACTGTGGTAAATGATGAACTGGATTGACAACATTATGGTTTTGAATTTAAATAATATTAGTTCTTTTCTTTGAAAGAAAATTTTTTAAGAAATGTTTTCAAAAGAAACTGGCCACTTCTCAAGGGGGAAGTTAGAGGCAAGAAAGTTGCCATGATTCCCAACCCTCACTGTTTTTCCCCTGACTTGGAAAGGTTTCCAAATGAAAACAGTGAGGGGAAAAAGGGGATGCTCTGCGCTGTTGGGACAGACAGAGGGAGAAAAAAAGACAAATGAAATTGGCTAAGTCTGGTGATGACCAGATAGCCAGGCACTAAGTGCGAACAGATAAAATAGCACACGCTGGCGCGACTGTCAGCGCGAAAAGCGCGCCAATCCCCTTCTACTCAGAAAATTAAAAATCATCTGAGTCCGAGCTAGGTGTTCTGCAGTCCACCTGCTCAATTGAGCACAAAGCTCTCGTGTATACGCAGCCACAAAGGCACCTCAAGCCACAGAGGCGATTCTATCACAAAGGCAAGCACTTCAGCGACAAAGACTCTATAGATGGTTTCTAGCTTACCACCAACCCTCACTTTACAATGACAAAAGATGGTTTTAGGCTGACGATAAACCATTACAAAGTGGTTTTAAGATCACCACGAAATTTCAGATGCTTTTAAAAAATTTGATTCCACATTTTGGAGTTTCTAGGTACATACAATGACTATTACAACCACTGGACTTGCTTATAACATGCTAGGGAGTCTATTCCACAAACCACACTAACTCAAACAAACATCTACTTTGTTGTCCACCATAAACGTTGTCGTTGCTCCTTTAGTGTCACTATTGCACCAAATTAATATTTGGTGCAATTCAACCTTGTTACCCACCACATAGTACATTTGCATCATCTTTTTGATTTAATTGTCTTGGATTTACCTGCATGATTTGTTAGAGTAGCTAATTCTAACAAAACCACTCCATTGAGTTAGCTAAGCTCAATGCTTATAATTCCAAAACATTTATAAATACCACATTTTACCGTTGCAGTGGCAGAGTATTACCAAAAAAACTCGAACCCAACTGTTATGGCTCGTCCATCACCATGCTAACCAGCCCTCATTTCAAACTCATGGCCTCCATAGCACTTTTCCAAGTAAAAGTAATCCTCCGCCTAGACTTTCTCCGCCACTTCAAGGGTTCTGTCAATGGAATGGTCTCCATCCAGAAGAACCTCTGGCTCCAACAAAGTAGGATGGTTGGCTCTTCTACGACGCAACACCACCGCGCTTCTACTGCGCTCAGTCTCTACATGACACCAAAGAGGTCGACTCACGGCTCTTTACTCTCTCACTCCAGCTCTGGAGCTCCACGAATTCAATGCTTAACCATGGTTGAATAATGATGAAAGCCCTGTTAATGATGTTGGACCGCATCATAAAAGTCCATGACTACACATTTCTCTTCAGGAAAGATCTGGTCAACGATAATGGCCACACAAACTCTCTGCAATCTACGTCAACTCCATGAGAAACTCATCACTACAGAAGAGCCCAGGGGTTACAAAAAGTGAAGAATCGATGACCTTTAAGGTACAAACATCACGGGCCTCCGGCTTGAAGCTCCCAGGTAGCTTCCCCCCATAATTCGACAGAGAGATTGGCCTCATAGCGCTCTTCCTCGTCGGCCATGGCAGATCCACGTAGGTATCAGATCTCAACACTAGCTTGCCTTCCTCTGCCAAGCTTGATCCAGCAATCGAACGCTAGTGAAATCTACAAACAATTCAAGAAAAACGGGCAATATCTGCAACCCTACAAATCCTGAATGTTCGATTCCTTGCATTCTTTCTGTAGTCGGCGAAGACACATATCGCTTGCGGATTACTAGTGTGGCTTCCTTATCGTCATTCAATTTCCTGCTTCACGAACAAAACATGTCTTTAGCTGAGACGGACGGCCACTATGTGGAACCATTCGTTGTTAAAAACCTCAACATATACTCAGGGGAGACATATTCAGTACTCATAACAGCAAATCAGAATGCATCCAGAAATTACTGGGCAGCCCTGCACGTGCGAGGTCGTGAACCCAAGACGCCAACAGGGTGTGCCATCTTAACATACGTTACAGATCCTCCCTCGATGCTGCCTCCCTCCGAGCCTCCAAAAAGGCCCACCCCGTTTCCCCTGACAATGCTAAACTCTGATGACCAGCCTTCTTGCTGAGGGGGCAGGGTTGGTGTTAACGAATTCCACACTATCGGGCCTGATGCACGCCTTCAGTGCATCCGGAAGAGGAGCGGTGTCACCGCAATCGGCCATCACTGGCCCGCGCACACCCAAAAATAAAAGAAATCGCAGATCCCTCAAAAGAAACGGCAGATTGCTCCAACACCAACGTAGCAGATCTGGATCTAGATGCAGTCTCCACACATGAGCATAATTTGTCAATGCTTTAATGCATAAATCTGAACCGATCTGAGTGGAGTGACCACCTCTTCCGTGGTAGCAGCTTATGCATAATCTTCACCAGAGATGAGTAAATAGAGCTCACCCATTTTCTTGCCAATCTTGGCATCCTTGGAAGCTTTTCAAATCGTCAGAGAGCTACAGAAAACTCCAGATTTGCTGCAAGAGATCGTCAATCTACACCGATTTCACCTTTGTTCTACGCTCAACCGTGCAAGGGAGCACACTTCACTTCATTATGACGATCTTCGATCTCACCTCCGTGCCACACTTCTAGACCTTCAAGAGCTCAATCAATGAAACAACACCTGATTTGTTTGACACATCAACTCACTCCACCACTGGAGCAGATTAACTCACTCACTTGACAACAGATCCACTCAGTCCCACAAATTTGGGTACACAATGGTCCAGTCCGGATCCTCCTCAGCTCAACTAGATCCTTGACCAATCAATCCAAGCTGCCACCATGATCCGTAGCTCAAGCAACTATCTCACAACTCTGAGTCATTGATCCGCAACCTTTATCTTGCAGATCCATGATTCAGTGCCACAATCTTCCTTTACCGTGAAGGCGGA
Organism: Pinus tabuliformis; assembly: GCA_031772625.1. Taxonomy (NCBI): domain Eukaryota; kingdom Viridiplantae; phylum Streptophyta; class Pinopsida; order Pinales; family Pinaceae; genus Pinus; species Pinus tabuliformis. The sequence goes on along the minus strand of CM062809.1, from coordinate 258,865,691 downwards.
GGTCACGAACAAGAACCTTCAACCACACCAAACTCCTTGACCACTGGATCTTTGCTTCACTACATCAGGCACGACAGGCTCCACGACCACGATTTATTATTGCATTCAGCAACAACACTGTGTTCTCTGAGCAGAGGTTGGTTCTTTCCCTCACTTTGAGCTCCTCCGCCACCACAGTCCACCGCTCTGATCACTCCGTGGAAACCTGGGCCAGCAACCACACCACAACTGTCACCTCCACTACTACACCACCGCTTAAATCACGCCCTCTCACTGGGAGACACACCACGAATCCGCCGAGCGCAGGTACATATCTAATTCATAGATCCACAGGTGAGGAGGCAGGAACAAGATTGGCCTCAAACACTGCCTACCACGATGCTTCAATGCACAACAGCAGCCAAAAGAAAGAACGAGCATCTCAATGCAATGCAGGTAGCGTTCACCAAAAAAACAAGTTGTGTTCACTGAGTGGCGGGAGCAGAAAATGCTCACAAAGACTTAGAAAATTGCTCGATGGACAAACTAAAAAAAAAAAATTAAACAAAATATCCTCTTTATATTATACACACACTCAAAAATATTATATATATTAATGAATGAGGAAGTTACACACATATTTATACAAGCAATAGTCTCAAGATAAGAATTCTATCTTAGACGTACAGTAGTGTGGTTGAGAGATTCTCTCAACCACACACTAAACTAGGAGAAACTAAATTCCTATTATGTAGGAACAAACTCCTCAAATGGAGAATTACAACCATAGACAAGTAGGAATTAATTATTTCTAACTCGAACATCTTGCTGCGGACAGTGGTCCTGCAAGAGAGCAAGGGGGGAGATTCTGGTCCCGGAGGACGAATCTCATGGACGGGTGGCAGATTGAAAGCAGGAGAACAGAGATGCGCAGAGGTAATCTCAGCTTTCAAGTAATTAACAAGCAACAGTGACCCAGGTAAGGACTGAACTGTTCTCTGTTTCTTTTTACAAAAAAAAGAAAAGGAAACTCTAAACATTGAGGAGGCATGCTGTATTAGATGATTGTAATGTTGCAGTTATTTATTTAGAGATGGGGAAAACGGGGTCTTAACCCAGAGTGCTGATAAGAAAATAGATGGTAGCTATTATTGTAGGCTCGGTAGTAAGGGTTGAATTGCTGACTGCAAAAGAATGTATAATGTATATTGTACTTATACCCAGAACCCTAGGGGTAGGGTTCCGTTTTCCCGAACCCTAGGTGTAGGGTAGTATTTCCAGAACCTCAGATATAGGGTATTACTTCTAGAATTGCTCTAAGAATTAACTGTGGCTGAGAATGAAGCCGAAAACACATTCACAGGGGAAGATCGCTAACGGAATTAGCTTACTGTCCGGTAAAACTATAGACAGGGTGGCTACGCTACTTCTGTTAGTTTATAACCTGGAAACTACTCTTTTAAAACAAATCGAGTATGCTCGGTGGCCATGCGTAAATTAAAACCCAACAGTCATAATCTGTTACCCTCACTTTAGGGGATCCGAGATAGACACATGACTGCACGGAGCATTTATACCACAATAGACAAATAAACCTCAATTGAGGCGTACTGCCAAAATGTGCCGCAAGGTAACCGGGACAGATTCATATACACAAAAAATACAATTGAGTGACTGTAGTTATAATTCTCAGGGTGAATCGAGCAAACAGCTCTCAGGTGAGAGCGCACAAGCAATTCATTTGTTATCAAATAAAAAAAACTCAGTAGGAAATTACAAGAGCAGAAGACGTAGAAATTGTAACTATGAAAATCCTGTCACTGTGCGTGAAGCTGGTAATTCAAAGAAAGTAAGGCATCATAGCAAAAACTGTAACGTATAACCAAACACAAAGGAAAGCAAGTATAATCCATAGATGCATTGACCCAGGAGGGGTAGATTCGTTATTGATCAAATCCGAACAAACCATTCAATAAACTGAGTATCGCATCATGACATTCCGGTTGAAGAACCTTCATTTTAACGAAATGAAAAATCGAACTCATATGAAAATACGATGTCCAATATTGGAAAGAAGATTCCATCCCTAAACGGAAATATTTGTATATGTCGTCCATATTACATCTGGATGAAGTGCTTAATGGATGTACTTTGTTATATACAGTGCCAAGAAATCTATCTACCTTATTTCCAGCCATAAATGAAAAGACGGAGTGTCACATGTGCCGAAATCGGTGGTGATATTTAGGAATGAAATTTGACAGGTAAATTGTTTGTTATAGGGTGATTGGTTTATCAAATATAGTTAAAATATTTATAAAGTTTTTAAGATTTTTGGTTGGAATATTTAGGGTGATTTGTGGGTTAAGGAGGGGTGAAAACTTTTATATTTGGCTGGTGAGTCTATTTTGAAATCCAATTTTGGTGACATTTTCGACATTTAAACAAGTGTTCGTGAAATCCAACATATCCACAAATGCAACATTCTCTTTTTTCTCTTTTTGAAGTTACATTTAATTTTCGTTTCAAAGATTGTTTTTCATGGTTGGAGTCTTGCCTAATTTACTCTCAGACTCCATCATTATATTGTGTATACACCAGTGTAGATCCATTTTAAATACAGATCTAACATGAGTTGAGAGGGATCCAACATCTTCACGTGCAAATCTTTTTATGAGTTCATATTATTTAAATGTTTTGTATAGTTATTTAATTTTTTTTAGATTTCTAAAATTTTTTATTTTAAAAAAAATGAACAAAATTTTAACCTTGATGACTGACAAACAGCTTTACACATCATATATCTTTTGATCATTTTCTGTCAACTTTTCAAATCCCAATCGGGATCCATCATCAGGACTTTATGAATGATGATGGATCCCTATTGAGATTTCAAACGTTGACAGAAAATGATCGTACTGTGAATTTTTCAGTAACTGAGTACAAATATCATACATTATACTAGACTGCAAAATAAACATTTAAACTCAATTATATGTGTGGAAATTGAATATCAAAACAAATCATAGTAACCTATATAATAAGCCCCTCTGCTCAATTATATATGTGGGAATTAAATATCATAGAAAAATAAACACGAACCACATTCGATGAAAAGCCGTAAGATTGAAAGAAAGGTTACTGCATTTTTAAAGTGATTCTAGCGTTGATATTTACCTTTTCAAGCGGTGTCCCGATTAACAGTTGACAAGTTGGATAAATCTAATAGTTCGCATATACCGTTCCCTAGTATTAATGGGCTATAGCATTAGCTTTATTGATAGTCAGTCAAAAATCCCAAGATTCCATGCCAACTGTATAAGTTAGAGAAGGACAGGGCTGTCTTGTGACGTACCTGTCAAGAGCAGAAGACTCATGATCGGTTTCAGAAATGACAAATGCGCAACTTCTTGTTGCTTCCAGAGTGTCATGTGGAACTGTTCAGATTTACTCACAAGATTCGCAGAGGCGCAGTTATGCGTTGTACTTACCAGAGACGCCAACTGCCAACCACAACATATCCTCTTAAACAACATATCCCTTAAGCGTATCGTATGACAGTTGTTAAATCGCCGCTCCTATGCTGGCCATCTGTATACCTTTTATAAGGGCTGCGAGATAATGTTGGATTTGAATGCGACGCTCAGCTCTTCTATGTTATTGGCTGATTTATTAAATTCCAGATTGGCATGGTGTATACATTGACATTTGCGATTTACCTGAAACTGTGTTACAAATATTTTGTGAAAATGAAATATGCAATTGACTATAAATGAAAAGCAGGTAGATCATCAGTAAATCAATGTGAGTAATGATTAACTTACAGCATGAAAAACAAGTAACATCAACAATTGATTTACTGCATGATACATAATATTTACATTCTTAATTAATAAATTAAAGCATGAGGAGATATTTTGTAAAAACTTCCATTTCCTAAAATGATTATAAATATATAAATTGTGATGGTATCCGGGATGGCTAAGCCTTTTAAGCTGGAATGATGGAGCCTTGCATGAAATTTTGGCCAAGAAGGATGAAATTGGGACCAAGGATAGTTTTTTAGATAAACCCTTGCATGAAATTTTGGCCAAGAAGGATGAAATTGGGACTAAGGATAGTTTTAGAGATAAACCCTTGCATGAAATTTTGGCCAAGAAGGATGAAATTGTGACAAGGATAGTTTTTTAGATAAACCCTGAAGTTTAAGGAGGTTAGTGTTTACTTGAAAAATCATAGAAATTAAGGGAAATTTTTGAAATTTTTATTTACAACGGTAAAGTTTCAATTTTGAGAGTTTCAAGATTTTGAGTGTTGAGTAAATTTTGATTTTAATAATACTAATCAAGATTCAAATATTTTCATAAAGACTTTATGTATACACAATTTTGATTTTAATAAAATTAACCATAGTTATCAAATTCGGCCCAAAAAAAATACGTACGTAAATTCGTTCAAATTCGGCCAAAAAAAATACGTACGTAAATTCGTTCACTAACTATTCCAGCGGCCACTGTTCGTTCAGTAGCGCGAATAATTCGTTGGATTTCAATTTGGTACTGTTCATAATTTTGGTCAAAGCTTTCCACCAGCTTGTCCTCCGACACTAAACTATTACAGCGGCCACTGTGGTTAGTGCCTCGGCCCTGAACACAGAAAGGAGAATAAGTAAAGATAAATTATATGAATATCTACAGGATTCAGCATATTAAGCGTCTATCCTCCACATGTGTCATGAACACATGACGGTTCATGACATACGCTAGTTAATTAAACTGACAGTGGTAGTTAATGACTAATATTATTTAGTCGGAAATATGTAAAGATTATTTGGCAGAGGTGATTTATTACCTGCAAGAAACAATAGTCCTGGTGATTAATTACCTGCAATAAACAATAGTCCTGCGGTTGGGAGAATACAAGTTTGCACCTGCGCAACTGCGCCTTCGTGAACACTAAAAACAACGCACGAGCCTTCCTGGAAATTTGAAAATTGAAATAATGCAGGTATCAATTAGTTTTAATGCTTGGATCATAAAAATGGGTAATTTTTTTAATAGGATGATAAATTTTTTTCAGAAGAAAAAACCAGATAGATTATATTAAGAAAATATAATAAAACAGTTGCATACAAAATACAAATTGCCTTATAAAAGAAGTGGCTGTCCAGGAGATACAGTTCTAATTGTTCTGTACAGATAAAATGATCCAAGCCATCTCTCTCTAAAAAAATTCCTAAGCCAGATAAAAGACAGTATGTAGATTCAGTCAGATCTTTGAAATAAAACCATTGACAGAACTTGCCTATGCATGGATGATCATCAGCCCTACACATCAGGACAATTTGATAGTTCCGAAACCCTCAGCAGAATAGATTCCAAGGGAGACCTGGAGTCTTGGAAAATCCGGTCGTTCCTCCATTTCCATAAAAGCCAAACAACCATTACAAACAGGGAGCGCAAAGATGGACATTGATCACTCCACCATTTGTAACCTTCCTGTACAGAAGCAAAAATTTGGTGAGGGAACAAAAAGATAATGATAAAGCATACCAGATTTGGAGAGTTGAGGTGCACTGGAAAAACATGTGGACATTGGACTCGAGATCGGAGGAGCACATAGAGCATCTGCTCGGTCCATTCCACCCCTTCTTTTGAAGAACCTCCCAAGAGAGGTTCCTGTTGGAGAAGACTAGCCAGGAAAATAATACCATTTTGAGAGGGCATGTCACCTTCCATAGAGAAAGAGGAAAGAGTGGATCAGCGCCAGCTAGGATGCATTTTGTCATAGCATTGTAAATATCCTTGACCCTAATAGGCTGAGATGACTTCGAAAGGGACCATACCAACTCGTCTTTGATACCAAAATGATGGACTCCTTTGCTAGAAAAGATCTGAATCACCGATGACCATACAGGTCCCATGGAAGGAGGCAGAGATAAATCCTCCTCATCCATCCAGACAGGAGATGAAGATGCCCATGATTTAATCAGCCTGTCCCATGTGAAGATCCCTTTTGATTGGAAAAAAGATATAAGACAACGGGGGAGCAGCAAATCCAACCCATTAACAATTGGATCAATACCAATGAAAATAGAAGATCCCGAAAAAAACCTCCATCGAAGATTTTCCAGAAAGAAGGGCAAAATTTTCCGGAAACTGTTCCATATGGCTGATCCCAATTTGATGCCTAAAGAAGACCTTCGATACCAGTAAATCAGGCTGCGTCCTTTTAAATATTTTTTATTAATGATCCCGCTCCATGGACCAGTCCCAAAAATGCCCCGGTGTAGTGATTTGCAAAGGAGGGCCTTTCCAAAAATTCTCATGTTGATGAGGCCCCATCCACCTGCTTTCTTCATCTTAGTAATGGCGTCCATCTTAACCAGATGAATTTTGGACTGGTAAGATCTTCCACCCCATAAGAACTTCCCTTCTAAAGAACACATTTTTTTTATAATTGAAGCCGGAAGATGATACAAATGAGCCCAATACACCGATAATTGGGATAATACAGCTTGAACCAGGATGAGTCTTCCTGCCAGAGATAAAAATCTCGATTCCCATCCGGAGATTTTTTTGTAGAATCGATCAATTAACCATCTCCAGTCCTGTTTGCCGTTCCCTTTGGCTTTCAAAGAGAAGCCGAGATATTTGAAACCCTCACTGATCGAAGACTGATTTATGCCAAATAATTCCGAAATCCAATAAACATTATCCATATTAGATTCATTATGATACAATGTGGATTTTTCCTTATTTATTACCAGTCCCGACGCCGCTTGGAATTGAGCAAGGATATCAAATAAGCATCTCCAAGAAACTCTGCAGAGCATAGCAAAGATAAGAACATCATCAATGAATAAGTTGTGGGATAAGGAGATATCTTTGCAAATTTTGATCGGCATGCATCTATGGTCAGACACAGCTTTCTTGATCTGATTACTGAGGGTGTCCATCACCAGAATAAATAGTAATGGAGATAAAGGGCAGCCTTGCTGAAGACCTCTCTCAGCTTGAAAAAAAGATGATGGAATCCCATTGATTATAACTGCATATTTTACATTTTCGACACAAACCATTATCCAGTTGATGCATTGTGGTCTTAGTCCTATCTTAGCCAGCAAAATTCAGAGAAAACCCCAATCGACACAATAATAAGCTTTTTTCAGATCAATCTTTAATATGGCAGCATCAATGTTTTTTGATATGATAGAATATAAACATTCCTGGGTCATAGCCACTGCATCCAAAATATTCCTGTCTTTAAGGAAGGCATGTTGATCACCGGAGATGAATGTGTTTAATACATCCTTCATCCTTCCTGCAATGATTTTGGAGATAATTTTGAATAGGATATTGCATAATGCAATCGGCCTGTAGTCATGGAAGGATTCTGACCGGACTTTTTTTGGTATAAGAGCTATAAAAGTAGCGGTGATGGCGCTGTTTATATTTCCAGATATACGAGAAGCCTCCACCATCCTTAGCAGGTCATCCTTGAAGATGTCATAGAAATGGGAGAAAAATTCAATAGTCCAGCCATCAGGCTCGGGACTTTTGTCCTTTTTGAAAGATTTGATTGCCGCTTGCAGCTCTTCCTCCTTTATGGGTCTGAAGAAATTATCATTCGCATGTTCATTGAACTTTTCAGGCATGAGGTCCACGGCCCATAAAATATCAGAAATGTCACTCTGTTGACGCCTGTATTGATTCTGAAAAAAATTTGTGGCTGCAACAGAGATGTCATGCTGAGAAAATAAAAAGCCACCCTTTCCATCCTATAAAATTGGGCTATAAAATGTTAAATTGGGATATAAAATGATAAATTTGGTTAGAAATTTGATTATTTCAATTTCTATTTGATTTTTTTTATTTTATTATTATTCTCAAATTGCTCAGAACACAATCTAGTATAATCGAAAACAAATTGCTAATCCTTAAAAATAAAGAACTTAAAAATATTGTTAAATATTTAATTTAATTAAAAATAATTCAAATGCAAAAATTATTACCATTGACATTAAATAATATAAATAACTCCCATACATATCCATAACACATCATTGCTTAAACCTATGTGACTCAACTTTGATTCAAATTTGATCTAACACATAGTAAAAAATAAAAAATAAAAAATAAAAAAACAAAAATTAACCAACTTTACTTACCAAAAATGCGAATACTAATGAAAAATCTATGGTGCTTTTAACGATTCAATCTCTTCACATTCAAAGCATATTAATAACCCACTTGGCATACTCTTTCAATGCAATGTCATTTTAATGGAGTGGATAAACTCGATGGTACCCACCTGACACTTGTTGTTCTTGCATTCAATGGGATGCACTCGACAGCAAAAGGGTCTGGCATATGGAAACATCTGGTGAAACCTCCCCTTAAGATTTGGGTATGGCAATCCAATAGTTCCCATCGCTCAAGGTTTAGTGTCGTGACCGCTTTCTCGGTGTTTCGCCGCTTGCGGTTTCATTTCGCGTTGTGCATGGTCTCGAACCTCGACTCTGCAAATGGGCTAAGAGTTTGTTGTAGAGAAGAAGGTATCAGCGTGCCATCCTTGTTCCGATGGAGCATGGCGTTAAACTTCACCCAACAGGTAACCACAACATTTCCCTATTTCTTGATAGGTATACCCTTTGACAGACTTCGATTCTAATTGCAAAATGTATCCCTCTGCTCATCTGGTTCACTGTGCAGGTGTTTCAAGTACAGGTAGTCTTCTACATTCTAGATTTACTCTGTCTCACGTAACATTGAAGGCCTTGCGTGTATTATGTATAATAATTGTCAACAGTTTTCCTGCTATTAGGTTTAACTCCGACATTTTTCATTTACAGGTAATGTGTTGGCAAAGGCCCTTCCCATATGGTTTTCTCGGTTCGATTGGGTCTCCCTTACTCTAGATTGCCATCTTCTATTCAAGGTTAGTTTTATTATCGAACCTCATGGTGGACTGTCAAGTTCGTATATTTTGGGAGTTAAAGTGGCTATGCTTGTATTCGGCTTATCGCATATTTAATTTATGTTTCTCTTGATAGAGGAATGCCATTAAGTCGAGACTCAGGCCGACATTAGACTAGTTGTTGTTATTTTAAATGGGCAAGGGTTTTGTTATTCGGTCGTGGAATGATTCCAAACAAGTATGTATTGTGGTAAGAACCTATGTAATTCAGGATTCGCTAAGGGTTTGATACTTGTTTTGTTTATTTTCATTCCAAAGGTCTGAAGTTTGTATATACATATAACATTTATAATTTGAACTCTTTTGACTTGGTTTGGCCTTTGAAATCGAAGTTGGTTATCCTCTATCTTACTGGATTCTTCCAAGTTTGTTTATGGCTTTATTGTTCTGTAGCTTAAAGGACGAATACATATGGAATGTGTGACTCACGGTCTTCCTTTTGGAACCGACTGAGAGTTATGATGAGCCCTTGCAATTAATATTTATTATTATTATTATTTTTAATTTAATGATTTAGATATTGGTTGTTTCTACATGTGAAGTCGTTGCTTCTCCATTTGCGATTAACAAAAAGAGATTATATTATCGTGATATATAGGTGATTACATAATTTAAATGGCGTAAGGCCTACAAAGGATTCATGCATGTATAATAACACTTCTATGTTTTAGCGTTTATGCTATTCTTGGTTAACATAATGAGTATCTCAAATGCATCATGTATAGTTTTTGGTTTAGAATTTTTTTTACAGAAATTACCTTTCATTCTTCTGTGTCGTGGAGTATTTTCCTAATTCTTCTACACAGTTGATTCTTTGCTGTCATGTATAATTTTATTCTATTTTCACACCAGTGATAAATCTGTAGACATTCGATATTAATAATTTAAGATACATAAAACGAGCAATATTCAACTAGAAAACAGTCCCTGAAGTTAGTTATCCATCATTGTGGAATCCTTTTTATTTAACATTTACTAAACATGGAGTTTGTTTACTTATCTGTTCTCTGGTTGTAAATACATAAGTTCTTTCCATTTTTAGGAAGGTCTCACCACCCAACCACGGATCTGGCAATTACATCCAGACTCTCCCTCCGAGCTCTGATACATAAAACGAGCAATATTCAACTAGAAAACAAAGTTAGTTATCCATCATTGTGGAATCCTTTTTATTTAACATTTACTAAACATAGAGTTTGTTTACTTATCTGTTCTCTGCTTGTAAATACATAAGTTCTTTCCCTTTTTAGGAAGGTCTCACCACCCAACCACGGATCTGGCAATTACATCCAGACTCTCCCTCTGAGCTCTTCCTTCTCCTGACAGTAAAATAAGTCTGTTGCAGTCAGGTATCTTGGGCATCAGGACCCACAGTCCAGCCTCAAGTCACATACCTTTCAGACTGTATTCAACATTTTTCCCACTGGTTTATTTCACCCAGCTCAAGGAAATCTGGGCAGCGTGGTTTTTGCTCCCTTTCATTTTGCTCCAATTTCTTCCAACCCCCGAGGCATTTCTTTCATTCTCCTTTTGAGCAAGAAGATGAGCAACTATTTTTAACAATCTCAGGAGGTTAACAACTATTTGTTTCAGTTCTTGTCAAAATACTTTAACTCTTAATTATTCATTAATCAAGTAATAAAATATGTTCTGGCTTCTCAGCCTTAATTCTTTAACATTATATGTCAAACAAAGTAAAAGCTAAAGTAATAAGTGAAACTTGGTAACCAAATTAAATTTTCATGCAGTGTGGGGTGTTACATCTTCCCCCCCTTGCGAGGAACATCGTCCCTGGTGTTTTTTCTTATTAAGAAAAGAGTGCCAGATAAGTTTTCTGCATAAATTCCTCTTCTTCCCAAGTAGCCTCTTTCGGGCCAAAGTTCTTCCACTGCACTTTAACCTGGATAATGGCTCATTTACATAAGGTGGTTTTTCTCTGATCGAGAATACGAAGAGGTTCTGCCAGAAACTCTCCTTCTGGTTCAACCTGCACATTTTATAATTTGCTGTCAGAAACCTTTCAAAACAACAAATTATATATTATTTATTCTATTAGTTTATTACCTGTATATTTTCCCAGTTAATTATATGTTGAGGATTGTACACATATTTTTTTTAACAAGGAGACATGAAAAACATTGTGGACCCGGATATGGCCTGGTAATGCAAATTTGTATGCTACAAGTCCAATCCGTTCCAAGGCTTGAAATGGTCCACAATACCAAGGTGATAGCTTAGCACAACCCTTCCATTGTAAAGTACTTTTTCGAGGCTTTACTCTCAGGTACACATGATCCCCCAACTGGAATTCCTTATATGATATTTTTTTATCTGCATAAACCTTTTGTCTATCCTGGGCAACTTTTAAATTCTGACGGACCTTTTTAATTGCCTCCTCCATTTCGGCTAACATGTGAGGACCCAATGTTAGTCTCTTAACAAGACTATTTCAATCTATGGGCACCCTGTACTTTCTTCCATACAACACCTCAAAAGGGTTGATGCACAGTGATTTGTGGAATCCGTTATTATAAGAAAACTCCACTAGGTGGAGGTAGTCTTCCCATTTATGTGGTTGTTACATCACAAACATTCTTAACATATCCTCCGAAATTTGATTTACTCGCTCCATTTGGACATTTGTTTGTGGATGGTAAGTGGTACTAAATTGAATCTGGATGCCTAACCCAAAGAAGAGGGTTTTCCAAAATGTAGATGTAAAATTTACATCTCTGTCAAAAATTTCCACCTTGGGTATTACGTGTAGTCGGAAAATTTCCCTCACAAATATGTTTTGCGATTTACACAGTTTTGTAAGTAGATTTTACGGGTATGAAATGATTGGTTTTGCTTACCTTGTCCACCACCACCATAATTGAATCATGTTGTTTCATAGTGCAAGGTAAACTGGTGATGAAATCTAGAGTGATTGTCTCCCATTTCCACTCAGGAATGGGCAACAGTTGCAATAGGCTAGTTGGGTGCTGATTCTCTGCCTTCATCAGCTGGCACTCCAAACATTTGGATAGGTACTCGGTGACATCTTTCCTTAAACCCGACTAGAAATAATTTTTTTTGATGGCAAAAAATAGTTTCTGGTATCCTGGGTGGGAAGCATAAGGTTTCCTATGAAATTCATCCAATATCAATTGTTTGACAGAATTGTGATTAGGGACATATATTCGATTTCTGAAGGTTAACATTTTGTCTAGATTTATATCATAATCAAATTATTCCCCCTTCTCTTGAGCTTCCAATGCTTGTTGCCAAAGGAAGGCATATTCTGGATCGTTAAGAGATGCTTCCTTAATGATATCAAGAAGGTTAGATCTTACCTGACTGAATTGAACTTCATAGATACAATGTAATTTTCTGCTTAATGCATCAGCTATTTGATTTTCCTTCCTCTTAAGGTGCTTCATTTCAAAATCAAATTCTCTCAAAAATGTTGTCCATCTGGCTTGTCGAGCATTTAAGCTGGATTGGTTAAAGAAATATAACAATTTTTTTTTTCCCAATAGGTAGTGTCACCACATTTTAAGCGCATGCACTACTGCTATCAATTCAAGATCGTATGCAGAATATCGTTGCTCATATTCTTTCAATTTACGTGATTAATAAGCTATAACCTTCCCTTCTTGCGTCAATACTCCACCAACACCTTCCTTACTTGCATCTGTGCAAACCACGAAATATCTTTTTGGGTATGCTACTTTTAGTATGGGTGCAGTAGTAAGTAATTGTTTTAATCGTTCAAAACTTTGTTGACATTCAGTTGTCCAATGGAAAGTGCATCCCCTTTTTTGTAATGAGGTCATAGGAAAAATGATTTTTGAAAATCCTGCAATGAACCGATGGTAGTAACAGGCTAAGCCCAAGAATGATCTAATATTAGCAACATTCTTTGGGGTGGTCCAATCCATAATGGTTTTAATCTTTTTCGGATCCACCACTATTCCCTCTGCTAATATAACGTGACCTAGATACTGTATTTGGCTTTTGAAAAAGTCATACTTTCTATACATAGCGTATAACTAATTGTCTCGTAGAATCTGCAACACTATCCACAAATGGTTTTCATGCTCCTCTTGATTCTTAGAATAAATCAGTATGTTGTCAATAAAAACCAATCCAAACTTTTCTAAATATGGTTGAAAAAAACCGTCCATCAGACTCGTAAAAATAGTTGGGGCATTTGTAAGGATGAATGGAAATACCATGAACTCGTAATGACCATAACGAGTTTGAAATGTAGTTTTACAAATAGCTTCTTCCTTTATCCTTATCTGGTGGTAACCAGACCTTAGATCAAGTTTTAAGAAAACACTAGCTCCCTACACTTGATAAGATAAATCGTCAACACGTGGTAAAGGGTATTTATTTTTTATAGCCAGTTTATTCAGCTGACGATAATCAATGCATAGACTCAATATTTTGTCATTTTTGTATACGAATAGTACGGGGACTCCCCAAGGAGACACACTGGGGTGAATGTAACCTTTATCCAGAAGTTCTTGAAGCTGCATTTTGAGTTCTGTTAACTCAAGGATGCTCATGCGGTAAGGAGCTCTAGAAACAGGAGTTGCACTAGGGATCAATTCAATTGTGAAATCAATATCACGCTTAGGTGGCAATCCAGGAATGGATTTAGGAAACACATCAATGAAATCCTGAATGACAGGAATATTTTCCAAGGAAGTCATTTTACTCTTGGAATTTGTGTATCCTACTTGGACAGCATAAATCTGACAACCCTTCCTAATGCATTTTCCCAGTTGACTAGCAGTAATAGGACGTAACTTAATATTTTTCTTGATTCCTTGTATTTCCTTTCTCTGCCCCGACTCAGTGAGATAACTTAGAGATTTCCCCTTACAATAAACTAAGGACCAACATCTTTCCAACCAATCCATACCTATTAGTACATCATATGAACCCAAAGGGATTACATTAAGATCGACATAGATTGCTTGTCTTGAAATTGTTACAGGACATTGTTCAATTTTTGCAGTTACCCTTCTCTTTGCCCCTGTGGCTAATTGAACTAACCAAGGTTTTTTAAACAACTTGCTTTGCAACTAACATTTATCTATCACTTTAGGACTAACATAGCTTAGGTTAGCACCCGAATCAAACAAAACAGAGACAGGTTGATTAGCGATCATACCTTCACACTCAATCATGGTGGTTTGCTACTCTACTTGATGATCATCCAAAGAAGCACTAATTCTGGACATACTCCTTGCCACTTACCCAACTGTGGAACTTTCTTGCATATTCAAAAGTTGTTATGTTGTAGTCCAGTGCCGGCAATTTTTGTAGTAATGGGATTTTCCACATCCCTAGCATTGCAAAGGCTATTTTGGATGCTGATCATTAGCAGGTTTATTAACTCCCTCCGACTGTCTATCTCAATGTAGGTTGGAACCTTTGACTGGTTCCTTGCTAGAAATTTACTGAAGGGTCTTTGCTATATATTCCTTCCATTAGTAGTCTTTGTTTTTCTGCTTTGGGGTAAATTTCTCCCCCTCCTGCCCAATGCTCCTTTAGACCCCTCACTCTTTTGTTTCATTCGCTGATAACAGATACATGCTTTTCACACCGCATCATCCATTTTTCTCAAGTAATCAAATTCTAGCTTTTCCTTCATAAAGTTGGGTAGACTACTAATAAATCATTGAATCTTGGCCTTTTCTTCCTACATATATGGTACATATCATAATAGGGAAGTAAATCGTTTCACATATTCATCCATGGTCAAGGTTCCCAACCTTAAATCATGGAACTCCTTTTCTTTTTCATCATAATAATGCTTAGTTAAATTGAAATGCTTTTAGAACTCTTTCCACTTAACCCACTCTTCGTCAATTTTTCTCACAGTTTTGATTTCCTCCCACCAAAGGGTAGTCTTACCCCTTAGTTGATAAACTGTCAACCGTTCTTCAAGTTTATAAGTATAGTCATAAATATGAAAGTATTAACTCATGAAAATTAGCCATGCTTCAGCTTCTTCTTCAGACACTCCTTCAAAGAGTGACAGTTTTATCTCTTTGAATTCTCCTTGTAATTCCAATTTCTGTCTTTTTGTCTTCTGCTGCTCAAAAACATTATTCGAACGCCCCTCTTCATCTTCCCCATGCCCATTTGTTGACTCTGCATTATCTTCTCCATGATGGACATTGGGGTTTTCTCCCTATCCTCTACATTGGGATCTGGTCCTCGTTGATTCTGTCCGTCGGATAGACTTTCAAAGATTCTCTCTTGTTCTTGATGCAATCGTTCATTATCCATCCTCAAGTTTCTCATCTCAACATGTAACTGTTGAACATTTTCGAGTAGGGCAACATTGGCTTATCGATATTCTTCTCCTAGTTGTATCCATATGTCCAGGTTGACCTCTACATAAGTTGCTTATGGCTGGTTCAATGGTTTGGGACTCCTCTACATTTCTACTCTTTTGATGTTGATCTTTGTGTTCACATTCACACTTACTTAGTTGCTTATTAAAATATATATATATATATATCAAAAGTCTCAGTGTGCAAGCTTGAGCTTTGATAGAATTTGTAACACATGGCACATACATAAAGAAAAAAATTAACCAACTATTCTTACCTTAGGGATTTATCAGATATAATATATGCAAAAATGTGAATACCAATAAAAAATCTACGGTGCTTTTAATGATTCAATCCCTTCACATATGAAGCATATAAACCTCGAATTAATAACCCACTTGGCATGTTCTTTCAATGTAATGTCATTTTAATGGAGTGGATAAATTTGATGGTACCCACTTGACACTTTTTGTTCTTGCATTCAATGGGATGGGCTCGACAGTAGAAGCATCTAGCATCTGGAAACATCTCGCGAAACCTACACCTTATGATTTGGGTATGGCGATCCAACGACTCCCATCGCTCATGGTTTAGTGCCGTGACCACCTTCTGGATGTTTCGCCACTTGAGGTTACATTTCGCGTTATGCATGGTCTCGAACCTTGGCTTTGCAAATGGGTTTAGAGTTTGTTGCAACGAGGAAGGTATCAACCCGCCATCCTTGTTCCGATGGAGCATGGCATTAAACTTCACCCAATAGGTAACCGCAACATTTCCCTATTTCTTGATAGGTATACCCTTTGACAGTCTTCAATTCTAATTGCAAAATGTATTCCTCTGCTCATCTGGTTCACTTTGCAGGGGTTTCAGGTACAGGTAGTCTTCTACATTCTGGATTTATTCCGTCTCAGGTAACTTTGAGGGCCTTGTGTGCATTACATGTAATAATTGTTAACAGTTTTCCTCCTATTAGGTTTAACTTCAGCATTTTGCATCTATAGGTAATGTGTTGGCAAACGTCCTTCCCATATGGTTTTCTGGGTTTGATTGGGTCTCCTTTACTTCAGGTTACGTCTTCTATTCCAGGTTGGTCTTACTATCGAATCTCATGGTGGACTGTCAAGTACATATATTTTCGGAGTTAAAGTGGTTATGCTTGTATTCGCCTTATCGCATATTTATTTTAGGTTTCTATGGATAGAGGAATGCCATAAAGCCAAGGCTCAGGCCGACATTAGTCTATCTCTTGTTATTTTCAAATGGGCAAGGGTTTTGTTTTCCAGCCATGGAATGATTCCAAACAAGTATGTACTGTGGCAAGAACCTGCGTAATTCAGGCTTCACCAAGGGTTTCATCCTTGCTTTTTTTATTTTCATTCCAAAGATCTGAAGTTTGTATATACATATAACATTTATAATTTGAACTCTTTTGACTTGGTTTGGCTTCTGAAATCGAAGCTGGTTATCCTCTATCTTACTGGATTCTTTCAAGCTTGTTTATGGCTTTACTATTTTGTAGCTTAAAGGACGAATACATATGGACAGTGTGACTCACGGTCTTCCTTCGGGAATTGACTGAGAGTTATGACGAGCCCTTGCAATTGATATTTATTATTTTCCTTTTTTTAAGTTAATGATTTAGATATTGGTTGTTTCTACATGTGAAGTCGTTGCTTCTCCATTTTCAATTAACAGAAAGAGATTATACTATCGTGATATATAGGTGACTACATAATTTAAATGACGTAAGGCCTATAGAGGATTCATGCATGTATAGTAATGCTTCTTTGTTTTAGAGTTTATACTATTCTTGGTTAACATAATGAGTATCTCAAATTCATCATGTACAATTTTTGGTTTAGAAATGTTTTTACAGAAATTACCTTTCATTCTTCTGTGCGGTGGAGTATTTTCATAATTCTTCTACACAGCTAATTATTTTCTATCATGTGCGGTGGAGTATTTTCCTAATTATTCTACACAACTGATATTTTCTATCATGTATAAGTTTATTCTATTTCCACACCAGTGATAAATCTATAGACGTTCACTATTAATAATTTAAGATACATAAAATGGTCAATAATCTACTGGCAAACAGTCCCCGAAGTTAGCTGATTCTTTGCTATCATGTATAAGTTTATTCTATTTTCACACCAGTTATAAATCTATAGACATTCACTATTAATAATTTGAGATACATAAAACGAACAATATTCAACTAGCTATCCATCATTGTGGAATCCTTTTTATTTAACATTTACCAAACACAGATTTTGTTTACTTATTTGCTCTTGCTTGTAAATACATAATTTATTTCCCTTTTTACGAAGGTATCACCACCCAGCCACGGATCTAGCAATTACATCAAGATTCTCCCTCTGAGCTCTTCCTTCTCTTGACACTAAAATAAGTATGTTGCAGTCAGGTATCTTGGGCATCAGGACTCACAGTCCAGCCTCAAGTCACATACCTTTCAAAGTGTACACAACAGTTTTCCCACTAGTTTATTTCACCTAGCTCAAGGAAATCTTGGCAACATGGTTTTTTCTCCCTTTCACTCTGCTCCAATTTCTTCCAAACCCCAGGGCTTTCTTTCATTCCCCTTTTGACGAAGGAGATGAGCAACTATTTTTAACTATCTCGAGAAGTTAACAATTGTTTCTTTCAGTTCTTGTCAAAATACTTTAACTTGTAATTATTCATTAATCAAGTAACAAAATATGTTCTGGCTTCTAGCCTTAATTATTTAACATTCTATGTCAAACAAAGTAAAATCTAAAGTAATAAGTAAAACTTGGTAACCAAAGTAAATGTTCATGCAATGCGGGGTGTTATATTTGATTTTTAAGTTTACCCTTTGAAGCAATCAATGGAGATGCTTTAAACGTAGTGGTGAGTTAGTAAATTTCTATATCATGGCAAATTGCAATAATAATAAAAAAAATATAACTTTTACCTTAACAAAAATTATAAAATAGTAAATTGGTTGCAAATTATATAAAATAAAATAAAAACTAATTTCTATATTGAAAAAAATTATAAATTGATAAATTTCAAAGTTAAATGGCTAACTAATTAGTAATTTCTATATAAATGACAAATTGCTATTAAAAAGAAAAAAAGAACTTCTGTAATGCCCTGCGAAAAAATGTAAATATTTGGTTTACTGTGGTAAATATAAATTGAACTTGATATTATTATCTGTTTGAAATTTAAATATATTTGTTTTCATTATGAGAGATAAAAGTGTTTTCTTTAAAGGATGGTAACTTTTCAAGGAGGAAGTTGTCCTCTTGGAAAAAAAAATAGTCGCTGTGAGAGCAACCCTAATTACCTCCCCTAACTGGAAGGGTTTCCAGAGAAAACGGGGGAAGGAGAGGAAAAATCTGCACTGTAGGGATAGACAGAAAGAGGGAAAAAGAAAGAAGGCTAAGTTTGGTGATGATCAGATAGCCTTGCACACTGTGCAAGCAACTTGCGGAAGACTGTGGTCTAGCAAGTGAGCAAGGGGGGAGATTCTGGTCCCGAAAGACGAATCTCATGGACGGGTAGTTGATTGGTAGCAGACCCAGGTTTGGGTGACCTTCAGGAAGATCTTTAACAGCCAGTAATACCAGGTATGTAAAGAATTCCTTGGAAAAGAATAGCTGAGTGAACTTTGTATTGTATCATATTTCTGTTAAAGAAGGGTGCAGAGGGTTCCCTTTACAGTAAACAGTAGGGGTGAAATGGGTGTTTCCCTAAAAATGACCTTTACTATAGTAAGAGTTAGTGGTCGTGAAGAGTTTTCCACATTCTGGAATTAGGAGATAACCGTGAGGGGAGTCTACAGGAACTATTACTCATAAAAAGAATTAAAGCAGAAAATTCAAAGATTTACAACAGACTCTAAAAAGTAAAAGACCGACCTCGTAATTGACAAAATTCACACAATAGTTAGCAGTTTGATTGTTTAGGAGCTTTCTCCTGAAATACGCCTGTGCGCAAAGAAATGTAGTAAAGTCTGAAGAGTAAATTCAGAGCCTTAGAGCACAGTTAGCGGAGCAGCATTTATAAAGGTTCTAAAGAAAATGCTGAAGTGGTAAAAATAGTTTTCGCAAGGGTTTCAACTACAAAAAAAAATAAAAAGAACCCTTTTCTTTCCCTATTTACATGCAACCAATACTAGTAAATGATAGCAAAGCAAACCACGTAAACATATGTATATATTTAACAGAAGAACGAATCTTGCATTTACCTAACTATACGAAGGTGAATAATCATGCTGAAGCTAAATAACAGTATAGCCAGAGCTCTGAAGAGTGTATTAAGCTTAAGCAAAAAATGCAAAAGCAATTCACACAGAAAGCTAGCCGTATCCTAGGGATAGACCCAAAGGCGAATGCCGTCGTGCAATACAAATCTGCTAAGCAGACAACAAGCTCCCATGCGGGAGATTGCCTATACAAATACTTAAAGAAAACACATGTGCAGGACCAATACAATAGTATTCCGTGATACAAAAATTGTGCATTAAAAAGAGAATTACACTGAATCAACCACAGAATTGTCACTATAATCCCAGAACCCTGCAGGGTAAAGCACAAATACCTTACAATAGAAATCGCACCACGCGACGGGGTTTAGCAAGTATATATAGATTTAACCCAAATTCAGGCCACAAATACCTTAACATAAATTTGGAAATTAGATATACAAAAATTTGTGCTCAGTAACAAATAAACTGTAACAAACTAAAGGAGTTTCCACCAGGGTTTATAACCTGTACATTTTCCTTAAATAAATATATATACATAGCAATTTAAGAGTAAGCCCGAAGGCATATCAAACATATATAAGGCACCAAGTTAACCAGGCCTTCAGTTCAGGGTAACTACTCCGAGGACAAGATTTTCCTGAATCCTGGAGGGAGAAGGGCAACCTTGAATGGCGTATAGATTTCGCCATATCTCTGTGACAATGAACAAAGTAGTAGCCCTAAGGACTTGAGCCATATGGCAATTCCCAAAAATAAAAGGAAAAACCCCTTTTTCTTCCATCCATAGAACGAGAAAATTGTCAACGGAACCAGAAAATCGACTATCAATAAGAGTGTTACTGCTAGGGACTTACCCGTTAGTCAATTGTAGTAGCGGTAGGACTTGAATGCCTGAAAATCATCAACCAGAATCCATGGGTGATTGTTGGAGGTCGGCACCATAATCCTCGACCATAGAACAAAGCCAAGCAAGAAACCCATTAGAATATTGTAACAAAAACCAAACGAAAAACCTGTAAGGGAGGAAAAAAGAATAATAAACTTAAAATTAATTGCATGATAACATTGTTACCAGAAGGCAGAGATGTAATATGCAAGATAAATTCCAGTTTGGAGCTCAGCAGGGTGTAAGAACCAGTGGAATCTACGTGGCACAAAGGAGTTCTGGACAGATTCATCGAAGGTAAGATGGAGCTGATGCATGGTCTGAAGACAAATGTTTTGGGAAACTCCGTGCCTCCGAATAAACAAGGGAGGAGCATATCGTTTCAGCACAGCCCTCGGATGGGCAACCAAACACCCACGCCATCAATGAAGGGAGAAGTTCGAGGGCGCAAAGTCTGAGTGTACCCTAACCTCACCCTTTCACATGACAGAACTGACGGAAATAAATTCCAAAGCCGAGTGTAAAGAGTCGGCAGCGCTAGCAATGAAATCGTTGTCAAATCAGCTATCCACTGGAGACTTTTCTGATAATGCAAAAGGAAACATTACCGTTTTTATATTTCTAGGTTGAAGTAGATGGTACACGGAGAATTAATAAGTTAACAAGTATCATTATGTATGCACGTGTGTAATAGTATAAGGATTAAGATAAAATTAAAAAAAAAATTATTATTCTGTAGGTGGGTATATTACAAGTGGTATTAGAGCCAAGTAACAAAAAGTGTGGCCTCTAGGAATGGAAACTGATAGACAGATAAAGTACATACAATTTATTTTTTTCTCTATTGAGCAGTTAAAGAGAAACATTTAATGCATTGACCCTTCTTCTGTCACTTTTATTATGTTAAGTAAAGGAAAAACAAAAGACTGACAATATGAGAAGAGTAGACAGTGCATCATGCAGGTTTGTGGTGGGTCAGGGACCTGCAACTGGTCCTGAGAATAACCCCGAATTATGGGTATAGCTTGGAGAGGAGGCTCGCAATACAAATCTGGCAATTTTGGAGACAATACAAGAGTTGAAAAATGAAATGGCCCAATTGCGGGAGGATAACGCAAGGTTAACTATGGAACAGGAGAGGATTATAAAAGGCCTATCTAACAAACAAAATCAGCAGCCACCGAATCCCAGTGCTGAGCACCAAAGAATGTCAGAAGAGCAGAATCACCACACAGAACCTGAAGAGTCAGAAGGAAGGGAGGAGGAATGATCTGATAATGCTTCCGAACAACAGACATCAAAAAGGCAACGGATAGAGTTGCAAGGGGAATTCCATAAGATCAAACCGCCACACTTTGACGGAGAATAGGAGGAAGCAACCGAGGCGTAGTTGATTAATATGAAAAAATATTTCCAGCTATATGAATACGATCATAACCTCAAGGCACGGTTGGCCATCTTCCAATTACAGGGAAAAGCCACTCTGTGGTGGGAAGAAGTTAAGATGGTAAGAGGAGTAATTGAACAGAATATCACTTGGGAAAAAATTCAAAGATACTTTAAAGAAAGATACCTGATTAAGCGCTTCTATGACGAGAAGGCAAGGGAATTCCATGACCTGTGGTTGGGACAATGAACTATGGATGAATTTATCACTCGTTTTACTTCATTGCTCCGTTATGTGCCTTACATTCGAGAGGAAAAGGCTAAAGTAAAGAAGTTCGTCACTATTCTACCTTTGAGCATGAGGGAAAGAATCGAATTTGACAACGCAATGAGGATGGACGAGGCTATACGTAAAGCTCGAATTTGCTACCAGGAAAGCAAGTAGAAGGGAGAAATCCTGGGTAAGAAATGGGTTGATAAGAAAAGCAACAAGCTGGCTGGAAATACTAAAGGTAATCAAGGTGGGGGAAACAAAGGATACGCCAAGGGGAAAAACAGCAGAAACATGTAGAAGAATCCGCTCCGACTAAAAGCCCCCATTGAGTCCAGAACCACTGAACAACCTGGGAAAATAGACAACGAAGGGACAACAAGGCCTCCAGTGCAATGTTGGGGCTGTGGTGGACCCCACTATGTGAAAAATTGTCCTCAAGGAAAAGGAATTGAACAGGTTTCCCAAGTCTACGAAGCATCTACAGTTGGCGGTGTAGGACGGAGTCTATGAAAGACAAATGCTGCTCTGGAAGATCGTCAAGCGGAGTACCAACTGAACATGGTGGAATTCGAAGGTAAATTCTTAGACCTTACTGTAACTGTTTTAATTGAGCCAGGAGCTATGTTAAGTTATATTAGTCCTAAGGTTGTGGAGCATTGTAATATACAACTTGTTAAATTTAAGGACCCTTGGCTAGTACAGTTGGCAACAGGGGCAAAGAGACGAGTACTTGCTAAGGTAAAAAACCGCCCATTAAAGATAGTAGGACAGTCAGTGATGATAGATTTAAATGTGCTTCCCCTTGGTTCGTATGATGTGCTGATTGGTATGGACTGGTTAGAAAAACACCTGTCCATAATTAGTTGTAAAACTAAGACTATCTGTTATAAAGATGAGTTTGGAATAAAGCAAGAGATGCAGGAATTAAGCGGCCAGTGCAGATTTGGCCCATAACTGCCTCACAGTTAGCAAAATGCATTAGGAAAGGATGTCAGATTTATGCCGTCCAAGTGGGTTATGCCAACTCAAAAGATAAAACAACCACATTGGAAAACATTCCTGTGATACAAGATTTTGCTGATGTGTTTCCGGAAGAGATTCGTAGACTGCCACCCAAAAGAGACATAGATTTTACCATCGAATTGGTGCCAGGAGTAGCCCTGGTGTCCCGAGCACCCTACAGAATGAGCACACCAGAATTGACAGAGTTAAAAATGAAATTGTAGAAGTTGTTAGACAAAAACTACATTTGCCCCAGCGTGTCACCTTGGGGATCCCCGGTGTTATTCGTTAAGAAGAAAGACGGGACCCTTCACATGTGTATGGATTATCGCTAGCTGAACAAATTGACGATCAAAAATAAGTATCCTCTACCCCGTATTGATGAACTGTTTGACCAAGTAAAAGGAGCAACAGTTTTCTCAAAGATTGACTTGCGATCACGGTATCACCAGAACGAGATTAAAGAGGAAGACATAGCTAAGACAACTTTTAGAACAAGATATGGCGATTATGAGTTTGTGGTGTTACCCTTTGGGTTGACCAACGCCCCTGCAACCTTTATGTGTCTAATGAACAGTGTATTTCATAAATATTTGAATAAGTTTATGCTGATTTTTATTGATGATATACTAATTTATTCTCGGACTATGGAGGGGCATCAGGAGCACCTCAGATTAGTATTACAAACGCTCTGAGAACACCAATTATATGCTAAGTTCAGCAAATGCGAATTCTTCAAAGAGAAAATACAATATTTAGGGCATATAATCACTAAAGAAGGAATCACAATGGATCCCAAAAAGATAAGGACCATAACAGAATGGCCGGTACCCAAAGATGTGGAAGACATCTTATCTTTCATGGGGCTAGCAGGCTAACAGACATTTTGTAGAAGGATTTTCGAGAGTAGCTTATCCAATCACTTTCTTACAAAAAAAGGGAAGAACTTTCAGGTGGACCCCTGAATGTCAAAAAAGTTTTGAACAACTTAAATATCTGCTCACCACGGCACCCATTCTAAGCATAGCCGATCCTATCAAAGATTATTCGGTGTGCATGGACGCAAGTAAGGAAGGGGTAGGAGGTGTGTTAATTCTGGAAGGGAAAGTGATAGCATACGAATCAAGAAAATTAAAAGAGCATGAGCAGAAATATTATGCTTATGATCTAGAGTTGGTAGTTGTCATTCACACCTTAAAAATGTAGTGACACTACCTTATGGGAAGAAAATTTCTATTGTTGATGGATCACCACAGTCTGACCAATTATTTTAGCCATCCCACTTTAAATGCAAGGCAAGCACGGTGGGTGGATTTCTTGAGTGGTTTTGATTTTGAGATCAAGCATTTAAAAGGGAAATAGAATCAGGTGGCAGACGCTTTGAGTCGGAAATTGCAATGCTTATACGAGATTTCTTGCAGTGAAGGGAAAAGCCTCTTCAGATAAATGATTAAAAGGGCATCAGAACATGATACTATTTATCAGCAAATAAAACAGCAAGTTCAACAACCAAACAACAAAGCAAAATAGCCAGATTATGCTTTGGATGCTGCGGGAATGCTGCATTACAAGAAAATGTTGTACATGCCCAATCAAAACAGCATTAAAAATATGATAATGGATGAGTATCATAAGATTCATTACGCTGGGCACCCAGGATATCAAAAAATGATCACTGCACTTTGAAAAGAATATTATTGGCTAGGTATGAAGAAAGATGTGGCTGGTTATTTGGTATGATGTCTGGAATGCCAAAAAATTAAAGCAGAACACCAACACCCTGCGGGGTTACTACAACCATTACCCATCACGGAATGGAAGTGGGAAACCATCTCTATGGATTTTATAACGGGTTTGCCTAAGTCAAGGAAAAATAACGACTCCATCATGGTGGTGGTGGAAAAGCTAAGTAAGTTAGCACATTTTATACTGGTACAATCTACTTACAGAGTTGTGCAGGTCGCCCATATTTTCATGCAAAATATATTTAAGTTGCATGGGTTACCAAAGACAATAATCTCAGGCCGTGATGTAAAATTTACATCGGTCTTTTGGAAAACATTGTTTGAAGAATTAGGGACTCAGCTGAACTTCAGTACGGCTTATCACCCTTAAAATGACGGGAAAACTGAACGGGTGAACTAGGTGGTGGAAGACATGTTAAGAGCATATGTGATGCAACAACCAACCAAGTGGGAGGACTACTTGCACTTGGTTGAGTTCGCATACAATAATGGCTATCATACATCATTGCAGATGAGCCCATTTGAAGTATTGTATGGGCGGAAGTGCCACACCCCCTCAAGCTGGGGTGGACCAGAAGACAGATTGATGTTAGGTCCTGAAATGCTTAAGGAAATGGAGGAACTGGTTAAAAAGATACGTTCTAATCTAAAGGCAGCTCAGGATAGGCAAAAGAACTTTGCTGACCGGAAAAGGAGGTTTAAGGAGTATCAAGTCAGTGATCATGTGTATGTGAGAATTTGAGCAAAAAAGAGCACATTACAATGGAGCAGGTGCACTAAGTTGGCACCCTGATTCTGTGGACCTTTTCAGGTCTTGGCCAGAATCGGGCCGGTAGCATACCAGCTTGCCTTGCCAAGTCATATACGGGTCCACAACATTTTTCATGTTTCCGTATTAAAAAAAGTATGTTTATGATCCTAAGCATGTAATCAGCTGGCAGGATATACAGGTAAGGAATAGCCCGGTAGATCAATTTAAATGAGTTCCGTAAAGGAAAAAATGATTTAAGATGTTGCTTGTTTCAGGTCGAATCGGAAGGAGAAATCTTGGTCGAACCGCTGAACATCCTCCACTGGAGAGAAGTAATGCTACGGAAATAGGCTATTACCCTAGTTAAAGTGTAGTGGCAACACTTTGGGCCTGATGATGCCACTTGGGAAGATCAAGAACTTATGAAAAGTGATTATCCAGGGCTGTTCATGGCTGAAAGACATCGGGGCGATATCCAATCTCAGGGGGGGAAGATGTAATGCCTCGGGAAAAAATGTAAATATTTGGTTTACTGTGGTAAATATAAACTGAACCTGATATTATTATCTGTTTGAAATTTAAATATATTTGTTTTCATTATGAGAGATAAAAGTGTTTTCTTTAAAGGATGGTAACTTTTCAAGGAGGAAGTTGTCCTCTTGGAAAAAAAAACAGTTGCTGTGAGAGAAACCCTAACTACCTCCCCTAACTGGAAGGGTTTCCAGAGAAAAGGGGGGAAGGAGAGGAAAAATCTGCGCTGTAGGGATAGGCAGAAAGAGGGAAAAAGAAAGAAGGCTAAGTCTGGTGATGATTAGATAGCCCTGCACACTGTGCAAGCAACTTGCAGAAGACTGTGGTCTAGCAAGTGAGCAAGGGGGAGATTTTGGTCCCGAAAGAAGAATCTCATGGTCAGGCGATTGATTGGCAGTAGACCTAGGTTTGGGTGACCTTTAGGAAGATATTTATCAGCCAGAAATACGAGGTATGTAAAGAATTCCTTGGAGAATAATAGCTGAGTGAACTTTTTATTGTATCATATTTCTGTCAAAGAAGGGTGCAGAGGGTTCCCTTTACAATAAACAGTAGGGGTGAAATGGGTGTTTCCCTAAAAATTATCTTTACTGTAGTAAGAGTTAGTGGTTGTGAAGAGTTTTCCTCATTCTGGAATTAGGAGATAACCGTGAGGGGAGTCTACAGGAACTATTATTCATAAAAAAAATTAAAACAGAAAATTCAAAGATTTATAATAGACTCTAAAAAGCAAAAGATCGACCTCGTAGTAGACAAAATTCACACAATAGTTAGCAGTTTGACTGTTTAGGATCTTTCTCCTTAAATACGCCTGTGCGCAAAGAAATGTAGTA
The DNA here is from genome assembly GCA_031772625.1 of Pinus tabuliformis. Taxonomy (NCBI): domain Eukaryota; kingdom Viridiplantae; phylum Streptophyta; class Pinopsida; order Pinales; family Pinaceae; genus Pinus; species Pinus tabuliformis. The sequence continues at coordinate 258,838,726 of CM062809.1, read as the reverse complement.
AAGTATGAAGAGTAAATTCAGAGCCTTAGAGCACAGTTAGCGGAGTGACATTTATAAATGTTCTGAAGAATATGCTGAAGTGGTAAAAATAGTTTTCCCAAGGGTTTCAACTACAAAAAATAAAATAAACACAGCCATTTTCTTTCCCTATTTGCATGCAACCAAGACTAGTAAATGATAGCAAAGCAAACCACGTAACCATATGTATATATTTAACAGAAGAACGAATATTGCATCTACCTAACTATACGAAAGTGAATATTCATGCCAAAGCTAAATAATAGTATAACCAGAGCTCTGAAGAGCGTATTAAGCTTAAGCAAAAAATGAAAAAGCGATTCACACAGAAAGCTAGCTGTATCCTAGGGCTAGACTCGAAGGCGAATGCCGTCGTGCAATACAAATCTGTTAAGAAGACAACAAGCTCCCATGTGGGAGATTGCCTATACAAATACTTAAAGAAAACAAATGTGCAGAACCAATACAATAGTATTCCGTGATACAAAATCTGTGCATTAAAAAGAGAATTATATTGAATCAACCGCAGAATTGTCACTATAATCCTGGAACCCTGAAGGGTAAAGCAAAAATACATTCCAATAGAATTCACACCATGTAGTGGGGTTTGGCGAGTATATATAAATTTAACCCACATTCACACCACAAAGACCTTAACATAAATCTGGAAATTAGATATACAAAAATTTGTGCTCAGTAACAAATAAACTATAACAAACCAAAGGAGTTTCCACCAGGGTTTATAACATGTACAGTTTCCTTAAATAAATATATATATATATACATAGCAATTTAAGAGTAAGCCTGAAGGCATATCAAACATATATAAGGCGCCAAGTTAACCAGGCCTTTAGCGAAATAACTACTCCGAGGACAAGATTTTCCTGAATCCTGGAGGGAGCAGGGAAACCTTGAATGGCGTATAGATTTCGCCATATCTCTGGGACAATGAACAAAGTAGTAGCCGTAAGGACTTGGGCCGTATGGCCATTCCCAAAAATAAGAGGAAAAACCCCTTTTTTTTCCATCCGTAGAACAAGAAAATTGTCAACAAAACCAGAAAATTGACTATCAATAGGAGTGTTACTGCTAGGGACTTACCTGTTAGTCAATTGTAGTAGTGGTAGGACTTGAATGCCCAAAAAGCATCAACCAGAATCCACTGGTGATTGCTGGAGGTCGGCACCATAATCCTCGACCATAAAACAAATCCAAGCAGGAAACCAATTAGAATATTGGAACAAAAACCAAACGAAAAACCTATAAGGGAGGAAAAAAATGATAAACTTAAAATTAATTGCATGATAACATTGTTACAGAAGGCATAGATGTAATATCCAAGACAAATTCCAGTCTGGAGCTCGGCAGGGTGTAAGAACTAACGGCATCTACGCGGCACGAAGGAGTTCTGGACGGATTCATCGAAGGTAAGACAGAGCTGATGCATGGTCTGAAACAAATGTTTTAGGAAACTCCGCTTCTCCGAATAAACAAGGGAGGATCATATCGTTTCAGCACAACCCTCAGATGGGAAACCAAACACCCATGCCGTCAATGAAGGGAGAATTTCGAGGGCGCGAAGTTTGAGTGTACCCTGACCTCACCCATTCACATGACAGAACCGGCGGCAATAAATTACAAAGCCAAGTGTAAAGAGCTGGCAGCGCCAACAATGAAACCATCGTCAAATCAGCTATCCACCGGAGACTTTTCCGATAACGCAAAAGGAAACATTACCCTTTTTATATTTCCAGGTTGAAGTAGATGGTACCCGGAAAATTAATAAGTTAACAAGTATCATTATGTATGCACATATGTAATAGTATAAGGATTAAGATAAAATTAAAAAAAAATAATTATTATCCTGTAGGTGGGTATATTACAAGTGGTATCAGAGCCAAGTAACAAAAACTGTGGCCTCTAGGAATTGAAACTGATAGACAGATAAAGTACATACAATTTATTTTCGTCTCTATTGAGCAGTTAAAGAAAAACAGTTAATGTGTTGACTCTTCTTCTGTCACTTTTCTTATGTTAAGTACAAGAAAAACAGAAGACTGACAATATGAGAAGAGCAGACAGTGCGTCACGCAGGTTTGTGGTGGGTCAGGGACCTGCAACTGGTCCTGAGAATAACCCCGAATTATGGGTACAACTTGGAGAGGAGGCTCGCAATACAAATCTGGAAATTTTGGAGACAGTACAAGAGTTGAAAAATGGAATTGCCCGATTGCGGGAGGATAACACAAGGTTAACTATGGAACAGGAGAGGATTATAAAAAGCCTATCTGACAAGCAGAATCAGAAGCCACCGAATCTCAGTGCTGAGCAGCAAAGAATGTCAGAAGAGCAGAATCACCACACAGAAACTAAAGAGTCAGAAGGAAGGGAGGAGGAACGATCTGATAATGCTTCCGAACAATAGACATCAAAAAGGCAACGGAGAGAGTTGCAAGGGGAATTCCATAAGATAAAACCGCCACATTTTGACAGAGAATAGGAGGAAGCAGCTGAGGTGTGGTTGATTAATATGAAAAAATATTTCCAGCTATATGGATACGATTACAACCTCAAGGCACAGTTCGCCATCTTTCAATTACAGGGAAAAGTCACCCTGTGGTGTGAAGAAGTTAAGATGCTAAGAGGAGTAAGTGAATAGAATATCACTTGGGAAAATTTTCAAAGATACTTTAAGGAAAGATACCTGAGTGAGCGCTTCTATGATGAGAAGGTAAGGGAATTCCATGACCTGTGGTTGGGACATCAAAATATGGATGAATTTATCACTCGTTTTACTTCATTGCTCCATTATGTGGCTTATATTCAAAAGGAAAAGGCTAAAGTACAGAGGTTCGTCAGTAGTCTACCTTTGAGCATGAGGGAAAGAATCGAATTTAACAACCTAAAGATGATGGACGAGGCTATACATAAAGCTCGAATTTTCTACCAGTAAAGTAAGCTGAAGGGAGAAATCCTGGGTAAGAAATGGGTTGATAAGAAAAGCAGCAAGCTGGCTAGAAATACTAAAGGTAATCAAGGGGGGGGTAACAAAGGATAAGCCAAGGGGAAAAATAGCAGAAACATGCATAAGAATCTGCTCTGATTAAAACCCCTCATTGAGTCTAGAACCATTGAACAACTTGGGAAAATAGACAACGAAGGGACAGTAAGGCCTCCAGTGCAATGTTGGGGCTGTGGTGGACCCCATTATGTGAAAAACTATTCTCAACGAAAAGGAACCGAATAGGTTTCCCAAGCCTACGAAGCATCTACTGTTGGCGATGTAGGATGGAGTCTACCAAAGATAAATGCTGCTCTGGAAGATTGTTAGGCGGAGTATCAGCCGACCATGGTGGAATTCGAAGGTAAATTCTAAGACCTTTTTGTAACTGTTTTAATTGATTTGGGAGCTACGTTAGGTTATATTAGTCTTAAGGTTGTGGAGCATTGTAAATTTCAACCTATTAAATTTAAGGACCCTGGATATTATATTTGGCAACAGGGGCAAAGAGACGAGTCCTTGCTAAGGTCAAAAACGGCCCCTTAAAGATAGTAGGACAACCATCGACGACAGATTTAAATGTGCTTCCCCTTGGTTCGTATGATGTGTTGATTAGTATGGATTGGTTAGAAAAACACTGGTCCATAATTAACTATAAAACTAAGAGTATCTGTTATAAAGACAAGTTTGGAATAAAACAAGAGATGCAGGGAATTAAGCGGCCAGTGCAGATTTGGCCCATAACTGCCTCACAGTTAGCAAAATGCATTAGGAAAGGATGTCATATTTATACCATCCAAGTGGGTTATGCCAACTCAAAAGATAAAACATCCACATTGGAAAACATTCCTGTGATTCAAGATTTTGCTGATGTGTTTCCAAAACAGATTCCTAGGCTGCCACCCAAAAGAGACATAGATTTTACCATCGAATTGATGCCAGGAGCAGCCTCGGTGTCCCGAGCATCCTACAGAATGAGCACGCCAGAATTGAAAGAGTTAAAAATGAAATTGCAGGAGTTGTTAGAAAAAAACTACATTCGCCCTAGTGTGTCACCCTGGGGAGCCTCGGTGTTGTTCGTTCAGAAGAAAGATAGGAGTTTTCGCATGTATATGGATTATCACCAGCTGAACAAATTGACAATCAAAAATAAGTATCATCTACCCCATATTGATGAACTTTTTGACAAAGTAAAAGGAGAAACAGTTTTCTCAAAGATTCACTTGCGATCAAGGTATCACCCGATTAGGATTAAAAAGGAAGACATAGCTAAGACAACTTTTAGAGCAAGATATGGCCATTATGAGTTTGTGGTGTTACCCTTTGGGTTGACCAATGCCCCCACAACCTTTATGTGTCTGATGAACAATGTATTTTATCAGTATTTGGATAAGTTGTTGTTGATTTTTATTGATGATATACTGATTTATTCTTGGACTATGGAGGAGCCTCAAGAGCACCTCAGATTAGTATTACAAACCCTCTGAGAACACCAATTATATGCTAAGTTCAGCAAATGTGAATTCTTCAAAGAGAAAATACAATATTTGGGGCATATAATCACTAAAGAAGGAATCACAGTGGATCCCAAAAAGATAAGGACCGTAATTAAATGGCCGGTACCCAAAGATGTGGCAGACATCTGATCTTTCATGGGGCTAGCAGGGTATTACAGACGGTTTGTAGAAGGATTTTCGAGAGTAGCTTATCCAATCACTTCCTTACAAAAAAGGGAATAACTTTCAGGTGGACCCCTGAATGTCGAAAAGGTTTCGAACAACTTAAATATCTACTCATCACGACACCCATTCTAAGCATAGCCAATCCTAGCAAAGATTATGTGGTGTGCACGGACGCAAGTAAGGAAGGGATAGGAGGTGTGTTAATGTAGGAAGGGAAAGTGATAGCATATGAATCAAGAAAATTAAAAGAGCATGAGCATAAATATTATGCTTATGATCTAGAGTTGGCAGCCGTCATTCACATCTTAAAAATGTGGCGACACTACCTTGTGGGAAGAAAATTTCTATTGTTGACGGATCACCACAATCTGACCAATTATTTTAGCTAGCCCACCTTAAATGCAAGACACGCATGGTGGGTGGATTTCTTGAGTAGTTTTGATTTTGAGATCAAGAATTTAAAAGGGAAAGAGAATCGGGTGGCAGACGCTTTGAGTCGGAAATTGCAATGCTTATACGAGATTTCTTGCAGTGAAGGGAAAAACCCCTTCAGAGAAATTATTAAAAGGGCAGCAGAACATGATACTATTTATCAGCAAATAAAGCAGCAAGTTCAGCAAACAACCAGCAAAGAAAAATAGCTAGATTATGCTTTGGATGTTGCTGGAATGTTGTATTACAAGAAAAGGTTGTACATGCCCAATCAAAACAAAATTAGAAATCTAATAATGGATGTGTATCATAAGAGTCATTACGCTGGACACCCAAGATATAAAAAAATGATCATTGCACTTCGAAAAGAATATTATTGGCTAGGTATGAAGAAAGATGTGGCTGGTTATTTGGCATGATGTCTGGAATGCCAACAAATTAAAGCAAAACACCAACACCCTGCGGGGTTACTATAACCATTACCCATCTCGGAATGGAAGTGGGAAACCATCTCTATGGATTTTATAACGGGTTTTCCTAAGGAAAAATAATGACTCCATCATGGTGGTGGTGGACAAGCTAAGTAAGTCAGCACATTTTATACCGGTACAATCTACTTACAGAGCTGTGCAGATCGCCCATATTTTCATCCAAAATATATTTAAGCTGCATGGGTTACCAAAGACAATAATCTCAGACTGTGATGTAAAATTTACATCGGTCTTTTGGAAAACATTGTTTGAAGAATTGGAGACTTAGTTGAACTTCAGTACGGCTTATCACCCTCAAGCTGACGGGCAAAATGAATGGGTGAACTAGGTGGTGGAAGACATGTTAAGAGCATATGTGATGCAGCAACCAACCAAGTGGGAGGACTACCTACACTTGGTTGAGTTCACATACAATAATGGCTATCATACATCATTGCAGATGAGCCCATTTGAAGCATTGTAAGGGCGGAAGTGCCGCACCCCCTCAAGCTCGGGTGGACTAGAAGACAGATTGATTTTAGGTCCTGAGATGCTTAAGGAAATGGAGGAACTGGTTAAAAAGGTATGTTCTAATCTAAAGGCAACTCAAGATAGGCAAAAGAACTTCGCTAATAAGAAAATGAGGTTTAAGGAGTATCAAGTCGGTGATCATGTGTAAGCGAGAATTCGAGCAAAAAAGAGCACATTACAATGGAGCGGGTACACTAAGTTGGCACCCTGATTCTGTGGACCTTTTCAGGTCTTGGGCAGAATCAAGCTAGTAGCATACCAGCTCGCCCTACCAAGTCATATACGGGTCCACAACGTTTTTCATGTTTCTGTATTAAAAAAATATGTTTATGATCCTAAGCATGTAATCAGTTGGAAAGATATACAGGTAAGGAATAGCCCATTAGATCAATTTAAATGAGTTCCATAAAGGAAAAACTGATTTAAGATGTTGCTTGTTTCAGGTCAAACCGGAAGGAGAAATCTTGGTCGAACCGCTGAACATTCTCGACTAGAGAGAAGTAATGCTGTGGAAACTTGCTATTGCCCAAGTTAAAGTGCAGTGGCAACACTTTGGGCTTGATGAGGCCACTTGGGAAGATGAAGAACTTATGAAAAGAGCTTATCTAGGGCTGTCCATGGCTGAAAGACATCGAGACGATGTCTAATCTCAGGGGGGGAAGATGTAATGCCTCGGGAAAAAATGTAAATATTTGGTTTACTATGGTAAATATAAACTGAACCTGATATTATTATCTATTTGAAATTTAAATATATTTGTTTTCATTATTAGAGATAAAAGTGTTTTCTTTAAAGGATGGTAACTTTTCAAGAAGGAAGTTGTCCTCTTGGAAAAAAAAACAGTTGTTGTGAGAGCAACCCTAACTACCTCCCCTAACTGGAAGGGTTTGCAGAGAAACAGGGGGAAGGAGAGGAAAAATTTGCACTGTAGGGATAGGAAGAAAGAGGGAAAAGGAAATAAGGCTAAGTCTGGTGACGATCAAATAGCCCTGCACACTGTGCAAGCAACTTGCAGAATACTGTGGTCTAGCAAGTGAGCAAGGGGGGAGATTCTGGTCCTGAATGATGAATCTCATAGTCAGGAGGTTGATTGGCAGTAGACCCAGGTTTGGGTGACCTTCAGGAAGATCTTTATCAGCCAAAAATACTAGGTATGTAAAGAATTCCTTGGAAAATAATAGCTCAGTGAAATTTGTATTGTATCATATTTCTGTTAAAGAAGGGTGCAGAGGGTTCCCTTTACAGTAAACAATAGGGGTGAAATGGGTGTTTCCCTAAAAACGATCTTTACTATAGTAAGAGTTAGTGGTTGTGAAGAGTTTTCCTCATTCTGGAATTAGGAGATAACCGTGAGGGGAGTCTATAGGAACTATTATTCATCAAAAAAATTAAAGCAGAAAATTCAAAGATTTATAACAGACTCTGAAAAGAAAAAGACCAACCTCGTAGTAGATAAAACTCACACAATACTTAGAAGTTTGACTGTTTAGGAGCTTTCTCCTTAAATACGCGTGTACGCAAAGAAATGTAATAAAGTATGAAGAGTAAATTTAGAGCCTTAGAGCACAGTTAGTGGAGCGACTTTTATAAAAGTTCTGAAGAAAATGTTGAAGTGGTAAAAATAGTTTTCGCAAGGTTTTCAACTACGAAAATCAAATAAACAGAACCCTTTTCTTTCCCTATTTGCATGCAACCAAGACTAGTAAATGATAGCAAAGCAAACCACGTAACCATATGTATATATTTAACAGAAGAACGAATCTTGCATCTACCTAACCATACGAAGGTGAATATTCATGCTGAAGCTAAATAACAATATAACTAGAGCTTTGAAGAGCATATTGAGCTTAAGCAAAAAATGCAAAAGCGATTCACACAGAAAGCTAGTCGTATCCTAGGGCTAGATTCGAAGGTGAATGTCGTCGTTTAATACAAATTTGCTAAGCAGACAATAAGCTCCCATGCGGGAGATTTCCTATACAAATACTTAAAGAAAACAAATGTGAAGAACCAATACATTAGTATTCCGTGATAAAAAAGCTGTGCATTAAAAAGAGAAATACATTGAATCAACCGCAGAATTGTCACTATAATCTTGGAACCCTGAAGGGTAAAGCACAAATACATTACAATAGAAGTCGCACCACGTGGTGGGGTTTGGCGAGTATATATAAATTTAACACACATTCAGGCCACAAAGACCTTAACATAAATCTGGAAATTAGATATACAAAAATTTGTGCTCAGTAACAAATAAACTGTAACAAACCAAAGGAGTTTCCACCAGAGTTTATAACCTGTACAGTTTCCTTAAATAAATATACATACATAGAAATTTAAGAGAAGGCATATCAAACATATATAAGGCGCCAAGTTAACCAGGCCTTCAGTTCGGAATAACTACTCCGAGGACAAGATTTTCTTGAATCCTGGAGGTAGTAGGGCAACCTTGAATGGCGTATAGATTTCGCCATATCTCTGTGACAATGAAAAAAGTAGTAGCCGTAAGGACTTGGGCCGTAGGGCCATTCCCAAAAATAAAAGGAAAAACCCCTTTTTCTTCCATTCGTAGAATGCGAAAATTGTCAATAAAACAAGAAAATCGACTATCAATAGGAGTGTTACTGCTAGGGACTTACCCATTAGTCAATTGTAGTAGCGGTAAGACTTGAAAGCCCAAAAAGAATCAACCAGAATCCACGGGCGATTGCTGGAGGTCGGCACCATAATCCTCGACCATAGAACAAAGCCAAGCAGGAAACCCATTAGAATATTGGAACAAAAACCAAGCGAAAAACCTGTAAGGGAGGAAAAAAAATGATAAACTTAAAATTAATTGCATGATAACATTCTTACCAGAAGGCATAGATGTAATATCCAAGACAAATTCTAGTCTGGAGCTCGGCAGGGTGTAAGAACTAGCGGCATCTACGCGGCACGAAGGAGTTCTAGATGGATTCATCGAAGGTAAGACAGAGCTTATGCATGGTTTGAAACAAATGTTTTGGGAAACTCCGCGCCTCCGAATAAACAAGGGAGGAGCATATCGTTTCAGCACAGCCCTTGGATGGGCAACCAAACACCCACGCCATCAATGAAGGGAGAAGTTCTAGGGCGCAAAGTCTGAGTGTACCCTGACCTCACCCCTTCATGTGACAGAACCGGTGGCAATAAATTCGAAAGCCAAGTGTAAAGAGCTGGCAGCGCTAGTAATGAAAATGTCGTCAAATCAGCTATCCACTGGAGACTTTTCTGATAACGCAAAAGGAAACATTACCCTTTTTATATTTCCAGGTTGAAGCAGATGGTACCCGGAGAATTAATAAGTTAACAAGTATCATTATGTATGCACGTATGTAATAGTATAACGATTAACATAAAATTTAAAAAAAAAATATTATCCTATAGGTGGGTATATTACAAGTGGTATCAGAGCCCGGTAACAAAAACTGTGGCCTCTAGGAATTTAAACTGATAGACATATAAAGTACATACAATTTATTTTCGTCTCTATTGAGCAGTTAAAGAAAAACAGTTAATGCGTTAGCCCTTCTTCTGTCACTTTTCTTATGTTAAGCACAGGAAAAACAAAAGACTGACAATATGAGAAGAGCAGACAGTGCATCACGCAGGTTTGTGATGGGTCAAGGACCTACAACTTGTCCTGAAAATAACCCCGAATTATGGGTACAGCTTGGAGAGTTGGCTCGTAATACAAATCTGGCAATTTTGGAGATAGTACAAGAGTTGAAAAATGAAATGGCCCGATTGCGGGAGGATAACACAAGGTTAACTATGGAACAAGAGAGGATTATAAAAAGCTTATCTGACAAACAGAATCAGCAGCCATCGAATCCCAGTGCTGAGCAGCAAAGAATGTCAGAAGATCAAAATCACCACACAGAACCTGAAGAGTTAGAAGGAAGGGAGGAGGAACGATCTTATAATGCTTCTGAACAAGAGACATCAAAAAGGCAATGGATAGAGTTGAAAGGGGAATTCCATAAGATCAAATCGCCACACTTTGACGGAGAATAGGAGGAAGCAGCCGAGTCGTGGTTGATTAATATAAACAAATATTTCCAGCTATATGAATATGATCACAACCTCAAGGCATGGTTCACCATCTTTCAATTACAGGGAAATGCCTCCCTGTGGTGGGAAGAAGTTAATATGGTAAGAGGAGTAAGTGAACAGAATATCACTTGGGAAAATTTTCAAAGATACTTTAAGGAAAGATACCTGACTAAGCGCTTCTATGACGAGAAGGAAAGGGAATTCCATGACCTGTGGTTGGGACAACAAACTATGGATGAATTTATCACTCGTTTTACTTCATTGCTCCATTATGTGGCTTATATTCGAGAGGAAAAGGCTAAAGTACAGAGGTTCGTCAATAGTCTACCTTTGAGCATGAGGGAAATAATCGAATTTGACAAACCAAAGAAGATGGACGATGCTATACGTAAAGCTCGAATTTGCTACCAGCAAAGCAAGCAGAAGGGAAAAATCTTGGGTAAGAAATGGGTTGATAAGAAAAGCAGCAAGCTGACTGGAAATACTAAAGGTAATCGAGGTGGGGGTAACAAAGGATACGCCAAGGGGAAAAACAACAGAAACATGCAGAAGAATCTGCTCCGATTAAAACCCCCCATTGAGTCCAGAACCACTGAACAACCTGGGAAAATAGACAACGAAGGGACAGCAAGGCCTCCAGTGCAATGTTGGGGCTGTGGTGGACCCCATTACGTGAAAAATTGTCCTCAACGAAAAGGAACCGAACAGGTTTCCCAAGTCTACGAAGCATCTACAGTTGGCGATGTAGGACGGAGTCTACCAAAGATAAATGCTGCTCTGGAAGATCGTGAGGCGGAGTACCAGCAAACCACGGTGGAATTCGAAGGTAAACTCTTAGACCTTGTTGTAATTGTTTTAATTGACTTGGGAGCTACGTTAAGTTATATTAGTCCTAAGGTTGTGGAGAATTGTAAATTGTAACCTGTTAAATTTAAGGACCCTTTGCTAGTATAGTTGGCAACAAGGGCAAAGATACAGGTGCTTGCTAAGGTTAAAAACTACCCCTTAAAGATAGTAGGACAGCCAGTGACGGTAGATTTAAATGTGCTTCCCCTTGGTTCGTATGATGTACTGATTGGTATGGACTGGTTAGAAAAACACTGGTCCATAATTAATTGTAAAACTAAGACTATCTGTTATAAAGACAAGTTTGGAATAAAGCAAGAGATGCAGGGAATTAAGTGGCCAGTGTAGATTCGGCCCATAACTGCCTCACAGTTAGCAAAATGCATTAGGAAAGGATGTCAGATTTATGCCGTCCAAGTGGGTTATGCCAACTCAAAAGATAAAACAACCACATTAGAAAACATTCATGTGATACAAGATTTTGTTGATGTGTTTCCGGAAGAGATTCCTGGACTGCCACCCAAAAGAGACATAGATTTTACCATCGAATTGGCGCCAGGAGCAACCCTGGTGTCCCGAGCACCCTACAGAATGAGCACACCAGAATTGACAAAGTTAAAAATGAAATTGCAGGAATTGTTAGACAAAAGCTACATTCGCCCTAGCATGTCACCCTGGGGAGCCCTGGTGTTGTTCATTAAGAAGAAAGATGGGACTCTTCGCATGTGTATGGATTATCGCCAGTTGAAAAAATTGACGATAAAAAATAAGTATCCTCTACCCCGTATTGATGAACTGTTTGACCAAGTAAAAGGAGAAACAGTTTTCTCAAAGATTGACTTGCGATCAGGGTATCACCAGATCAGGATTAAAGAGGAAGACATAGCTAAGACAACTTTTAGAACAAGATATGGCCATTATGAGTTTGTGGTGTTACCCTTTGGGTTGACCAACGCCCCCGCAACCTTTATGTGTCTGATGAACAATGTATTTCATCAGTATTTGGATAAGTTTGTGCTGATTTTTATTGATGATATACTGATTTATTCTCGGACTATGGAGGAGCATTAGGAGCACCTCAGATTAGTATTGCAAACCCTCCGAGAACACCAATTATATGTTAAGTTCAGCAAATGTGAATTCTTCAAAGAGAAAATACAATATTTGGGGCATATAATCACTAAAGAAGGAATCACAGTGGATCTCAAAAAGATAAGGACCATAATGGAATGGCCGGTACCCAAAGATGTGGCAAACATCCGATCTTTCATGGGGCTAGCAGGTTATTATAGACGGTTTGTAGAAGGATTTTCAAGAGTAGCTTATCCAATCACTTCCTTACAGAAAAAGGGAAGAACTTTCAGGTGGACCCCTGAATGTCCATAAATTTTTGAACAACTTAAAAATCTGTTGACCATGGAACCCATTCTAAGCATAGTCGATCCTAGCAAAGATTATGTGGTGTGCACGAACGCAAGTAAGGAAGGGGTAGGAGGTGTGTTAATGCAGGAAGGGAAAGTGATAGCATACAAATCAAGAAAATTAAAAGAGCATGAGCAGAAATATTTTGCTTATGATCTAGAGTTGGCAGACGTCATTCACACCTTAAAAATATGGCAACACTACCTTATGGGAAGAAAATTTCTATTGTTGATGGATCACCACAGTCTGACCAATTATTTTAGCCAGCCCACCTTAAATGCAAGGCAAGCATGGTGGGTGGATTTCTTGAGTGGTTTTGATTTTGAGATCAAGTATTTAAAAGGGAGAGAGAATCGGGTGGCAGATGCTTTGAGTCGGAAATTGCAATGCTTATATGAGATTGCAGTGAAGGGAAAAGCCCCTTCGGAGAAATGATTAAAAGGGCAGCAGAACAAGATACTGTTTATCAGCAAATAAAATAGCAAGTTCAACAACCAACCAACAAAGAAAAACAACCAGATTATGCTTTGGATGCTGCCGGAATGTTGTATTGGAAGAAAAGGTTGTACGTGCCTAATCAGAACAACATTAAAAATCTAATAATGGATGAGTATTATAAGAGTCATTACGCTGGACACCCAGGATATCAAAAATGATCACTGCACTTCGAAAAGAATATTATTGGCTAGGTATGAAGAAACACGATGTCCGGAATGCCAACAAATTAAAGTAGAACACCAACAACCTGCGGGGTCACTACAACCATTACCCATCCCGGAATGGAAGTGGGAAACCATCTCTATGGATTTTATAATGGGTTTGCCTAAGTCAAGGAAAAATAATGACTCCATCATGGTGGTGGTGGACAAGCTAAGTAAGTTAGCACATTTTATACCGGTACAATCTACTTACAGAGCTGTGTAGATCGCCCATATTTTCATGCAAAATATATTTAAGCTGCATGGGTTACCAAAGAAAATAATCTCAGACAGTGATGTAAAATTTACATCGGTCGTTTGGAAAACATTATTTGAAGAATTGGGGACTCAACTGAATTTCAGTACGGCTTACCACCCTTCAACTGATGGGAAAACTGAACCGGTGAACTAGGTGGTGGAAGAAATGTTAAGAGGATATGTGATGCATCAACCAACCAAGTGGGAGGACTACCCGCACTTGGTTGAGTTCGCATACAGTAATGGCTATCATACATCATTAGAGATGATCTCATTTGAAGTATTGTACGGGCGGAAGTGCCACACCCCCTCAAGCTGGGGTGGACCAGAAGATAGATTGATGTTAGGTCCTGAAATGCTTAAGGAAATGGAGGAACTGGTTAAAAAGGTACGTTCTAATCTAAAGGCAGCTCAAGATAGGCAAAAGATCTTCGCTGATCAGAAAAGGAGGTTTAAGGAGTATCAAGTCAGTGATCATGTGTAAGTGAGAATTCGAGCAAAAAAGAGCACATTACAATGGAGCGGGTACACTAACTTGGCACCCAGATTCTGTGGACCTTTTCAGGTCTTGGCCAGAATCAAGCCAATAGCATACTAGCTTGCCCTACCAAGTCATATACGGGTCCACAACGTTTTTCATGTTTCTGTATTAAAAAAATATGTTTATGATCCTAAGCATGTAATCAGTTGGAAAGATATACAGGTAAGGAATAGTCCATTATATCAATTTAAATGAGTTCCATAAAGGAAAAATTGATTTAAGATGTTGCTTGTTTCAGGTCGAACCGGAAGGAGAAATCTTGGTCGAACCGCTGAACATCCTCAACTGGAGAGAAGTAATGCTGCGGAAACGGGCTATTACCCAAGTTAAAGTGCAGTGGCAGCACTTTGGGCCTGATGAGGCCACTTGGGAAGATGAAGAACTTATGAAAAGAGCTTATCTAGGGTTGTTCATGGCTGAAAGACATCGGGACGATGTCCAATCTTAGGGGCGATGATGTAATGCCCTGGGAGAAAATGTAAATATTTGGTTTACTATAGTAAATATAAACTGAACCTGATATTATTATCTGCTTGAAATTTAAATATATTTGTTTTCATTATGAGAGATAAAAGTGTTTTCTTTAAAGGATGGTAACTTTTCAAGGAGGAAGTTGTCCTCTTGGAAAAAAAACAATTGTTGTGAGAGAAACCCTAACTACCTCCCCTAACTGGAAGGGTTTCCAGAGAAAAGGGGGGAAGGAGAGGAAAAATCTGCATTGTTGGGACAAGCAAAAATAGGGAAAAAGAAAGAAGGCTAAGTCTGGTGATGATCAGATAGCCCTGCACACTATGCTAGCAACTTGAGGAAGACTGTGGTCTAGTAAGTGAGCAAGGGGGGAGATTCTGGTCCCGAAAGACGAATCTCATGGTCAGGCGGTTGATTGGCAGCAGACCCAGGTTTGGGTGACCTTCAGGAAAATCTTTATCAGCCAGAAATACCAGGTATGTATAAAATTCCTTGGAAAATAATCGCTGAGTGAACTTTGTATTGTATCATATTTCTGTTAAAGAAGGTTGCAAAGGGTTCCCTTTACAGTAAATAGTAGGGGTGAAATGGGTGTTTCCCTAAAAATTATCTTTACTATATTAAGAGTTAGTGGTTGTGAAGAGTTTTCCTCATTTTGGAATTAGGAGATAACCGTGAGGGGAGTCTATAGGAACTATTATTCATAAAAAAAATTAAAGCTAAAAATTCAAAGATTTATAACAGACTCTGAAAAGCAAAAGACCGACCTCGTAGTAGACAAAATTCACACAATAGTTAGTAGTTTGATTGTTTAGGAACTTTCTCCTTAAATATGGTTATACGCAAAGAAATGTAGTAAAGTTTGAAGAGTAAATTCAGAGCCTTAGAGCACAGTTAGCGGAGTGGAATTTATAAAGGTTCTAAAGAAAACGTTGAAGTGGTAAAAATAGTTTTCGCAGGGGTTTAAACTAGAAAAAAAAATAAATAGAACCCTTTTCTTTCCCTATTTGCATGCAACCAAGACTAATAAATGATAGCAAAGCAAACCACGTAACCATATGTATATATTTAACAAAAGAACGAATCTTGCATCTACCTAACTATACAAAGGTGAATATTCATGCTGAAGCTAAATAACAGTATAAGCAAAGCTCTGAAGAGCGTATTAAGCTTAAGTAAAAAATGCGAAAGTGATTCACACAGAAAGCTAGCCGTATCTTAAGGTTAGACCCGAAGGCAAATGCCATCGTGCAATACAAATTTGCGAAGCAGACAACAAGCTCCCATGCGGGAGATTGCCTATACAAATACTTAAAGAAAACAAATGTGCAGAACCAATACAATAGTATTCCGTGATACAAAAACTGTGCATTAAAAGAGAATTACATTGAATCAACCACAGAATTGTCACCATAATCCTGGAACCCTGAAGAGTAAAGCACAAATACATTACAATAGAAGTTGCACCATGCGGTGGGGTTTGGCGAGTATATATAAATTTAACACACATTCAGGCCACAATGATCTTAACATAAATCTGGAAATTAGATATACAAAAATTTGTGCTCAGTAACAAATAAACTGTAACAAACCAAAGGAGTTTCCACCAGGGTTTATAACCTGTACAGTTTCCTTAAATAAATATATATAAGTAGAAATTTAAGAGTAATCCTGAAGGAATATCAAACATATATAAGGCACCAAGTTAACCAGGCCTTCAGTTCGGAATAACTACTCCGAGGACAAGATTTTCCTAAATCCTGGAGGGAGCAGGGCAACCTTGAATGGCGTATAGATTTCGCCATATCTCGGTGACAATGAACAAAGTAGTACCCATAAGGACTTGGGCCGTAGGTCCATTCCCTAAATTAAAACGAAAAACCCCTTTTTCTTCCATCCATAGAACGAGGAAATTATCAACAGAACCAGAAAATCGACTATCAACAGGAGTGTTACTGTTAGGGACTTACCCATTAGTCAATTGTAGTAGCAGTAGGACTTGAAAGCCCGAAAAGCATCAACCAGAATCCACGGGTGATTGCTGGAGGTCGGCACCATAATCCTCGACCATAGAACAAAGCCAAGCAGGAAACCCATTAGAATATTGGAACAAAAACCAAACGAAAAACCTGTAAGGGAGGAAAAGAAAAACGATAAACTTAAAATTAATTGCATGATAACATTCTTACCAGAAAGCAGAGCTGTAATATCCAAGACAAATTCCAGTCCGGAGCTCGGCAGGGTGTAAGAACCAACGACATCTATGCAGCGCGAAGGAGTTCTAGACGGATTCATCGAAGGTAAGACGGAGCTGATGCATGGTCTGAATCAAATGTTTTGGGAAACTCCGTGCCTCCGAATAAACAAGGGAGGAGCATATCGTTTCAGCACAGCCCTCAGATGGGCAACCAAACACCCACGCCGTCAATGAAGGGAGAAGTTCGAGGGTGCGAAGTATGAGTGTACCCTGACCTCACCACTTCACGTGACAAAACTGGCAGCAATAAATTCCAAAGCCAAGTGTAAAGAGCTGGCAGCGTCAGCAATGAAACCGTCATCAAATCAGCTATCCACCGGAGACTTTTCCGATAACAAAAAAGGAAACATTACCCTTTTTATATTTCCAAATTGAAGTAAATGGTACCCAGAGAATTAATAAGTTAATTAGTATGATTATGTATGCACGTATGTAATAGTATAAGGATTAACATAAATTAAAAAATAAAAAATAAAAAAATTATTATCCTGTAGGTGAGTATATTACAACTTCTATCTTAAGAAAAATTATAAAATAGTAAATTGGTTCCAAACTCATAACTCTTATATAAAAAAACAACAAACTATAACTTCTATATTGGAAAAAATTATAAACTAACCAATTTAAGTTTTAAAGAGATAACCGTTATAATAAATTATTAAAATTATGAAATTAGAAATCTTAGTTGCAAATCCATAGCTTTTGTAATAAAAAAAATAGAAAAAAAAGAAAAGAAAGTTTATAGCAATTTAAAAAGAAAAATTAACTTTAGAAATAAGTAAATATAAATATATATATATATATATATATAGTATAAAATTTTATAGAGTTTAGAATGTGGTAACTATGACACTAACCACCATTCAAATACTCCCATGATTAGATTTTTGGAAAAGTAAAAAAGCACACCAGAAATAACCGTCCAGAGAAAAGTGTACATAATGCTGAGATAAGCATTTAAATCTGCAATGTCTGGCAGGGGGTTATGCCACGGTAACCACCCAACTTGCTTTCCTTCTATCAGCAAAGGTAGATTCCCAGGGCGGATAGAATATTATTATATATATCTACACACGGTAAAAAGAAAGGAAATAGAATATTGGAAGTGAGAATATTTGTCAGTTTCGGTAACAGTGATAGGTCTAGAGGGCACTGTGAGAGACGGCACCGTGAGAGAGATGCAGGTCCATAGGAATTCAAATTTTCAATTGCTGATCGGTAAAAATGAACGATCTTTGACCAGTACAAATACAGCCAGCCATAATAACTTTTTTGACGTTCATAGAATCAAATATAATGTAAAGTAGGACTGACATGGTTGAATAGTAGCTGTGGATACTTCATATAATGTAAAGTAGGCCTCACATGTTTGAATAGGAGCTGTGGATAGTTCATATAATGTAAAGTAGGCTTGTCATGGTTGAATATTAGCTGTGGATACTTCAAGTTAATATATTGCAAAATCCGAAGGTTTTTGTAGTTGCATTTTAGTTGATAAAATATTGAACGCCTTGGGAGGCATTCAGATCAGAGTGCATATACAGAGTATAATTAATAAGAGAAAGAAGCATTGTTGGTTGCATATCAATTGTTCGTCTGATAATCGATTTCCTATGAGATCATAGCCATGCGACTTCCATAACAATATTCTTCTTCTTGACATATTGCAATTTCCAAATTAGTATATCCGTCCAAAACAATTCTCTGGCGGCTTATCTATGTAAAATTTGGCATATATTTTTTTTTTAATATGGAAAATTTATTATATATTTATCTATTAATTATATATACTGAATGCTGGCAACCAGTGGAATACAGAAAGAAATGTAGTCGTTTTAAATTTTCTTGTAAAATTTTAAATCAATGTTATGGTTGCTCGGGTTGAAGAGTTATGTAATTATTATTATTATTATCATTATTATTATTATTATTATTAAGGTTTTTAGGTATGTTTTCTGGTTTAATTTGTTTAAAATTTGGTAATAAATTTTTGAAATCACATATTTGAGTTGAAAATGTTTCACAATCCCAATTGAAGAATTTTGAAAGCAGTCCATAATTTGAGTTAATTTTTTTTTCACTATATTAAATCTATATATACCATAAAAATCAATTCTAAACAACAAGAAATAAATTTTGACCCAAAAATAAATTGGTTGAATTCCAACCAAAAATATCCAAAACTTAACCTAGACAAAGTCGAGCCAACATTATCCTTGAACTGGAACTCGCTCTTTGAAGGCGTGCCTTAAATAGAGATGTGTGGAGGCCAATCTGTATCGACAGCAGGAGATTGATTGATGGATAGGCTTTCACGACCAATGATCTCAATACGGAATTTTCCTACTTTCCTCCCCTCCATTTTTGAGTGTCAACCCAAGCCTTATCCATGACAACCATATTTCAGCGAGCACAATATATTGTGATTGTTTATCTTATTTTTGGATGTCATTTTTTTTATTTGTGAACTAGAGTGTTAGGGCTTGACAACCATATTTCAGCGAGCACAATATATTGTGATTGTTTATCTTATTTTTGGATGTGATTTTTTTTATTTGTGAACTAGAGTGTTAGGGTTTCAAGTTAGTGAGCATTCAAGAAAGTCAAAAAACTGAAATCACCTACGGGCATATTTAACCAAATAGGGGTGCAATGGGCGAGTCACTCATAGTGATCGCATTTAACCGACGGGTGTAGCGGTCATAGTGACGAGCATCTGCCCAAAGTGTGGACGATGAGTGTGACTGGGCAAGGGCGTGCGAAGGTGTCGGAGGGCATCCACACAAAGAGATGGGTGAGGGTGTGCAAAGGTGTCGAAGGGCATCCACCCGAACGGTTAGGTCAGTTGAACAAAAAGAATTGAACGAGTTGAATGAGTTGGGTCGACTGAACGAGTTGAACGGATCGAGTCAGCTGAACGAGCTGGATGGATCATGTCACGCCCCCAAGCCGGCGGTAGTCTTTCAATCACTCTTAGCGAGGTGCGGCACCACCGAACACTTTATTTTCACCAATACTTATGTTCATGGACTATGCCTAACCACTTACTCCTACTTAGTTTGTGTTTCGAAACCAAGTATTATTATGTTATCCTTTATACCAATGAACACCCATACACATTCATTATCATCATCAATTATAAATGAAGAACACAATTTCACAGTATAAAGGGAGGGGCAACTCCCTTAACAATGAGTCTACCAGAATAATATATTATACCATCTTTTACAAATTACAAGTTTTACAAGTATACTTGGAAACCCCAAGTTTCATACTTAGCCAAATTTACAATCTCTGACAAACTCGGTTGCCTAGCTTATCGGCACCTCCGCACGGTCGCCGCACGACTCACCAACCCTTCGTTCACCTCGTCGCACGATCGTGTTGTATTGTCCAACTTGGGTGCGCCTCCAAGTCACCACACACGGGCGCCTCTACCCGAGACACACATTTGTCCACAATCTCAACACTTCACCAAGTCACCGTGCACACTTGCACGATGGGCGGGTGCTCACCTGAGTCACCCAAGAACCCGTGCCAAGTCGTTTCACAAACCCGGTGCTCCTCCGTTTCACCATCGGGTACCTTCGCACAAATCGGGTGCCACACACCTGTGCATGCCCTCACCCAACCACCGGGCCCTCCTGCCCGCACCTTCACCCACAACCGTGTTGTCATCGTGCAGCCCTGCCCAATAATGGGCGCATTACTAAACCTGCGCCTCCTCCTTAGATCTGCGCACTGGACCTGCGCCTCTACCTCATAGAGAAAAGATGTTGAGCGAATGAGTGATGTCCAAATGACTCAACGCATCACCAACATATACCCATGGCAGGGCGAGTTGGCTCACCCGGCTAACTCGTCCACCATGGTACACACACCATCAAATATCATGTCGGCCCCTTTGTCAATGTAGGTCGGCCTCCATATGTTTACTGCCATGCCACCATGCATATAAACACTCGCTCGCCCTCCATATATGCGCATAACACTATCGCATACTCAAGAGAGAGCTCACACTTCGTCCAACCGCAGCTCGTTAAGCCTCAACTGCGCTCGTTCAAGCCTCACCCGCGATCGCACTTCAACCGATAGAACGCAGGTCGTTACATCCTCCTCCACCTGAAATCGTTGTCGTCGAAAACAACATACCATCCTGGTAGCCATCCACCAAGATCATCATCAATGTTTGGCTCATCCTCGGTCCATGATGTCAACTCCTCCACATACTGCAAACATCCCCGCAACATATGTATAACTCCCATCTCCATCATGTGTCATCCTCATCTTGTGAACTGTCCTCCCCGCCTGCCTGATGTCAACATCGCTCCGTGCACTTCTGGACCCCATGTTTGAACTAGTTGGGTAGCTAATCCAACTGTCATGCTCAAGCCATGAGAGTGAACATCCTTATGCCTTCACCAGTCTATCTCGGATTCTACCACATCCCAGACTCACCAAGAATCTCTCCACCATGTTCAGGTCCATGGAAACTCCATCTCATCTGCAACATGTCATGATGCTTGATGCCAAGCCATCCCTGCACCATCTTCCATACCTGCTCAACCTGTTTTAAGGACTCACTGCCATGAGCAGCTAACAATGAGCCCCATCTTCTATGTCATCTAAGAAGATGTGGAGGGACTAGAGCCTGAAAGCTCACCTCACTAATCATCTCAATCCATCTGTCAGGATCTTATATCTCCATCCTCTATAGATAAGTGACCCGGTCCTCCTCCCGGACATTCGGCCTCACATATGCCTCATCATCATCATCATCATCCTCGACCACTTCTAGCCTTCTTGACAAATCCAAGATACTATCTGAAAGTGTCCTGATGACCAATGACTGCTCGGTAAGCTTTGTCTCAACCATAGACAACCGCTTACTCATGTCTTCCATCCACTTCTCATCCTCCATTTGCATCATTGCCAACTTACAATCAGGCCTTGTCACTCCAATGGTTGGTACACCAATGGGTACATCTTCCCTTCCATCGTAAATGTACAACTTCCTCAAATGTGGAACAATCATAGCATCAAACTGTTTCATGAATTCCATCCCCAGCACAGCGTCGTAGTCATCTATCCACACTATAGTGAAGTCGACCTTCCCTGTCCACTCACCAAGTGTTGTGTCCACTTTTTCAGCTACACCAAGAACATTATCAAGAGGAGAATTGACTGTCTTTATCTGTGCCTTCACCGGTACAAATTTTAGCCTAATTCTTCTCGCAGTATCTTCTCCCATGAAGTTGTGAGAAGCCCCACTATCCACCATAGTGAGTATATCAGCACCTCCAACCTTCATCCGAACATACTCCAGCCAGTTCCTCTCAGGATCCCTCCGAGAGACCACCTTTGTAGCAGCAGTAGCACCAAGTATCTGCATCATCCCCACAGAAGCTTCTTCATTCTTCGTATTAGAATGTGAAATCGCAACCACTTTCGGTCTAGAAGGAAAATTCTTCACCGTATGTGGTCCAGCACATATCCAACACTTCAAGGCTTTCTTCGTCTTCGAATTATCATCCGATTTTGAAGCATCATCCTTCTTCTTCTCTTTCGGCTTATCAGACTTCTTCTTCCTATCATCAGAAGTCTTATCATAATGCTCCACCAACCTGTCCACAACAGCAGAAGCTTCCTCAAGTGTTCTAATCGTCTGCCTCTTCACTTCATTGCGTGCCCAAGGCTTCAACCCAATAATGAAATTGAACACCTTGTCCCTCTCTGCCATGTCAGGAAGTTCTAGAACCGCACTTGCAAACACCTGCTGATATGTCTGAAGGCTCTCGGTCTGCTTTATGAACTTAATTTTCATCCTTGCTTCCCACGTTTCATCCTGAGGACTGAAATGGGTCTGCAAAGCTTTCTTCATCTCATCCCATGAAGTAATGTCACCAGCACTGCCATTGGCAATCTGATCCATCCTCCTTCGCCACCACATCTTAGCATCCTTTGTCAAGAACTGAGCAGCTACCTTGACCTTTGTCTCATCATCAGATAGACCCAATCGTTCCAAGTATTGCTCCATGTCCCATAGAAAGTTGCCAAGAGTATTTGCACTCCTTGTACCATCGTAAAATTCTGGTTCCTTGACTTTCACATGAGGCACTCCTCCACCTGAGTTATGCCTCACGACCTCCTTCAACACCGCGATGTCATCTTTAGCTTCGTCAAGAGACTTTCACAAGCCCACGATCTCTGCAAGACCTTGGTCTCTTGCCTCTTCAACCTCCTTGACCCCTACTTCAAGTTGTGTACACATAAGATCAGTGTACTCATGTTGAATCCGGAGTTCCTCGAGCTCTTCCCTCATCTTCGAGTTGGCCTCTTGATCTCTCTCGATCAAATCCATCTTCTTATTCTAGGAAGCTTCCAAGTCCTCCATCTTCTCCAACACTTTTTCCATAAGTGCTATAGTGGCATCCTTCATACCATGACTAGACCCAGCCTGAGATTCAACTGCCATTGCTAACAGCTTCCTTCTTCTTTGCGATCTAGTTTCGACCATCCAACAACTTCACCAAGATGCCTGCAACCTGAACCAGCTCTTGTCCCACTTGTATGTGAAACAGCTTCCTTCACCTGCAAGTACCTGCTTCACTGTCACCAACTGTCAAGCTTCTTCAACCCTGAATTAGCTTCAATATCTGCACTTAGTCACGAGCAACCCTGCTCTGATACCACTTGTCATGCCCCCAAGCCGGCGATAGTCTTTCAACCGCTCTTAGCGAGGTGCGGCACCACCGAACAGTTTCTTTTCACTAATACTTATATTTGTGGACTACGCCTAACCACTTACTCCTACTTAGTTTGTGTTTCGCAACCAAGTATTATTATGTTATCCTTTATACCAATGAACACCCATACACATTCATTATCATTAGCAATTATAAATGAAGAACACAATTGCATAGTATAAAGGGAGGGGCAACTCCCTGAACAATGAGTCTGCCCGAATAATATATTATACCATCTTTTACAAATTACAAGCTTTACAAGTATACTTGGAAACCCCAAGTTTCATACTTAGCCAAATTTACAATCTCCGAAAAACTCAGTTGCCTAGCTCGTCGGCGCCTCCGCACGGTCGCCACATGACTCACCAACCCTTCGTTCACCTCGTCGCACGATCGTGTTGTTTTTCCCAACTTGGGCGCGCCTCCAAGTTGCCACACACGGGCACCTCTACCCGAGACACACCTTTGTCCACAATCTCAACACTTCACCGAGTCACCGTGCACACTTGCACGATAGGCGGGCGCTCACTCGAGTCACCCAAGAACCCGTGCCAAGTTGTCGCACAAACCGGGCACTCCTCCGTTTCACCGTCAGGCACCTTCGCATAAATCGGGTGCCACACACCCGTGCATGCCTTCACCCAACCACCGGGGGCTCCTGCCCTCACCTTCACCCACAACCGCGCTGTCACCGTGGAGCCCTCCCCAAGAATGGGCGCATTACTAAACCTGCGCCTCCACCTATAGAGCGAAGATGATGAGCGAATGAGTGATGTCCAAATGACTCAATGCATCACCAACATATACCCATGGCAGGGCGAGTTGGCTCACCCGGCCGACTCGTCCACCATGGTACACACGCCATCAAATATCATGTCGGCCCCTTTGTCAATGTAGGTCGGCCTCCATATGTTTACCGCCATGCCACCACGCATATAAACACTCGCTCGCCCTCCATATAAGCGCATAACACTATCGCATACTCAAGAGAGAGCTTGCACTTCGTCCAACCGTAGCTCATCAAGCCTCAACCGCGCTCGTTCAAGCCTCACCCGCGGTCGCACTTCAACCAGTAGAACGCAGGTCGTTACAGATCGGGTCGGCTGAACGGTTCAAGCGGACGTGTTGTTTGGGAAAACAAGGGCATTGGATGAAGGGACATCCTTCAAGGCATCCAACTACAGTTCACATAACACATAAGGTGTAGAGCGAACGCAAACAAAGGCAAATGAAGTTTGGGCGTGTGAGGGCGCGGCAGGGCATGCACCCGCCTAGGTCAGGCTAAATGAGTGTCAGTTGCACGACCCAACATAGGGTTGAGTTGCACAACCCAAGCACGCGGATAGATTGCATGACCCAGGCACACGGGTGAGCTACATGACCCGAGCACATGGGTGAACTGCACGACCTAGGTTCGCTGCACAAGTTGGGTGTGTGTTGCACGGGTTGCACGACAGATTGGAGGGTCGATGTTGTACAATGTGTAGCGCACATTCAGAAGGTTGCACGATACAGGTAAGGGTCAGGCAGGCCTACACGACAGGCTACACAAACTGGTAAACCAATGGTTAAATTATTGCACGGTTGTAACTTGTGAATTTTGTAAACTTGTAAAATAATTTGTAGGAGTTTATATTTGGGGCAAACTTATTTGGGGAGTTTCTCCTCCCTTCATGAATATGTGTACATTGCTTTTTATTGTTATTTTGATGATATCACGCATTTCAAGAAGTAAATTGTAGAGAAGATAATTGAACTTGAAAGATTGATAATTTTGTTGCATTGATAAGAAAGAAGTGAACACTTCACGAAAAATTGACTAAGTGTTGGTGATAGGCGTAGTTCGTAAACTTGAGTAGTGGTGAAAAAAAAAACTAGGTGGTGGCGTATTGTGCTCACATGTGGTTAGAAGTCACCATTGGCGTGGGGCCATGACATGGAAGAACCTGACAACTCCCCTGACACGTAATGACTAGTAAACTTTTGGGGGCTACAATATGTCCTCCTCCTTGAAGCTGGAGCCACAACAGGGGTATTTAAACAGGGGTCTTTTGAGTTTCAACTATTTCACATTTCTTGAATTAACCAATTTCACTACGCCGATATGGTTATTTTTTATAAATTTATGAATAATTTTGGATAGGGTTATTTTTTATAAATTTTAAATAATTTTTCAACTTTAAACAATTTGTTTAATAGGTAAGGGATAAGATATTTCATTAAACGAAATTGCAAAATGGAAAATGGGGAATCTGGGTTACAGATTCCCTCATTCACAACAGGCTTGACGGCGAGGCTGCAACCCACGATGCTCTTCAATATACGTGATTCTTATGTGAGGCATAATGACCAGTCTGACAGAGTCATCAGAACCCTCCTGGTTCTATCTCTGTGGAGGCACCATGGACGTTCGCAATTACTACTTCGTTTCTCGCAATGAGTCCTCTGATCAGGGATTGGAACAATCACCAAACTACAGATTCGTAAAATATTCTTCCCATGGAGAAGTTGCATGGAAGGTTGTGATGTTATCAAGCCATCATTTGAATCCAAGTCTTGCGACTTTGGATCTTTTGCTAGGTCGTATGTTAGCAAGAGAGGCAAGATCAGGCCTGAGCATAGAAGATGCATGGAATAGGAGGTGTCTAGATCCCCATTCTTATGCCCTCGCAGACATGGATCCAACTAGAGGATTCAAGCATCATCCCAAATCTACGATATGGGCCACTTCCCATCCAGATCTGAGCTGTAAATATCAAGATTCAAATCAGGCCTGTGAAAAGGAGTTCCAAATTTTTTTAAGGGATTTAAATGGAAATTCAAACCTTATAGAGGCTCATCCAGGGTATTTGGTATCAGACTTGAAAATGAAGGTGTGTAAAAGATTGGATATTTTGGCCAATATCCATAACCTGTTTTTTGAGGGCAAATCACTTCAAGATGCCCTCAATCTGAGAGATTATGGCATCGAGCGTAATTCCACAATTACAAATTTTAGGTTACGAGGTGGAGCTCCTCGAATGAATAATCCATCATCATCAACTGCCAAAGGTCTAGTTTCATTTAAATATGTAGTGAGAGGGAAAACTGCCTCAGTAGATCAACAACCCCCAAATTCCGACAATTCTAGGTCCTTACCTAGTTGAGAAGATGGAGAAAGCTCCAGATCTTCCAATTAACCTACCTGAGGTAAGTGGTCTTTTCACTGTTCTTCAAGCTAGAGATATTATATGTCATTTTAATGGATTTTGGCCCAAGTCAGAGGATCTCCATCAATGGATTTATCTCAACTGGGCTAAAAATTGTGATATTTATCTGTGTGCAAAAGGATTTTTTGTGATTCAATTTGACACTCAGAAAGATATGGATTATGTCCTAAATGAAGGACCATGGTTTTGGGGAAGAGCAGGTCTTTTTATCACTCCATGGTTCCCTGGTTTTGATGCCACAACAATGGTAGTTATGAAGATGTTGGTATGGGTAAGGTTACATAATCTCCCTCTCCCGTTTTGGCATCACCAAGTCCTAGAAGGCATTGGAAACTCATTGGGAAGATTTCTAAAGATGGATCAGGAAAGAATGGAGAAAGATTTTTTTTTACTTTTTCTCATATATGTGTGGAGATAGACCTAAGAAAAGGTTTACCAGATCGCATCCATATGATCCACCAAGATTTCAAGTGGACACAAAGCTTAGATTTTGAAAACACTGCTTTCAAATGTCAGATTTGCCAACAGACAGGGCACTTGCAAAATACATGTCCACATGCAAAAAAAAGGAAAAATAAGAGACCACAAAAGCCAAAGGGTTGGAAATTTCCAGATCCGCCTCTTTCGGATGATGAAGAGGAAGAAAAGGTCGAGAGTCAGCAACAACCAGAGGCTCAAAATCAACAAGGTTCCCACAATGAGGGAGAACAGATGCAAAAGGGACCATCTGAACATGCAGTGTTTTCTTCCAGCCAAACGATGATCCAAAGTCCTGATAATCATCATGGAGAAAAGAGTGAAAGCCAAGGAGCAGGTGGAACAAAGAAAACACACGTCTCAGAGAGCTCAGACTCAAATAAAGAAGTGCCAAAATTTCCAGAAGGAGAAGAGTTAGCCATCATTATGGCCTCTCCAAACTCTGGGTTTGGAAAAAAGTTCAAAAGAAAAAAGGTAAAAAGGAAAAACCCAATTTAACTAGTTAAGGGTTCTTTTTTGAGTAGCTTGGCTACAATGAGTGCTTTAAACGCATACAATGGTCCTTAGGGACAATATTTGAATGAAATTATGCATCTACAAATGTAACTTTTTGTTTTTATTAATAGAAAGTTAAATTTTTTCTTGGATAATATATATATATATAATTGAAAAATAATCATAATTATATTAGATATTAAATTAAGAAATCTCTTAACAGAATAAAATAACTATATAAATAAATGTTAAAATGGAATTTTTTAAAACTTTGCGGTAAAAATTTCAAAAACCTTAACTATAAAACGACGAACTTTTTGTCAACCAATTTGCATTTTAGTGTTTACATACAAATTTTAAAAAGTTAGGAAGGATAACTATATGAATTAAATAATGGGTTAAAGTGAATATAAATATTTAAAATTTAATTTAATTAAAATTTTATTTTAAATTATTATTATTAATTATAAAAAATTAATATATAAATTAAATATGTATATATTTAAAATCAATTTTTTGAAATTCAACTTTATTTTGTCACGATGATTTTTAATTTATAAATAAACATCGTTATAATACCATGAACCAATGTTATGGCTTACTACAACCATATACTCAAATAACCATATATTTGGGACACATTTTTAATTAATTAATTTAATTAAAAATACACACAACAAAAACTACTTTTGAGATAAGTTTCAATCTTTGATTTGTGACTATTACTAATAATATTTTATATTCAAATACCCTATCTGAAAATAGACATATCTATCAACATAATAATTATGATTTTTTTATAAAAGTTCTTACAGATTTTACATAATATATATAAAAAATTCATCCAATTTAATTTTGATTATAATATAAAAAATAATTTTTAATATTATTGAAATTGACAAAAAAAAAAATGAATAGAGTATGTACATATCTCTTTAAAAAAAATTTCCTCACCATGTTGAATTGGTAACTTAGTCCCAATTACTCTAGCTACTACTCTAGCTACCAAGTTGGATACATCTCTTTGAAAAAAAAAAAATTCAATGAAAATGGTTGATGGGGTACATCTCTTAAATTTTAGCGACCAAATAAATGGGTGGAGGTAGGTCCTTGTCTTGCAAACAAGTAAAACTCATTGACCAAATTTTGTGAGAGTGACCTTAAAATTAAAATACAATAATAAAATAAAATACAATAATAAAATAAAATACAATAATAAAATATATGTTAATAACAATATTTATTAGTATTAAATGATTTAATTTCTAAATTTAACGAGTTGAGTGATGATTGACTTAATAAGTATTTTTCATTCACATGTTTTTTGGCTTGTGCTTGATCCTTGAATTACATGTAACGATATGGCATTATGATTGATATATTTTATCTCCTTAATAATTGCGCAGTTTAATTATTTGACAGTTTTGATTTTTGAGAGGTAGTAGAGTATATACATAGGATTTTTCTTTTAATTGAATTGATCATTTTTGCAAAGTATTACAAGGGGTCAAGTTTGTCCCCTACTCTAGCTACCAACCTGAGTACATTTCTATAAACCTTAGTGGCCAAATAGTTATATGGAAGTAGGACTTTGTCTCACAAACAAGGAGGTCTCATAGAACTTGTGTACATTACTAGAAACAAATAGTTGGGTGGAGGTAGGACCTTGTTTCACAACAGGTCTCATAGACCAATTCACTCTCTAGTTTTTACGTGACCTTAAAATTAAAATATAACAGTAAAATATATATCAATCACATTATTTATAGTATTAAATTATTTAAATTCTGAACAAGTTTAGACATGATTCATTTAATAAGTATTTGTCATTCCTATCTTCACACTAACATGCTTTAGGTAAATTTGACAAGAGTCAAACTTGTTTAGTCTACAACACATGGTGGTTTTCTGGCATGTGGTATGCTTGACCCATGAATCACATGTAATGGTATGGCATGGTTACATACAAATATTAAGCAAATAGTCTTAATGTCTGGCAAATTTCTAACATGAATCTGGTGAAAAAAAGTTCGACTTGATTTATGTTGTTTAAACTATTTTTTTTACTGCATATATGGATTTAAAATGCTTAAAAACCCCTAGGGAACTTCTATTGTGAATAATTCATTTCTCAAACTTGTCATTTCAATAGTTTAAACAACACAAATCAAGATTTGGCCAAAAATATTTTCTCCAGATTCTAGCCAGAAATCCAGCAGAGACTACAGATTTCACTTAAAGACTACTCCAATATTAAGTCCTTAGCAATTGTGTAGTTTAACTATTAGACAATTTTGACCTTTTTCTAGTCATAGATATTTCTTACAATGGTAAGTCTAGCTCTATAATATGCAAAATCTGAGTATGCCAAGAGTTTTCGAGAGTTTTGAATCCATTTATGCATTTAGAAACACATTTTAAATGGGAGAATCCACAATTTCACAAAAATAATTGTTGTTGGATTCTAGCTAAAAGGGTAAAAATGTTGAATGATTAGTAGTTACATTGCTCCCTTAATAATAAGAAATCCATTTGCTTTGGTAAGACCAAGTGAGCCCAACACTTGCTCACTTTTTACACAATACAAAGAGGTCATATCCTATTTTTCTACTTCATTTCATAAAATATCATGGATCACCAATTCCATGTGACCAAAAATCAATTGTAGACCTAATAACTTTGCATTTATGATCAATTTACTCTAACTACCCTAACACGAATGTAAGAGAATGACTACAAAGGTGACACAATAAATAACAGATATAACCATACACATAGAAATGTAGCAAAAATAAAATTTCATTTCATTAATATCAAAGAACTGAAATATGCTTACATACAGTATGGAAATAAACTAGCTCGAGCGATGGTAGCTTATCTCTAAGAAGACATGTGGCAACTACATGCCTCTAAACTATGCTACAATGAGGCTTGAAGGCCTATTTATTATTGACAAGTAATGGAAAACGCTAAACATCCAAAAACCTCACCCTAAGAGATGAAATGCCAAACTATGGGCCTCGTTGGGATAAGTTGGTACATCAACTTCCTGGGGTTGTAACTTTGGCATACGATCTCCGTTTGAAGCACACGATACCTTGTTAGAAATATCTCTCCGAGGAATACAACTATTGATAGCGAATATTGAGTTGAAAACTCTTTTTTTCCAGCAGTGGTTTTCCCAAAAAACATCGTTTAGGGCCTTAAAACGGCTCTGGAAGTTCAGGACACGAAAACTGCCAAAAATAGTAAACTATGCTACAATTAAGGAAATTGAAAAACTGAAAGAAACAATGGTGGGGGTACAAGTGGAATAGGTGGTTCGTCACCAATATCCACCTAGATCAATTTATTATTCTATGTCCGCCAACATGTCTGGTCCAATCAACACCCTCTTAACTAAATCACTCCAACGGATAGGAGTATTGCAACTCCTCCCATACAATGCCTCAAACAGACTCATCTTCAAAGGTTCTGGATAACCATTGTTGTAAGAAAACTCTACCAGTGGAAGGTACTCTTCCCACTTTTCTTGTTGATGCATTGCATACATCCTCAACATGTCCTCCAATATCCTGCTGACCTTCTCTGTTTGTCCATTTGTCTGCAGATGATAAATTGTACTGAAGGCCAACTCAGTGCTCAAACCTGCAAATAACTCCTTCCAAAACTTGGAAGTGAACTTTGCATCCCTATCTCACACAATATTCTTCAGAACACCATGTAATCTGACACAATATTCTTTAGTACATTGACAACCAATCTGTGAGAGAGGTCTCCTAGAACTTGGCAACACACTGGTAGAACTCTAGCTCATCTTGGCTTCACACCTTGTTCGTGAAAAGCAAGTCTAACACCTCCGGAAGTATTGTTCAACTCTCAGCTCATCTTGGCTTCACACTAGCTTGATTGTACGATGTAGCAGCTGCCACACTCTTGGTCGATTGACACACATTCCAAGCCAAGGCAATAGTTGTTTTGATTGGGGTTGAGGGGTATATAAGTACACAAGCAGTATAATCGTCAAAGTCTAAGTTTCATCTCTAGTGTTGTTCCACTACTAGCAGGCCTGGACAGTACCCCGATGGAGTCACATAGGAACACAAGCATGGCTCTGTTGCCAGTGAGCCTGGTCAGTACCCCGACAGAGTTACTTGCATCACCTCCCTACATAAGAAGCCTTTCTCTTCTTTCGTCTTATTCATTTTTTATTTCAATTTTTTTACTTTCCATTTTTTTTCATTTTTCATTTTCACTATGCATACTAGCACTTATTCATTTCAGAGGGGAAGAGGGATCCCGACTTATTTAGAGAAGAAGAGGTTGTTTCAGCAGAGAAGTAGTTTAATGTATCTCTGACGTGCCTATTAAGGTTTTCACCCTCACCTTACTCTACTTGACTGAGCTGACAAGGGTTAATCCAAAAACAATCGACTACAGAAGGTGACACTTGTTAGCGCGCAAGCGTTGTGTTTACACCAAGGTTCACTTTGAAGAGTACGTATTTTCCTTCGACATATAATGGACTAAGAGTAACAAGTTCATCATATAAAGGCAAGATGAGAGATAACCAAGTAGTGATAGTTGTACAAACCCTCTTACACTTTACCTAGCTCGTTTCATGAGTCACACATGATTTCAATCAAACTAACCTATGAACAAAACAAGTGAATGAACTAACAATCAATAAAGAAAAGCAAGAGTAGAAGTGAAAATGAAAGTGAAACAAGTAAACAAACAAACAAGCAAAAAAATAAGAAAACAAAGCATGTAAGCAAACAAGCATGCAAGCAAACAATTGAAATCAAACACTACTCCTACTCCTACACTAATAGTGCATGGGCCTGATCACATGAAGTGATACTTCCAATGCAGCCACTAGCGCATCAGTAGACCCATGTTGGTGAAGAATTGGTCCGTGAGTAACCTAGTCATGCGGACCAACAAGCTAGAAAGATATAATAATGAAGACAACCACACTTCATGTTTCAAAGTTCCCATGCGACATAAGTGAGTGCATGTGCATGACGGGAAGTCTATGGACTTATCATGGTGTTGTGTGACACTACGTGCAACTTTGAAGCACAAGCACACTCTTGACTATGACAAGCAAGAAAATGAAAGAAACAAAGATAACTTGTGTCACACACGAGTGCTTGAAATATAAGACTCCTCCAATGCATGAGCAATGGGATCGTGTAGTTCAAGTGGAGGAAGTGTGATCTTAGTGTTAGATTGATCTTGAGTGCATATAGATAGTGATGAGGAGCCTTGAGTGTTTGAACAATTTCCTAATCAGAAGCGAAACCAACCTGAAGACATCGAGGGCCTGACATAACCATCAGCTCGGGCTGAAGTTCCTCGACAGTCTGTGGGGTTTTGACTTCGTTGAAAGATGGATCTTCATAGACCAGTGGCTTAGACGGATTAACAACGAGTGAATCAACATTGTGATCAGATGATGAGGTGAAGAGACCACGACAACCAAGATCAGAAAATTCAGGATTTTGGTCGATATCCTCAAAATTTGACAAATCACACAGAGGGGTAGATGAGAAGGAAGGATGTTCACCCTTTGCATTTCCAGAAAGAGTAGATGAAAAATCAAGTGTATTTTCAATGAATGATTGGTCCTCTCTGTTGTTGGATGATGGGCTAACATACGGTGTGTCCTGCGAAAGATCAACAATGGGTGCATTCGTAGAAGAAGACACACATGAAAAATCATGGATGGAAGGTTCACCAATGATGTTAGGAAAGAACGGAGGGGGCTCAGATGGAAGGGAGTCATCCTTCACCAAGTGTTGATGCTCAATTTCCCACTCATACTCTTCATGAATGACAGCGCATGTTGGTTGTACAACACCAACTCTGTTAGTGGGTTGTTCCTCATTCAAAATAAGGAAGAGTCTCGAATGGATGAACACAAGACAACATCATTCGGAGGAACACCTGGGTGTGAAGACGAAGGTCAGCAAAAAGAATGCATATGAGAACTCGAAGGACTCACAACCAAATCTGTGTGAAAATTGTGTGGAGTGATGTTGAGAGGGTGTGAAGAGTGAACAAATGTGCGAACATGATCATCAACATCATTGAGCGATGGTGGAACTATTGAATGAGAGGGAGGCTAACAATCCATTGAGACAGTTCCTGCTCCCACATCGGATTTCGCAGTTCCATCAATGAAGAAGGTTGAGCAAGGCTTGACATCAAGCTTCCTCTTGGGATGGGCATAATTCTTAAGATAGTACTCGAACTGGTCCCAAAGATAAGCTAACTTCATTTGGCTCCTTAGAGCTTGAAACTATAAGTCCCGGAAGCGCTACCAAAAATCAATAATGGATTCATGCGGAGCCCTCTATTGCTGTAACAGTTTTTGGTGAAGATATTCTGGATCAAAATGATAGAACATGTCTCCAATAAGATCACAGAAGTGTTCACATGAGTTCACAGTGTCAGCCGATAGGCTAAGCACCCAATGAAATGGAGACTCGCGAAGTGTGAATGCAAGCAGCAAACTGGCCTATTCGTCAGTAAACTCATCTTCCTCATAAATCATGGAAAGAAAGTTATGTAAGTTCTCATGCCAAGCCACTTCGCCTTCACCATCATACGTGTGAGTGGATAAGATATTGAAAAGCTTCCTCGAGATGGAGACATCTTCATGATTCTAAAAACACCTCAGGGGAAGAAGAATGTAAGACTCCATGGATGATATGAAAAGGTTCAAAACTAGATGAGAGGACACTACTTGTCATCAGTCCCTCCTTCTAGCACCAAAAATGTTGATGGTGTTGGACTTGCCAACATGTCAAGGTGATCTCCCCGATAAGAAGTCTCAATTAGACCTCAGACCATTTGGTGTAGGAGTCTCCATAGTGGGTCGTAAGGTCATGCCTTGACCACAACGTCGCACAGAGGCAAGTAAGATAACTCTGTCAGTAGCAAGGGCATGACTGATGCAGTGAGTCAAGGAATGAGTATGAGAGGTTCCAACACTTCAAAAGGAGAGGAAGGTGAAGGTGAGTTCCAGGTTGAAAGGGATCAGTCCCAACTCAGCTAGGAACACACAACACAAAGGACATGCACAACTTCCAGCAGAGCAATCGACATGGATGTGGTAGTCACAACATACAAGGTAAGATAACACAAACAACACTCACGAATCAGTCCGAGATGAGTTTGACGATTGTTATAAAAAGGTTTAGAGAAAGGTCTGCCTGATGTCTGACAGAGCAATCGACACAAATTGTGATAGCATTAACAACATACGAACACATTAACAACAATATTCATATAATTGCATGTGAATCAGTTCATATACAAGTATGTATGTTAAACAACATATATCATTAAGGAAACGAGAATTGTATAACTACAATAAAAACATATGCATGAAAATGTGTTGGCTCTTATTATTAAAGAAGTGTAAGTCACAATCATACAATACACCATGTAAACTTGCTAGCCCCATCAGTGGAACGTTACAGCCACATCTACCTGCTCCTTCAAAGAGATGTACTAGCTTTTTGCAGTGGAGAATCCAAGGCACATTACAATATCATTTAAGCCTTCTTCAAGATAGTCTTAGTAGAAGCTTGGTTGACCAAAATCCTATACAATGAGTTATGAGGGACTATTTATAGCAAAGGGTGGGGTGACCCTTGACATTCCCCTTTGTGATAGTTCAACTACCCTCATGACTCTTCCTACTCTATGACTATTACATCCAACTATTGACACTTGACTTACACTTAACATTACTCAACATTACAATGCACATGTACTCATGTGAGACAACATGGCTTGAGCAAGCCTTGCGAGACATCATTGAGACTCGATTCGCTGTGATGAGACCAACTCTTTGACATGCTTGTGATGGTGAAGTTGGTGAGATGATGCCAAGCTTGTTCGTCTGTGATGTTGTGCATGCACCTCATGGTGACATATTGTTGAAGCGAACTCTTGCCTCTGTTTCAACTGGTGCATTGGTTCGACCCCTTCATCCAACTCGTCTGCTAACATGTGCATGTTCTTTGTGGGTATGGTTGAGCCAGCAACACACTGATGCATAATTTCCATGCTGATCTTCAAGTGTGTGTTGGTGGTCATGCGCATCAACTTGCCGAAGTGCATGTTCAACCCTAGTTGGACTTACTTCTTGTCTTTGCCTTGGTGAGTGTATTGACTGGGTTGGATTGCATGCGTGCGCTCAACGACATTCATGCTGCTGGATCCTTTGCATGCAATCAACAACCCTTCTCACCATCTTTGTTGTGTGTCAGGTGCTGGGATGGATCCTTAACTTGTACTAACACAGTTTCAACTGTGAGTGCATGTTGAGCCCACTGATGTTCTTGTTCTTGCTGCAACTCATTAGAATGTTTGTGCAACTTTATGTTCTTCCCGATTTGTTGCTTCAGCAGATGCAACTCCTTCTTTGTTCCATCTTCTGCCTTCAAGCGATCTTCATGTTGCGCCTTCACTTCATAGCCTGAGTCTCCAAAGTTTCTCTCATTATCAGTGGATTTGCTTGATCTTGCAACTTTTCTCTACCTCTATGTTGTTAACAACCTTCCTCTTGCATGCACTTAGTTCGATTCATTTGTTGCATTCAGTATGCTTCCTTCAGCTATTGTTCATGATATTGCTTGCTGTGATGCTTATGCTTGATGTCCTTGTCCATGAACAACTTTATGTCTTGGTGAGTAGGTAATCTCATGGACACTTGATCGAATGCATCCCCAAGCATGCTTTGAACTGTGTCTTCGTCTCTGCTCTCTTGAAAACCATTGTACCTATACTGTTGAGAGGCAGATGAACACCTGTGATACCTGGAGACAGGGAAACACTCATAGCAAGCAACCCGTCAGTCAAAAACCAAAATGAACATGAGAACTTACTTGCAACATACCTAGGTGAATGATCATGAAGGTTGCGTAATTTCGGCTGGGAGGTCAAAAGACCGTCTACCAAGACTGTACAAGGCACAATCTAGGTTGCTGGGAGACTTACTGACTGTTAGAACTATGCAATGCACAATCCATTTGAGCAGTTGGATACTAGGATTGCACAATGAGAAATCCCAGTTGGGAAGGACTACTAGCCCAGGGGCATATTTGCTCAATTTTTTGGGCCAAACAGCCACTAACCTCCATAAATACGTAATTCAGTCCAGGAGGCTAGTGCTGGGCCAGAATGCGCAAATATGGAGAGGAAGGTGAGCCTTCCTTCTCCAAATTGCATAATGCAGCCTTGGTGAAGGTAGAGACTGGGCCAAGGTTTGCCTGACTTGCCAATAGGCAACTGAAAGAAAGTTAAGTCAATGAAATGCATGGAAACACTAAGTGATAGAAGAAGTGATAAGCAGTGCATGCAAAACATGAATGGAAGATTGAGAAAATAGATCAACATGCATGTGGGTGAGGTCACTCACCGGTTGGGTGAACATCTGTGCAAAATAGTTTCATGCATGCAACAATAGTGAGATAGCAACGAAAATTGAAACAGAGCTAGGACATGCTATAATATATGTAAATGATAGCAGGTGTTCAAATAAATCAAGCAAAAAATACTCATAAAAGCGAAAACTCAAAGAGTGACAGAAATGCAGCACAAGGCATGGGAAGTGAGCTTACCCCAAAACAACTAAGCTGAATGTGTCGAATGCTCCTAGATGTGATGTGGGATGTCAGAGCTACAAGGTTTATGTGAGGAATGAGCTCTCCAGTGTCTGGTTGATGAGTTTTGATAACATCGAGATTATGATGTGCATGCCACAAATCTAGGGGAAGCAACAATTTTAGGGAGGTTTCTAAATTTTTCCTTACATGTAACCTCCAATTGCTAAAAATAGATCCATGAAACAATGGATACCTTTGCATGTTGCCTTGGGAGAAGCAACCTCTGCATGCAAGTCTATTTTGCTCGGTCCCGAAGGGAACCGGTCAACTCAGTTGCACATGCAAGCGACTGATTGACTGCTAGAGAAAAATGTGCATTTCTAACTGCAAGCTGGGCTGACTGCCCAAGGGGATTGCGCAATTTCTGGGCCTAGAAGATGACTGCTACCCATATTTGGGAAAATCTTGGGCTAAATAGCTTGTTGATGGGAAAAATTACGCAAATCCTGCTGGGAGGGTTGGCTGGCAGGATTGCGCAATCCTAGAGACCAGCACGCTGTTAGAGGGAATTGCATAATTCCTGGAGGGAAGGCTGGTCGCCCTCCAGAAATGTGCAAATTTCACTGAAGCTACTCAACTTGTAGCTAGAATAAGGCTGGATGAGCAGCTTGTGAAGGGAAAAGATCAAACTGTGATCGACAGGCTGCCTTTGAGCAAGAAAGACATGGAAGCTTGAGGACTTGACGAAGCAAGGGAAGCTGTTGTGAAGGATGGTAGGGAGGCTCCAAAAGATGTTAAGGTAAAATTTTGGAGGGTGGTTGTAGCTGCTACAATAGGACCATATCAAAGTGGTTTGAGTTTTTGATAGGCTCTGGAAAGGCGTTCCTTTTGCAAATGGAACCAAACTTTGTCGCCCACCTGAAACTTGTGTGGCACCCAATGTTGATCATGTCGTTGCTTGTACTTGGCATTTGATTTCTCCAGAATGGCATGGACCTATTGGTGAATATTTTGGATGTTCTTAGTGAAGTTGTTTGCCTTATCAGTTTTGGACTGGACACGAGCCGAATCTGCTTGAGTAGCTCCAAATGGCATGGCCACATCAATGGGACATAGTGGTTGGAATCCCAAGCCCACCTGAAAATGGTTGTGGCCAGTCGAGCTGTGGAGAGCCCGGTTATAGCTATGCTAGACATAGGGGAGGCTACCATCCCATGTACGTGGATGCTTTGAGTTGTCCATGCATAGAATGTGTATGATCATCCTATTGATAACCTCTACCTGGCCACAAGTTTGGGGATGGAAAGTTGTGGACCTAGTGAGCTTGGTGTCCAGAATCGACCAGAGACTGGACCAAAATATACTAAGGAACCTGCTGTCCCAATCTAAGATGATAGACTGCGACATCCCAAAGTGTACCCACACTCGTTCAAAGAAGAGTTTAGTAGTGGGTTTTGCTGTGACATTCTTCTTGCAGGCAGCCATAATGGCCATCTTTGAGAATCTGTCGACCACCACAAAAACATAGTTGTTGCCATGCTCAGTAGAAGGAAGATCCAACAAGTAATCCATGGAGATCGATTCCCAAGGTCGACTAGTGGTAGGTAGTAGAGTATAGAGGCCTTGCTTATTGATGGTCGGTTTGGTAATGGTGCAGGTAGTGTAGGATCTGATGTACTTCCCGACATCATGTCAAAGATTCGGCTAATAGAAATACTTCTAAAGTACTGCCACCGTTTTATCGACCCCGAAATTCTTAGCGGCCTGACTGTAGTGCTTTCCAAATCATCTTGGCACGCTCGCCTGAAGGAACACAAAGGTGTCGTAGGTGTCATAATAGGGCATCCTAGAGGTGAAAATATGGAACTTTATGACCCTCCAAGAGCATCTAGCATGTGTGGCTGAATTCTGGGTCATTTTTGTAGAGAAGTGGGTAATCAGAAGTCTCTTGCCCACAAGAGTTGATCACAGTGGTGAATGCCATGACCAGTGGTCGATTGAGGCAATATGCAACATTAATAGTGTTGCCCTTCTTATACATGATATTCAAATGGAACTATTGTAGGTATGTGGAGCACTTCTAATGGAAATCATTCTGCAACTTCCCTTGCGTTTGTATGAATTGCAGGGGCCAATGGTCTATGTGGATGATCATTTCCTTCCCCAAAATGTAATGCTTCCATTGTATGAAAGCCTACATAATGGAATACATCTCTTTGTCAAAAGTGGGATACTTCCAGACTGTGTTTGAAAGTCTTTGATTGTGAT
Source organism: Pinus tabuliformis (assembly GCA_031772625.1). Lineage (NCBI taxonomy): Eukaryota > Viridiplantae > Streptophyta > Pinopsida > Pinales > Pinaceae > Pinus > Pinus tabuliformis. Next base: position 258,799,204 of record CM062809.1, on the reverse strand, counting down.
ATGCCACTGGATGCCCCTATTGTGTAATGACTGCCCCAATAACATAGTCAGAGGCATCTGTCTCGAACTCAAATGGTTGTTGCAAGTCTGGTAATGTGAGCGCCGGTGCAGAGCAGAGGCGATGTTTCAAATCTGTGAATGCCTTCTGTTGAGATTCAGACCAAAATAATTTTTCTTTCGCTCATCCCTTGGTGACTTGACTCAAGGGCCAAGTGATATGAGAGAATCCCAACACGAACTTGCAGTAGAAATTGGCAAGACAAAGAAAGCTGTGGAGCTTTGTCAGAGTGGTTGGAGTTGGTCAATCTTGAATGACTTGGATCTTGGTTGGATCCACATGCACCCCCCATTCATCAATAATGTATCCCAGATACTGAACTTGGGTCATGCCAAAAGTGAATTTCTCCAAATTAGCACATAGCTTGTGTTGCCACAGTGTTTGGAGAACCTATTGGATGTGGTGGAGGTGTTTATCCCAACTCTGGCTGAAGAGCAGGATGTCATCCAAGTATACCACTACAAATGAGTTGGTGAATGGCCGTAAGGTGTTGCCCATCAGCCTCATGAAGGTTGTAGGAGAATTCGTCAACCTGAAAGGCATAACAAACCATTCGAAAAGGCCCTCCTTGGTTTTGAAGGTAGTCTTCCACACATTGGAGGGTTCGATTGGTACTTGGTGATATCCTAATTTCATGTCGATCTTGCTGAAATATTTTGTCCCCTTTAGTTGGTCCAAAAGGTCATCAATCCATGGGATCGGGTACCTATTCCGGACAGTGATCTTGTTCAGTGCTCGTTAGTCAATACAGAGTCTCTAAGTCCCATCCTTTTTTTGTACCAACACGATCGGGCTCCCATAGGGTGATGAACTCGAATGGATGTGACCTTTCTGCAGCAGCTCCTAAATCTGCCTCTTGATTTAATCATTCTCCATAATGGAGTGTTGATAGATTGGTCCATTGGGTAGCGACACACCTAGGGTTAGATCGATGGAGTGCTTGACCTGACATTGCAAAGGCACCCCTACGGGGGAGGTGAAGATGTCCTCGTACTCCTCCACGACCTTTTCCATCTGTTGTTCTCATGCAGAGGGGCCTTGTCTAGAGGTCATGGCCACTGTCTTCTTCTTTCCTTGAGGGCCTATCATCAAGAAAACAAATTTCCCGATTTTGGAAATGAGCTTACTCCATTGTTTTGTAGTAACCAAAGAGATGGTGGTAGGCGGTGCTACCTTCGGTATCCTGTACAACGTATTTCCCAAAGTAACAATAACAGCATGAGGCCTTGACTCATATATAACATGTCACTTCCATAAGTATGGTTGGCCTAATAATACATCACAAACATCAAAGGGAGCAACATCACATAATACCTCATCCGTGAAGGGCGTGATGTTGTATGGAAGGTGGCACTGCTGGCTCATGTGAAGATCTCGTCCTTGGTGAAGCCACTCAATGGTGTATGGTTGTGGATGTGATGTGGTCGGTAAGTCTAGCCGCTTCACGAACTCTGCTGAAATGAGGTTCTTTTGGCTCCTGCTATTGACAATGAATTGTAGCAAGGAACCCTTTACCCACATCTGGGAGTGGAAGAGGCGCTTCTCCTCCTCTAGATCTTTAGGTTCCTCCTTCTAGATCATCATGGTGGCAATAGTGGCATTGGGCTCCACATCGATAATCTGCTTCCCTTTGTCATTCCCCTTGTTGGGTTCTGACTCAGAGTCAAAACATGCATTTGATTCTGAAGCCTTTAGCTTGGCCACCAGTGACTGCTTAACCTGACACTCACTTGTGTTGTGAGTGGAGCTCTTATGGAACTCACACCACTTTCTCGTATCCTTCTTTAGCTTCACGGCATTGTTATTTGCTTGTAGCTTTGGTGGGTTGCCTTGGGCTGCCCTGCCTTGGCTTTTCCCTTTGTTCTACGGTTTGGGGGCACCTTTCCCTTTCTTTGGATTCGCGGATCCAAAGTCTCACTTCTTCTGTTTAAACCTTTGCTCGATCTTGATAGCATATCAGTATGTCATGCCGAGCGAGGAGATGTCTAAGAATTCCATCTCGTCTTGGATGTAACTGTGCAGGTAGTTGTGGTACTTGAGAACCAAATTTTTCTCAGAATCCTTGATACCCAACTTCATGTGAAGGGTATGAAAATTATTAGTAAACTCTGGCACATCTTGGTCCCTTCCTTGTCGGAGCATTTTCCACTTTATGTATTTATCCTCATAGCTCCCAACATAGTAGTACTGCTCCTTGATGGCATCCCAGAACAAGTTCCAAGTGGGTGTAGTGGAAAACATTGAGTTCATAATTTCATGCTTTTGCTCACAGTAGGTTTCCCACCAGTCCTTGACGTGGGGAGATGCTTTGAGAAGTGCAAAAGTAATTTTTTCCTAGCTGGAAAAATCATGAATTGAAAAATATCCTTCTTGCAGATTTAACCATTTATCTACAACGTTTGCATCTAGCTAACCCTCAAATATGGGAATGTCAAAGTTAGCTTGTACCTTAAAGGGTGTGGCGCTTCTAGAGTAGCTGTCAGAAGTAGATGCATCAGCCTTGGGTAGCCGCTAAAGGATATGGGCAAAGTTTTCCATCATCGCATTCCTTTGTCGCTTGATGGATTCTTTGAGCAAGATTTTGATAGGATCTCCTACCCCCTCGTATTTCTTTTGATCCGCCATGGGAGGACGTTGGGATTTGTGAGGCTAGTCTTACAGAGGTTCGACCAGTTTAAGCCCTAACTCCTTATATCCTGACCTCGTTAGGGACATGCAAAGAAAAACAGAAAAAGAGCAGACCACTCTAATACAACTAATCTGGATTTAAACAAGAATGTAACAAATTACAAATATAACCATAGATACAAAGATGCAGTAGAAATAACACTTCATTTCATTAATATCAAATACTGAAATATGCTTACCAATAGAATGGAAATAGGACTAGCTTGAGCGATGGTAGCTTATCTCTGAGAAGAGATGTGGTGGCTAGATGCCCTTGAACTTCATTACAATGAAGCTCAAGGGCATTTTTATTATTTAACAATAGGAGCAAACCCTAAACAACCAAAACCCTAACTTGAGGAGATGTAACACAAAGATTTTATGGGTCCCGTTGGGGTTAGTTGGACAACCAACTTCCCGAGGTTGCGACTTGGTCATATTATCTCTGTTTGACGCGCATGAAACCACATTGGAAAGATCTCTCCAAGGACTACGATAGAAAAGATGATTTTAGACAAAAAATCACTGGGACAAGATTGCCAAAAAACGTCATTTAGGGCCTCAAAACAACTTTGGAAGTTTAGGACCCAAAAAACTACTAAAAATAGTAAACTGTGTTACAATTAAGGAAACTGAAAATTTGAAAGAAACAATGGTGGACGTCTAAGTGGAATTGGCAGGTGGCCACCAATATCCACCTAGATCTGTACTTCTCCATGACCTTATCCATTTTCCATTGTCATGCGAAGGACCCCTTTTTGGAGGCCATGGATGTGGCCACAACCTTCTTCTTTCCATGAGGGTGAATCATAAAGAAGAAAAATTTCCTAGTTTGGAAAATGACCTTACTGCATTACTTCACAGAGATCAAAGAGATGGTGGTAGGCAGTGCTACCTTCAATATCCTGTATAACTTATTTACGAAAGAAATAATAACAGTGTGAGGCCTAGACTCATACACATCATGAAACTTCCAAAAGTATGGTTGGCCTAATAATACATCACAAACTTCAAGAGGAGCACCATCACATAGTACCTCATATGTGAAGGGATTGATGTTGTAGGGAAGGTGGCACTACTGGCTGATGCAAAGATATCATCCTTTGTAATGTCACTCGATGGTGTATGGCTATGGGTGTTGGGTGGTCGTTATGCCCAACTGCTTCATGGCTTCTACCGAAATGAGGTTATTTTGGCTTCCGTTGTTGACATTGAATTGTAACAGGGAAACCTTCACCCACATCTATGAGTTGAAGAGTCGCTACCTCTCCTCAGGATCTTCGGGCTCAATATTCTGGAGCTTGGTGGTGAAAACGGTGGCACTGGGATCCACATAAATAATCTGCTTTCCTTTTTCGTTCCCCTTGTCAGGTTCTGACTCAGAATCAGAACATGCATCTAATTCAAAATCTTTCAGCTCGACTACTAGTGACTAGTTGGCTCGACATTCACTTGTGTTGTGAGTGGGGATCTTATGGAACTCACACCATTTTTGTGTGTCCTTCCCCATCTTCATGGTGTTTTTCTTTGTTTGTGGCTTCGGTGGGTTGTTAGGGTCACCCCACCTTGGCTTTATCCTTTGTTCTGTGGTTTGGGTGTGACATTCTCCTGCTTCGGATTCGTAGATCCAAAGTCTTTCTTCTTTTGTTTAAATTTCTTTTCGATCTTGACATCGTATCGATAGGTGGCGAGAAGTGAGGAGATGTCCAAGAACTATGTCTCGTCCTGAATGTACTTGTGTAAATAGCTGCGGTACTTGAGTACCAAATTCCGCTTAGAATCCTTGATACCAAACTTCGTGAAAAGGGTATGAAAAATATTTGTGAACTCCAGCACATCTTAGTCACTTCCCTGCCGTAGCGTGGTCCACTTTATGTATTTATCTTCATAGATCCCAACTGGGTAATACTGTTCCTTGATGGCATCTCAAAAAATATTCCAAGTGGGTGCAGCTGAAAATAGTAAGGATTCTGTCTCATCCTTTTGTTCACAGTAGGTTTCCCACCACTTCTTGACATGGGGGGTGACTTTGAGGAGTGAAAAAGTAATGTTTCCCTGATTGGAAAAGCCATGAACAAAAAATATCCTTCCAACATATTTAACCATTTATCTGCGGCATCTGCATCTATCAAGCCTTCGAATATGGGAATATCAAAGTTAACTTCTACCTTAAAATGAGTGGCGCCTCCAGAGTGGCTACTAGATGAAGATGCATCACTCATGGATAGTTGTTGAAAGATCTGGGCAAAGTTATCCATCATCAATTCCCTTTGTCACTTGAGGGCTTCCTCGGGCAACATTTTGAAAGGATCTCCTTCCTCCTCATATTTCTTTTCTTCTGCCATCGGAGGTTGTTAGGTTTTTCAAGGTTGATCTTGTAATGGTTCAACTAGATCAAGCCCTAACTCCTTATACCTTGACCTTGTTTGGGACATGCAAAGAAAAACATAGAAAGAGAAAACCGCTCTGATACCACTGATCTAAACTTAAATAGGAACGCAACAACTTACATATATAATCCTAAACATAGAGATGCAGTAGAAAAAACTTCATTTCATTAATAGAAAAATACTGAACTATGCTAACAAACAGAATGGAAATAAGATAGCTCGGGCGATGGTATCTTATCTCTGAGAAGAGATGTGGTGGCTACATGCCTATGAACTATGCTACAATGAGGCTCAATTATCCGAACATAAACAAGAACGCAACAACTTACAGATATAATCATAAACACAGAGATGCAGTAGAAAAACGCTTCATTTCATTAATAGAAAAATATTGAACTATGCTTACAAATAGAATGGAAATCAGATAGCTCGTGCAATGGTAACTTATCTCTGAGAAGAGATGTGGCAGCTACATGCCTCTGAACTGAGTTACAATGAGGCTCAAGGGCCTTTTTATTATTGAAAAAAAGGGAAAAACCCTAACCCGAGGAGATGTAACACCAAGAGTATATGGGCCCCGTTGGGGTTATTTTGGCAACCAACTTCCTGAGGTTGTAGCTTGGTCATATTATCTATGTTTGACGCGTATGATACCTGGTTGGAAATATCTCTCCGAGGACTAAAACTAACAACATGGTTGACATAGAAATTGTCGGATTGCTATTTTTCCAGAAAAATGTTGTTTAGGGCCTCAATACGGCTCCGGAAGTTCATGACCTGAAAAACTACCGAAAATAGTAAATTATGCTACAATTAAGGAAATAGATGAAAGTGATTGGGGGGTCTAGGTGGAATAGGTAGGTGGCCACCAATATCCACCTAACTTATTCCTCCCCCCTTAGGAAGCAATGGTCCCCATTGCATGCAGAGACTCCATGAGGTGAGGAAATTTCTGTTGAACCTAGTCCTTGGTGAACCACTTGCCCTGGTGACGAAGTTGGCCTACTTTGACAACTCGATATAGTTATACCCTCTATTGTCGATTGTTATTGCTCTTATTGCATTGGTTTGCAATGATCAAAGAGATGGCAGTAGGTGGGGCTACCTCCGGTATCCTGTACCAATTATTAGCCAAAGTAATAATCACATAGCGAGGTCTAGAGTCATATACAGTATGTCGCTTCCACACATATGGTTGTCCTAAAAATACATCAGAAATTTCAAGAGGATCAATGTCACATAGTACCTCATTTGTGAAGGGCTTGATTCTATAGGGAAGGCGGCACTCCTAGCTGACATGAAGATCTCATCATTGGTGAAGCCACTCGATGTTATAGGGTTGTGGATGTGTTGTAGTCTTTAGGCCCAACCGCTTCATGACTTCTGCTGAAATGATGTTCTTTTGGCTTCCGCTGTCGAAAATGAAATACAATAGAGAACCCTTCACCCACATTTGTGAGTGGAAGAGGCGTTCCCCCTCTTCTGGATATTCAGGCTCAATTTTCTGGATCTTTGTGGTAGTCACGGTGGCACCAGCCTGTGCATCAATGATCTTCTTCCCTTTGTCAATCCCCTGATTGGGTTTTGATTCTGAGCCGAAACCTGTGTCTGATTCAGAAGCCTTCAGCTCAGCCACCAGTGACTACTTGGCCCGACACTCACTTGTATTGTGAGTGGAGCTCTTATGGAAATCACACCATTTTCTCGTGTCCTTCTTCATCTTCGTGGTGTTGTTCTTTGTTTGCGACTTCAGCGGGTTGTCTTGGGTAGCCCCGCCTTGACTTGGTCCCTTGTTCTATGGTTTGGGGTGCCTTTTCCTTGCTTTGGATTCACAGATCCAAAGTACCGCTTCTTCTATTTAAACTTTTGCTCAATATTTAAAGTGTACCGATACATCGTGCTGAGTGAGGAAATGTCCAGGAACTCCATCTCGTCCTAGATCTACTTTTGTAGACAACTGCGGTACTTGAGCACCAAATGTCGCTCAGTATCCTTGATACCCAGCGTCGTGCGAAGGGTATGGAAAGTATTTGTGAACTCGAACACATCTTGGTCCCTTCCTTGCCGTAGCATGGTCCACTTTATGTATTTATCTTGATAGCTCCCAATAGGGTAATAGTATTCCTTGATGGCGTCTCGAAAAGAATTCCAAGTGGGTGCAGCTGAAAATAGCGAGGGTTCACTCTTGTCTTTTTTTCTCAGTAGGTTTCCCACCAGTCCTTGATGTGTGGGGTGGCTTGAGAAGTGCAAACGTAATCTTTTCCTGATTGGAAAAGTCATGAACTAAAAAATATCCTTCCAATTGATTTATCCATTTATCTACAGTGTCTACATCTATCAGGCCTTTGAATATGGGAATATCGAAGTTAGCTTGTACATTAAAAGGAGTGGCACCTCCAGAGTGGTTGCTAGATGAAGATGCATCATCTGTGGGTAGCCGTCGAAGGATATGGGCACAGTTATCCATCATCGTGTCCCTCTGTCGCTCGAGGGATTCATCGAGCAACATTTTGAAAGGATCTCCTACCCCCTCATCTTTCTTTTCTTCCACCATGGGAGGTTGTCAGGTTTTGTGAGGCTGATCTTGCAATGGTTCAACCAGATTGAGCCCTAACTCCTTATACCCTAACCTTGTTAGGGACATGCAAAGAAAAACAGAGAAAGAGCAGACCACTCTGATACCACTGATCCAAACTTAAACAGGAACGCAACAACTTACAGATATAATCATAAACACAGAGATGCAGTAGAAAAACACTTCATTTCATTAATAGAAAAATACTGAGATATACTTACAAACAGAATGGAAATAAGATAGCTTGGGCGATGGTAGCTTATCTCTGAGAAGAGATGTGGTGGCTACATGCCTCTGAACTGAGTTACAATGAGGCTCAAGGGCCTTTTTATTATTGACCAATAAGGAAAAAACCATAAAAAAACAAAATCCTAAGATGAGGAGATGTAACACCAAGCGTTTATGGGCGCCGTTGGGGTTAGTTGTGCAGCAAACTTGTCGGGGTCATAACTTGGTCATGTTATCTCTGTTTGATGCATATGGTACCTTGTTGGAAAGATCTCTTCAAGGACTACAACTATCGATGCGATTTCCATATCAATTGTTGGACTACTATTTATCCAAAAAAGACGTCATTTAGGGCCTCAAAATGGCTCTAGAAGTTCAGGACTTGAAAAGTTGCCAAAAATAGTAAATTGTGCTACAATTAAGGAAATAGATGAACCTGACTGGGGGGTCTAGGTGGGGCGGCCACCAATATCCACCTGGATCACTCAAGGGCCTATTTATTATTGGAAAACATGAGAAAACCATAAACAACCAAAGCCCTAACCCAAAGAGATGTAACACCAAGAGTTTGTGGGCCCTGATGGGGTTAGTTGGGAAGCCAACTTCCCAAGGTCGTAACTTGGTCATATTATCTCTGTTTGGTGCATACGATACCTTGTTGAAAGATCTCTTTGAGTACTATAGGTTTCACCGTAGGCCCTTACTTTTGGCTTTGGGCCTGTTGTGGACCCAAAAAAAAATGCCATTTATGGGGTCAAAATTTCTCTGAAAGTTCAGGACCCGAAAAACTACTAAAAATAGTAAATGTTGAAATGAACAAGGAAACACGAAATTGACTGGGGGGTTTAGGTGGAATAGGTGGGTGGCCACCGATATCCACCTAGATCATATCTTCACCTCACTCACAAGGGTACCCCTACACTATTATTCTAAGCACTCCATCGATCTGACACTGGGTGCACCGCTACCCAACGGGTCGATATATCAACGGTTTGTTCTAGAGAATGATCAAATCAAGAGGAATATTCAAGATTTGTTGTATAAAGGGCACATCAGGCCAAGTTCATCACCCTATGGGAGCCTGATCGTGTTGGTATAGAAGAAGGATAAGACTTGGAGACTATGTATTGAATATCAAGCACTGAATAAGATCATTATATGGAATAGGTATCTAATCCCATGGATTAATGACATTATGGACCAGCTCTAGGGCACCAAATATTTCAGCAAGATTGACTTGGAAGTCTGGTTATCACTAGGTACCAATCAAGCCCTCCGATGTGTGGAAGACTTCCTTCAAATCCAAGGAGTTCCTTTTCGAATGGATGGTCATGCCTTTCGAGTTGACGAATTCCACTAAAACCTTCATGAGATTGATGCATGAGATCTTGTGACCGTTCAACAACTCATTCATGGTAGTGTATTTGGCTGAAATCCTGATCTTCAGCCAGAGTTGGGAAGAGCACCTCCACCATATTCGACAGTTCCTCCAAACCCTCTGACAAGACGTGTCAATATGGAGAAATGCACTTTTGGTATGACCCAGGTTCAACATCTTGGGTATATCAGTGGTGAGAAGGGTGTGCATGTGGACCCAGCCAAGATACAAGTTATTCAGGATTGGCCAACCCCAACCACTCTAACAAAGCTATGCAACTTTCTAGGTCTTTTCAATTTCTACTGCAGGTTCGTGTTGGTGTTCTCTCATATGACTTGGCCTTTGAGTCAAGTCACCAAGGGTGGAGTGAAAGAAAAATTATTTTGGTATGAATCCCAATAGAAGGAGTTTGTTGAGTTGAAGCATTGTCTCTGTAATAGACTTGGTGAAACTTCCATGTAATCAAAGTTAATAAAGGAAAAATAATGACCAAAAGTTGATGGGACACTTATTCCAAGTTGAATGTTGGGAAAGACATCCTAGTGTGGGTGTCCATCGATTCATTAATGGATAAGGAAATTTGCAAATAGAATGACTAAGGCTTTGGAAAGGCAAAATGGAATTTTTGGCACATTTATTTATGAAAATAATGGAAATTAGGAGAAAAGGGAGGTGAAAGGTCACAATTTTCATGTGAGGAGGAAATTGAAGGAAAATAATGGAAAATGAAGAAAATAGAGGCCTCATTGGTAAAAAGGCTACGAGGATCAATGGGTAACCTTTTGGCATTTCGATTTTGGAGCTCTCTTGTTATTCTCTCTCTCTTTGTGTCATATTCTTGGAGACTTAGAGTTTTCTTGGGGCACTCTTGGAGGGTTTGGAATACTTGGATTTTTGAAGCAAGAAGGTAAAGGAAGAGCAAGAAAGTGCAAGATGACATCGGGATCAGAAACTACAGCAGGATTTTCTTGCAGGTACCGAGTTGCATGTATGTTTTCCTCACTAGTTTTGGAATGCATGGCATATGCATGTGGTTTGTTGGTTGTGATATGTCATTGGCATGGAGGATGACTCTGATTGATAGTGGATTGCCTAGCCTTGCTATTTCTTGGATAGCCATGCATATTGTGGGTTCAATTTCATTGTTTTGTTTTGGTTGGTTCTCATGTTTCGTTAGCTTGGGTTGAGTTATTAGTCCTAGAGCCTTAGTTGGACAAACACTATGGAGCCCTATAACAACTTGGGTTGAGTTACTAGTCATATAGCCTTGGTTGGACAAATGCTCTAGAGCCCTTTGTGGGTTGAGTTACTAGTCTTGGAGCCTTGGTTGGAAAAATGTTATGGAACCCTATAAAAGATGTTGGTTGAGTTAATAGTCTTGGAGCCTTAGTTGGAAAAACGCTTTGGAGCCCTAGAAGGCTTGGATAGAGACCAATATGATGATGAGTTTGTGATTTCTGACCGCGACGTGGAATCATTATTGGATGGTTTGAGGTGTTGGTCTCTGGAAGCCCTAGATGGCTTTGGATTGATATGTTCTATGAGATGCCACATTCATGCTTGGAATATGGCATGGGGGTGAATGGCTGAAGAGAGATTTGGCTCAGCCATTCTATGGTCAGGTGGAACATGGAAGCCCCATCCCAGGTTTGGATTTTTCTTCATTAATGTGAGGTTATTTATCCTTGTATTTCTATGATTATTATATTGGATTATATGTGGTTTATATGGTTGTGATTTCATTGGTATTTCTACTACTATTATGTTGGTTTTGTATTTATTTTATGATAGTAGCTATGTATGGATCTCATTATGTTTTTACTTGTAAATGAATGGAAAATGTATCTATGACCTAATGGATGAAATGGAAGTTGATATGTTAAGGCATAAATGTTGCTTAGCTATTCTCAACTAATTATGAGACCCTTATGCTCAGAGATTTTATTTACACATGTAGATTACATATTCATGAAATGTTTGACAAAATGCCTGTCATGGATAGTAGGGATCTAGTCAAGGTCTCATTCAAGTGATTGCATTTATACTGTCATTTCCTTGTTATTTTACTGTTCTGAAGGCGTCATTCAATTTTGGGCAGTGACCTAGGCTCTGGGCCTAAAAGTGTGGCTTAAATCTTAGGGACGCTACCATAGAACTAAGAAAAAATATTCCTGGACACTAGCTTACATGCCTATGAGAGCTTCTAGAGGTCACTGGACGTTGGCATGCCCATAGCATAAGAGCATCCAGAGGTCAAGTGGTTCAAAAGTTCAGTGGGACCTAAAGGCTAGTTGGAAAAAGGGTTGGATTGGTTCCTAAGGGTCCTAATGCTGATGTTGAATGTTTGTATGGTGTGTTTTTGTCAGTTCCACTTCCTTAATGTGACTTAGGAGTTTCAATCAGATCATAGTGGCCTCTTGTCGCATGTTTACCTCAGCTGGACGGTTGCTTGGGTAGATGTGGGAGGAGGGTGTTACAGAGTGGTATCAGAGCATGGTTCACCCCTCAGACTGGATGGGCTATGTGTTGGTCATGCATGTGTGTCTCTTACACTTGCATTCGATGTGCTTGTTGCATTTGCATGATTTTGATCATGGTTGTAGTGATTTCGTCATGTGGAAGTTGATGTTGTTATTGCAAAGTGCATTTTCATGAGTGTATGAATGGTTACATGTTGTTCTATGTTGCTGACATGTATCATTATTGTATGCTTGGTTACATTCTTGTATGTTAGGTTACATTGTTGTATGCTTGGTTGCATGTATCATTGTTGCATGTTTGATTCAAGTATCATTCATTCATGCATGATCATATGTGTTTATGCATGTGTATGGTTGGTTACGTGTGTCTTATGCATGTTCATGTTTGCATGTGGTCAAGTGTGCAGTGATGTGATGGTTGTCATCATGCATGAGGTCATGGTATGCATTTTTGATAAGGTCATGCATTAATCACTGGACCCTAGCTAGAATTATGGTTGCATGGTAATATAATTATGTGTTATGTTTCTATATATTGTCATGATTATGTTATACATGTATTGTGCTTATTTATTGATATTGAAGACAAGGTATCCTTCCCGAGCTATACTAAGGTATGTTTGTTTATTATGATTTGGTTTAGATGACATGATATACATTGTAGGAAGAAACATAAAATGGATAGCAAGATGGTAGACTACAAAGACTCTCCCTATGAATCAAAAGAGAAGTATGGTGTTGGGAACTCTTCTGATTTGGAAGATACACTGACAACCTTAATGGAATAAATAAGGAGTTGTAAGGCATATAATGACAAAATCATGCAGGCACAACAGAAGCTAGAAGAGGCAAATGAGTGATATCTCAGAGGTTGTCAGATTTGTAGTAACAGGGACCACTTTGGATCAGCCACGAGCAAGAGGACAAAACTAATGGGGCATATTGTATTAGGTCGCATGGTGGTCACAGGTTAGATAGCGATGACACAGTCATAGATGGCAGAGTATTGGACACTCCAGATAGGAGAAGGGATAGACACGGGTACCATTCTGGTTCTCGTCTTGACAGACATGATGATAAATATCGTTATCATTTGTAGAGGAGGAGTGATACGGGGTACTTTCCAGATGAGTTTAAGAAATAAAATCCACCTACTTTTGATCGAGATATGAAGAAATAGCAGGATGCAGAGACATGATTTCTTGGTATGAAGAAGTCCTTCATGTTGAATGATTATTCGGAGAACATGAAAGCCAGAGTAGCTACATTCACTCTTAAAGGTAAAGCAGACATTTGGTGGGAAGATGTGAAGAATGTTAGAGGTATACATGAGGAATATTTGACTTGGAGTGAGTTTGAGTGGTTATTCAAAAGGAAGTACCTATCACAGAGATACTTTGATGACAGGGAAAAAGAATTCTATGAGATAAAGATGGGATCGATGACAAATGATGAATACACTAGTAGGTTATTGGAGTTACTGAGGTATGTGTCTTACCTCAAGGAGGAGAAGGCCAAGATTTAGAGATTCACTAGTGGGTTACCAATGGCATTCAAAGATAGGATTGATTTTGATGAGCCTAAATCATTGGACGAGGCCATACAAAAAGTAAAGCATTGATATGAACAATTGAAGTGCAATGATGAGACTAAACTTGATTGGAAAGGTAATGCCAAGAACAAAAGAAAATGGGACAAGAAGTGAATAAGACCACAAGATTCAGGTAATAAGAGAATGTTGCACCACCTAAGAGGTTCAGTGCATTAGATAAAGGACAAGGACATCAATATGAGGAGAAAAATAAGGAGCCCATATGGTGTTGGACTTGTGGAGGGGATCATCGCAGGAGAGATTGTCGGTAGTATCAAGGTGGGGGGCCTCAGATATATGCTACACAGGATGCACATATTGTTGGGGATATTGGGTAAAGTGTTCCTCGTATTTATGCAACATTCGATAAAAACAAGCAAACCATCAAGCATCTATCATTGAGATGGACGGTAAGCTTTGTGATCAAGTTATTTCTATTTTGATTGACCTTGGATCTAATTATAGCTATTTTAGTCCTGACTTGGTGGACAAGTGTTGTTTGAGTAAAGAATTGCATGCAAAATCTTGGTCAGTGCAGTTGGCTACAAGTAAAAAGAAGTGAGTTCATTATTGGGTAAGATCTTGTGCATTTGATTTAAATGGTATGCCTACCACAACACATTTGAATGTATTACCATTGGGATCATACAATATGTTGTTGGGCATGGATTGGTTGTATCTTCTTAGAACCAAGGTGGCTTGTTATGACAAATGCATTGAGTGTGTTGATGACAATGGAGAACCAAGAGTCTTACAGGGTAAGAAGAAAGCCAGATTAGTTAGGATGGTGACATCTATGCAAGAAAAGCACAGTCACAGGAAAGGGTGTGTGTTATTTTCATTGCACATTTCTAGTAACAAAGGTAAGGAAGTTGAGGATGCAGATGTGTTGAGTAGGTACCCAGTTCTACAATAGTTCAAGCATGTATATCCTGAGGACATTATAGATTTCCGCCTCACAGGGAGGTAGACGTTTCTTTTGATTTGGTGCCAAGGGAAGCTCTGACATCAAAATCACCTTACAAGACGAACACAACTTAGTTGGTGGAGTTGAAGCTACAATTGAAGGAAATGTTGGACAAGGGATACATTAGGCCAAGTTTATCACCATGGGGCACACCTATATTGTTTATGAAGAAGAAATATGGTACTCTCAGATGATGTATTGGCTACAAGAAGTTGAACAAAGTAACATTTAAGAATAGGTATCCATTGTCGAGGATTTATGACTTGTTCGATTAGTTGAAGGGAGCAGCAATGTTCTCAAAGATTGACTTGAAATCTAGATATCATCAAGTACGCATCAAAGAGGAATACATTTACAAGACATCTTTCTGGACTAGGTATGGGCATTATGAATTTGTTATAGTTCCATTTAGTTTAACTAATGCTCTAGCTATAGTTATGTTCTTGATGAATAGTGTGTTGCGCCCGTATTTGGATAAGTTTGTTATTGTGGTCATTGATGACATAATGGTATATTCTAAGAATGAGGATGAGCATGTCGATCATTTAGCAGCAGTGTTGATATTGTTGAGAGAGCATCATTTGTATGCTAATCTCAACAAGTGTAGTTTCTTTCAGACTAAGGTACACTACTTGGGGCATGTTGTCTCCAAGGAGGGAATTACAGTGGATCCATAAAATATAAGTTCCATCATGGAGTAGGTAGCTCTTAGGAATGTAGATGAAGTGAGATCTTTCATGTGGTCGGCAGGCTATTATAGGAGATTCATCAGGAACTTCTAACATATTGCTTATCCTATCACATCATTGTAGAGGAAAGGTAATAAGTTTGAATGGATAGAGGAGTGTGAGGCTATTTTTGAGTTGCTCAAGTAGTTGTTGACACATGCACCAGTGTTAAAGATTGCATATCCAGACAAAGAGTTTTTTGTATGCACAAATGCTTGCGAGAAAGGACTAGGTGGAGTCCTTGTGTAGGATGGATAGGTGGCATGTTATGAGTAACAGAAAATGAATGAGCATGAGAAGAAATATCCCACACATGATCTTGAGTTGGCAATGAACATATATGCATTGAAGATGTCGATACACTATATTTTGGATAGGTATAGTTACAGGCATAGGTAGTGTGTATAGGTACATGTACAGGTAGTGGTACAGGTGTAGGTGGATAGGATGTGGATTATTGCCTTACAACAAATGGATTGGTTAGTTTTAGAGACAGGATATATGTGTTAGACAGTAGTGAGTTCAAGAAGGTGATCTTGAGTGAGTTTAATGTGAAACCATATTCTAGTCACCCAAGTTATCAGAATACACTGACAACAGTGAAGATATTTTATTATTGGCCGAACCTGAAGAGGGATGTAGCAGAATTTGTGGCTAGGTGTTTTGATTATCAACATGTGAAGGTAGAATGTAAACATCTAGGTGGATTGCTACAGCTGATTGCGATTCTAGAGTGGAAGTGGGGAGTCATTTCCATGGACTTCATCATAGGTTTTCTGAGGACAATGAGACAACACGATTCCATCATGGTTATTGTGGACAGGTTGACAAAGGTTGTGAACCTCATTCCAATGAAGTCTACATTCTTAGTTAGCGATGTAACATAGGTATTCATCAGAGATGTGGTCAGATTGCATGGTGTTCTGAAGAATATTGTGTGAGACAGGGATGCAAAGTTCACTTCCAAGTTTTGGAAGGAGTTGTTTGCAGGTTTGGGCACAGAGTTGGCCTTCAATACAAATTATCATCTGCAGACAAATGGACAGATATAGAGGGTCATAGGATATTGGAGGACATGTTGAGGATGTATGCGATGCATCAAAAACAAAAGTGGGAAGAGTACCTTCCACTAGTAGAGTTCTCTTACAATAATGGTTATCTAGAATCTTTGAAGATGAGTCTATTTGAGGAATTGTATGGGAGGAGTTGCAATACTCCTATCAGTTGGAGTGATTTAGTTAAGAGGGTGTTGATTGGACTAGACATGTTGGTGGACATGGAACAAGAAATTGATCTAGGTGGATATTGGTGGCCAGCCACCTATTCCACTTGTACCCCCACCATTGTTTCTTTCAGAATTTCAATTTCCTTAATTGTAGCACAATTTACTATTTTTGGTAGTTTTTTGGGTCCTAAACTTCCAGAGCCGTTTTTAGGCCCTAAACGACATTTTTTGGGAAAACCACTGCTGGAAAAAATGAGTTTTCAACTCAATATTTATTATCAATAGTTGTATTCCTCGGAGAGATATTTCTAACGAGGTATCATGTGCTTCAAACGGAGATTATATGCCAAAGTAATTACAACCCCAGGAAGTTGATGTACCAACTTATCCCAATGGGGCCCATAGTTTGGCATTTCATCTCCTTGGGTGAGGTTTTTGGATGTTAAGGGTTTTCCATTACTTGTTAATAATAAACTGGTCTTCAATCATCATTGTAACATAGTTTAGAGGCATGTATTTGCCACATGTCTTCTTAGAGATAAGCTACCATCGCTCGAGCTAGTTTATTTCCATAATATATGTAACCATATTTCAATTCTTTGATATTAATGAAATGAAATTTTATTTTTGCTGCATTTATGTGTGTATGGTTATATCTGTGATTTATTGTGTTCCTATTTAAATTCAGATCAGTGGTATGAGAGCAGTCTGCTCTTTCTCGATCCTTCTTTTCATGTCCCCAACGAGGTTGGGGTATAAGGAGTTAGGGCTCGATCTGGTTGAACTTTTGCAAGATTAGCTTTTCAACCCCCAACGTCCACCCATGGGGGAAGAAAAGAAAGATGAGGGAGCAGGCGATCCTATCAAAATATTGCTCAAGGAGGCCCTCAAGAAACAAAGGAATGCGATGATGGATAACTTTGCCCATATCCTTCAATGGTTGCCCACCGGCGGTGCATCCACATCCAACAGCCATTCTGGAGGGGCCACTCCTTTTGAGGTATAAGTAAACTTTCACATTCCCATATTTGAGGGAAAAATAGTTGCAGGCGGTTAAATATGCTAGAAGGATATTTTTCTGTTCATGATTTTTCCAGCTGGGAAAAGATTACTTTTTCTCTTCTCAAAGCTGCCCCCCATGTCAAGTACTGGTGGGAAACCTACTATGAGTATAAGGATGAAAGTACACCCTCACCATTCTCAGTAATTCCAGGACATCATCAAGGAGTAGTACTACCCTCTCAAGACTTATGAGGATAAACACATAAAGTGGACCATGCTGTGACTTGGAAGGGACCAAGACATGCTGGAGTTTACCAATTTTTTTCATATTCTTCACACGAAGTTGGGTATCAAGGATTCTAAGAAATATTTGGTACTCAAGTACCATGGCTACATACATAGGTACATCAAGGATGAGACGGAGTTCCTGGACATCTCCTCGTTTGGCATGGTGTATCGATACACTGTCTGGATCGAGTAGAAGCTTAAATATAAAAAGAAAGACTTTGGATATACGAATTCAAAGCAAGGGAAAGGTGCCCCCAAATCGTAGAACAAAGGAAAAATCCAAGGCAGGGTGGCCCAAGACAACTTTCCAAAGCCACAAGAAAATAACAACACCGCGAAGCCGAAGAAGGACATAGGAAAGTGGTGTGATTTCCATGAGAGTTGCACTCACAACACAAGTGAGTGTCGAGCCAAGCAGTCACTAGTGGCCGAGCTGAAGGTTTCTAACCCCAATGCAACCATTGCAAACACAAATATCCAGAAGGAGGAACTCGAAGATCCAGAGGAGGAGGAGCATCTATTCCACTCCCAGATGTGGGTAAAGGGTTCCTCATTATAGTTCATTGTTGACAGCAGGAGCCAAAATAACCTTATTCCAGCAGAGGTCGTGAAGTGGTTGGGCTTACCGACCACAACACACTGACAATTGTACACCATCGGGTGGCTTCACCAAGGACGGGATCTTTGCATCAGCCAATAGTGTCACCTTCCATATAGCATCAAGCCCTTCATGGATGAAGTATTATGTGACATTTCTCCTCTTGATGTTTGTGATGTATTATTAAGCCAACCATACTTGTGGAAGCGACATGCTATGTATGAGTCAAGGCCTCACACTGTTATTGTTAATTTGGGAAATAAGTTGTACAAGATACTGAAGGTAGCACCGCCTACTGCCATCTCTTTGGTTACTACAAAAAAATGCAGCAAGATCATTTCCAAAACTGGGAAATTTGTTTTCCTGATGACATGCCCTCATGGAAAGAAGACGGTGGCCACGACCTCCAAACAAGACCCCTCTGCACGACAACCACATATGGACAAGGACTTGGAGGAGCATGAGGACATCTTCACCTTCCCCGCGGGGGTGCGTCTGCATTGTCAGGTCAAGCACTCCATCGATCTGACCCCAGGTGCATTGTTTCCCAATGGACTAATATATTGGCACTATGTTATGGAGAATGACAAAATCAAGAGGCAGATTCAGGAGCTACTGTAGAAAGGTCACATCTAGTTGAGTTCATCACCATGTGGGAGCTTGATTGTGTTGGTACAAAAGAAGGATGGGACTTGGAGAATCTATATTGACTATTGGGCACTAAATAACATCATTATATGGAATAGTTACCCAATCCCATAGATTAATGTCCTTTTGGACCAACTGAAGGGGGAAAAATATTTCAGCGAGTTTGACTTGAAGTTTGGAAATCGAACCCTCCGATGTGTGGAATATTGCCTTCAAATCCAAGGAGGGCCTTTCCGAATGGCTGGTTATGCCTTTTGGGTTGAAGAGTGCTCCTGCAACCTTCATGAGCCTAATGGATGACACCTTGTGGCCATTCACCAACACATTTGTAATGGTATACTTGGACAACATCTTGATCTTCAGCCAGAGTTGGGAAGAGCACCTCCACCACATCCGGCAGGTTCTCTAAACATTGTGACAACACAAGCTATGTACCAATTTGGAGAAACGCACTTTTGGCATGACCCATGTTCAATATCTAGGATAGATTATTGATGAACGGGGGGTGCATGTGGATCCAACCAAGATCCAAGTCATTCGAGATTGGCCCACCCCAACCACTCTAATAGAGCTCCGCAACATTTTTGGGTCTTTCCAATTTCTACCATAGGTTTGTGTTGGGGTTCTCTCATATCACTTGGCCCTTGAGTCAAGTCACCAAGGGAGAAGTGAAAGCAAAATTATTTTGGGTTGAATCTCAACAGAAGGCATTCACAAAGTTGAAACATTGCCTCTGCTCTACACCAGTGCTCACATTATTAGATTTGCAACAACCATTTGAGATCGAGACAAATGCCTCTGACTATGATATTGGGGAAATCCTTACTCAACAGGGGCATCCAGTGGCATATCACAGTCAGACACTTTCAGACACAGTCTAGAAGTATCCCACTTATGACAAAGAGATGTATTCCATTGTGCAGGTCTGCTAACAATGGAAGCATTACATTTTTGGGAAGGAAACGGTCATCAACATAGACCACTGACCCCTATAGTTCATACAAATGCAAGGGAAGTTACAGAAAGATCACCATCAGAAGTGGTCCGCATACCTACAATAATTCCATTTGAATATCAAGTATAAGAAGGGTAGCACCAACAATGTTGTAGACTACCTCGGTAAACCCCCAATCATGGTGTTAAACACTATGCTCAAATCTTGTGGGAAAGAGACTTCTTATTGGCCACTTCTCTACAAAAGCAACCCAGAATTCAGCCACACATTCTAGGCGCTCTTGGAGGGTTAGCAAATTCCATATTTTCACATCAAGGATGCACTATTATGCCACCTAGCACACCTTTGTGTTCCTTCAACTGAGCGTGCCAAGATGATTTTGGAAGTGAACTATAGTCGAGTCGATGGGCATTTCAGGTCGAGAAAAAAATGGTCGTACTACAAAATTATTTCTATTGGCTGAGTTTTCGACAGGATGTTAAAAGTACATGAGATCCTGCACTTCCTACGCTATTTCCAAACCCACCATCAAGAATCAAGGACTCTATACTCTGTTGCCTACCCCTAGTCATCCTTGGGAATCCATCTCCATGGATCACATGTCAAGCCTTCCTTATAATAAGCATTGCAACAACTGTGCTTTCGTGGTCTTTGACAGATTCTCAAAGATGGCCATTATGGTGACCTGTAAGAAGAATATCACAACAGAAGCCACTTATAAAATCTTCTTTCAATGAGCATGGGTACACTTTTGGATCCCACACTCTATCATCTCAGATCTGGACAGTAGGTTCCTCAGTACATTTTGGTCTAGTCTCTGGTCGATGTTGGAAACCAAGCTCACTAAGTCCACAACTTTCCATCCCCAAACTGATCGCTAAACAAAGGTTGTCAACAAGATGATCATACACATTCTGTGCATGTACAACTCAAAGCATCCATGCACATGGGATGAGAGCCTCCCCTATGTCCAACAAAACTATAATCGGGCTCTCCATAGCTCGACTGACCACAACCCTTTTCAGGTGGGCTTGGGATTCCAGCCACTATGCCTCATTGATGTGGCCAGACCATTTGTAGCTACTCAGGTAGATTCGACTCATGTCCAGTATAAAGTTGACAAGGAAAAAAAATTCATTGAGCACATTCACTACATCTGCCAGCATGTCCATGACATATTGCACAGAGCCAATGCTAAGTACAAGCAACGACATGATCAGCATCAGGAGCCACACAAGTTCTAGGTTGGCGATAAAGTTTGGCTACATTTGTAGAAGGAGTGCCTCATTGGGCCCCACCGCAAGTTTCACCCGCTCTAATATGGGCCATACACCATCACCAAGGTAGTAGGGGACAATGCATTCAAGCTCTATATTCAACCATTCCTTGGTCTATACCTAGTGTTCAATGTGGACCGTCTTCGACCCTACTTTCCACCATTGTTGGATACATCTCACATTGCAGAGCAAATCACACCAATAGAGTTAAAACCAGACTGCATGGAACAAGCCACAACTAATCGAATCATGGACACACAAATCAAGAAAACCCAATAGTAAGGAATCCAAGTATATCGAGTTGTCAAAGCAAGGAAACTACTTCACCAGGGCAAGTGGGTCACCAGGGACCAAGTTCAGTAGAAGTTTCCTCATATCATGGAGGAAATAAACGTAATGGGGACCATTGCTTCCTAAGGGGGGAGGAATGATCCAGGTGGATATTATTAGCCACCCACCTATTCCATCTAGATCCCCACCATTTTTTCTTTCAATTTTTCAGTTTCCGTAATTGTAGCACAATTTACTATTTTTGGTAGTTTTCAGGTCTTGAACTTCTGGAGCCATTTTGAGGGCCCTAAATGACCTTTTTTGGGGAAAACCACTGGTGGTGAATATTAGTTTTAACCTCAATATTTTTTTTCAATAGTTGTAGCCCTCAGATATATCTTTCTAATGGGGTATCATGTGCATCAAACAGAGATCATATGCCTAAGTTATGACCTCGAGAAGTTGATGTGCCAACTTACCCCAATGGGGCCCATAGTTTGGCATTTCATCTCCTAGGGTTAGGTTTTTGGATGTTTGGATTTTTCCATTGCTTCTCAATAATAAACAGGCCTTCAAGCCTCATTGTAACACAGTTTAGAGGTATGTAGCCACCACATGTCTTCTCAGAGATAAGCTACCATTGCCAGAGCTAGTTTATTTCCATTCTGTATGTAAGCATATTTATGTTCTTTGATATTAATGAAATGAAGTTTTATTTCCATTGCATCTTTGTGTGTATGATTATATCTATACTTTGTTGTGTTCCTATTTATGAGGTATGTAGCTGCCACATGTCTTTTCAGAGATTATCATCACCCGAGCTAGTTTATTTCCATTCTATATGTAAGCATATTTCAATTCTTTGATATTAATTAAATGAAGTTTTATTTCCGCTACATCTTTGTGTGTATGGTTATATTTGTAATTTCTTGCGTTCCTATTTAAATTCAGATCAAAAATGCAGGTAATCAAACAAAATCTAAAAGAAGCATAGGATAGGCAGAAGAGTTATGCAGAGTGGAACAGGTTGTTCAAGGAGTTCTAGGTTAGGGAATAAGCATACTTGCACATCAAACCAAAGAAGAGCTTCTTACATATTGGATCATGTGCCAATCCAGCACCACAATTTTGTGGACCCTTCAATATTGTTGAGAGGGTTGGGCCAGTATCCTATCGACTTTCACTGCCTCCGACAATGAAAGTCCATGATGTTTTCCATGCATCATTACTTAAGAAGTATCTTAGATATGTTGATCATGTGATCGACTGGTATGTATTGTAGGTGGAACCATTTGGAGAATTCTAGTTGGAGCCTCAATGCATATTGTAGAAAAAAGTGCTCATGCTCTGGAACTGAGAAATCAAGTAGGTTAAGGTGCAATGGAAGCAATTTGGGCCTCATGAAGCTACATGGGTGATGGAAGATCAGATGCAGGATATGTATCCTTGTTTTCCAGTTGAGGCAAATTAGTTTTGGTGTGGTGTTTTGATAAATGTTTTTATATATGTTTTGGTGATGTTTTTATATGTAAACATGTATATGGATGTACATACCACCATGAGCTATCTATGGGTATCATGTAATTACGATGTTATGTTTATTATGTTTCACGTTGGTTTTCTTCTCAACAGGTTAATCATTGTAAATACTTCATCGAGCTAAGTTATAAAGCTCCAACGGCAGTATATTTTGCTTACAAAAGTTTTGTGGTTATAGGTGTTGTTGAACACCGAGGATGGCGTTCCCCCAAGGGGGAAGGTTCTGTAACAACCCTGGTGAAAATTCCATGTAATAGAAGTTAATAAAGTAAAAATAATAACCATAGTTGATGGGACACTTATTCCAACCTCAATGTGGGGCAAGACATCCTAGTGTGGGTGTTCATCGATTGATTAATGGCTAAGGAAATTGGCAAAGGAAATGGCCAAGGCTTTGGAAAGGAAAAATTGCATTTTTGGCACATTTATTTATGAAAATAATGGAAATTAGGAGAAAAGGGAGGTGAAAGGTCACAAGTGTCATGTGAGGAGGAAATTGAAGGAAAATAAAGGAAAATGAAGAAAATAGGGGCCTCATTCATAAAATGGCTTCTGAGGATCAATGGGTAACGTTTTCTTAGTTCAATTTTGGAGCTCTCTCATTATTCTCTCTCTCTCTCATATTCTTGGAGACTTAGAGTTTTCTTGGAACACTTTTGGAGGGTGTGGAATACTTGGATTTTTGGAGCAAGAAGGCAAAGGAAGAGCAGGAAAGCGCAAGAGGACATCAGGATCAACAGATACAATGGGATTTTCTTGCACATCCTGAGTTGCATGTATGTTTTCCTCAAACAGTCTTTGGCATGCATGGCATATGCATGTGGTTTGTTGGTTGTGATATGTCATTGGCATGGAGGATGACTAGGATTGATATTGGATTTCTTAGCCCCTCCATTTCTTAGATAGCCATGGAGATTGTGGGCTCATTTTCAGTGTTGTGTTTTGGTTGGTTCTCATGTTTCCTTAGATTGTGTTGAGTTATTAGTCTTTGAGCCTTGGTTGGACAAACGCTCTAGGACTTTGTAACGGCTTGGGTTGAGTTCCTAGTCCCGTAGCCTTGGTTGGACAAATTCTCTCAAGCGCTTGGTGGGTTGAGTTACTAGTCCTGGAGCTTTGGATGGACAAATGCTATGGAGCCCGATAAAAGTTGTGGGTTAAGTTACTAGTCTTGGAGCCTTGGAAGGCTTGGGTAGGAATGAATTTGATGATGGTTTTGTGATGTCTCACCATGAGGTGGGATCACTGTTGGATGGGTTGAGGTGGTTGGCCTCTAGAAGCCCTGGATGGTTTTGGATTGATGTGTTCTATAAGATCCCACATTCATGCTTGGAATATGGCATGGGCGTGAATGACTAAAGAGAGATTTTTCTCAGCGAACGTGTAAGTCCCATCCTGGGTTTGGATTTTGTTTCATAAATATGAGTTTATTTATCCTTTTATTTCTATGAGTATTATACTGGATTATTTGTGGTTTATATGGCTATGATTTCAATGGTATTTCTTCTCCTATTATGTTGGTTATGTATGTGTTTTATGACATTAGCTATGTATGGCTCTCATGATGTTTTTACTTGTAAATGAATGGACAATGTATCTATGACCTAATGGATGAAAGGGTAGTTGATGTGTTGAGGCATCAATGCTACTTAGCAATTCTAAGTTAAGTATGAGACCCCTATGCTTAGATATGTTATTTACACCTGTAGATTACATATTCATGATATGTTTGAAGAAATGTATGTTATGGCTAGTTGGGGTCCAGTCAAGATCCCATTCAAGTGATTGCATTTATACTTTCATTTCCTTGTTATTTTACTATTTTGAAGGTGTCATTCAATTTTGGGTAGTTACTCGAGTTGTGGGCCTGAAAATGTGTTTTAAATCCCATAAATTCTGGCACAAAACTGAGTAAAAAAGTCCCTAGATGCTGACTTGCAGGCCTGTGAGAGCATATAGAGGTCCCTGGATGCTGGCACGCCCATAACATGAGAGTGTCCAGAGGTCAAGTGGTCAAGTGGTCCAAAAACTCAGTAGGAGCTAAGGGCTAGTTAACAGAAAGGTTGGATTTGTTCCTGAGGGTCCTAACGTTGATGTTGAATGTTTATATGGTGTGTTTCCATCGATTCCACTTCCTTAACATGACTTAGGAAGTTGAATCATATCATAGTGGCCTCTCGTTGCATGTTTACCACGGCTGGCTGGTTGCTTGGGTAGATGTGGAAGGAGGGTGTTATAGTCTCTACTTTACACCAGTGCTCACATTACAAGGCCTATAACAACTATTTGAGATTGAGACAAATGCCTTTAACTATGCTAGTGGTGCAGTTCTTACGCAACAGGGGCATATAGTGGAATATCATAGTGAGACAGTTTCAGAAAAACTCTGAAAGTATCCCACATATGACAAAGAGATGTATTCCATTGCACAGGTCTATGGATAATGGAAGTATTAAATTCTTGGGAAGGAAATGATCATCGACATAGACCATCGGCCCCCTGTAGTTCATATAAACACAAGGAAAGTTGCAGAATGATCACCATAAAAAATGGTCCACATACTTGCAACAATTTCATTTGAACATTAAGTAGAAGATGGAAAGCACCAATAATTTTGAATATTGCCTCATTCAACAATTAGTCATGGCATTAACCACTGTGCTCACCTCTTGTGGACATAAGACTTCATGGTGGCTGCATCTTTACAAGAGCGATCTAGAATTCGGCAACACATACCATATGCTCTTCAAAGGTAAGAAAGTTCTTGATTTTCATGTCTAGGGTGCACTATTATGCCACGTGATCCACCTTTGTGTCCCTTCAAGTGAGTGTGCCAAGATGGTTTGGGAGACACACTACAATTGGGTTGTTGGACATTTCAAAGTAGAGAAAGAGTGGGAGTCCTGTAGAAGTATTTTTATTGGTTGAACCTTTAACAAGATGTTGGGAAGTACATCAGATCCTGGACTACTTGTGCCATTGCCAAACCGACCATCAAGAAGCAAGTCCTATAGAATCCCCTGCCTACTCCTAGTCGGCTTTGGGAATCCATATCCATGGATTACATGTCGGGCCTTCCTTCTACTAAGAATGGAAACGACTGTGTTTTCGTGGTCGTCGACACATTCTCTAAGATGGCCATTCAAGTGGCCTGAAAGAAAAGTATCGTAGTAGAAGCCACTGCCAAATTCTTCTTTGAATGAGTGTGGCATCACTCTGAGATCCCACAGTCAATTATCTTAGATTGGGACAACACATTCTTGAGTACATTTTGGTCAAGTTTTTGGTCGATCTTGGATACCAATCTTGCTAAGTCCATGACCTTTCACCCCCTACATCGAACAGAGTTACATCAAAGCTATCCATAGCTCAACTAGCCACATCCCCTTTCAGGTGGGATCGGGATTCCAACCACTATGTCCCATTGATGTGGCCATACCATTTGCAACTAATTATGTAGATTAGCCTCATGTCAAGGCCAAAACTGACAGGGATAAAAACTTCATTGAGCGCATTAAGCACATCCACCAGCAAGTCTATGAAATATTGGATAGAGGCAATGCTAAGTATAAGAAACATCATGATTAGCATTGGATGCCACACAAGTTCCAGGTGGGTGACAAAGTTTGGTTACATTTGGAGAAGGAGCATCTTGTTGGGGCCCATCGCAAGCTTCCCCACTCAGATATGGGCCTTACACCATCACTAAGGTTATGGGAGACAACAATTTTGAGCTTATAATTACCCCATTCCTTGGCTTGCACCCAATGGTCAATGTGGACCACCTTCGGCCATACTTTCCACCATAACTAGACACATCGGACATTGTAGAATAGCTTACATCAATAGATCTAAACCTAGACAACATGGGACATATGATAACCGATCAGATCATGGACCTACAGATCAAGAACACTTGCCAGTAGAAGATCCAATTTTATCGAGTTGTCGAAGCTGGCCAACTCTTACACCAAGGAAAGTGGCTCACTAGGGACCAAATTCAACAGAAGTTTTCCCATCTCATGGAGGTACTCAATATAATGGGGACCATTGCTTCCTAAGGGGAGAGTACTGATCTAGGTGGATGTTGGTGGCCACCTGCCTATTCCGCTTGGACCCCCACCATTGTTTCTTTTCAATTTCCTCAATTTTAGCTAAACTTACTATTTTTGGCCGTTTTTCGGGTCCTAAACTTCAGAAGCCATTTTGAGGTACTCAAACAAGTTTTTAAGGAAAATGGAGAGATTGTTAAAGTTCCAAACTAATTTACTGCTTTGCTTTTGGCCTCCTCTTTCGGATCTTCGAAACAAGGTATTATGATAACCAAACGGAGATTGTATGCGAAAGTTACGACCCTGGGAAGTTAATGTTCCAACTTACCCCAACGGGTCCCACAAGCTTTTGGCGCCTCACCTCCTAGGGTTAGGTTTTTGAATGTTTAGGGTTTCTCATTATTTCTCAATGATAAAAGGGCCACCGAGCCTCATTGTAACATAGTTTAGAGGCATGTAGTCGCCACATCTTTTCTTATAGATAAGCTACCATCGTTCGAGCTAGTTTTTTTCCATTCTGTATGTAACCATATTTCCATTATTTGATATTAATGAAATGAATTTTTATTTCTGCTACATCTTGGTTTTTATGTTTGCATCTGTATCATGTTGTGTTCCTATATAATTCTGGATCAGTGGTATCAGAGTGGCCTACTCTTTCTCTATTTATCTTTGCATGTCCCCAATGAGGTGAAGGTATAAGGAGTTGGGGCTCGAACTGGTTGAACCTTTACAAGACCAGTCTCGTAAACCCCTACGACCTCCCATGGCGAAATAAAATAAAGATGAGGGAGCAAGAGATCCTTTCAAAATATTTCTCGAGGAAGCCCTCAAGTGACAAAGGAACCCAATGATGGATAACTTTGCCCAAATCCTTTGGCAACTACCCATAGATGACACATCTTCATCCAATAGCCACTTTGGAGGCGCCACACCCTTTAAGGTACTAGTAAAATTTGACATCCCATATTTAAAGGAAAGATAGATGTTGATGCTATAGATAGATGGTTAAATATATTGAAAGGATATTTTTTGGTTCATGAGTTTTCTAATCAGGAAAATATTACTTTTTCACTCATCAAATTTGCCCCCCATGTCATGGACTAGTGGGAAACCTACTGTGAACAAAGGGATGAGAGGGAAGCCTAACTATTTTCAGCCTCACCCACTTGGAATTCTTTTCAAGATGCCATCAAGTACCCTATCCGGAGGTATGAAGATAAATACATAAAGAGGACCATGCCAGGGAAAGGAAGGGACTAAGATGTTCTAGAGTTCACAAATATTTTTCATACCCTTCGAATGAAGTTGGGTATCAATAATTCTGTGCGAAATTTGGTACTCAAGTACCATAACTATCTACAAAAGTAGATATACGAAAATATGGAGTTCCTCGACATCTCCTCGCTTGGCGGGACCTATCGATACACTATCAAGATTGAGAAAAATTTTAAACAAAATAAGAGAGACTTTGGATCTGTGAATTTGAAGCAAGGGAAAGGCGCCCCCAAACCAGAGAACAAAGGGAAATGCCAAGGTGGGGTGACCTAGGACAATACTCCAAAGTGACAAGGAAATAATAACATGGCAAAGACAAATAAGGACATAGGGAAATGGTGCGAGTTCCATAAGAGCCCCACTCACAACACAAGTAAGTGTCGAGACAAGCAGTCACTTGTGGCCGAGCTGAAAGCTTCCAAATAAGATGCATGTTCTGACTCTGAGTCAGAACCTGAAAAGGGGAATGAAAAATGGAAGTAGATTATTGATGTGGAACCCAATCCCACCAATTCCACCACCAAGCTCCAGAAGATTGAGCCCGAACATCCAAAGGAGGGGGAGTGGGTCTTCCAATCACAGATGTGGGTGAAGGGTTCTTTGTTGCAGTTCATTATCGACAACGAAAGCCAAAAGAACCTCATTTTAGTAGAGATCATGAATCAGTTGGGCCTACTCACCATACCACACCCACAACCATATTCCATCGGGTGGCTTCACCAATGACGAGATCTTCGCGTCAGTGAGCAATGTCACCTTCCCTATAACATCAAGCCCTTCATAGATGATGTATTATGTGATGTTACTCCTCTTGAAGTTTGTGATGTATTATTAGGCCAACCATACTTATGGAAACATCATGTTGTGTATGAGTCCAGGCCTCACACTGTTATTATTTCTTTGGGAAATAAATTCTGTAGGATATCGGAGGTAGCACTGCCTACCACCATCTCTTTGATATCTGTGAAGTAATGCATTAAGATCATTACCTAGACCAGGAATTTTTTCTTCCTCGTGATTCACCCTTAGGGAAAGAAGGAGGTTTTGGCCACATTCGCAACCTCTAGATAGGGCTCCTCCACATGACAACATCATAAGGACAAGGTCGTGGAGGAGTACAACGATATCTTCACCTCGCCCATAGGGGTACCCCTACACTATCAGGTCAATCACTTCATGTGCATGGAATTAGTTGTGGAAAGAATATAACACACCTAACGCTCACTTGATGCCACCTATTGATACGTTGTCAAGATTGAGCATAAATTTAAACAGAAGAATCGAGACTTTGGATATGAAAATCTGAAGAAAGGGAAAAGCGCCCCCAAACTGTAGAAAAAAGGACAAAGGCAAGGCAGTGTGACACAGGATAACCCGTTGAAGCCACAAGAAAACAAAAACATGGAAAATACAAAGAAGGACATAAGGAAATGGTGTGAGTCCCTTAAGAGCCCCACTCACAACACAAGTGAGTTTTAAGCCAAGCAGTCACTGGTGGCCGAGCTGAAAGCTTACGAATTAGATGAATATTCTGAATCTGAGTCAAAACCTGACAAGGGGAATGACAAAGGGTAGAATATTATTGATGCGAAGCCCATTGTCATTGTTGCCACCACCAAGCTCTAGAATAATGATCTCAAAGATCTAAGGGAGGGGAAGTGACTCTTCCACTCATAGATGTGGGTGAAGGGTTCTCCGCAACAGTTCATTGTCGACAGCGGAAGCCAAAAAAACCTCATTTTAGTAGAGGTTGTGAAGTGGTTGGGCCTACTGACCATACCACACCCGTAGTTGTACGCCATCAAGTGGTTTCACCACGGATGAGATCTTCGTGTTAGTGAGTAGTGTCGCCTTCCCTACAACATCAAAACCTTCACATATGAGCTATTGTATGATGTTGCTCCTCTTGAAGGTAGTGATTCATTATTAGGCCAACCATACTTGTGGAAACATCATGTTGTGTATGAGTCTAAGCCTCACACTGTTATTACTTCTTTTGGAAATAAGTTATAGAGGATACCGGAGGTAGCACTGCCTACTGCCATCTCTTTGATCTTTGCAAAGTAATGCACTAAGATCATTTCTTAGACTAGGAATTTTGTCTTCCTTATGATTTTCCCTCAGGGAAAGAAGGAGGTTGTGGTCACCTCCGTGGCCTCTAAATAGGGCTCCTCCACACAACAACAATAGATGGACAACATTGTGGAGGAGTACAGGGATATCTTCACCTCAGCCACAGAGGTACCCCTACACTGTCAGAACAAGAACTCCATCGATCTGACCCCGGGTGCGCTGCTAACCAATAGGACAATATATCCACTCTCTATTCCAGAGAATGATGAAATCAAGAGACAAATCTAGGAGCTGTTTTAGACAGGGCACATCGAGCCGAGTCCATCACCCTATGGAAGCTTGATTGTGTTGGCACAGAAGAAGGACAGGACCTACAGACTCTGTATTGACTATCAGGCGCTGAATAAGATCACTGTCCAGAATATGCATTCAATACCATGAATTGATGACAATATGAACCAACTCAAGGGGGGAAAATATTTCAGCAATATTGACTTAGAGTATGGTTATCACTAGGTACCAATCGAACCCTCCGATGTGTGGAAGAATTCCTTCAAATCTCAAGAGAGCCTTTTCGAATGGCTAGTCATGCCTTTCAGTTTGACGAATGCCCGTGCAACCTTCATGAGTCTAATGGACGACATCTTGTGGCCCTTCACCAACTCTTTCGTGGTAGTTTATTTGGATGACAACTTGATCTTTATCAAGAGTTGGGAAGAGAACCTCCACCATATTCAACACGCCCTCCAAATCATGCAATAACACAAATTGCATGCCAATGTGGAGAAATGAACTTTTGGTATGACGTAGGTTAAACATCTGGGGTACATCATTGATGAGTGGGGTCTGCATATGGACCTAGCCAAGATACAAGTTATTCGGGATTTGCCAGCCCTAACCACTCTAATAAAGCTTTGCATCTTTTCTGGGTCTTGCAAATTTCTACCACAGGTTCGTGTTGGGGTTCTCTCATATCACTTGGCCTTTGAGTAAATTCACCAAGGGTGGAGCAAAAGAAAAATTATTTTGGTGTGAATCCTAACAGAAGGTGTTTGTTAAGTTGAAGCACCATCTCTTCTTTGCACCAGTGCTCACATTGCCATACTTGCAACAACCGCTTGAGATTGAGATAAATGCCTTCGACTATGTTATTGGTGTAGTTCTAACTCAGCAGGGGCATCCAGTGGCATATCATAGTGAGACACTTTCAAACACGGTTTGAAAGTATCCCACCTACGTTAAATATATGTACTATATTGTGGAGGATTGTTGACAATGGAATCATTACATTCTAGGGTAGGAAACAGTCATCCACACATACCACCAGCCCTTGTAATTCATACATACATAAGGAAAGTTGTAGAATGATAGCCATTAGGAATGATCCACATACTTGCAACAGTTCCATTTGAACATAGATTACAAGAAGGGGAACACCAATAATTTTGCAGTCTACCTCAGTTGACCGCCGGTCATGGCACTGACCACTCTGCTCGACTCTTCTAGACATGAGACTTCAAGGTGGCCGCATATTTACAAGAGTGATCCAGAATCCGAAAACACGTACTAGATGCCCCTGGAAGGCAAGCAAGTTTTTGATTTTCACCTCTATGGTGCACTATTATGCCACATGGGACACCTCTGTGTTCCTTCAAGCGAGTGTGCCAAGATAATTTTGGAGGCACACTACAGTTGAGTTGCTGGACATTTGGGGGTAGAGAAAATAGTGGCAGTGCTGAAGATGTATTTTATTGGTCGAACCTTCAACAAGCTGTTGGGAAGTACATCAGATCCTACATTGGTTTTTCCATTCCCAAACTGACCATCAGGAAGCAAGGCCTATATAATCCTTTGCCTACTCTTAGTTAGCCTTGGGAATCCACCTACATGGATTACATGTCTGACCTTCCTTCCACTAAGCATGGTAATGACTGCATTTTCATGATCATCAACAAATTCTCAAAGATGGCCATTCTGGCATCCTACAAGAAAATTATCATAGAAGAAGCCACTGCTAAGCTCTTCTTTGAATGAATATGGGTACATTTTTGGATCCCACAGTCCATTTTTTCAGATTATAACAATCATTTCTTGAGTACATTTTGGTGAAGCCTCTGGTTGATGTCGGATACTAGGCTCAGTAAGTCCATGACCTTTCACCCAAAAACTAAAGGCCAAATAGAGGTCATTAACAAGATGACCGTGCACATTCTGTGCATGTACAACAAGAAACATCCACACACATGGTATGAAAGCCTCCCCTATTTCCAACACAATTACAACAAAACTCTCCATAGCTCAAATGGACACAACCCCTTTCAGGTGGGATTGGGATTCGAAGCAATAAGTCCCACTGATGTGGCCATACCATTTACATCTACCTAGGTATATTTGACTCATGTCCAAGACGAAGCTGACAGAGCTAGAAACTTCATTAAGTGAATTCAACACATCCAACAACAGGTCCATCACATATTGGTAAGAGCTAATGCTAAGTACAAGCAGTGTCATGATCAACATCAGGTGCCACACAGGTTCTAGGTGGGTGACAAAGTTTGTTTACATTTGCAGAAGGAGCATCTCACTGGGGCCCAACACAATATTCTCCCACTCTGATATGGGCCTTATACCATCACTAAGTCTATGGGAGAAAATTATTTAGAGCTCAACATTCCTCCATTCCTTGGCCTACACCCAATGTTCAATGTGGACCACCTTCAGCCATACAATCCACCATTACTGGTGTTGGGTCCCT
This sequence comes from Pinus tabuliformis, assembly GCA_031772625.1. Classification (NCBI taxonomy): domain Eukaryota; kingdom Viridiplantae; phylum Streptophyta; class Pinopsida; order Pinales; family Pinaceae; genus Pinus; species Pinus tabuliformis. Next base: position 258,766,185 of record CM062809.1, on the reverse strand, counting down.
ATAATACTAGTGATTACCCCATTACTATTGTAGTTATACCCCTTATTTATATTGTTGTGCCCCTATTACCCCCATATTGTTATTTCTGTGCCCCATAGAATCCCTCTATTGTTATTTTTGTGGCTTTATAGTATTATTGTTAGGTCGGCTGGATTATATTGTGACTCCTTAGACACCTATATATAGAAAGGAGGTTTTGTCATTTGTATCATCCAAGAATTGTTCATTTATGTAATGTAAAGGAGGTTGCCCCCTCGAAGAGGCTGAATTCTAAGGCGTTGATCTATCTTTTCTATCTTTTCTTGAGCTAGTTTCATAACATTTGGTATCAGAGCTTTGGATTCTAGGGTTTCGCTGCTCCAAACAGGTCATCGTGGAATTTTCGCTATAACTTTTTTGCTGTGACGTTTCAGAAGTCGCAAAAAAAACACATTTGAGAAGAAATCGCACTGAACCTTGGGTCCGAATTTCAGAGCTTTTCGCGCGATATTTGCGGACACATGATCTAAGGAAGTTGGTCTTTTTGCAGACTCCTGAATTACATTCAAAACAGGTGACCTAGGGAAAATCGTCATAACCTTCTCTCTGGGGATCGGATTGAAATTTCGTAAGAAGGTGAAAAAAGAAGACGGAATGTAGTTTCTTTTGTGTGTGTTTTAGATTCAAAGGTTGAAACAGTGACTCGTGGCACGTCGTACAAGTTCGCTCTCCTGAACCAGTCTAAAAGCAAGTCACTGTGGAAGATTTCACATAACTCTTCCTTGGAGAATCCAATTTGGCTCAGACTTGTGGCATTGGAAAGAGGATGCAGAAGGCTACTATAGGTAGCAATTTCAGAATTGGATGATCTGAAATTACAGAGATACATCAGATTCAATATCAGGCTTCTATAAAGTGAAAAAAGGTGTGTAGTTTTTTTTTTAATTTTTGTGTAAGCTTGGTTTAATGAAATTCAAAGGGCATAGTAAAGCATTATTATCGGTAACTGATGCCCCGAGGAAAGAAAATGCAAACACCAAGTAAGGAACCTGAAAGCTCTAGCATGACTCATGAAGAAGAGGAAGAAATGCTACATGATATATCAAAATTACAAGAACAAGTGCAACAAATGTCACGCTCACAAAAGCTAACAGAAGCTAAGATAAGTGGCGTGGAATCTAAGGTAAATGGCGTGGAATCTAAGATAAAGGGCATGGAAGCTAAGATGGATGATTTGAAGATAGATTTGAAGACAGACATGGAAGAATTGAAGAAGTTGCTATAAGAAAGGGTCACTAATGGTGAAAAGGTAGTAAAAGAAACTCATGATGAGAACAAAAGAAATGTTAATCATGATTCCGTAGACGCTAATGTTGGATCGAAGAATCACCGTATTCCAAAAATCGATATGAGGAAGTTTGATGGCAAGGATCCCGCCACATGGATATTACAGATGGAGCAATTCTTCGATCTCAATAATGTGCAAAACGCACAAAAGGTACGTATGGCAACTGTATATTTAGAACCAAATCAGTTTGTATGGTATCAATGGCTTTGCTCTCGTAAACAATTTATCACTTGGGAAATTTTTACGGAGGAATTGATAGCACATTATGAAGATACAAAAAGCAACACTTTTTTTAGCCAATTGATAAGTCTCAAACAAAATGGTTCAGTAATGGAGCACATTGAGGAGTTCCAAAAATTGAACATAAGGGTAAAAGATATTCCAGAGGAGCATAGGATTGATGTGTTCATAGGGTCTTTAAAGGATAATATCCAACATGATGTTCGCCTTTGGGAACCTAATTCATTAGAGAAGGCATTCAGGTTAGCAAGAAAAATGGAAAGAAAAATTATGGCAACCAGGAAGCATACCACTCACAACTATAAAGACGGAAGTGTTGTTGCCCCTAGTCTTCCACAACCTATAAGGTTGACACCACAACAATTGGAAGAAAAAAGAGCAAAAGGGCTTTGTTACAATTGTGATAGCAAATACACTAAAGGTCATAAGTGTGCTGAGAAGAAATTATTCTACACAGATTGTGAAGAGGAAGAAGAAAAGGAGCAAGAAAGGTCAAAAGAAGAAGATATACTCTAGGAACAAAGCCTAGATGAAGAAAAAATAAATCCGACCATATCTTGTAATGCATTGGCGGGAATTACCACTCCTCAAACCATCAAGATAGAAGGACAAATCAAGAAGAAAAAGGTAATAGTGTTGATTGATTCAGGAAGCACCCACAATTTTATTCATTGTAGGGTAGCAAAAGAATTGAATTGCTTCCTATATCCAGCACCAGAGTGTCAAGTGATGATTGAAAATGGAGGAACAATAAATTGCTATGGAAAGTGCCATAATATCAAGCTATCCATGGGAGAATATGTATTGACTAGCCCAATGCTTTCCATTCCAATGGGAGGTGCTGATGTTGTACTAGGAGTCCAATGGCTACAATCCTTGGGTACAATAGCTTTTTATTTTCAAGAACTTTTCATCAAATTTTCTACAGAAGGAAAGGAAGTTGAATTAAGGGGTATTGCAGGGAAACTAGGAAAGATAATCAACTCTAATAGCATGACAAAGCTTCTAAAAAAGGAGCAAAGAGGTGTAATTGCACAATTATGTTCGCTAGATGTTTCCACATTGGAATCATCTATTTCTCCAGATCTCCAAAAAGTCCTGGACAATCATTCCAAGGTATTTGAGACTCCAAAAGGTCTCCCACCTATGTGTAGTCATGATCATGCTATTCATCTGATTCCAGGAAGTGTTCCTCCAAACATCAGGCCGTACAGATATCCCTATGTCCAAAAAAGTGAAATTGAACGTATGGTTGCAGAAATGCTAGAGGCTGGTATAATTCAACCGAGTCAAAGTTCTTTCTCAGCTCCAGTAGTATTGGTGCACAAGAAGGATGGATCATGGTGCATGTGTCCGGATTATAGGGAGCTCAACAAGCTCACTATTAAAGATAAGTTCCCCATTCCTGTTATTGATGAATTACTGGATGAATTGCATGGATCAATTTACTTCACCAAGTTGGATCTTCGTTCGGGATATCATCAAATCAGAATGAAGATTGAAGACATTCCGAAAACGGCATTTAGAACTCATGAGGGTCATTATGAATTTTTGGTCATGCCTTTTGGCCTTACCAATGCACCTTCAACATTTCAAGGTTTAATGAATTCAATTTTCAAACCATTCCTTAGAAAATTTGTGTTAGTATTTTTTGATGATATACTAATCTATAGCAAGTCTTGGAAGGATCATGTTGAACATGTTGATAGGGTGCTACAACTATTGGAGGAGAAACAATTATATGCAAAAAGATCCAAATGTTTCTTTGGAGTCCAGGAGGTGGAATATTTGGGTCATATTGTATCTCATGAAGGAGTTAAGGTAGACCCTAGCAAAATTAAAGCCATTAAGGAATGGAAAATCCCCACATCCATAAAGCATCTGCGAGGATTTCTTGGGTTGACAGGGTATTATCGCAAGTTTGTTAAGAATTATGGGAGAATAGCAGCACCTCTAACAACATTATTGAAGAAAGATTCATTTTCATGGACTCCGGAAGCAACAAAGGCCTTTGAACATCTTAAAGAGGCAATGTGCCAAGCACCGGTCTTAGCTACACCGGACTTCACAAAAACCTTTATTGTGGAATGTGATGCTTCAGGAAATGGAATTGGTGTTGTTCTAATGCAAGATGAAAGACCCATTGCTTTTGAAAGTCGTCCAATCAAGGGAAAGTTTTTAAGCAAAGCTATTTATGAGAAGGAAATGTTGGCAATACTCCATGCACTTAAGAAATGGCGACCCTACCTAATGGGAAGACACTTCAAGGTAAAAACGGATCATGATAGCCTTAAATACTTTTTAGAACAAAGATTATCCTCTGAAGAGCAACAAAAGTGGGTCACAAAGATGTTGGGTTATGACTTTGAAATCATCTACAAAAAAGGGAAGCAAAATGTGGTGGCAGATGCACTCTCAAGAAAGGATGAGGATGTGGAAGCATTGTTGTGTGCCATTTCTATTATCCAACCAGATTGGATAAACGAAGCAAGGGAGGAATGGAATAATGACGAAGAAGTGTGGGCACTTATTCGAAAGCTACAACAAGATTCCAGTACTTCTGATACATTTAGCTGGCAAAATGATTCGTTATGGTACAAAGATCGCTTATACCTCTGTAAGAATTCCCAGCTAAAACAAAATATTCTTATGGAATTGCACACTTCTCCCTTAGGAGGGAACTCAGGATTTTTAAAAACTTACCACAGGGTTAAGAAGAAATTTTTTTGGGATGGACTTAAATCAGATATTCAAAAGTTTGTGGCAGAATGTTTGGTTTGCCAGCAAAATAAAGTTGAAACAATTAAGACACCAGGTCTATTACAACCTTTATCCATTCCAAGCCAACGTTGGGAGGAGGTTTCAATGGATTTTATCACAGGTTTACCCAAGTCTGAGGGAAAGAGTGTCATCATGGTGGTGGTTGAAAGACTTACCAAGTATGCACACTTTTGTGCATTATCACATCCATTTAAAGCCAGTACAGTTTCTACTGCATTTATGGAGACAGTTCAAAAGCTACATGGAAACCCAAAGATTATTGTAAGTGACAGAGATCCCATTTTCACTGGAAATTTTTGGACAGAATTATTTTCTTGTCTTGGTACTCAGTTAGCTCATAGCTCATCTTATCATCCTCAATCTAATGGGCAAACTGAGATAGTAAACAAATGTTTGGAAGGATATATTCATTGCTTTGTATCTGATAAATAGACACAATGGGTCAAATGGTTGCCTCTGGCTGAATGGTGGTATAACACTTCCTTCCATACAGCAACAAAAATGACCCCATTTATGGCACTTTATGGGTATCAACCACCATCCATCACATCATATTTAAGAGAAAATTCTAAGGTTCAGGCAGTGGAACATCACATCGAACATCAACAACAAGTCCTCCAACTCTTAAAGGGTAACCTCGTGTTGGCACAAAATAGAATGAAACAACAGGCAGATAAACATCACAGTGAAAGAAGTTTTGATGTTGGTGATTGGGTATTCCTACGGCTACAACCATATAAGCAAATGTCCCTAAAGCAAGCTAAGAAGGATAATAAATTATCACCAAAGTATTATGGTCCGTACAAGGTGTTGCAAAAGATTGGTACTATGGCATACAAATTGGAGCTTCCTGCAGCTTCTCGATTGCACCCAGTTTTCCATGTTTCATGTTTAAAGAAGGTTATAGGTGAGAAGCTCCCAATTCAAACAATATTGCCAGAACTTGACGAGGAAGGAAAAATTATATTGGAATCGGAAGCAGTCACAGAAGCAAGAACTCGACAGCTACGAAATTGATCAATTGCAGAGTATCTTATCAAGTGGAAGAACTTATCCGCTGAAGATTCCACATGGGAGGATGAGAATTTTATGCAGAAGTATCCAGAACTACTCAAGCGTTGAGGACAACACTTTTTTGAAGGAGAGGGGCATGTTGGGTCCCTATAATACTAGTGATTACCCCATTACTATTGTAGTTATACCCCTTATTTATATTGTTGTGCCCCTATTACCCCCATATTGTTATTTCTGTGCCCCATAGAATCCCTCTATTGTTATTTTTGTGGCTTTATAGTATTATTGTTAGGTCGGCTGGATTATATTGTGACTCCTTAGACTCCTATATATAGAAAGGAGGTTTTGTCATTTGTATCATCCAAGAATTGTTCATTTATGTAATGTAAAGGAGGTTGCCCCCTCGAAGAGGCTGAATTCTAAGGCATTGATCTATCTTTTCTTGAGCTGGTTTCATAACAACTGGACACATCAGACATTGCAGAACAACTCACACCAACAGGGCTAAACCTAGACTGCATGGAACAAGCCATAACTGATCGGATCATGGAAACAAAGATAAGGAACACTCGCCAACATAATATCCAATTTTATCAGGTTGGAAAAGATGGCCAACTCTAGCACCAATGCAGGTGGCTCACTAGGGACCAAGTTCAGCAAAAGTTTCCCCATCTCATGGAGGCACTCAATGTAATGGGGACCATTGCTTCCTAAGAGGGGAGGACTAATCAATGTGGATATTGGTTTCCACCCTCCTTTTCCACTTCAGCCCCCACTGTTGTTTCTTTTAAGTTTCCTTAATAGTAGCACAACCTATTATTTTTTCCAATTTTTCGGGTCTTAAACTTCTGGAGCCATTTTGAGGGACTAAAATACATTTTTAAATAAAAACAGAGAGACCCAAAAAGTGCTAGACCAGTTCAGTGATTTTGTTTTGGCCTTCTCTAAAAGAGCTTCACAATGAGGTATTATGATATCCAAATGGAGATCGTATGACAAGTTACGACCCTGGGAAGCTAACATTCCAACTTACCCCAACAGGGCTCACAAGCTTTTGGCGGTTCATCTCCTAGAGTTAGGTTTTTGGATGTTTAGGATTTCTCATTGTTTCTCAATGATAAAAAGGTCACCGAGTCACATTGTAACATAGTTCATAGCCATGTAGTTCCCACATCTCTTCTCAGAGATAAGATACCATCGCCCAAGGTAGTTTGTTTCACTTATGTATGTAAGGATGATTTAGTTCTTTGATATTAATGAAAATAAATTTTATTTATATTGCATCTTGGTGTTTATGTTTGTATCTATATTTTTTTGTGTTCCTCTATAATTCCATATCAGTGGGATCAGAGCGGTCTGTTCTTTCTCTGCATGTCCCCAACGAGGTCAGGGTATAAGGAGTTAGGGCTCGAATTGGTTGAACCTTTGCAAGACAAGCATCACAAAACATGATGACCTCCCATGGCAGAATAAAATAAATATGAGGGAGAAGGAGATATTTTCAACATATTTCTTAAGGAAGCCTTCAAGTGACAGAGGAATGTGATGATGGATAACTTTGGCTAGATCCTTCGGCAACTACCAATAGGCAATGCATCTTCATCTAGTAGCTACTCTAGAGGTGCCACTCTTTTTAAGGTATAAGTAAACTTTAACATTCCCATATTTGAAGTTTGGATAGATGAAAACGTTGTAGATAGATGGCTAAATTTGTTGGAAGGATATTTTTCGGTTCATGACTTTTCCAATCTGGAAAAGCTTACTTTTGTACTCCTCAAAGCCACCCCCCCATGTCAAGGACTAGTGATAAACCTACTATGAACAGAAGGATGAGAGGCAATCCTCACTATTTTCAGTCGCACTCACATGGAATTCTATATAAGATGCCATCAAGGAACAATATTAGATTATTGGGAGATATGAAGATAAATACATAATGTGGGCCACCTTGCGGTAGGGAAGGGATCAAGACGTGCCAGAGTTCACAAATATTTTTCATACCCTTCGTACGAAGTTGGGTATCAACGATTTTGAGTGGCATTTGGTACTCAAGTACCGCGACTGCTTACACAAATGCATATAGGACGAGATGGAGTTCCTGGACATTTCCTCGCTTGGCGTCGCCTATCGATACGCTGGCAAGATTGAGCATAAATTTAAACAAAAGAGGTGAGACTTTGGATCTGTGAATCTGAGGCAACGGAAAGGCACCCCCAAACTGTAGAACAAAGGATAAATCCAAAGAGGAGCGACCCAGGACAACTCACCAAAGTCGCAAGAAAAGAACAACATCATGAAGACAAATAAAGACAAAGGGAAATGGTTTAAGTTCCATAAGATCCCCACTCACAACACAAGTGAGTGTTGATCCAAAAAATCAGTGGTGGCTGAGCTGAAAGCTTCCGAATTAGATGCATGTTTTAACTCTGAGTTAGAACCCCACAAGGGGAATGAAAAAGGGAAGAAGATTATTGATGGAGAGCCCAGTGAGGGGGGGGGGGAGTTCTTGTACTCACAGATGTGGGTGAAGGGTTCTCAGCTGTAGTTCATTTTTTATAGCGGAAGTGAAAGTACCTCATTTCAGTATAGGTCATGAAGTGGTTGGGCCTACTGACCACACCATACATATAGCCATACACCATCGGGTGGCTTCCCCAAGGATGAGATCTCCACTTCAGCTAGCTTTTTTATCTTCCCTGTAGCTTGAACCCCTTCATAAACGAGGTACTGTGTGATGTTACTCCTCTTGAGGTTTGTGATGTATTATTACACCAACCATACTTGTGGAAGTGTCATGTTTTGTATAAGTCCAGGCTCCACACTATCATTATTTCTTAGGGAAATAAGTTATGTAGGATACTATAGGTAGCACCACCTACCTCCATCTCTTTCATATCTGTGAAGTAATGCAGTAATATCATTTCCCATACAATGAAATTTGTCTTCCTTATGATTTTCCCTTAGGGGAGGAAGAAGGTTGTGGCCACGTCCGCTACCTCCAGACAGGGCTCCTCCGCATGGCAACAACAGATGGACAAGGTTGTTGATGAGTACAAGGATATCTTCACCTCACCCACAGGGGTATCCCTACACTGTCAGGTCAAGCTCTCTATTGATCTGATCGTGGGCACGTTGCTGCCCAACGGGCTGATCTATCGGCGCTCTATTCTAGTGAATGATTAAATCGAGAGACAGATCAAAGAACTATTGCAGAAAGGGCACATCAGGCAGATTTCATCACCCTATGGGAGCCAGATCGTACTCATATAGAAGAAGTTCGGGACCTGAAAACTCTGTATTGACTATAAAGCATTGAATAATATCATTGTCCATAATATGTATCCAATTGCATAGGTTGATGACCTTCTGGACCAACTCAAGGGGGCCAAATATTTCAAAAAGATTGAATTGAAGTTCGGTTATCACCAGGTACCAATCGAACCATCCAATATGTGGAATACTGGCTTCAAATCCAAGGAGGGCCTTTTCGAATGGCTATTAATGCCTTTCAGGTTGACGAATCTCCCCTCAACCTTCATGACAATGATGGACAACATCTTGAAGCCCTTCGCCAACTCATTTGTGGCAATGTATTTGGACGACATCCTAATATTCAACCAGAGTTGGGAAGAACACCTCCACCATACTTGACAGGTCCTCGAAACCCTACGACAACACAAATTGTGTGCCAATATGGAGAAATGTACTTTTGGTATGACCCAAGTTCAATATTTTGGGTACATCATTGATGAGAAGAGTATGCATGTGGACCCAGTAAAGATACAAGTTATTCGGGATTTGCCAGCCCCAACCACTCTAACATATGTCTGTAGCTTTCTAGGTCTTGCCAATTTCTATCGTAGGTTCGTGTTGGGGTTCTCTCATATCACTTGGCCATTGAGTCAAGTCACCAAAGGCGGGGAAAAAAAAATTCTATTGGTATGCATCTCAATAGAAGGCATTTGTCGATTTGAAGCATCATCTCTATTTTTCACCAGTGCTCACATTACCAGACTTGCAATAATTGTTTAATAATGATACAAATTCCCTTGGCTGTGCTATTGATTCAATTCTTACTTAGTAGGTGCATCCAGTGGCATATCATAGTGAGACACTTTCAGACATATTCTGAAAGTATCCCACTTCTGAAAAAGAGATGTATTCCATTGTGTAAGCCTATTGATAATGGAATCATTACATTATGGGGAAGGAAACGGTCATCCACACAGATCACCGACCCCTTGTAGTTCATAAAGACACAAGGAAAGTTGTAGAACGATTGCCATCATAAATGGTTCACATACCTGCAACAGTTCCATTTGAACATTAAGTACAAGAAGAGAAACACCAATAATTTTGAAAAATACCTCATCCGACTGCCATTCATGGCACTAACCATTGTGGTCAACTCTTGTGGACATGAGACTCCAAGGTGGCCGCATCTTTGAAAGAGCAATCCAAAAGTGGACAACACATACTAGATGCTCCTAGAAGGAAAGAAAGTTCCTGATTTTCACCTCTAGGGTGTGTTAATGTTATTCTTGTCTTCCTGTCACCACTGATCAAATATTCTTTTACCAAGTATTTTAGGGGTATTAAGGTCAAATTTTATCATGTCATTAGGTTTTCAGAGTAAAATTTGGTGACTTTCTAGTTTGTCTAGGAATTTCTCTATTCTCTTAAAAAATCTCACATGCCGGTCACTTACATCACTCAGATGAGTGTATCACAATAAAGAGAATGTCTTCATCGTATCAGTCATCATCGTCACTATTTCACTCAGTCTAATGTCTTCATTAGGTCATTAGGTTTTCAAGGTCCATCTTCATTTCATGCATAAAATCCAGCATAGGATGAGTTGTGATAAGAAGCTCTTTGAAATAAGTTTTTATGAAATTTCATAAATGCTTCATGGTTACAATCTCAAGGTTCCAAAAAGAAGAAGTTTCATTGTTCAAAAAGATAAAGAGAAGTTCATATTTGAAGTCTCCAAAGTGGCCAAGTTTAAAAAGGTGATAGTCATGTTTTAGAAAAGGTATGTCAGGCCCATTTTTATTCAAAAGAAGATAATATAGTGCCTATGAAAGGCCAAAAGGTCCCAAACATGTTTCATTAGCATCCTTACCTCCTTCGTTTATCAAGCTCTCCCCTCCTTTGGCAAAAAACACGGGTTTTGTAGCTAAAATTGGATAAAATATCCTAGCGTTGAGCTTCTGTGAACTGCGCTGCGCTTTTGGAGGTGGTGTTGCACTTCCATGAACTGCGTTGCGCTTCTGCCAACAACACTACGCTTTGGATAGAGTAGCCTGAAACCTGCCAAAACTCACCCAAAATTCAAATTTAAGCCTGCATTCCTACTTTTTGTTCTTCTAAGCTGATCAACAAGTAAGTACCATCATCTAAATCACTTTTTTCCTTTGGAAAAGTAAGTGCAAATGTGAGTTTTATTCATCTAGGGTTAATTTGAAATTTGATACTGCAAAGCTGGTGCAAATTATGGGTTTTGTTAGTTATGACATTGAAAAATTTAAAATTTGTCATGACATACCTTTGTAGATATATAAATCACCCTATCATTCACTAGTGAACTCATTTACCTTTAGTTTACCTCACCTTTACACAAACCCTAGCTCAAACCTATCATTTTGGAAAATTTCCTAGCAAGACTATTTTTATATTCTCCTACTGATCTCTCTCTCTCATTTCACTCCATTCAAACTTCCTAAGTTTCCTACAACCCCTATCCATCTCCCAAAATTCCCCTATCATAATTTCCCTTCCCTAACTCCCTCATTTCATCATTTCACTCATTCCTCACTATTTTTCCATTTTCCTATTATCTAGGGTTTTTATCAAAATGGAGGCAGATTCTTCACCATCAGAAAGGAGAAAACATCATAAATGAGGGAGGATCCTAAGATATGAGCCTACCAACTGCAATGAAATCAACTACTCACCATTCATCAAGCAGTGCTTTGAATATGTCAGTTGTCTAGGGTTTTGTCAAAGGGTGGGTGAAGTAGGTTTCCATGAGTAGCTCACTGATTGGATTGCCACAAATCTGAAAGGGGAAAAGACCATCATAGCAGGGATTGAATTTACATTCTCAGTAGATTCCATCTCGCATGGCAAAGGGATACCTGATCATGGGGAGTATTGGTTCAAAGGCATGAGCTTAGACCTTGAACACTACCGTCCTTTCCTGAAATCACACTATAGAGAGGCTCATTCACATATCATCCCATTTAGGTACCTGTTATAAAAGTATGCACCATTGATAAAGGTTGTGATGAAGTTTTTTACGTGCGACGAAAGATTTTCTAGATTGTATGGGTACCACATTCGGCTGCTAATGCATTTCACACCTCTAAAACCTGTCAACATGTGTAATTATTTATGTAGAAGCCTTATCAAAATGTCTGAGAAGGTAAAAATGAAAGGCAAAGAGCATCACCCTAGTATTTTTCATCACATCTTAATAAATATTGTAGTTCTGCATTAGTTAGTAGAAAGGAACATGACATGGGATTCTTTCATAGAAACAACTTTGTAGTGGCATGAAACTAATTCATCAGGTCATCATCTAGATACATCAACACAATAGGTGGAGGTAGTATCATCAAGCAAGTTAGTGGAGGTTCCCAAGGCACCTAAACTTGAGGTGACCATAATATATCAAAGAGGAAAAAGGCTTGTGTTTACTTCTCAATTTGAGAAAAGGCCCAAGCCTTCTACATCAGTAAAACAAGGATCACATGTACAGGATGAAGAGAAAATTGAACATGATTTTGAATTAGTTGACTTAGAGGCATCAGATGAACCTTCAAACCTGCAACAAATTAGCAAAGAGAAGGATTCTCAAATCAAAGAGCTCATGAAAGATATGGCAAGGGAAACATTCATCATTTCCTTCCTTGAGTAAGAAAACAGTCAGCTTAAGGCCAAACAACTCATCATGGAGAAAGAGAAATCTAAGGTGCTATAGCAAGGAGACAAAGGTAAAGTAGTGTTGGAACCTGGCGAACATGATGAACATGAAAAACAAGTTGGAAAAAAGAATCCAAGGACCAAGGGACTCAAAAGGGCATTGGAGGAAGAGAAAGAATGTTAGGCCCCTATACTACTAGTGTAACCCCTTATTGTTATTAGTACAACCCACTTAATATATTGATGTACCCATGTAGTGCCCATATTGTTACTATTGTGCCCCATAGAAGCCCACTATTGTTATTATTGTGCCCTTACATTATTATTGTTATGTCGGCTCTGATTATGTTATGACCCCTTAGACTCCTATATATAGAAAGGAGGTCTTTTCATTTGTATCATCTAATAATTGTTCATTTATGTAATGTAAAGGAGGTTGCCCCCTCGAAGAGGTCAAATTCTAAGGCATTGATCTATCTTTTCTATCTTTTCTTGAGCTGGTTTCATAACATTTGGTATCAGAGCTTTGGATTCTAGGGTTTCGCTGCTCCAAACAGGTCATCGTGGCATTTTCGCTATAACTTTTTTTTCTGTGACGTTTCAGAAGTCGCAAAAAAAAGCATTTTAGAAGAAATTGCATTGAACCTTGGGTCCGAATTTCAGAGCTTTTCACGGGATATTTGCAGAGATATGATCTGAGGAAGTTGGTCTTTTTGCAGACTCCTGAATTACATTCAAAACAGGTGACCTGGGGAAAATCGTCATAACTTTCTCTCTGGGGATCGGATTGAAATTTCGTAAAAAGGTACAGAAAGAGGACGGACTGTAGTTTCTTGTATGAATTTTTCAGATCCAAAGGTTGAAATAGTGACTCGTGGTACGTCATACAAGTTCTCTCTACTGAACTAGTCTATAATCAAGTCATTGTGGGAGATTTAGCATAACTCTTCCTTGGAGAATCCAAATTGGGTCAGACTTGTGGCATTGGAAAGAGGACACAGAGGGCTACTGCGGGCCACAATTTCAGAATTTAAAGATCTTAAAATACAGAGTTATAGTCATTTCAAGATCGAGCTCCTAAGATCAAGAAAAAGCGAGATGAGGAAGTTTGATGGCAAGGATCCTGTAAATTGGATACTACAGATGGAGAAATATTTTGATCTACATGAGGTGCAACTGTTACAAAAGGTATGTATTGCATCTTCATATTTAGAACCGGATCAATTTTTATGGTATGAGGGGCTTTGTTCTCGTAAAACACTTGTTACGTGGTCAATTTTCACGGAGGAAATGATAGCACATTATGAGGATACAAAGAGCAACACCTTCTTTAGAGCAACACCACAACAATTGGAAAGAGTGAAAGGGTTTTGTCACATAGTGGAAAGAAAAATTATGGAAACCAGGAAGGATACCCCTCACAACCATAAAGATGGAAGTGTTGTTTCTCCTAGCCTTCCACAACCTACAAGGGTTACACCACAACAATTGGAAGAAAAAAGAGAAAAAGGGCTTTGTTACAATTGTGATAGCAAATGCATTAAAGGTCATAAGTGTGCCGAGAAGAAATTATTTTACATAGAATATGAAGAGGAGGAAGAAAAGGATCAAGAAACATCAAAAGAAGAAGATATTCTCCAGGACCCCATCCCAGAGAAAGAAGAAATGAATCAGACGATATCTTGTAAAGAATTGGCAAGAATTACCACTTCTCAAACTCTCAAGATAGAAGGACATATCAAGAAGAAAAAGGTGCAAGAAGTGAAAGATCACATCAAGAAAGAAGAAATGAATCCAACCATATCTTGTAATTCATTGGTCAAAATTACCACTCCTCAAACTATCAAGATAAAAGGACATATCAAGAAGAAAAATGTTCAAGAAGTGAAAGATCACATCGAGCATCAAGAAATGAATCCAACCATATCTTGTAAAGGATTGGAAGAAATTACCACTCCTCAAACTCTAGAGATAGAAGGACATATCAAGAAGAAAAATGTTCAAGCAGTGAAAGATCACATCGAGCATCAACAACAAGTTCTCCAACTTTTAAAGGATAACGCCACCTCGGTGCAAAATCAAAGGAAACAACAGGTAGATCAACATTGTAATGAAAAATGTTTTGATGTGGGTGATTGGGTATTTTTACTGCTACATCTCAAGCAAGCTATTTATGACAAGGAAATGTTGGCAATACTACATGCACTTAAAAAATGGCGACCTTACAGAATGGGAAGACTCTTCAAAGATGAGGATGTGGAAGCATTGTTTTATGCTATTTCTATTATCCAATCAGATTGGATAAATGAAGCAAGGGATGAATGGAAGAATGATGAAGTATGGCCACTTATTCAAAAGTTGCAAAAGATCCCAATTCAAACAATATTGCCAGAAATTGAAGAGGAAGGAAAAATCATATTGGAACCTGGAGCAGTCACAGAAACAAGAACTCAACAGCTACAAAATCGATCAATTTCAGAGTATCTCATCAAGTGGAAGAACTTACCCACTGAAGATTCCACATGGGAGGACAAGAATTTTATACAGAAGCACCAAGAACTACTCAAGCGTTGAGGACAACGCTTTTTGAAGGAGAGGGGCATGTTAGGCCCCTATACTACTAGTGTAACCTCTTATTGTTATTAGTACAACCCACTTATTATATTGATGTACCCATGTAGTGCCCATATTATTACTATTGTGCCCCATAGAAACCCACTATTGTTATTATTTTTCCCTTACATTATTATTGTTATGTCGGCTCTGATTATGTTATACCCCTTAGACCCCTATATATAGAAAGGAGGTCTTTTCATTTGTATCATCCAATAATTGTTCATTTATGTAATGTAAAGGAGGTTGCCCCCTCGAAGAGGCCGAATTCTAAGGCGTTGATCTATCTTTTCTTGAGCTGGTTTCATAACAAAGAACATAACCTGCTAGATGAAGACTTAGACATTGAAGATAGAATTGCCTTGGAGATCAATGAAGATAGAGAGTGTTGGCTAAGTAAGGTAAATTGCCACTGAGAAAAAGTTCTTGGCAAAGCCAAAGGGACAACCAATTATTGAGGCACATGTCCCACCATTATTAGATCAGAAATATGATTTGCAACATAAAGCTCAAGCAATTGAAAAACAAGCTTAAGGAAACCCTAAAGACAAAAATGAGAGGGATAACTTGGATATGCTTTATGAAGCATCCATGAGAGCATGAAACACCTCATTTTTCACTTCATTACCAATTTTGGAGGTTTTCTGAGCTTTTTTTGGTTTTTGAGAAATTTGGTGCAAAATTAAGAAATTGGGCCACTCACAGAAGCACAATGCCTTGGCGCTGCGCTTTTTCCTAAGGGCTCCAAATGACAAGTGGCTTACATTTTTGGAAATATGATGACCTCCTCTCAAAACTAATTTCATAATATTTCTCAGACAAGGCTCATATTTGAGAAGAAAGAGAAAAAAGGGGTCAAAAATCATCATTTTGCCACTCTTTTTGACAGGTGCTGTGCTTTTGGAGACACCTTGGGAGAATCAACTTTTGAAGGCCTTCCCATGGGTGATTTTTAAAAATTCAATATTTTCTTGAAACTCGACAGGCAAGGTTAGTTGACCATTGTCTTAGATATCAAATTTGACCTCAGGAAGACACCTAAAAGTGGCCTCAAAGTTGGCACTATGCTTCTGCAAATTTCAATGTGTAATTCCTTAGGTTTTTAGTTTGACTTAGTCAAATTTAAACTTATGATGTAACTTTAGTAGTTTCAGTTTTAGATGATGTAATAATTAATAAATAAGCATGATATGTTGTTTTTATGGTTAATTAGGCCTCATAAAGGAAGAAAAAATCAAATTAAAGTCTAAGAGAAGAGTTTGTTTTTGACCTTCTCACTCTCACTTGTTGGTTGAGAGAATCTTGGAAACAGTTCCACCACTTAGGAATTTGAATCCTAAAGTTGGGGAAGCTATTTGATTGAGTCTATATGTATCATTTCTCATTGATAGAGAGGGGTTGGACTTAGTAGGAGAGAGTTGTAGCTTATGCTTTCATACAGTTAATCAAGGAGAAGTTGCAGCTATTTTTCAGGAATACTTGTTCAGTGAATTTATGGTGTTGTTTTCCTTTCATATTAGTTTCTTATTGATGAATTCATCTCTCTTAACATGATTTTATTTCTTCATGTGGTTTTCCTTATAGTCATATAGGCAGAATTCTTTAGATTCAAATCTCTGTTTATGTGGAAAATCATGTTTATGTATCTCTTCTTCTAAATTAATGAATTCATGCTAATACATGTTCATTATGATTTCTTAAGATTTCAAACCTATACTACATTGACCAAATCTTAAGTTCACCACAAAACATTGTTATCTTGCTCCTCTTTATACCTGCTACTGCAAACTTTGATACCTTGACCTAATTTCTTGCTCTCATTCCCTGGTCCAGCAACCTAAAAACCCTAAATTTCCAAACACTCAAACAAAACCTATACATCTATCCTAAAATCCATTTCTTTTTTAGTCATTGACTGAGAAATCCTTAGAGAGATCACTCTCTGGTTTAGCAGGGCTAGTTGCTGAACTACAAGTTGTTTGAAGTTACCTCTGTCAATCTCCTCCTTAGCCTGTGACATTGTAGGGGATAACATTTTGGCCTCGTTGACAAGGACATGACTGATAAATCATTCATGGGATTCATTCTATTATAGCTTTCAATAAGATTGGTTCTATAGGTAACAACTTCCAGTATCTAAAGATAGGCTGATTTTACAAATTTCATCAAGTTTAAGGTGTGAAAATTATGGCTCCTAAAAGACATACTAGGTCAAATCCTGACCCAAATCCACCTTTTATTGTTGATGACCCTAAAAACTACTAAGAAAACTCAATTTACCTATCTTTGAAAATGCAGTTCGAAAAATAAAAAGGACAACTTCTTTGCCTAAAAATTTATTCACTTTTGAGCACCTTCCTTTTGATATTCAGTTAGAACTGTCTCTTTCAAGGTCAAAATCTAAGTCTTTCCTTCCTGAAGTGATATTTGAACCTTTTCAATTTGATTCTCATCTCCATTCTTCTGAATCCCTATTTTCTAAAGTTGATCATGAGTTGTGGTTGAATTTTGATAACTCCAAAGTCTAGTTGACCATCTCCAAATCATCACTTAAAAATATTACATTCAATATCAACTTGAATACCTAACTATTGTTTCATCCTCTACTGCACCTCCAAATATATCAGCTTCCTCATATCTTCTTCCACCACCTCCATTAGTGTCATCATCTTTACCTACATAGCCCATTGTAGTATCTCTACTACATCCTCTGTTAGGGTCCCACCCTAACCCCCTTATTTATGTAATGGGATCACGTCATAGTCAAGAGTCAATAAAGCCCATATTAATAATTGTAAGTGGTTAATCTGCAATTAATGACGGAACCACAGTTAGTTGCAAATGGGCCGTAGTATTAGATAGATGTTATTAATAAAACCCACGGTATTGGCCCGTGGTATTGCATGTATGAGTCATGTATAAAGGATAGAGACTCCCTGCGAGGAGCATCGTGTCTTATTTTGTAATCGAGCTCTGCTCTATTGGAGGTTGTCCCCTCGAAGAGGCAAGTGAACATTACTCTATGAATAATAAAATCATTGCTATTCTATGTTTTGGGTATCTTTTCTTGGCATGTTCTGTATTTGGGTATCATTTTGCAGGTTAAAAGCATAACAAGTGGTATCAGAGCACTTTCCAGGGCCGGTGGGATCTCCATTTCTTAGCAATTTTTTTTTTTTTTTGGCTAGAGACGTGTTCCGGCGTCTTTAAACCACGGGATCTGTCATTGAGCGCATAAACCTACGGATTTGGGGAGGCAGGCACGCAAGAAATACAAGAGGTGGTCACGTCTGTTGGACTCCCTTGTAACCCCTGTGGGTACCCCTTCGAGTAGTAGCGCATTAGACAGAACCACGCACGGACTGTCTTCCTCGTACCCTCTGGTTATATCGGAAGCCCCTTAGGCTCCTTTGAAACCTTGCCATAGATAAATCGTCGGCCGTCTTGCGGCTACAGTACACCGAGAACAGCACTCGGAGAGATTACTCGCCCATACGATAGGGTAGTCGGGTTGTACGACTAAGGGTATGGTCGATCCTCCTTAGTTAGAGCCCTGAAACATTGGGCCGAGTACTACTACCAGATCCTTATGTATATTGCGATCTGTAGCACCTGACACTCCTCAAGACCATAGTTCCCTTTTCTATCGGGGGATCACACATCATCTCTTCCAGATCCGCTTGTGCAAAGGGGTGCAGTAGCAGCAGACATCAGTCCTGCAGTCTCGAGTTCGCAGATCATCCATTCTGATCTATTAGATCCATTAGATCTGCAGAAGCAGTCTGTTCCGCCGCCCAGAGCTATCAGATCCGCCATTCAGATCTCTCAGATCCACCAGATCGAAGTCGTTGTGAAGGGTTCCTATACCGGGGTATAATTTTCACATGTCTTTTGGCCGCATTGACATTTTGAGGATTTGGCCACTGCAGTATTGGTGATCTAGCCCATCAGAATCAGGACGACGAGCTGAGCACGGTGGTACCATTCACTTCTTAGTGATTTTTTTTTTTTTAGGTGGTCCCAATTTTAAAAAAAAACCGGTTAGTGTATGGTAGAAACTAGAGCTCAGGCGATGGCCAATGAAAGGATGGACAAACTTGAAGAATCATTGCAAAACCTCCACATTCAGCTTACCAGACTATGTAGCATGGTCGAGAAAATAGGCCCCAAGGGCAAGGAGCAAGCCCACGAGGAGGCGTATAATGGCAATGAACACAATGAGGGTGAGTCTAGCCACTCTCCTCACGTCTGGCACACCCACCCACAATCCAGTCAACGACCTCCCAAGTTGGATATGCATAAATTTGACGGTTCTCACCCGTTGGCATGGATAGCACAAATGGAGCAGTATTTCAAACTGAATCGCATCTTCGATGATGAGACTCATCTTATGTTGGGGAGCATGTACTTGGACAATGAAAGGTGGCAGTGGTGGGAATGGCATCAACGTTGCACTGGACCTTTTAAGACTTGGACCAAATTCACCAAAGCTCTTCAAGACCGCTTTGACCAGGAATCATCTTTTTTGGGTCGTCTTACTAAGCTCCGGCAGACTGGTACAGTGGATGAATATATTACAGCTTTTGAAGCCTTAGCCTTCCTCACTTGGGGTCTCTCAGATGTGTTCTACACTGAATGTTTTATCAGCGGTCTTAAAGAAGCTATCAAAGCCCAAGTCCTACTGCACCACCCTCCCACATGGACGGAGGCTTGCCAGGTGGCTCGTAACGTGGAACGTGCATTAGCAGCCCAATACAATCGCCCAAATTTCAACGCTAAAGTTCGCCCCCCACAGGCTCACAACACGACTCAAACACTTAAGGTCCAAAAGGTGTCACCTGTGGAAATGGCCGAAAGAAGAAAGCAAGGCCTATGTTACTACTGTGATGAAAAATACTCCCCAGGTCATAAATGAAAGGAGCCCAAATTTTTTCAAATTGATGCCACTGACTACAGCTCAACAGAGGAAGATCCACCACTGGAGGAACATGAGCCGCTAGAAGAAGACAACCAAAAGGACAATGTCTCTGACGAACCAGTTATTTCATTGCATGCTTTGGTAGGGATTTCTTCCCCTCAAACTCTCAAAATCAGAGGTTTTATTAAACATCGCCCAGTAGTAGTCTTGATTGATAGTGGAAGTACACATAATTTCATCCATCAAAAAGTCGCAGAAGCAGTGCATTGTTTTGTACGAGCAGTTTCTAACTTCCAAGTTCAAATTGCAGATGGAGGCATAATGAAATGTGAAGGCCACTGTGAAAATGTCAAACTTCAAATGGGGGATTATCAGTTGAAAACCCACATGTTTGCCATACACATGGGGGGTTGTGACATTGTCCTCGGTGCTAAATGGCTCCGCACTCTTAGGCCAATCACAATGGATTTCCAGGAGTTATATATGAGTTTTAAGCAGAACAACTACACACATACCCTCTGTGGACTCCAGGCAGGAGCCCCCTCTATCATCAGCTCGCATAGGATGGAAAAATTGTTAAAAAAGGGCAATCATGGAGTTGTAGCTCAATTTAATGCCATCTAGGCAGTCGAAACCAAGCCTCTGCCAATTCATCCTGAGATGCAACAGATTTTAAATAACCATCTGCCAGTCTTTGACAAGCCTCATGAGCTTCCACCCTCGTGAGGGAAACATGATCATAGCATCACCTTGGTTCCAGGGGCCCAACCCCCAAATGTGCGCCCATACAGATATCTGTTCACCCAAAAGAATGAAATAGAAAAAATCATTAAGGAAATCTTGGAAGCAGGTGTCATTCGTTCCAGCATTAGTCCTTATTCATCCCCAGTGGTCATGGTGCTCAAGAAAGATGGGGAGTGGCGGATGTGTCCCGACTTCAGGACCCTCAATAAGTTGATCGTCAAAGATAAATTTCCCATCCCGGTGGTTGATGATTTGCTGGATGAACTCAATGGGGCTCAATTCTTCACTAAGCTGGATCTTCGCTCAGGCTACCACCAAATTCACATGAGGGAAGTCGACATCCCCAAGACTGCTTTCAGAACTCATGAAGGCCATTATGAATTCCTGGTCATGCCATTTGGTCTTTGTAATGCCCCCTCTACTTTTCAGAGCCTTATGAACTACATTCTCAAACCATATCTCAGGAAATTTGTCCTTGTCTTCTTCGATGACATCCTCATCTATAGTTGCACTTGGGCCGCACATCTTCAGCATGTAGATCTACTCTTGCAACTGCTCCGCAAGCATAAATTATTTGTCAAGATGTCCAAGTGTTCGTTTGGCATGGCAGAAGTAGAGTATTTGGGCCACATTGTGGGGCGTGAAGGTGTCAAGGTGGACCCCAAAAAGATCCAAGCAATGCAGGAATGGCCTCAACCTAAGACCTTGAAGAGCTTGAGAGGATTTTTGGGTCTCACAGGCTATTATCGTAAATTTGTCCGCAACTATGGTCACATAGCGAAGCCCCTCACACAACTCCTAAAGAAAAATTCATTCTTCTGGAATGAGGAAGCACAACAATCCTTTACAGCTCTAAAAAATGCCATGTGTTCCACTCCAGTCTTAGCACTACCTGACTTCACCAAATGTTTTGTCATTGAATGTGATGCTTCGGGTACAGGTATTGGGGCGGTCTTAATGCAGGAAGGGTGACCGTTGGCCTTCACAAGCCAACAACCCAGTGGGAGGAATCTGGGCCAATCTACCTACGAGAAGGAAATGATGGCCATCTTACATGCAGTAGAGACCTGGCGACCTTACTTATTGGGGCGACGTTTCCAAATCTGCACAGATCATCACACTCTTAAATATTTTTTGGAGCAACGCCTATCCTCCCCACAACAAAATAAATGGCTAGCCAAAATGCTGGGATATGATTATGAGATCATTTACAAGAAAGGGAAAGACAATAGTGTAGCAGACGCATTATCTCGCCAATTTGAGGAGGAAATTACTCTGCTAGCAATTTCCCTCCCTATTCTAGAATGGATTGAAGAGGCTCACAGGGAATGGTTTTCACACCCTGGGCTCTCCCGACTCATTTCTCAATTGCAGGTAGATCCAAATTCCACCAAGGGCTACTTGTGGCAGGATGATATTCTTCGCTACAAGGACAGAGTCGTAATATCACCAACATCCACCCTCAAAAGTCGCATTTTGGCAGAATTGCACTCATCTCCCATTGCAGGACATTCGAGCTTTCAGAAGATGTATGCTCGCACCAGAAGATCATTTTTTTGGACAGGCATGAAAAAGGACATCCTTACTTTCGTAGCAGAATGCGATGTCTGTCAATGCCACAAAGGGGAAACCGTCAACACACCAGGCACATTACAACCATTGCCCATTCCGGCATCAATTTGGACGGAGGTTTCTATGGATTTCATTACAGGTCTTCCAAAGTCAGGGAACAAGTCAGTCATCATGGTGGTTGTGGACCGACTGTCGAGGTATGCTCATTTCTGCGCCCTACCCCACCCATTTACACCAACTTTGGTTGCTCAATCTTTCATGGATCAGATCTTCAAATTGCATGGCATGCCCACTTCTATTGTGTCCGACCGCGACCCGACCTTCACCAGTAACTTTTGGCAGGAACTCTTCAGAATACAAGGCACTCAACTAAAACTCAGTACTTGCTATCATCCGCAAACAGATGGTCAAACCGAAGCCGTCAACAAATGTCTAGAATCCTACCTTAGGTGTTTCACTTCAGAAAAGCAACACCTTTGGGTACAGTGGCTACCTCTGGCTGAATGGTGGTATAACACCAACTATCATGCCACCACCAAAATGACTCCCTATGAAGTAGTGTATGGTCAACTCCTGCCTTCACCTACTTCGTATCTCAAGGGATGCTCAAAAGTACAAGCAGTGGATCAACTCCTACAACACTGTGCAACCATGCTTGCCCATCTTCGAGAGAATCTTCATCAAGCTCAGAACCGCATGAAGCAACAGGTAGACCAGCATCGCTTAGAGCGCCAATTTCAAGAAGGGGATCAGGTCTTTTTATGGCTACAACCATATAAGCAAACATCACTCAAAGACAAGGGGTGTTAGAAACTCTCTCCCAAATTCTACGGACCATATCAAGTACTTCAGCGCATTGGAGAAGTGGCCTACAAGTTGGCCTTGCCACCTACTGCAAAAATCCATCCAGTTTTCCATGTCTCATGCCTCAAGAAAGTGATTGGGAACAATTACAGAATTCAGACCAGTCTACCTGAATTGGACGAAGAAGGGTCCATCTGGCTTCAACCCGAACAGGTCCTAGACACACGAGACAAGCAACTACGCAGCCGCATGATTAAGGAAGTCCTCGTCAAATGGAAAGACACATCTTCGAAAGATGCAACTTGGGAACCAGCCACTATTCTTCAGCAGTTTCCGCAGCTTCAGCCTTGAGGACAAGGCTAGTCTTAAGGGGGAGAGCATGTTAGGGTCCCACCCTAACCCCCTTATTTATGTAATGGGATCACGTCATAGTCAAGAGTCAATAAAGCCCATATTAATAATTGTAAGTGGTTAATCCGCAATTAATGACGGAACCACAGTTAGTTGCAAATGGGTCGTAGTATTAGATAGATGTTATTAATAAAACCCACGGTATTGGCCCGTGGTATTGCATGTATGAGTCATATATAAAGGATAGAGACTCCCTGTGAGGAGCATCATGTCTTATTTTGTAATCGAGCTCTGCTCTATTGGAGGTTGCCCCCTCGAAGAGGCAAGTGAACACTACTCTCTGAATAATAAAATCATTGCTATTCTGTGTTCTGGGTATCTTTTCTTCGCATATTCTGTATTTGGGTATCATTTTGTAGGTTAAGAGCATAACATCCTCCAACAGTCATGGCTCGGTTCGCTCCTCTGATCTTACCTGCTCAACTTGCGGCTCTACCTCAAAAATATGGTAGAAGACTCCCTCTGTTTGATGGAAGTTAAGAAATTATAGCCCACCAACATGTCGACAAATTAATAGATTTTATTGACCTTGAAGAGATTGATGAAGAATATGCTAAGATGAGAATCATAACTCAGATTTTTTCTGGAGATGTGAAGAAATGGTTTCACAATTTGGCTGCTAATTCTATCAATAACTCTTAGAGGTTGATAGAGTTGTTCTTAGCATAATGGCAAGAAAAGAGAAATCCACTACAAATTTTGTTTGAGTACAATTCTATGAAAATAAATCAAAATGAGACAGTCCAATAATTCACAACAAGGTTTAATATGGTGTATAATTCCATTCCTGATGATATGAAACCTCCTCTTGGTTTAGCACTTCTCCACTATCTTGATGCCTTCGACCCAGACATGGCATATCAGCTTAGGGAGAGAGACCCTACAACTCTTGAAGAAATGCAGCGAAATGCAGTAAGTGTCAAAGTTAATCTGCTCATCAAGAAATCTAAATCAAAGCTTGAGAGATCTGAGAAGAAAGTTGTTTTTAAAGAAGATCCCTCATCATCATCAAATGTAAAGCTTGACAATCTGATCAAAACCATGGAAAGAATGATGGACAAAATGTCTATAACAGATCGACAAGTGGAGCCTTCAGTAAGGAATCTAAACTTTCGAGGCCAACAACAACAACAGTTTGGAAATATATAGAAAGAGCAGCGAAATCAAGATCCTTGGGGACAAGTAAGAGCTCCATTTTAGTAGAATTACAACGAAGGGAAGGAAGAAGATGAAGAGGAAATTGTAGAAGAAAATCATTTCTTTGAAGAAGATGAGCTACCCACCTTTTTTACTGAGGAAGGTCATTTTTCTAAAGAGTATTTTATACCAAGGGATCAACATCTTGTACTTGCAAGTGATGATCTATCAGGAGTGCAAACTGAAGAATACCAAAGTGGATATCATAATTCTCTTAGTCATTTGCAGAAACAATACAACTTAAGGAACATAAATGTACCTGTTACACTGAATCAAGAGAGGCAGAATGCAAAGAAAGATACACAAAGCAAAGAAGCAGCCCCTACAAATCAAAATAAAGAAAATGAAATTGTCATACTGAGCCGGGATAAAACCAATGAAGCCTCTACGAGCAATGCGAGAAAAGATAAGGAGGTTCAAACAGAAAGTCATAAGAAGGAATCTCAAGCTAAAGGGCAGATTGAAAAGAAGGACATCATTGCAAAAGAGGTAGAAAATCAATCTAATCTATTTAGTTTAGAGAATGAAATTTCTAAGTTGAAAGTTTCAATTCCTCTAACTGAATTAGTGAAGAATGATAAGTACAAGTTTTAGATTGCTAAAATGCTGAAGGTAGACCAAATGTCAGACACAATAAATGTTGCCGATGATGAGCCTGCAATTCTGTTTGGTCCAGCCTTAGAGGGAAGTCCTGAAGATAGTGAAATCCCACATTTTTATCTTAGTCTCAAACTTCATGATTTCATCCTCCATAACACCATGCTAGACTCCGGTGCCTCACATAATCTTATGCCAAAAGTCATTATGGACAAACTAGGACTGAGTATCACCCAACCTTATCATGACCTCTACTCATTTGATTTGGGAAGAGTGAAATGTCTTGGCCTTATCAAAGATTTAGTAGTGTCCTTGAACCAAATTTTGGCCAAGAATGTGTTGATGGATGTAGTGGTCACTGATATCCCTCCTCAATTTGGTATGTTTCTTTCACGGTCTTGGGGGGAAAAGCTGAAAGGAACCTTACAACTTGATTTTTCATATGCTACTATTCCAGTATTTGGGCAGCTTAGAAAACTCTATTGGGAGAAGAAGATGAAATTCATGATTAGTAGCAAAGAAAAACAGATAAATCACCCCATACATGTTGTACATACTGATCTAGATTCTTTCATTTTGTATAGTGATATGAATTCAGTAGATGATGATAGTCATCTTGTAGAAATTTCAAAAGTTTCGGATGTTATAAGTAGTGTGCAGAAAGTTGTGATTGCTGAAGGAAAAGAGAAGAATGAAGAATGTTTGCAGCAAGTAAATTCTCTTGAAAGGATTGCTGAGTTAGTGCAGAAAATAGAGTGTGTTGAGACAATGATTCATCCTCCAAAAGATCAAACAGTTCAACCTTCAGAAGTTCTTTTTCTGGATGAAGAAAATGGTCTTTGGACCATGGAGTTTGATGGTGCATTGGGAAAATAAGGAGCTAAGATTGGTTTTTGAATTAATGGTCCATTACATCATTCATGTAAAATTACATGCAACGTAAGAATGAGTTCTTATAAGTTAGATTTTGATTGCTCAAACAATGAGGTGGGGTATGAAGCATTGGTTGTTGGCCTCAAAATTCTAAGAAGTTTGGGAGCAAAGAAAATTTTTGTTTATGGAAACTTCGAGTTGGTAATCAAACAAGTGAAAGAGGAATACCAGGCCAAGCATCCAAGAATGAGAGCTTATCACAATGCTGTCCTTGACATCCTCAAAACTTTTTTACAATATACGGTCTCTTATTCCTAGAACTCAGAATGTTATAGCTGATTCTCTTGCTACTGCAACTAGTATGGTGAAGATTCCCATTCACTCCAATCAGAAGTATTCTATTCATGTTAAACACCACCCAGTTGTTCCTGATAATACGAGATATTGGCAGGTGTTTTGGGATGACAAACAAATCAATAATTTTCTCCCGATGGAAGGTGAATTCCAGAATTACCGCATTGATGATGCATCTAATGTGAACGATCCAGAAATGGAAGAAACTAAGATTGAAATATTGTATTTGAAGGACAATAACATTCCAAGAGGCCTTGTACCTTTGGAAGAGTTATTTGATCGAGACGATGTTGCCAAAAATTCCACCATGGTTCCCATGGAGAAAGGCGTCGAGGATGTGAACATTGGTGCAGCTGACAAGCCTAATATGGTCAAATTGTCAAAATCCTTATCTCTTGAGATGAAAAGTAAGTACGTGGATTTAATGACAAAATTTTCTGATGTATTTGCTTGGGATTATTAAGATTTGAAGGTGTATGACAAGAACATCATACAACAGATTATTTCGATCAAACCTGATCAAAAGCCATTTCACCAAAAACTAAGGAGGATTAATCCTAAGCTACTGCCATCAATTGAAAAAGATGTAAATGGGCCTTATAAGTCTGGTATCATAGTTCCTATTCGATTTTCCAAATGGATGTCAAATCTAATGCCAATAAGAAAGAAGACCGAAGAGATTCGTCTTTGCATTGATTTCAGAAGTTTAAAAAAGGTGTCCTTGAAGGACAATTATCCCATGCCAAAGATGGATCATATTCTTCAAAGGGTAGTTGGGTCTTCCAAGATGTCACTGCTAGATGGTATTCTAGGTACAATCATATTTTGGTGCATAAGGATGACCAGTTGAAGATAGCCTTCACAACACCATGAGGTACATTCACGTACGCCAAGATGCCATTTGGATTAAAGAATGCAAGAGCGACTTTTTAGTGGGCTATGGACATAGCTTTCACCAATGAAAAGGAAGTATTTGTGGTTATTTATTTAGATGATCTCATAGTTTTTTCTAAATATGATGAAGACCATTTACATCGTTTAAGAATTGTCTTTCAGAAATGTAGAAAATTTGGTATATCACTTAATCCAAAGAAGAGCTTATTTTCCATGGAAGAAGGTAATCTGCTAGGACATATTATCTCCAAGGATGACATTTGCATTGACCCAGCAAGAGTTCAAGCCATTCAACAATTAGATTCCCAAGGAGCAAAAAAGAAATTTAGTCTTTTAATGGGAAAATAATTTTTTTGAGAAGATTCATCGCCAACCTCATTGAACATTTGAAAGAGATGACAGACATGCTGAAAAAGGAAAACGAGGTAAAATTGTCTTTAGATGCTAAGAATTATTTCCATGCAGTCAAATTTGCATTATCTACTGTTCCTACTTTGATTAGTCCAAATTATACTTCATATTTCATCATATTTTCATTCGCATTTGAGCATACCTTAGCAGATGTCCTAATGCAAAAGAAAGATAAAAAAAATGAATAACGTATAGCATTTTTCAGTTGAACAATAAGGGACACAACACTGAAATACAACATAATTGAGAAGCAAGATTTGACATTGGTGAAAGCTCTCAAAGATTTTTGAGTTTATATTCTGCATTCTCATATCATTGCTTATGTTCCCACAACAGCTGTAAAATAAATTCTTATGTACATAGATCTAGAAGGTAGGCAGGGAAAATGGATCGTAATAATGCTAGATTATGATTTGGAGATAAATCACACAAAACTCATCAAGGGACAAGGTTTGGCTAAGCTCATGGCTGAATCTAATTTGCATGCATTAGATACCAATTTGATTGCTACACTTTCTGAAGAATAAGAAGAAGACTCACAGTTACAAGTGCCCGACATGTTCACTTCATCTCCATGGTATTCTAACATTGTTTATGTGTTGTAGCATTTAAACCCTCCACCAGAAGTACCCAAAGGTAAAACTAGATCTTTAAAGTTGAAAGCTTCAAAATAGTGTATTCTTGATGGTGTTTTGTTTTGGAAAGACCCCGATGGTGTGTTGCTAAACTGTTTGGTAGAAAATGAAGCAAAGGATGTCATGAGAGATTTTCATAAAGGAGACTGTGGTGTCCATCATTTCTGGAAGACTACATCATACAAAATCTTGACAACTAGCTTTTATTGGCCTACTCTTTTTTTTGACATATATAAAAGAGTGATGAGCTGTCATGAATGTCAGATTTTCTAAGGAAAAATAAACTTTTTCCGTTACCCTTGCAACCCATTTCAATCACAGCTCCTTTCCAGTAATGGGGTCTTGATTTCATTGATGAGATCCATGCTTCATCATCAGCACAACACAAATGGATCCTGACAGCCACATACTATTTTACAAAATGGATTGAAGCAATCCCAACCAGGAAAGCTATTGATTTTGTTATCATTCAGTTTATTGAATATAATATCTTGTTTAGATTTGGCTGCTCATAGAAGATAATCACTGATAATTTTTCCGCTTTCAAGTCAAAGAAGATGGTGGAGTTTTGTGCAAAGTATCATATTGTATTGGGGCATTCCACTGCTTATCATCCACAATGGAATGGTCTAGTTGAATCATCCAATAACTCTTTGATCAACATCATCAAGAAAGTTTTAGAAGTTAGTAAGAATAACTGGAACAAAAAGCTTATTAATGCTTTATGGGCGGAGAGAGTTAGTACCAAGAAATCCATAGTTATGTCTACATTTTAGTTGGTGTATGGGGTTGACACTATTTTTCCTTCATCTCTTCTTTTCCCAGTCATGAAAATTCTGCAGGAATTGGATTATGAAACAAATGATATACAGTGAAGGATAAATCAGATGATCCATTTACAACAAACTAGAGAGGAATTTTTTCAAAAACTACTAAACTTTATGAAAGAATAAAAAAGATCTATTATCGCAAGACAAAAGAAGACAATTTCAATTTGGGAGATATGGTTCTTCGTTGGGATGCGAGCAATGAAGAAAAAGGAAAACATGGAAAGTTTGAAAATTTATGGAAAGGACCATATAGAATTTTAGCTTTCACAGGAAATAATTCTTTTCTATTGGAGGAATTGAATGGAGAATATTATCCAGGTGGAGTGATCAATGGTAGGCCTCTCAAGAACTACCATACTTGAAGAAATTTCTACAAATTCCCACCACCATTGTATATACCAATTTATTTTTTATGTTCAAGTGTCCAAGTGGCTATCATAGGAGTTTGAAGCCCGAGGAGAAGGCCATAAGGCTTCTTTGATTAGATGTTGCTTTTATTTTTCCTTTACAGTCATATCATTTCAAATAGTCAGTCAATTTTCAGTTTCTGTTTAGTTTTCTGCATTTTGACTCCATTGCCCAATGAATAAGGCTACCTAGTCTACAGTCTTCTTGACACCTCCAAGGAGCTGCCATCCCAAGTTGGAGCCAATGTTAGTGTCAGTATTGTTTACCTATCACCATGGATAAAATATGATTTTACCATGTTTGTTAGGGGTCTCAAGGTCAAATTTTATCATGTCAAGGTTTTCATAGTAAAATTTGGTCACTGGCTAGTTTGTCTAGGAATGTCTCTATTCTCTAAAAATATCTCACATGCCGATTGCTTACATCACTCAGATGAGTGTATCACAATAAAGCGAATGTATTCATCATATCAGTCATCATCATCACCATTTCACTCAGTCTGATGTCTTCATTAGGTCATTAGGGTTTCAAGGTCCATCTTCATTTTAGGCATAAAATACCAGATAGGATGAGTTGTGATAAGAAACTATTTGCAATAAATTTTTATGAAATTCCATAAGTGCTTCATGGTTACAATCTCAAGGTTCCAAAAAGAATAATTTTCACTCTTCAAAAAGATAAAGAGAAGTTTAGCTTTCAAGTCTCCAAAGTGGCCAAGTTTAAAAAGGTGAAAGTCATGTTTTCGAAAAGGTCTGTGGGGCCCATTTTTATTCAAAAGAAGATCATATTGTCCCCATAAAAGCCCAAAAAGTCCCATACATGTTTCATTAGCATCCTTACCTCCTTTTTTTATCAAGCTCTCCTCCCCTTTGGTGAAAAAACATGGGTTTTCTAGCTAAAATTGAAAAAAACTCCCAGTGTTGTGCTTATGTGAATTGCGCTGTGCTTTTGGAAGTGGTGATGCGTTTCTGCCAATGGCACTGTGCTTGGGACAGAGTAGCCAGAAACCGGCCAAAACTCACCCAAACATCAAATTTAAGCTTGCATTCCTACTTTTTGTTCTTCTAAGCAGATCAACAAGTAAGTACCAACTTCTAACTCACATTTTTCCTTTGGCAAAGTAAGTGGAAATGTGAGTTCTCTTCATCTAGGGTTTATGTGAAATTTCATGCTACAAAGCTAGTGCAAATGATGGGTTTTGTTAGTTATGACATTGAAAATTTTAAAATTTGTCATCTCATACCTATGTACATATATAAATCACCCTATCATTCACTAATCAACTCATTTACCTTTAGTTTATCTTACATTTACACAAACCCTATCTCATACCTATCATTTTGGACAATTTCCTAGCAAGATTGTTTTTTAAATTATCCTACTCATCTCTCTCTCTCATTTCACTCCATTCAAACTTATTAAGTTTCCTAAAACCCCTATGGATCTCCAAAAATTCCCCTATCATCATTTCCCTTCCCTAACTCCCTCATTTCATCATTTCACTCATTGCTCACTGTTTTTCCATTTTCCTATTATCTAGGGTTTTTATCAAAATGGAGGGAGATTATTCACCATTAGAAAGCATAAAAAATCATAAAGGAGGGAGGATATTGAGATATGAGCCTACTAACTGCGATGAAATCAACTCCTCACCATTCATCAAGTAGTGCTTTGAAGATGTCAGTTGTTTAAGGTTTTGATAAAGGGTGGGTGAAGTAGGTTTCCATGAACAGCTCACTGATTGGATTGCCACAAATCTAAAAGGGGAAAGGCCATCATAGTAGGGATTGAATTTACATTCTTAGTAGCTGCCATCTCTCTTGCCATAGGGATACTTGATGATGGGGAGTATTGGTTCAAAGGCATGATATTAGACCTTGAACACTACTGACCTTTCTTGAAATCACCCTATAGAGAGGATCATTCACATATCATCCCATTCAGGTACCTGTTAGAAAAGTATGTGCCATTGATGAAGGTTGTGATGAAATTTTTTACGTGTGAGGGAAGACTTTCTAGATTGTATGGTACCATATTAGGCTTGTAATGCATTTCACAGCTCTAAAACCTCTCAACATGTTTAAATATTTATGTAGAAGTCTTATCAAAATGTATGAGAACGTACAAATGAAAGGCAAAGAGCATCACCCTAGTCTTTTTCATCACAACTTAATAAATATTGTTGTTCTCGATCAACTAGCAGAAAGGAACATGGCATGGGATTCTTTCATAGAAACAACTTTGTAGTGGCATGAAACTACTTCATCGGGTCATCATCCAGATACATCAACACAACAGGTGAAGGTAGGCTTATCAAGCAAGTTAGTGGAGGTTCCCAAGGCACCTAAACCTGAGGTGACCAGAATATATCAAAGAGGAAAAAGGCTTGTGTTTACTTCTCAAGTTGAGAAAAGGGCCAAGCCTTCTACATCAACAAAACAGGGATCACATGTACATGATGAAGAGAAAATTGAACATGATTTTGAATTAGTTGACTTAGAGGCAGCAGATGAACCTTCAAACCTGCAACCAATTATCAAAGAGAAGTATTCTCAAATCAAAGAGCTCATGGAAAATATGGCAAGGGCAAGATTCATCATTTCCTTACTTGAGCAAGAAAACGGTTAGCTTAAGGCCAAATAACTCATCATGGAGAAAGAGAAATATAAGGTGTTGTAGCAAGGAGGCAAAGGTAAGCCAGTATTGGAACCTGGTGAACATGATGAACATGAAAAACAAGTTGGAAAAAAGAAGCCAAGGACCAAGGTAGTCAAAAGGGCATTGAAGGAAGAGAAAGAACATAACCTCCTAGATGAAGAGTTAGACATTGAGGACAGAAATGCCTTGGGGATCAATGAAGATAGAGAGTATTGGCTAAGTAAGGTAAATGGCCACTTAGAATAGCTTCTTGACAAAGCCAACAGGGACAACCAACTATTGAGGCACATGGCCCACCATTATCAGATCAGAAATATGATTTGCAACATAAAGCTCAAGCAATTGAAAAACAAGCTTAAGGAAACCCTAAAGGACAAAAATGAGAGGGATAACTTGGAGATGCCTGCTGAAAAATCCATGAGAGCATGACACACCTCATTTTTCACTTCATGACCAATTTTTGAGGTTTTCAGAGCATTTTTGGTTTTTTGAGAATTTTGATGCAAAATTCAGAAATTGGAATAGTCACAGAAGCGCAACGACTTGGCACTGCGCTTTTTCCTCAGGCCTCCAAATGACAAGTGGCTTACATTTTTGGAAATATTATGACCTCCTATCAAAACCCATTTCATCATATTTCTTAGACAAGGCTCATATTTTGAGAAAAATGAGAAAATGGGGTCAAAAAATCATCATTCTGCCACTCTTTTTGACAGGCGTTGCGCTTCTGGAGACACCTTGGGAGAATCAACTTTTGAAGCCCTTCCCATTGCTCATTTTCAAAAATTCAAGATGTTCTAGAAACTAGAAAGGAAAGGCTATTTGACTGTTCTCTCACATATCAAATGTGACCTCAGGAAGGCACCTAAAAGTGGCCTCAAAGTTGGCGCTTCGCTTCTCCAAATTTCTTAGTTTTTATTTAAAAATTTCACTATGTAATTCCTTAGGTTTTTAGTTTGACTTGGTCAAAGTTAAACTCA
Organism: Pinus tabuliformis; assembly: GCA_031772625.1. Taxonomy (NCBI): domain Eukaryota; kingdom Viridiplantae; phylum Streptophyta; class Pinopsida; order Pinales; family Pinaceae; genus Pinus; species Pinus tabuliformis. The sequence continues at coordinate 258,732,997 of CM062809.1, read as the reverse complement.
TGACGTAACTTCAGTAGTTCGACATTTAGATGATGTAATCATTAATAAATAAGCATGATAATTTTTTATTTTTTTATTTTTTTATTTTTTTATGGACAATTAGGCCTCATAAAGGAAGCAAAACTCAAATCAAAGTCTAAGAGAAGAGTTTGTTTTTGACCTTCTCACTCTCACTTGTTGGTTGAGAGAATTTTGGAAACAATTCCACCACTTAGGAATTCAACTCCTGAAGGTTGGGAAGCTGTTTGATTGAGTCTATATGTGTCATTTCTCATTTAGAGAGAGGGGTTGAACTTCTGAGGAGAGACTTGTACATTATGCTTTCATACAGTTAATCAAGGAGCAGTTGCAACTATTTTTCAGGAATACTTGTTCAGTGAGTTTATGGTGTTGTTTTCCTTTCATATCAGTTCCTTATTGATGAATTAATCTCTCTTAGCATGCTTTTCTTTCTTCATGTGGTTTTCCTTACAGTCATATAGGTATAATTCTTTAGATTCAAAGCTTTGTTTATGTGGAAAATCATGTTTATGTATCTCTTCTTCTAGATGAGTGAATTCATGCTAATACATGCTTATTATGATTTCTTAAGCCTTCATACCTATACTACACTGAAAAAATATTAAGTTCACCACAAAACATTGCTATCTTGCTCCTCCTATACCTGCTACTGTAAACTTTGATACCTTGACCTAATTTCTTGCTCTCATTCTCTCGTCCAACAACCTAAAAAAGCTAAATTTCCAAACACTAAAAAAACCTATACATCTAGCCTAAAATCCATTTCTTTTTTAGTCATTGACTGAGAAATCATTAGAGAGATCCATCTCCGGTTTAGCAGGGCTAGCTAGTGAACTAAAAGTGGTTTGAAGTTACCTCTTTCGATCTCCTCCTCACCCTGGGACATTGTATGGGATAATAGGGTGCACTATTATGCCACCTAGGATACCTCTATGTTCCTTCAAGTGAGCATGCGTGGATGATTTAGGAGGTGCACTATAGCCAAGTCACTGGAAATTTGAGAGTAGAGAAAATAATGGCAATGTTGCAAAAGTATTTTTATTGGCCAAACCTTCAACTGGATGTTGGGAACTAAACCAGATCTTGCACTGCATGTGCCATTTTCAAACGACCCATCAAGAAGCAAGGCCTATGTACTCCTCTTCCTACTCCTAGTCGGCCTTGGGAATCCATCTCCATGGATTACATGACGGGCCTTCCTTCTACTAAGCATGGCAACGACTGTGTTTTCATGGTCGTCGATAGATTCTTGAAGATGACCATTCTGGCGGCCTACAATAAAAGTATCACAGTAGAAGCCACTGCTAAGATCTTCTTTCAATGATTGTGGGTACACTTTGGGTTCCCACAATCCATTATCTTAGATTAGGAAAATAGGTTCCTTAGTATATTTTGGTGAAGCCTCTAGCCGGTTCTAGATACCAAGCTCACTAAGCCTACGACCTTCCACCCACAAATTGATGGCCAAACAGAGGTCATCAACACGATGATCGTGCACATTTTTCTCATGTAAAACTCAAAGAATCCACGCACATGGGATGAAAGCCTCCCCTACGTACAAACAATTACAACAGAGCTCTCCATAGCTCAACTAGCCACAACCCCTTTCATGTGGTATTGGGATTCCAATCACTATGTCCCATTGATGTGTCCATACAATATGTAGCTACTCAGGTAGATTCGTCTCGTGTCCAAGGTGAAGCTAATAGGGCTAACAACTTCATTGAGTGAATTCGTCACATCTGCTAGCAGGTCCATGACATATTGGACAAAGAAAATGCTAAGTACAAGAAATGTCATGATCAACATCAGGTTCCACATATGTTCCAGGTGGGTGACAAATTTTGGTTAAATTTGCATAAGGAGCATCTCGTTGGGGCCCATCGCAAACCTCGCCTACTACGATATGGGACTTACACTATCCCTAAGGTTGTGGGAGACAATACCTTTGAGCTAAGCATTCCCCCATTCCTTGGCCTACACCTAGTGTTCAATTTGGACTTCCTTCGGCCATACTTTCCAAAATTACTAGACACGTCAAACATTGCAGAACAACTCACACCAACAAAGCTAAACCCAGATTGCATGGAACAAGCCACAACTGATTGAATCATGGGCATGCATATCAAGAACAATCACTAGCAGAAGATCCAATTGTATTGGATTTTCAAAGTTGGTTAAATCTTGCACGAAGGCAAGTGGCTCACTAGGGACCAAGTTGAGCAAAAGTTTCCTCATCTCAAGGAGGCACCCAACAAAATGGAGACCATTGCTTGCAAAGGTGGAAGGATTGATCCTAGTTGATATTGGTGGCTACCCACCTATTCCACTTGGACCCTGACCATTGTTTATTTTCATTTTCCTTAATTGTAGTACAACTTACTATTTTTGGTAGTTTTTCAGGTCCTAAACATCCAGAGCCATTTTAAGGGACTAAAATTAAAGAAAATAGAGAGATTAGAAGAGTTCCAATCTAGATTTTCAACCTGTTTTCATCCTCCTCATTGATATCTTCAAAAAGAGATATTATGATAGCCAAATGGAGATTGTATGCCAATGATGTAACCCCGGGAAGTTGACATTCCAACTTACCCCAATAGGGCCCACAAGCTTTTGGAACTTCATCTCCTAGGGTTAGGTTTTTGGATGTTTATAGTTTCTCATTATTTCTCAATGATAAAAAGGCCACTAATCCTCATTATAACATAGTTCAGAGGCATGTAGCCACCACATCTCTTCTTAGAGATAAGATACCAACGCTGGAGCTAGTTTATTTCCATTTTGTATGTAAGCATATTTCATTTCTTTGATCTTAATGAAATGAAGTTTTATTTAGGATGCATCTTGATGTTTATGTTTGTCTTTGTACTCTATTGCGATCTTGTATTAGTCCATATCAATGAGTATGAGGAAGAGGAAAATCACTATTGTAAACCTGACCAAAGATGTATCATTGGAGAGGAGGATGATGTTGATGAATATGTGAGACTTTATGAGAGTCTCATGGGATGTTTTGAAAGTTTAGGGCACCATGACGAGATGATTCCAAAGCATCAACAATGAATCAAGACTCTCATTTTTAAAATTGATATTTAGTGTATGGTTGTAAGTCATATGAATGATGATGATGGATAGCCATATAAAATTGTCGAAGATAAAGGGGGATGAAGGAGTGCCTTTTCAAGGCATGGAAGAAGAACAAAACCAAAAATATGTTTTGAAAAGAGATGAAGAAACATTTCCTCATAAAGGTAATCAGAGAGATACCCATATATAGTTGATAATTGCAATTGTGGGAGAGAAGTTGCAAGTACCTACTAGTGCAGAAAGAAGGACAAAGTTGGCTTACGAAGACAACAAAAAGAAGGATGAAGGAGAGGAAGGAAAACATTCAGATGCAACGTTGATGGGATTTTAAGAGGAGATCAAATTGTGAGAGAGATTGTTGAGATAACTGGAGAATGAAATCTTATTTCATTTAGAGGAAAAAGATCATGATCGAATGTATGATAAATGTCACTAGCGGACTATGAAAGATGAAGTGAAGGATGAATTGAAAACTAATGCACATGGAGATACAACAAACTAAATTTTTGTAGAAGATCATGAAGAGTAGAATCCAATCATTCTTGTGACTAGTAATAATCTTTGGAAAATGAATGATTGTTGTAACAATTTTATTTCATGTGCAGATGCAAGTTCAGAATAAAAAAAATTGAGAATGCAATAGAATTCCTTAAATATCTTTGAAGAAATGCTAGGTGAAATGGTAATATATGCCATTAAGTTTTTAAACTTTTCATTCAAGCTACATTAGGGTAGTTTCAATAGTCTAGGTCAGCGGAAAAGTACATTGCATACTAAAATTGGGGAGATATATGTGTTGATGGATAATTTGCTTGACAATGGGCTTCCTGAAATAAGGAAAATAGGCACCAACAATTAGTTGGTTATAAGAGAATACATTATCAAGGAACGTGAATCACTACACAATAAAGCATGTAAACCTAGATGATTGAGGACATAAACAGGGAATCAACTACTATAGGAAATCCAGGTAATTGCATTGAGGAGGAAGCTTAGCCTTGAACTAAAGCTAGTTGAAGGTGTTCACACTAAGGCAAGTGGAAAACAACAAACCAAGGTATGGGATCTTGGAAGGTGTCAAGAACCAACAGTAGTGGGGCTACAAAGTAGTCAAGTAAATAGACAATGACCAAGCCAAGTTTGGTATCCTAGAGGATTCAATAATGAAAGGAACATGACCAAGAGGTCATGACAAATTACAACTTGACTGTAATACATGAGCATAAACTCTGAATTCCATCATTTCTTTCTAGGCCTAAGGGGTCTCGAAGTTTCCAAATGTGTGTGAACTCCATTCATTTAAATTTTTTATAAATTATGATTTCTCATGTAAAGGAAAGTGTCCTAGTTCTAGAAGGAATCTAGGTTGTTAGGCGAATTGTGATGGATTGGCATTCTTGGCCATTGAGCACATTGTGAAAAAGCCAAATAATTTGGCTAAGATACTTTCTAACTTCTAGAAGGAAGAAAAATATAGAACAACCTCCATCTTGTAATGGATATTTTTTTTAGCAAAGGAATAAACTAGAGAGGAGAATAAGAAATAGTATAAAGAGGACAACCGATAAAATCTAAGGACCAAGAAAGGTTCAAGAGAGATTAAATAGCCTAACTATGGGGAAATTAGGCAAATTGTATAGATTTTATTGATTTGAATATTGTGTGAAAATTATATTCCATTATTGTGTGTGTGTGTGAAAATGATATTCCATTATTGTGTGTGTGCTTGAATCTCTATACATCAATGTTGATTATTATTGTGTGAATGGCCTTCATTGAGGACATTCTCGATCTCTTAGTTGGGTTAAAGTGTGTCTAATCTTGAATGAGTGAATTAACAAGATTTTGTTGGTGTTAGGATATTCCGACACATAGGAAATAGTTAAGTATAACTTGGTCTAGTGTAGAGTTAGGTAAAGTGTGTTTATTTAGTATGTACTTTTTGTAACTTACAAATTCGACGGTCGCGATATGTAGTGATCTGACGATTCATTCTCCCCTTGGTATTATCGACACTTGATCTGTGGCTTAACACTCGATTGGTCCACGATCTCTATTTAAAGAGAATGGAGGGTCATTTGTAGGGTAACCGTTCATGAGAGAAGCTTATGTAAATTTTCTTTCTTTTATTAATAAATTGCTTGAAGTGGTCACATTGGCTCATGTTGTGGACTATTTCCCTCTTTGAGGGTTTCAACCACATCAAGAATACTAATGTATTGATCTGTGATCTGTTTGTGAGCGATGTCCTTTGGTGTTCTGTCTGAGGAACTTACCCTGTAAATTCCTACATGGTATCAGAGCTATTTGAGGGTCGCATACATTGGTGATCCAAATCTGAAGCTAGTAGAACTGCATCCAACTTTCGTTTCCTAGACCTATTGTTTCTAATTTCTTTTGGGCTGAGGGGACTACTCTGTTGTGTTAAGAGCATCTGTTTCAGTGAGGAACCCCTTTCATTTGACACGAAAAGGTTTATGGTAGCCCTAGCTACGTCATTTTTAAGATCTGGAGGTATACAATGTTTATTTGCATTTTTTAGTTATTTTCTCTCTGCTTATTTCAGTTTATTTAGCTCTTTGTTTTTTATTACCAAATCTATACCTTTCATTTTTGCGTATGCTCTTTGCCCCACAACTCTGTGCAACCTGGGAAAATCAGAAATATAAAGGAAGGATTTTTCTCATGCGTATGCTCTTTTTTGTTGCACCTTAGTGTGATCTCGGAAAATCAAAAACATTGAGGAAAATATTTAGTTTTCGGCTAAAGCTAACTTCAACCTATAAGATTTGTTTTTTTTGTATGTCTGTGTTGGGTTTTTTGTTTTTTGTAGGCAAAAAGGAGCTTTCTCAAGTAAGCACGCACCCCAAAGCTTCAGTGACTTAAAAAAAAAAAAAAACCCTTCCTCTTTTCCAAAAATTACTAACCTTTTAAACTAGCTCACTTGGTCCAAAGAGAATAGAGGTCTTCAGTTCAATTCTTTCTTTTTGTTGAGTTACTTTTTCAAAAGGCACATGTAGCTTATGTTTTAAAGTTAATTTATGTAAAAGTGTTCTCACCCATTATAAAAAGTGAGTCACTTATAATTCTAAAGTCTCTTTATCTTTTATTTAAGTTACAATTTAGTGGGTAATTCATAAAGTACCATTGTAAAAGTGATTTTCACTTATTTATAAAAGTGAGTCACATAATTTTTTTTTAAAAGTGAGATAATCAGATTTATGTTTGGAAAGGGGGGAGATTTTTTTTAAATATAATATTATCATTCATTTCCGCACATTCACACACTTCATCGGCATCTTCAACAACTTTTCTTCAAAAAGCCATAACTTCTTCATCCGGAAGCCGTTTTTTTTAATCAGCGTAACTTTTTGAGATCTTTCCATTGGAACACTTAGTTTTAGCATCTATAGCTTCAGTTTCTGTTAAAATATGCAAATTTATTCTTGACAGCACCAACTACTTCCAATGGTGGTCCTACATTATGGATTTACTTAGAAGTAAAGGTCTTTACAGAATAGCCTCAGGCCAAGAAACCAAACCTCAAGATGAAGATAAGGTAACCAAATGGGAAAATAGGAAAGATCAAGCACGTGGGTTGATAGGGATGTCTATTTCTCTAGACCTTAGATTCCATATTGCAGAACTTAATACTCCTAATGAAGCAATGAAACAACGCACTAAAGTTTTTGGCATTAAAAATGAAATTAGAGCACATCAACTTGAAAATGAGTTTCTTATATTGGACCCCAATAATTTTTCTTCCATTGAAGATTTTTTGTCCAAGTTCAAGACTCTTAGACTTCTCTTGAAGGTGTTAAGGTTAAGAAAGAAGATGGCAACCTTATCTATTCCATTCTTACTAAGTTGGGACCAGCCTACTCTGTTTTTGTTTCCACCTTCCATTCTACAAGAGAAGTCTTCATTTTTCAAGGACAAGACTACAAGTGCCCTTCCTTTGATGCATTTTGTGACTCTTTAATAAGCGAACAAGAAAAACTCTTACATATTGGTCTTCTTAATCTTGGAAACTCTTATAAGAAAGCCTTAGTCGCTCAGCAGCAACCAAATTCAAAGAATCCTAAGAAGCCGTATCCTAAAACGAATGGTCCTAAACCAAACAAGGGTCCTAAGCAATTTCAGTCTCAAAATGAAAAATCATTTCAACAAAATGATAAGGCAAATAAAAACAAAGGAAAGAATACTGATAGGCATTGCCACTTTTTAAATCAAGATGGCCACTTAGAATCCAAATGCTTTAAGAATATGGAAGCCTTGAAAGCAGTAATGAAGAAGCATAACATCCATTTGGAGCACTCTTCAACTTCAACTTCATCTTCAGGAATAACACTTTCTACATGTGGTTGTCAAGCATCCCGGTCTGGTTATGCACTAAATGTATCTTCTTCTTATCATTCTCATGAGTGGCTCATTGATTCTGGAGCTTCTTATCACATGGCCAAAAACAAAGCCATGTTTTCTTCTTTAAATGATTGTAACACCAAAAATATATATGTTGGTGATGATAGATCTCTTAGTGTTGTAGGGACTGGAACTGTTCATATAGACAATGGTCAATTTAATGATGTATTATGTGTTCCAACCTTATCCTACAGCCTTTTATCTGTATATCAAATAACTCATTCAGGTGAAGGTAAAATCATTGAATTTTCACCTCACGATGTTGTAATTAAGGACCTAAGAGATCCTAGATAGATTTTAGCTACTAGCATTGTTGATGATTCTACAAGGTTGTATAAGTTTAACAACTTTGGGTCATCAAATCTTCCCCGGTATTTGTTGCTCATAATTATGAAGTGAACAAACTTTGGCATGAGCAATTTGGTCACTTAAACTATCGCTCCCTTCAGAATCTATGTAAATAAAATACGGTGACATGTCTTCCAATGGTATCTTTCAGAGATGGTGTTTGTTCCGGATGTGTACTCACAAAACATCATCAGGATAGCTTTGAAAAATGTGCCTCTTGGCATGCCTCAGCCCCTTTACAGCTTGTGCATAGTGATTTATGTGGTCCACTTCTAGTTGTTTCATTCTCTGGCTACAAGTATTTCTTAACTTTCATTGATGATTTCTCCAGACGCACTTAGGTATACTTCTTAAAACTCAAGAGTGAAGTATTTAACATGTTCTTGGCCTTTAAGGCCTTTGTTGAAAAGCAATCTGGACATCAAATTCTTAAGCTAAGATCTAACAATGGCAGAGAATATGTTAACAACAAATTCATCAAATTTTGCACTAAGAATGGAATTCAAAAGCAACATACTATTCCATATACTTGACAACAAAATGGTGTAGCTGAAAGGAATAATCACACCTTAAAGGAAATGGCTAATTGTATGCTTCAATCTAAAGGACTTAGTCTTAATTTTTGGGCAAAAGAAATTAACTGTGCAAATTACATAGTAAATCTCACTCCTACTAATGTTTTAAAGAATACCACTCCAGAAGCATGGAGCTCAATTAAACCAGATGTAAGTCACTTTCATGTTTTTGGAAGTGAATCATGGGCCCATATTCCAGATGATAGACATAAATATTTAGAACCTAAGAGTGAAAAATGTATTTTTGTTGGATATTCTGAAGATTTCAAAGGATATAGACTTATTCCAGTTAAGTCCAAAAATGTTATCATTAGAAGAGATGTAAAGTTTGCTGAAAATATATTGGCCTACGAGCCTAGTTCGGTGGATGTGCCACCTCTCTCTATCCCTTCTACTTTTGAAAATATTTCTTCTTCAGATGATGACAACGAGGATGACAATCCTACCCCACCTTCTCAGGATCCTCCTTCACCTCCTCAGCTTCCAAATTGGGTCTGTGCTACTCGGGATGCAACAGGTGCTCTTGCCGGTGATCCTACAGATCAGCGACGTACACATTCTAAGTTCTATAGAGCCTCTTATTTACTGGCTCAAGCTTCAATGAATTATGATCCTGACACCTTTACAGAAGCTTCAGGCCATCCAAATTGGGATGCAACTATGAATGAAGAATATCGTACATTACTGGAAAATGATACATGGGATCTTGTTCCTCTACCAAAGGGACGAAACTTGTTAGATGTAAATGGGTTTACAGAACCAAGTATGGACCAAATGGAAAAGTTGATAAACATAAAGCTTGTCATGTTGCTAAGGGTTTTTCACAAGTAGAAGGCATTGACTATACTGAAACCTTCTCCCCTATTGCCAAAATGAACTCTATCTGCCTATTCTTTCCTTTGCTGCCTCTTTCAAATGGGAAGTCCATCAGATGGATGTTAAATCTGCCTTCTTGCATGGGGACTTGCATGAAGAAATCTATATGGAACAACCTAATGGATTTATACAAATAGACTCTAGCCTTGTGTGTCAGCTTAAGAAATCCCTTTATGGTCTCAAGCAAGCCCCTCGGGCTTGGTATGCCAAAATCGATAGCTTTCTTTTAGAAACTGGCTTTTCTAGGTGTCATTCTGATAATACTGTCTACACCAAGAAAGTGGGAAAGTCTCTTATCATTCTTGTTCTTTATGTTGATGATCTTATCCTTACTGGTAGTGATCCCAACCTTATAAACCATGTGAAGTTTAGCCTTAAAAAGAAGTTTGAAATGACAGACTTAGGACACTTGCATTATTTTCTTGGTCTTCAAGTCTTGCAATCCAAGGAAGGTATTTCCCTTTCCCAGTCCAAGTATGCATGTGATCTTCTAATCCATTTTCACATGGAAGACTATAAGCTAGCTCGTTCTCCCTTTCAGTCTGGAGCCAAACATTGAGTCACTTATGCTTCCCCTAAAGTTGATGCTACCTTATACCGTCAACTTGTAGGAAAAATTTTGATCTGACCCATACTTGTCCTGACCTTTCCTTTGTTGTTGGCCTTATTGCTCGGTTTATGCAAAACCCACATGAAATTCATTGGAAAGTAGCTAAAAGAATGCTTCATTATGTTTGAGGTACAGTTCAGTTTCGGATTCATTACAGTGCAGAAGCATCTCCTCTATTGGTTGATTTCACTGATTCCGATTGGGCTGGTGACCCTGATGATCGGAAGTCTACTGCAGGTTATGTGTTCACTCTTGGTTCAGGACCTATTACATGGGCTTGCAAGAAACAAAGTGTCATTTCTCTTTCTTTAGTAGAAGCAGAGTATCGTGGTGCCGTAGAAGCTAGTAAGGAAGCCTTGTGGCTTTGTCATATCTTGTTAGAGTTTGGCTTTCAGCAGCAGCATCCGACTACACTTTGGTGTGATAATCAAAGTGCCATTCAACTATGCAAAGATCTAGTCCAACATCAGCGCAACAAACACATTGAATTTCACATGCACTTCATCAGAAATCTCATTCATGACCATGTTCCTGAAGTGCAATATTGTTCAACAGATGATCAAGTTGCATACATCTTTACAAAGGCTCTCACAGAGGCGAAGTTTACTAAACTTCGATTTATGGTTGGAGTTCAAGAAGTTGTCACTAAGGGGGGATAGGCTCTAATGCCTCCTTCCTTCTCCTATTGTGTCATATTTGTACATCCTTCAATCCTATCCCCAGTTGTTCTTAAGGGGGGATGTTAGGATATTCCGACACATAGGAAATAGTTAAGTATAACTTGGTCTAGTGTAGAGTTAGGTAAAGTGTGTTTCTTTACTATGTACTTTTGTAACTTACAAATCCAACGGTCACGATATGTAGTGATTTGACGGTTCATTCTCTCCTCGGTATTACTGACACTTGATCCGTGGTTTAACACCGGATTGGTCCATGATCTCTATTTAAAGAGCATGGAGGGTCATTTGTAGGGTAACCATTCATGAGAGAAGCTTATGTAAATTTTCATTCTTTTATTAATAAATTGCCTAAAGTGGCCGCGTTGGCTCAGGTCGTGGACTATTTCCCTCTTTGAGGGTTTTGACCACGTCAATAATACTGGTGTATTGATCTATGGTCTGTTTGTGAGTGGTGTCCTTTGGTGTTCTGTCTGAGGAACTTACCCTATAAATTCCTATAGTTGGGAGACTATACACGAAGCAATTGATTCACGTGGAGAAGCACGAGGAAGAATATAAGAACCCTCAAGTAAATGTTAGTCTTGCATATTGAAACATGGTACTATTGCAATGAAGACCCTTACTAAAGGGCCAAGAAATCATGGATATTGTTCCTATAAAGAAAGGTTGGGTGAGAGAGACTAGTTGTGGAGCTTGGTTTAACTCGAAGTTCACAAGATACTCCACGAAATTGAATCAGGGAGTTCCAATCTCAACACAAAGTTCCAATGCCATTACAAAAGTCTCATAAAATTGGGTGGGTCATTAGTTAATGGGTTAGAGAACAAAGAAACCCCCGTCACTGGCTATGTACATCGACAATAGCCTGATTGGGAATTCAACAATGTATGAGAAATAATTTTTCAAGATATCTAAGGTATGAAAGGTTGGTCTATTAATTGACTGGGATGATGGATGGGAGAATCCCTGTTGATAGGATTCCATCTCAGTATTAGCACCATGGGGAAAAAGTTTTGTTATGAGACTAGGACCCAATGGTGAGGTGAGACCGATGTCCCTCTATCAAGATCTAGGATTACGAGGCATTTGAGGTAGCGAAGACCTTGGACTTAGCAAGGAGGCCAAGACCTAGATGACACCAGGCTAATATCTATCGCATTGGGATTTTTATAGCAAGCACAGTACAAATGAGTAGCCTAACACTGATATGTTGCTATCAATATTTTCAAGTGCAGGTAATGGTAGGATCTCTTTCATTTGTTGTGAATGGTCATCATATCTGTCTTCGATGGATCGAAAGGGAAAAAAAAAAGTCGCCCGATGGTACAACATCCAACAAAGTTTAACGCCTTTCATCCAACCCTCAATTATATGGTTAAGAGATTAGGCCCTGGTGCAAGGGAAAATAACATTTAGGGATTGAAAAAGAGTTTGGGTTACGACATGTTTTGATGGTGTAGCTTGTGCACTATCGAGGTAAGGTGCATACAGCGCTACGTAGAGTTGACCGACGGGAGAACATTGCCTAGGCAACAATTGTAACCATGGGTAAAATGGATGCATTCACCAAGAAAAGGTTAGAGGAGAAATTTAAAATCCATCACTTAGGATAGCCTCTTCATGAACAAGTGTCATATGAAATGAGTTATAGTTTTTTGGACATGTTGGATTTATAAGTCATGGTATTGGCCATGGTATTGTAATAAATCCTATTTACATAATAAGAATCTCCTTGATAAAGTGGGGTTGAATCTCCATGCTTAAATATCTTGTTACAAGTTTTTTTTAAATGTATGTATGTTTAACTTCTATATTAATTTTTATTATTATTAAAAATAATACTGATTATTATTTTTTAAAAAGATATAATTTAGTTATTTGTATTATTTTCTCAATTGTAGAAATTTGAGAGATATGATGAACTGTTTTCATGCTTACTATGGATTGATGGTTATTTTCATTTACCAATTTTCCTACTTAAAGGAGTAAAAAAACATAAATACTTTGGAGATAAATCTTAATCTTTGATTTGTGTATACAATTAAAAATATTCTAAAATATTTTGTTGAAGTAAAAACCCTACCATCAACTTAATAATTGTTGATAATTAAATTGAAATTTGAAAAAAAATATATCAAAATAAGCATATTAACATAACAAAAAATCAAATTAAAAAACATTCAAACATTCAACTAATTGTAGATTTTTTAAAAATAGCACTAAAAAAACATTAACCATCAAATTTAATACCATGCCCCTCGTTAAATAAAAAAAAAAAAATAAAAAATAAACAAACGAAAACAAAAACAAAAAACAATACTAAACAATCCGCTAATGAAGTGGTTGAGCTAAAAGTAAAATTCGAGTAGCACAATAGGCCTCCAACCTGATAGAAAGTGTATAGTTGGGAAGAAGTTGGGCGCTATTTTTTCAACTGTCATATGCACTCTTCACAAGATATTCTGATATCCTGTGTTGGAAAAATTAGCGTATATTGCATCTACAAAGCATAACTACGCCTCTGATAATCTGGAGCTTAAATCCGACATCCTTGTGCTCCTCCAACTTATACGCGGGGCATGGAATCTCAACCCTTTGTCGCTCACATGGGGAGCAACTACATATAGCCTCACAACCATAGTTGGAATTTGATAGGAAAAATACCCGTCATGGGGCATTTTTTCTGTAAAATACGTTTAAATTTTTATATCACCATCTACTGTGATGTGCCTTGAATTTTATAAGATGTATTTAATTTTTATATCACCATTACTGTGATGTGCCTATAAGATGTATTTCTGACTGTCTGTATTTTCCCAAAAACATCATTTATACTATGCTGGAGGGCACATTCCATCTGGGTGAATTATTGTCACAGTATCCCCTGTAGAAGCTCGATTAGTCATATACAAGCCAAGCAGATGATCTTTGGTGGATAATCTGGGTCCCTTTGATTCAGTGGCGAAGTGGTGTCGACTCCCGAGGACAACACTGAAAAGGCCATCACTATTGCACATGTTAGAGAAGATTGCCCTTTATAACAATCGAAGGCCATCACTACTGCACATGCTACAACAGATTGTTATTGAAGCATTTTGGGCCTGGTTGGTCTAGATATTTTCAGGCCTCATCGGTCTGTAGTTGCCGGGAACTGAAAACATCGTTGTTAAACCTAGAATTTCTGATATTCCGCTCCAGCAAAGCATCTTTAGGGACAAACTATGTGAGAAAATAGGTTTAAAATCAGGAGTAATTAGCTGCTGTCAACCAGAGGGTTCAGTTCGATTTAAAGACATTATCTGAATCCTTTCTTGGGAATTCAAAAGAATACCAGAAGCATAACTAGAGACAGACAAATATATAGGTTGAGTGTTATAAGCCTTTTGTTCCACTTGGTTTCCATTCTTGGTGTTTTTCTTCTACAAGGGACACACCTTTCCCTTAAGGCTCCAGGATATGGCGCCATTCAAAAGGTGCAGTTACTTAGAGAAAATGAAACTTCATCAGATTTTGGCTCAGAAAATGAGGCTTCTTCAGATTTTGGCTCTCTGGGAGTACTGTGGTGTATGTTTCTTACCTTGACTACTACAGCTTCTTGTGGAAATTGAAATTTTTCTATTTTCTCTTTAATTTTTAGTTTTTAGAGCACTCATATGACCTTCTGTTTTTATTTCCGTGAGGAGCTATAAACCCCTATTCCACATAATGTGAACTCTAACTCCGCATTTTTGCTGTAAATCCCACTTTAAAATGTGGGCCTTCAAACTTGCCCAATTCATACACATGATCCGAGCTCTATTCTCACAAAGGGTTGAACCTCAATTGTTTTGGCGGCCATACACATCTCAACCACTAGACAACACAGTCAATAGGCTCATTTGAACCTCTAATTTACTGAACCAAATTATGGGAATATTTACATGTTTTTAAGATCTTTGATTTGTGATCCAGTGCTATATTATATATGTAGTGAGATTCTCATTTGTTAGAGTTGTTGGATCGTTTGACATTTGGTGCATTTGTGTGATTACTGTGTTTGATGAAAACTTAAACGCTCCCCGTCTCAGTGTATATGATTACCTTTAAGTGCTCTTAAAGTTTATGTAATTCAAATTTGGGGTCTTTTATTTCATTTATAGGATATGAATCTTATGCCCATTTCTATCTTTTTTTTAAGGCAGGTTAAGACACGGTTCTACTATGAATTGGACGAGAGATGACCTCCTTCACGCCATGAAATAATTTGTGCCTATTTATCAAACGAAACCGATAAAAAATAATATGTTTGGTATGGGTTTTGATCATAGCTTTGGCCTCTGGTCCATTTCAAGGTGGTTAAAACCATATTTGATGATAGAGAGTGGTGCTTTCAAAGGTCATTCCATGTGTGTTTTAAGGCAGGCCATGCCTGAGAAGCCTATAATATCAATTACCCCTCATCATCCTGAAAAGTATTTGAATAAAGGACCAACCTATGTAGATTCAAATTGCAGATACTTTTAGGGAAAATAGTTTTTTAATTTTGGAAGCATGCAATGGAAGTCTGTAATGTAAGAGTATGATATTTTAGACCAGAAAAAGGTGCTTTTTTTTATGATCACCAAAATGAACTCAAAAGGTGAGGCCCTGGTTAACTGTTTGCCGATACAATAGATGCACTTATTTTACTACAATTTTATTGGTTTTTTTTGTAGCACTGGTTTCTTCATAGTGAGAACCACTAATCAGGTATAGCTAGTGGCAACAAAATGGCTAACAGCCATACTACACTCTTTCAAGTGTTCAGTTTGGCCTATGATAGGAAAATGGTCTCTCCTATTTTATTCTGATTAAGTGTTATTTTACTAACTTCATATTATTCTGATTAAGTGTTATTTTATTAGCTTCATATTGAAGCAAGCTCTAGTGGTAGGATTTAGGTAGCTAGTGTTTGAGGATAACTATCACAGTAGCATGGGATACCATTACTCTCTTCGTCATATATGTGATTAGTTTCATATAAAAAGAAAAAATGTTTCTTCACATGAAATGTTAATCTCACTTGCCATTTCTTGACATTAATATTTATTAGGAAAACTTCGATGTTACTCTTATGATCCATTTAATTCTCTATATAGTTTGCAATACATGTTTGATTTAATTTTAGGTTAGACTACCTTGCTTGAGGTGATTTTATTGCAAATAAATTGTAGTCATCGCATAGAATCCAAGCAAAATTGATTGTATTTGATGAAAGGGCTAAATTGTTTAAAATGATTCCAGCCTTTACGGGATACCTATCATTTTGGAACTCAATTATCTTTGTTTATGGAATGTGTTAGCATAAAATAATTGAATAAAAATGAAATAATCATCTTTTAATATCATGAACATATTAATCTGGCCATATTGAAAGCCCCAAAGGCTTACTATTTTGTTGTTTTTTCCAAACCCATTAATGGAAGATGCTTTTGACTTTGTCAACCAAAATTTCTATGAGGCTTGGTTCACTAGGTTGGATTGCCAAATTTTGCATTAGACTGATAACAAAAAGAGAAATGTTGTTCAATCTTATGGTAGTCTATAACTTCTCTTTTTATTTAATTGAATTTTCAGCCCTAATTTTTGTTATTGCATTTTTTGTTGAGATGGCTTGACAGGTTGGCTAAGAAATTTTAGCTCTTGTTTTTTTTACCATATCTTCTTTAGTCATATACCATTTTTTCTTGAAACATAAATCTCTTTGGGATAAAGAACAAACAATTTTTAGATATAGAAGTAGCCTCTCCAAATACCCTTTTCTTCATGTGTTGTTGATAGAAGAATCTTTTTAGAATATCAAAGATGTTTCTGCATAAAGTGATATCAAGCATACTTGTCAATTTATCAAATTTCATAAAAACATGTTTACAAATAATCTTTGTAAACAATATGTAAATGATACAATGTCTTCAAAGATGCTTATTTCAAGTATTTATGGGCATTGTAAAAATGAGAATCAATGTAACAAAAGGCTTAGGACTTTGTAAGGAAATGAGGATGAAAAATGCTAGCATGCCTCTTCTTGCCTTGTCCCCATTCTAACTATGAATGAGTTGAAATCACCCTGCCATATTAAATGGACTCAAAATGTTCCATAGTTGTTGTGATACAATACGTAACTAGAGCTGATTGAAAGAAACTTGTCTGACACAATATGCAACTAAGCCGATAAGAATAAGAATAAACTTGTCCGATACAATATGCAACTAAGCCCTAAAAGTTTGCTTCAAGAATTCAACTAGGCTAATAGGTCACAAGCTAACCTAAATATAGCCTTACAAATGATAAATCATAATAAAAATGACATTAATACTCCACACATGTGGTAGCAAGGGATCTCTAACATGATGTCATTCTCCAAAAATGGCCACCTCCATTAAGTTACAAAGTGTGTCCAAGAGTGCTCCTCACTCCAAGGGACATCATCAAAATGCATGGATACATTTCCAAGTAACACCTCCTCTAGAAAAATAACATCATCAAGAAGGATCACATGTTATAATTTCTGTGTTGGATTCAGGTTTATGGAGATTGTATTGTGAGCATTCCATCAATTTCAAACCAAGATTTAGAATTCAATGTCATTTGTGTGTTATGGTCATTTTGTTTTTAGCATAAATATGATATTGAAAGGTAATTTTTTAATCAAAACTTTATTGGTGAAGGAAAAATTTATTGGTGAAGGGTTAATTTATTATTAGAACATCACTTTTTAAGAGAAAAAGTTTAAACATAACATTCTTGACAGAAAGTATAAATAGCCAAAACATAAAAAATAAATAAAATTCTAATAGGTAAAGAGGAATCCAAATTCTAACATTGCTTGCAACTTTGATCTTGGACAACGTATTAAAGATAGATAATTACTCCCGCATGGAGAGTTACATAAAATTAAGAAGTCAGTTAACTGAGTCAAGTTGAGATAAGTCCTATTTTGAGTAAAGTCAAATTTAGTATGTGGTCGAATGTCAAGTTATTTTAGGTGAGTTGCTAGTTGGAAAAAGTTTAAATACCCCATCATCGTGTTCATTGTAATCATCAAGTTTGTGTGATGAATTGAAGAGCCACAACTCGTGTTATTTTGTGTGAATTATTTGTATTATTTTGTGTCTATCCTCCTCTATTTTTCCAACAAATTGGTATCAAATCTGAGGAAGGATCACAATATTTGTGGTGCATGCAGAGTTATTAAGAGGAGGGTTAAGTGAAGAAGGCTAACAATTTTTTTATTTATTTAAATTGCATTGCAAATTGTTGAATTGTTAAGGAATTAAAAGTGCACAAGTTGTTGGAAATAATACTGAGAGGGGGGGGTGAATCAGTATTATCAGATCAATCAAACTTTTTCAATGCTCAAAAACATATACGCTACTTCAATTAAGTGAACCCGCGTGTACACGCTACTGTGTCTAATGAAACTCGCGTATATCCAGAGATCTTATAATTCAGTTAGCTTAATCTTCAGTAAATGCATCAGATCATTATTAAGCATATTAACAGTAAACATGTGCAGAATAACAGAACAGAACATCACACAAGAGCCACACACATGAACACAAAGATATAAGGTGGAAACCCAATGTGGGTGAAAACCACCTGCTGCAAGTCATCTCAATCTTCTTCTTAATAAGAAAATCCTTTTACAATATTTGTACTGGTGCAATCTTATACCAGTACGGGAGCTACAACCCCCTTTGCTCTTGTACTAGCCGATCCATTTACTAGTACGCAGGCTGCTACCTGCTACAATGCTCCAAAGATCTCCTTTAGCTTTTGTACTAGCTTAGATACTAGTACGTAGGTGCTTGCCTACAATCTTCTCACCTCCAGGTACCACGTTTCATCAATTTTCAGACTGGATACACTGAAGCATAACACATAATCTGAAAGGCCACTTTTCATCCAATTTTCATACTGGACCCATAACTATCATTGAAGCTCAAAACAATCATCAAACTCTGAATCACTGAAACCCTGTTATCAACAGTCACCAGAACACAGAGCAGACACAGAACTCTGTAATAACCATCAGATCCATCTGCAACTTCAAATATTAAGATTTACAATGTATACGCTACTTCGATGAATCAAACCCGCGTGTATACGCGCTTTTATCAAAGCCAACCCGCGTACAGATCTAAAAATAATTTCTCATAACTTGCAGCTGTACCAGACATCAGTCATACTCATAATACTTATAGAACAATACATGCGTCAGTATGTAGATCTAGAATAAGCATCATAAAGATAGTTCATTTCAAACCATTTGATCCCGATCTCTCCTTAGCCTTAGATCTAGTTCTCCATCAACCGGTGAGATTTCTCCTTAGCTTAGATCAAGCAATGCATCATCAACCCATAACCCTGCATACTGGATCTAATGCTTCATCAGATATTCAAGACATTTCCGATACCCTTGCCTAATGATTTTCTTCTCCTTATATAGCCTTAGGCCTTGCTCAATACCAAGAGCCAAAACCATAGTAACACAATACCATCAACTTCAAAACTAGGGATCAACACATCCGCCGAGACGCCAAGGTCCAAAACCATAGGCACAACTTCCAAGGAATAACCGCCATGGACCAAAGGTACTTTTCCACATACACGCGCTTTTGCTGAAGCCAACCTGCGTGTACACGCGACTTGGGCTTAACGAACCTGCGTGTATGAACTTTCTCTTCTTCTTATAGTCTGATCATCAATTCCTTGTTGCTGACCTTCTGTACTATGATTTGTCATCAGTGAGGTTTGCCATCAAGGACAACACTTATCTCATAATGCCAACAATCTCCCCCTTTGGACTTGATGGCAAAGCTAACTTGTCACACTTAGAACTATCATCTGATTCCTTTGAGCTGTCCTCCATCAGTCACATCTGATATCTCTTCTGAAGATTCATCATCTGATTCCTTTGAGCTGTCCTCCATCAGTCACATCTGATATCTCTTCTGAAGATTCATCATCTGATTCCTTTGAGCTGTCCTCCATCAGTCACATCTGATATCTCTTCTGAAGATTCACCCAGTTATACATAAGTGAGATATTCTTCTATGAGAGGGTTGCCATCAAGTACAACACATGCATCATAATGCCAACAATCTCCCCCTTTGGACTTGATGGCAACAACACCAAATCACTCTCCCCCTTTGACATCAAGGGCAAAGGGTGGACCAAGATATTCTCTTCCTTTGCTGAATCATTCCACTGTCCATACTCCCCCTGAGTACCTGCTGAAATCTCTGAATAGTCTCCCCCTTTGTATATGCCAAGGTGTACCAATCTGTCCATGCTCCCCCTGAGTACATGCTGAATCTCTGTACCACTGAAGTGTGTTGTACATGCTCTTCCTGACTGTAGGCAAGATCTGCAAAAGATGTTCTTCAAGAAGAACATGACTCTATACATCCTAAAAGACCTTCCTATCACCAAAGACTCATACATACATCCATCTCTCAACTAAGTGAGGATATACAAAAATTGACTCATCCACCCAACCAAGTGGGGATACATCAAAAGTTTACATATGACAACCAATCATATTGCATCAATCATCCCAGGCATAGTGGGGAAACCAAAATAGGCCGTTACATGACCTTGACACCATAAAAGAGATATCACAAATGAGATACATGACATAGCGACAATAGATCTAGACCAAGACTTATGAAAGTAACAAATAACTGATATCGCCAGCATCTTGTCAATCAGCATTCAGATCAGCAACCAAGAGATCCTTTTGTTCTTCCTCTGACTTTGATTCACCTGAAATCAACAACAACTTGTGAACTAGAACCAAAGGCTTCTAAGATAATGCCAACAATGCATCATTGGAAGATTATCTGCTCCCCCTGAACCTGTGCCAGATGATCTCTGTCAGACTTATATCAGACTTTCTGCAACCAACATCTGTCCCTGCTGATTTCCTTCAAATCTCCATATACGCGTCTGTATACACATAAACAAGCGTATATACGCAGATATCCCTTACGCAATACGCGTACACCATATACGCGACTATCCCCTTGTAAAACGGCGTATGCACGCGGATATCCTTTAAACAACACGCGTACACAAATTTCCATATCAGCAACCTGTAAATGTCCTGTAGAGAATAGGTCATCAACCTATAACAAGGTATGTCTGCATCAATTCATCCCTTTGAACAGAATTCAGAGTCATTCACATTGTATCATGTGTGAAACCACCATAGCCATTTCATCAAGCTCTACATGATCCAAGTATCATTACTTGGGAACATCTGCATCAATTAACATATGTAAGTATAAACCTGTCATCATATAGATACGAACTCATCATCATGTCTCCAACAAAGTGACTTTGAGGAGTCATCCATGAATTAGCACTATGTATCTTGAGCTCAAACTCTTTTGACAAAGCTTCTTGATATCATCATCAGCAACAATCTTTATCCACATGAGTGCCTGCATCATAACTTGTATGATCTTTATGCATATGATATCAAGTGAGGAAGATGTGTATTCAAGCTTTGTACTTCTCCTTGTCTTTATGAATATCACCATGTAAGCACCATATATGCATCATCAAGGAATCAACCATAAATCTGATCTGATCATCAACTATGTAACCCCAAGAATCATATGTGATTTTATCATAGACAACTCACAACCACATCATAGCAAGATATATCATTTAGCCATATAAGAATCATCATCAAGGACTATTAACCATAATGCCAACAATGAATTATTAAAGGCATATGCTCCCCCTCAACCTGTGCCATCTGTTAGATCTGATCATGCATATATCAGCAATAAGCATCAAGACATCATCATCATCATCAAGTTAGGATCAAAACACTTCTAGACATCTTACAAGTATCAAAACATTTTTACACATCCTCAGCAGACTGTAACTATTAACCAATAGAGCAAATAATGGACTGAATCATATCAGATCCCTTTTCTGAGCCTGTCCCCACTGCTTTTCCTCAGACTGACATATACGCGACTTTGCAGTGTCTAACTCGCGTATATACGCGACTTCCCTTTAAGGAACTTGCGTATGAGATTCAGGACACTGATGTTTTACACTTTCAGCTCCCCCTGAGTCTGATATGTCTGTGCTGTGCTGTGTCTCAGTACATTGTGCTGACTGTACTTCCTTCTTCCTCCATATCTTCAATTGTGATGAGGTTTTCTTCTTTTGGTGTGATGTCCATCCTTTGTTCCTGCATTCCTTTGCTATATGTCCAATCGTGTTACATGCATAACATCTTACATATTTCATATTCCTCCTGTAGGAAAACATATTGCAAGCAAAGCAATATCCATTAAAGTACCTTGAATGTGATGATCTTTCTACATGATGGTCTTGAACCCTTCTTCTTCCACATCTAGCTGCAACATGTCCAAGATTATGACATACATAACATTCAACATTATTCATAGGAGGAGTAAACGATTTTCTTTGAGGAGTCTCTTTCCTTGATTGTTGATGGGGTTGACCTTTCATCTCCCTTTTGATCATTTTATTTTTCTCTTTAGAGTTCCTTGCCTCACCTTGTGAGCTAGATTCACCTTCAACAGATTCATGAAAACCAAGACCAGTCTTGATTGCAGGAGACCTTTGACTACTAAGAATATCATCCAAGGCTTTAGTACTATCTTGAAATCTCAAAAGTTTATCCTTTTCTTCTAATTTACCTTTCAAGATATTTACCTCAACTTGAAGTTGTTCCTCCTTTTCTAGACATTGCTTCTTCATGTCTTCTCCATCTTTTCTTCCTTCTTCCATTTGTTGCCTTAGATTGAGTATCTCCTTTTCTTGCTTTTCATACAGATCCTGCTGAATTTGACGAACTCTGAAGGCACATTCCAACTGTGATTTTAAGCTGATGACTTCGTTGTCTTGTTTTTCAATTGCTTGGTGTAGATCTTCATTCTGCTTCTTGGATTCTTCAAGATCTTCCTTTAGTGAGAGGATCGTAGCTTCAAGATTTTCATAGTAGCTGGATCTATCTTTGAGTTTCTTGATGGTTGTGCTTCTTTCGTTGACTTCTTTTCTTAATGATGTCACTTCATGCTGCAATTTTTGACATTGGTCTTCCTTGTCCTTGAGAAGCTTTCTTACCTTGTTTCCTTCTTCTAGTTGGGCCTTTAGTTTGGTAACTTCTTCTTTGAAAGCACATTCCCTTTTGTTCAATAGATCTTGTTGATCTTTAACTTTGTCTGCAAGCCTTCTAAACATTGCCTCTATTTGACACTTTTCTTGCTCACCCATAAAAGCATGTTCAGTAGTTTCACTATCACTTCCATCACTTTCACAAGGAAATATAGCAGGAACATCAGAGGATAACACATTCATACCTGATAATGATTCTGAATCTAATTCTGAATCTGATTCTGAATCTGAAGAACTTCTTATACCTAATCCCCAATCGACTCTCCCACTGTCATAGATCTTCTGAGATGTCTTCTTCTTCTTATGAGCTTTCTTCTTAAGCTTCTTTCCCATTGTTCCACGGATCTCCTTCAAGCGATCAAGCTTCTACCAAAGGACCTGCTCTGATACCAATTGTTGGAAATAATACTGAGAGGGGGGGGTGAATTAATATTATCAGATCAATCAAACTTTTTCAATGCTCAAAAACATATACGCTACTTCAATTAAGTGAACCCGCGTGTACACGCTACTGTGTCTAATGAAACTCGCGTATATCCAGAGATCTTATAATTCAGTTAGCTTAATCTTCAGTAAATGCATCAGATCATTATTAAGCATATTAACAGTAAACAGGTGCAGAATAACAGAACAGAACATCACACAAGAGCCACACACATGAACACAAAGATATAAGGTGGAAACCCAATGTGGGTGAAAACCACCTGCTGCAAGTCATCTCAATCTTCTTCTTAATAAGAAAATACTTTTACAATATTTGTACTGGTGCAGTCTTATACCAGTACGGGAGCTACAACCCCCTTTGCTCTTGTACTAGCCGATCCATTTACTAGTACGCAGGCTGCTACCTGCTACAATGCTCCAAAGATCTCCTTTAGCTTTTGTACTAGCTTAGATACTAGTACGTAGGTGCTTGCCTACAATCTTCTCACCTCCAGGTACCACGTTTCATCAATTTTCAGACTGGATACACTGAAGCATAACACATAATCTGAAAGGCCACTTTTCATCCAATTTTCATACTGGACCCATAACTATCATTGAAGCTCAAAACAATCATCAAACTCTGAATCACTGAAACCCTGTTATCAACAGTCACCAGAACACAGAGCAGACACAGAACTCTGTAATAACCATCAGATCCATCTGCAACTTCAAATATTAAGATTTACAATGTATACGCTACTTCGATGAATCAAACCCGCGTGTATACGCGCTTTTATCAAAGCCAACCCGCGTACAGATCTAAAAATAATTTCTCATAACTTGCAGCTGTACCAGACATCAGTCATACTCATAACACTTATAGAACAATACATGCGTCAGTATGTAGATCTAGAATAAGCATCATAAAGATAGTTCATTTCAAACCATTTGATCCCGATCTCTCCTTAGCCTTAGATCTAGTTCTCCATCAACCGGTGAGATTTCTCCTTAGCTTAGATCAAGCAATGCATCATCAACCCATAACCCTGCATACTGGATCTAATGCTTCATCAGATATTCAAGACATTTCCGATACCCTTGCCTAATGATTTTCTTCTCCTTATATAGCCTTAGGCCTTGCTCAATACCAAGAGCCAAAACCATAGTAACACAATACCATCAACTTCAAAACTAGGGATCAACATGTCCGCCGAGACGCCAAGGTCCAAAAACATAGGCACAACTTCCAAGGAATAACCGCCATGGACCAAAGGTACTTTTCCACATACACGCGCTTTTGCTGAAGCCAACCTGCGTGTACACGCGACTTGGGCTTAACGAACCTGCGTGTATGAACTTTCTCTTCTTCTTATAGTCTGATCATCAATTCCTTGTTGCTGACCTTCTGTACTATGATTTGTCATCAGTGAGGTTTGCCATCAAGGACAACACTTATCTCATAATGCCAACAATCTCCCCCTTTGGACTTGATGGCAAAGCTAACTTGTCACACTTAGAACTATCATCTGATTCCTTTGAGCTGTCCTCCATCAGTCACATCTGATATCTCTTCTGAAGATTCATTATCCGATTCCTTTGAGCTGTCCTCCATCAGTCACATCTGATATCTCTTCTGAAGATTCATCATCTGATTCCTTTGAGCTGTCCTCCATCAGTCACATCTGATATCTCTTCTGAAGATTCACCCAGTTATACATAAGTGAGATATTCTTCTATGAGAGGGTTGCCATCAAGTACAACACATGCATCATAATGCCAACACAAGTTGGGTGTGAAATTCGCACTTTGTTAGTTCAAAAATGCGAAAATTTGTCACAAACTTAAAGTTGGACACAAATCGAGATATTTGCACAATTTTCCTGTATCAGGGGTGCGCAAACCCCGTGAGGAAATAAAAAGGAAAACATTGTGAGAGTGCAAAATAAAAAGTAAAAAGTTTTTGTTCCAATTTTTTTTTAAAGGCACATTTTCAAAGGGGATCGAAGTCAAACTTCAAATTAGGTCACATGGATTATTTCGACTTATATGACAATTTTTTCATACTTAACATCCTTGTTTCTCAAAAGGTCCTTTTATTATTATCATATGTTTAATAAAGTGACTTATAAGGACTTTGAAAGGGTGTTTAAAATAACAAGGGTTTAATAAAAAAAATTAAAAGGGATTATTAAAAGTCTTTTTGATAATTGGAAAAAAAAGGAAATCATGGCAAAAGGCATTTATTCATAAGTTGTGGTGGGATTTTTTTTGTTTTCTTTTTCTAAAGGGTCTATGAAGTTTTTGAGAAAAATAGGGCTTTTATTATACTATTTGAAGATATTTGTTTCGAACATGGCTTCATCTAGCTTTTAGCTACGGTTTCCTCCATTAATAGGGAAGGATTATGGTGTGTGGGTCAATAAAATGGAGACTACATTTAAGGCACATGATGTTTGGGACTATGTCATGAATGAATTTTCTGAACTTAAAAGTTAAATAGAAGAACAAGCCCTCACTAATGCAAAGAGGGAAAAATGGAAGAAAGACAAAAAAAGAATGCACAATCGTTGCAGCTTATCCAGCAAGGAGTGGACCAAGCAGTGTTCCATAAAATTATGATCACATGTTCAACAAAGATAGAATGGGAGACCTTGGCGACAATCTATAAAGGTATGTCCAAATTCAATATTGTTAAGTTGCAGAATACTAGGAGGTGTTTTGAAAGTCTGCAGATGAAGGAGAGAAAGGACATCAACTCATTCATGAATCAGGTCATGACTGTCGTAAATTAGTGAAAAAAATATGGGGATGATATTAAAGACCAAACAGTGGTTGAGAAGGTCCTCATATCTTTGTCTATCAAATTTGACGCTATGGTAGGAGCAATAAAAGAATCCAAGGATTTGGAAACATTGAAAGTTGATGAGTTGATGGGATCACTTCTATCCCATGAGGCAAGGATAGATAGAAATAAGGGTTCCACTTTAAAATTTGCTTTCAAATGTCAGGTTTCTATTTCAAAAGACAGAGGTTGAGGTAGAGGTAGATCGAGAGGCAGAGGATGAGGCGGAAGACATGGTGGTTAGAGAGATGGCAAAGAAGAGCATGGACATGAAAGTGGAAGCAACAACAAAGCTTCAACAATAATCAAATAGTTTACAAATCAAAGGTGAGATGTTATTTTTGCAATAAACTTGGTCACTATGCCTGTGATTACAGGAAGAAGATAGTTGATCAAGGAAATTAGAGAGCTAATGTCACTACAAATAATATTGACTCCAAGTTCATAGTTTTACATACCATGCATGAACCTACTCATAATGTGTGGCTATTTGACAATGGTTGCAGTAACCACATGATAGACAACAAGAATTTCGTTGCAAATTTAGATCAATTTGTGAAGATAGAGGTAAATTTGGGAACTGAAAAGATTATGGATGTAGATGGTGAAGGAGTGGTCAACATTATGATCAAGCAGGAGGAGCTAAAGACAATTACAGAGGTATATTATGTCCTTGGTCCCAAACATAATTTGATAAGTGCTGGTCAATTGACGTAGAAGGGATACATAGTTATCTTTCAAGGACAAGTGTGTGTTATATATGACAAGCCCCCAAGAAAGCATTTGATAGAAAAGGTGTAGGTGATGAGGAACATACTCTTTCCTCTAATTATGAATTACAGTGACCAGGTTAGTTCGTTTATAGTTGCATGTTCTAGTTATTACTGGTTATGGCCCTTTCAGTTTGGACAATTGCACTTCTCTGGTTTAATATTGTTGCAATGGAAATAGATGGTTAGAGGGTTATTTCCCAACAAAGAACCTACTAGTACGTGTGAGTGTTGCATCTTGGGAAAGCAACATCGTAAAATTTTTCCAAAGGGATTTTCATAGAGAGCAAAGAAACCACTTGAGCTAGTGCATACAAACCTGTGTGGACCTATGAGGACACAGTCGATTAGTGGAAGTTGTCACTTCCTCACTTTCATTAATGATTACAACAACATGACATGTGTTTACTTCCTGACGTAGAAATCTGAAAATTTTGCAAAGTTCAAAGAATTGAAATCTTTAGCAGAGAACCAGAGTGATCATCAGATCAAGGTATTAAGGTCATATCGTGGTGGATAATATGATTCAATGGCATTCCATGATTACTGTGAACAACATGGAATCAAAGGGCAGTTTACAACCAGATACACACCGCAACATAATGGTGTAGTTGAGAGAAAGAACAAGACAATTATGAACATGGAAAGGAGCAGTTGAAAGGAAGAAATTTATCTAATGAGTATTGTGCAGAAGTAGTTGCATGTGTTGTTTATGTAATAAAAAAATCCCTTACAAAGAGTGTGATGAATAAAGTAACTGAAGAAGCATGGTTAGGTATGTATTGCAATGTATCTAATCTCAGAGTGTTTGGATGTGTAGCCTATGTACATGTGCCTAACTAACTAAGAGGCAAGTTGGATGATAAAAATGAAAAATGCATATTTATTGGTTATAGTGAGCAATCAAAACCTTACAAATTATATAACCCTATCACCAAGAAGTCCATAATCAACAGAGATGTTGTGTTCAAAAAACAAGAGTCATGGAATGGGACTATAAACAAAACAATTGATGCAGAAGTGCCACTGATGGAACAAGATGATGTGGCAGAAAAGGAGCAGAAAGAATCACAGGAGAAGAAATCAAACAAAGTCATGTCATCAAGGACTCCAAGATATTCTGAACAACATGGATCTTCAAGCAAATCAACAGATCAAATTTTTCCTAGCAGAAAATCAGGTGATGAATCAAGCAATGGTAAGAGAAAGATGAGAAGTCTGAAAGATATTTATGATGATTTAGATGTTAGTTAAAACATTGTATTATTGTCATTCCAACCTTCTTTGTTTGAAGAAGAAATCAGCGATGAAAATTGGGTGCAAGACATGGATGGAGAAACTAAAGCTATTGAAAAGAATGATACAAGGGATTTGGTTGATTTTCCAAAGGACAAAAATCTCATTGATGTGAAATGGGAGTACAAGACAAAGTTGAATTAGAAAGGTGAAATTGACAAATTTAAAAGCAAGACTTGTAGCAAAAGGATTCTCACAACAACCAGGAATAGATTTTGGAGAAACATTTGCTATGGTAGCCAGATTAGATACTATAAGAGCAGTCTTTGCCACAACAGCTCAGAACGAGTCAAAAGTATATCAAATGGATCTGAAATCAACCTTCTTGAATGGAATTCTAGAAGAATAAATCTATCTGCAGTGGCCTCTAGGATATGAAGTTAAAGGACAAGAAGATAAAGTTTACAGGCTGAAGAAAGTTCTCTATGGACTCAAACAAGCGCCTAGAGCTTGTTATAACAGAATTGACATCAACATGATGAAGAATGGATTTTGCAGAAGAAACGTTGAGCCTACCTTAGTGTACACAAAGGTAAATGAGCATGGAAACATTTTGATTGTTTGTTTGTATGTGGATGACATGGTTTATACAGGTGATCTTGAGTTAGATGAATTTAAGACAACCATGATGAAAGAATTTGAGATGAAAGATCTTGGTCTCATGAAATTTTTTCTTGACATAGAAGTTGAGCAATCTAAAAAAATAATTTCTATTTTCCAAAATAAATATGCTAGAGATTTTCTAAAAAGATTTGGGATGGAGAAGTGTAAACCTACCCCTACACTAGTTGCAATAGGTACAAAAATAAGTAAGGGTGATGAAGGATCAAATGTCAATCCAACTCTATTCAAAATATTGGTTGGTAGCCTCATGTATCTCACAACTACAAGAGAGATTATTATACAAGGAGTGAGTTTGATTTCTATATTTATGGAGACTCCAAAAGAAACACATTAGAGAGGAGGAAAAATAATTTCGAGATACATAGCAGGAATTAGAGATTGTGGCATAATGTATGCAAGCACAAAAAGAAAGATTTGATTGGATATACATGTAGTGATTTTGCAGGCATTTTGGATGATAGAAAGAGCACTTCTGGTTATATTTTCCATCTTGGTTTAGGTGTGATAACATGCACATCTAAGAAGAAGCCTATTGTGACACTTTTGTCAGTAGAAGCAGAATATGTAGCAAGCGACCTCAGCAACATGTCAAGTAGTGTTGTTAAGAAGAGTATTGGATGGATTCAAGTAGAAACAACAAGTATCAACAAAAATACATTGTGACAACACCTCAAAGATTGCACTATCCAAGAATAGTGTGTTTCATCAAAATAGCAAGCATATTGATACTAGATACCACTTTATGAGAGAACTTGTGAGAAATAGAGAAGTCCACTTGAAACCTTGTAAATCAAGTGATCAATTAGCTAATATATTTACTAATTCATTAGAAAAAAATGTATTTGAGTTTCATAGAGAAAACTTGAGTGTTGTCTGCCAAGCTGAGACATAGACCATTAGGAATGTTTGCATTGTCATGAGTCATGTATTAGTTTAGTGGTCATAATTAAGGGAGAGTGTTAAAGATAACTAATTATTCCCACATGGAGAGTTATCTAAAATTAAAGAGTCAGTTAACTTAGTCAAGTTGAGTCAAGTCGAGTTAAGTTCTATTTTGAGTAAAGTTGAATTTAGTATGTGGTTGCATGTCAAGTTATTTTAGGCAAGTTGCTTGTGAGAAAAAGTTTAAATACCTCTCACGAGGTTCATTGTAATCATTAAATTTATGTGATGAATTGAAGAACCCCAACTCATGTTATTTTGTGTGAATTATTTGTATATTTTTGTGTTTATCCTCCTCTACCTTTTCAACATAGAGTTGGGAAAGAATGATCCAGCAACGTCCTAGTCACTTTTGTTTGAATCTTGCGTCCTTTCAATGATGTGTTCATGTGCGTTTCAATCATCTTCGATCTCTTCTTTGATATCGATCATGTGGACATGACTTGTTCATGTGCCTTTCAATCATTTTTGATCTCTTCTTTGATGGTCAACACGCAAACAGATTGCACGAAGACATATTAGGTTGATACAATATCACAATGGGATATGGTCGTAAATCAGGAAAGAAGTCATCCACGTAAAATAATAGCTGGTGATCGATGAATAAACATAAATCAAATGTAACTCCCATAAAAATACCAAGAACCAGAAAGAAAGAGAATGTTGCATCTATGGCGAGCTTGGATTTCATGAACGATTATTCAGATGCCTCAGATGCCACCACAAATTTCATCACATGTGATACTTTGTCTTTCCCTCTCATGTTCGGTGTTTTTTTTGGACATAAAATTAGTTATTTTAACATTGATATGTACATTATGGAGCCAATCTTGTAGTAGGATGTAATCCGATCAATTGGAACTAAACGTCGTAAATGTATGTGATTAGTGTGTACATTTCCAAGCAAAAGAGAAACTCAAGAGCCACAAAAAGAGAATTGAATTGCAGGAGATAACAATTAGGAAGGTTAGAAATGTAACTGCCTGCAATGAAATCATGTCGAGGTCTGCATCCATAAGTTCCATGAAGCAACAAACATCTGTGACTTTTGAGAAACCCATAATGGCTAATGGAAGGCTGGTTAGCCTTAAACTTCACATGAAATTAGCAGAGACTGAGCAGAGCCAGCCGTCAAGTCTCCCAAAAGACTGCAAGTTGTCTACTCAAAGCTGCAGAAATTTAGCCACTATTCTTCTACTTCTGGTGAGAGAAACACAACAAAATTTGGATTTCGGCATCGTTATAAGCTTCTTTCATACGTGCTATGCTCTTAAAGTAGACCTCCTTTTATATTTCGAAGCAAAATGTTGTGCTCAGATGTTTTTTTGAAGATTTGGAATCTATTTTCTGGAAACAAGAATATAAGGTAGCTAGATTTCCTTAAGTTGTATATAACAAATATACACACAGTCCATCAAGCTCTATTTCTATATGTATTGTGGATGACATATGTAAAGATTTTTGTTTTAGGGATGAACATTCATTGCATTCTTATAGAAGTTGAAATGATCAACTTTCATTGCATTCTTATAGAAGAAATTTTCATTTGCTGATATTAAGTAAAATGTAACGATTTTCGACCAATAACATTACTAAAATGATGCAGTAGCATCCAGCTAGGGTGCCATGACCAGGTGATGTCTCTGTTAGGTTGGAAAGTTGATTTAGCATTTGGATTGTCTTTCATGTTTGGTTTATCAGAGTAGGAGGTAGGATTTCGTTTTTCATCTTAATTGTTGTATTAGTCAAAATTTAGTTGGTTGGTTAGGGTTGTTACGTATCTGACCTTAATAAACAACAAATTAATAATTGTTCTGTCAACTTAAAAAGAAAAGACAAAAATGTCTAAATGTAAATCTTGTCATGAAAATAGAACCAAGAATTTAGTAGTTATACAACTATCCTGCCTATAACCGAAAGTAACTACATTTTCATTAACTGTAAACGAAGATGTATAAATGTAACAATGGAACACATGTAAAAGGTTCAACATTTCCAGATACGAGAAATAAAAAGAGACAAAACACAAATTTCTTCCTATCATCCATCTATATCATTTCCTACGTGCTGTACCATTATGTTTTATCAATTAACTAGTTGAATTTAGTGATAACAGACAGAGTATGGACCTACTACTGTAGGTTGTATTTTTCCTTCCTCCTCTCTTAACAGAAAGCAACATTGTAACACGCATATAAATCCCATAACTAGAGTGAATGGGCAAGCAAATAGCAAATTGAATTCACAGCCAGAAGAGTGACATACAGTGAATCGATCGAAAAGCGAATACAGAAACAAAGCATCAGAGAAATGAATTGCAATAGAGGTAATTTTGGACAAACTTTCACACTTTTTCGTAAGCAAACAGAGATAGATAATTTATATTTACATTGCTGCTGTTCCATGCAAATTAAGTATTACATTGTTCAAAACAAGTCAAGTACACAACGTTCGATAGAACGGACAAACCCTAGTCCAGGGTTTGATGTCAAGGAAACCCTCAACCTCAACCAGACAGTCAGACTAAAATCGTAACTGAGACCAGATTCAAGCCTAAGTCGTGAGAACGACCTAGTTTGTACACAACAATCGTATAGCGAGGGAAAAATACTACAGAAACAAAAAGAAACCCTAACTGCAAGTTCACTGACTGTGGAAGACAGAGCCTACCAGTAGAGGGTTGTCTAGCTTGGAGACCGAATTGTGTTAAGTCCTCGCATCCAGGTTGAACCCTCAACCTACACAAACCAAACAAGTCACAGTTAGCATACATTGCACAATATTACCTGAACCGAGACATAACAAAAGCAAAGGGAAAGCGTAGCATACCTGGGCATGACCGTACCAAGAATATCACAAAACAGAGCCGCAGACAACCAAAAGAAGCCTGAGATAAGAGGAGCAGGCGTTGGTCAGTTACTACACTAGAAGAGGGCAAGTATAAAGCACGGAGGGACAAGCTACCTGGTTTGTAGCCGAGAGAATCATTGTGCTGTCACCTGTGCACATCGGAACTTGAACTTAAATTGACTTTCGCACCATAATAGAAGTAAAGAGTACCAACAACAACAGTAAAGAACAACTAGTGGCCTGAGAGACTAGACATTGAGTCTAGGTAGCAACAAATTAAACAAAATAAAAGAAGTCAGTGTAAAATAATTCGAGCAGACTAACTTCCAGAGCTGAGAGAAGTTCATGCAATAGGGAAAATCCTTGCAATTAGCACAAACAAGTTCGGAAGACCATCATCCATTCGCAGCCACACCCAAAGCCAGAGTTTGACATAAGTGCAGGAACGAGACCAAACAGTTTGACACGAACCGTCGCAGAGTTTCCATAATAGAGCAGAACCCACACAAAAACCAGGAAGCATAAAGATTTTTCATAAAAGATCAAACATGAGGACAAAGCCCGAGGCTGGGTACTGGTAGGTTGGCGTTTACATGCCCCATTAATGTTTACAAACTCCAATAAAAATATCCAATACCCATATTTGCAATCAACTGCCAAAACAACAAATCGAATCCACCAACATCATTAATCCCGGACAGGTGGATAACCAAGGTTACGTGGAAGCGTGGGCTAGGTCACATCATAATGGTATCAAAGCATTTTTTAAGGTTTGTTAGAGAAATGGAGATAGGAAGGCGGGGTCGTGGCAGAGGTGCCCGAAGGATAGTAGAGGAAGGACTGAGAGAGGAGATTAGAATTATTACTACCCGTTTGGAGGCAATAGAGGCAGGGAGAAGAAGAGACCTGGAGATAGGCGATGACAATGAAGAGGAAGCTGAAGTAGCAATAGATGGACCAGAAGGAGAGACTCCAGAAGTGAGATTGTTGAGGTTTGTTTTAGTGGCAAGCAGTAAACCCAAACCAGAACTCCCAACCTATGACAACAGCCTGTCCATACAGGTTTTATTTGATTGGATCAGCGAGATGGATAAGTATTTCGAGTGTGAGGAAGTCAGCGAAGACTGTAGAGTTAAGTTCGCTGCGACGAAATTGAACGGACACGCAGCCCTGTGGTGGGATAGTGTTTAGAGGGAGAGAAAGAGATTGAACAAGTCGTCGATTAAAACCTGGTTAAGGCTAGTGGCCAAGTTGAAGGGTAGATTTCTGCCAAAAGACTATCAGATTGCACCACACAGGCAAGTGCAGAATCTGAGATAGAAAGGAATGACAGTAAGGGAGTACATGGAGGAGTTCTATCGAGTGAACTTAAGAGCTGGATATACAGAGGATACCGTGGAAAGAACAACCAGGTATGTAAATGGGTTAAGATTAGAAATTTTAGATTAAATCAGTATTTTATCTCCAAAGGACACTGAAGAAGCATATCAGAGTGCGATGAAAGCTAAAGAGAAAATTACTGGAAGGCATAATGCTTGGAGAGGACGAGGATTATGCAGGGGAAAAGGCTAGTCATATGGCAGAGGGCGGACTGCTAGTAGCAATGAGGAAAGCAGTAGTTCTGGAGCGCCCCAATCAGCAGGTAGAGGTGATAATGCAAGAGGCGGTAGGTCATCCTAGCAAGGTAGGGGAAATGGCCAAGGTAGAGGGGTTGGTTATCAGTGTTACAGGTGTCATAAATGGGGACATAGATCATTTGAATGTCCAAAGGTAGATCAAGCTGGACAGAGGGGTGCATATGTTGCACAACTAGAGGAAGCAGCGACACCTCTCTAAGAAGCAAAAAATGCTGCAGAGACAGGGGAAGCCCTGGTGTTGCACAAGGTGTTGTTAAAACTAGTCAAAGAGGTCACCGAACAGACACAGCGAAAGGCTTTATTTAGAACAGTTTGTAAGTCACATGGTAAGTGTTGTAAGTTAATTATTGATAGCGGTAGTACAGATAACTTGGTGTCCACAGAAATGGTAGAAAAGTTGGAATTGAAATGCTTGAAACATCCAACCCCTTACAAAGTCTCATGGCTGCAAAAAGGCCATCAATTGCTGGTGGATGAACAGTGTGAGGTGGAGTTTCAAATAGGCAGATATAAGGATAGATTCGTTTGTGACATCATGCCGATGGATGTATGTCACATACTGCTAGGTAGGCCTTGGCAGTATGATAGGAAAGTGGTACACGATGGATTGAAAAACTGTTATAAGTTTGTCAAGGATGGAATCAAGCATACGCTTGTGCCCATCAAAGAGGAAGGGACAACAAGGACAAGTGAACCAAGAGCATTGTTGGTTAGCGGAAAAGAGTTTCTGAAACAAGTTGAGGACAGTGAGATGGGTTATACAGTTGTAAAGAAAGAAAAAACAGTGTTGTTGCATATAGGGGTATCAGATTTACCTATAGAAATCTAGCGAATGTTACAAGAATTTACAAATTTAGTGGTGGATGGCTTGCCAGACAAATTACCCCCTAAAAGAAGTATAAGTCATCATATTGACTTCATACCTGGAGCCAGTTTTCCGAACAAAGCAGCATACCGAATGAGCCCTAAGGACAATGAAGAGATTAGGAAGCAGGTGCAAGAACTGCTAGACAAGGGATTGCTAAGGGAAAGTTTGAGCCCTTGTGCAGTCCCAACGGTTCTTGCTCCCAAGAAGGGAGGAGAGTGGTAGATGTGCACAGACTCAAGGGCCATCAACAAAATCACCATCCGGTACAGGTTTCCACTGCCATGGATGGATGACATGATGGATTGTTTAAGCGGGGCAACATATTTCTCTAAGATAGACTTGAAGAGTGGGTATCATCAGATCCGGATATGAGAGGGGGATGAATGGAAGACAACCTTTAATACGAATGAGGGACTGTACGAATGGCTGGTCATGCCATTTGGACTGAGAAATGCGCCCAGTACATTTATGAGGTTAATGAATGAGATGCTGAAGGAATACATCGGGAAATTTTTGATAGTGTACCTGGACGACATACTAATTTTCAGCAGGACAAGGGAAGAGCACCTTCAACACGTACAGAAAGTGCTGGAAAAATTACAGCAGAATAAACTACTAATAAATTTGAAGAAATTTACATTTCTGCAGAAGGAATTGATTTATTTGGGATTCGTAATAGCAGAAAACGAACTGAATATGGATTCAGAGAAGGTTGCAGCGATAGTGAATTGGCCATCTCCGAAAAATTTATTTGAGGTACGTAGCTTTCATGGACTAGCGAGTTTTTATCGGAAATTCACAAGGAATTTAAGCGAAATTTGTGTGCCTATGTTGGATACTATTAAAAAGGCCAGTCAGCCTTTTTGATGGACAGAGGCAGCGGAGAGAAGTTTCTAGTTATTAAAGAGAAAGATCACTGAGAGGCCGATCCTGAGATTGCTAGATTTCAAGAAGCTTTTTCAGGTTCACTGTGATGCTAGTGGTACGACTGTTAGAGCTGTACTCAGCGAGGAGGATAAGCTTGTGGCATTCTTCAACGAGAAGCTAAAAGAAAGAAGACAGAAATATTTGTCTTATGACAAGGAGTTCTATGATGTTATACAGGCATTAAAACACTGGAGGCATTATCTACTGGGAAACCAATTTGTGTTGTTTTCAGATAATTCTGCACTACAGTATGTTATGCAACAGCACAAGTTGAACCACAAACACGCCAAATGGGTGGAGTATTTGTAGTGTTTCAACTTCGTGTTGAAACATATTAGCGGGCAGGCCAACAAGGTAGTAGATGCACTAAGTAGAGAGCTTTACTTCTGCAAGAAAGTACTGTGAAAGTGCTGGGTTTTTAGCACTTAAAAGATTTATACCACACTGATACAGACTTTAAGGAGGCCTATGAGGCATGTCAGAATCCCTTGGTGAGAGATAACAGCCCATGGTTGGACTACAACCTACAAGAGAAACTGCTATTTAAGGGAGGACAACTATGCATTCCTGACTACTCGATGAGAGAGAATATTATTTGGGAGAAGCATAGTGGAGGTTTGGCCGAACATTTCGGCATGGACAAGACACTTGAGCAGCTCAGTCATTTCTACTTTTGGCCAAAGATGCGGAGGGATGTACAACAATCTGTGGTTAGATGTAAATTGTGCTAGTTGGCGAAGGGTCACAGTCAAAACACGAGACTGTACACACCGTTACCTGTTCCAAGTAGACCGTGGGACTCAGTCAGCTTGGACTTTGTCTTAGGTCTAACTAAGAAATAGTGAGGTTATGACTTGGTGATGGTAGCAGTGTACAGATTCTCAAAAATGGCGCATTTTATCCCTTGTAGAAAAGCCAGTGATGCTAGTCACGTGGCCCACTTGTTTTTCACAGAGATTGTCAGGTTATATGGGTTGCCTAAGTCTATCCTTTCAGACAGGGATTTGAAGTTCATGAGACACTTTTGGCGTACCCTGTGGAAGAAACTGGACACACATCTGAGTTACAGTTCTGCTTATCACCCGCAAACTGACGGACAAACAGAGGTTATAAACAGGAGTCTAAGGAACCTGCTATGAAGCCTGGTTGGAGAGAATTCATGGATGTGGGATCAAGTGCTTGCATAGGTAGAGTTCACTTATAATGACTCGCTTAACTGCAGCATAGGCTTCAACCCATTTCAGATCCTGTACGGCATGCATCCTCGTGGAGTGCATGAGTTGCGGGATCTTGGACTGCAGGAAAGGGGAAGTGCAGATGGAGAAGATTTCACTAACGCAATGAGAGATTTGCATGAACAGATAAAAATTAAATTGCAGGACAACAACCTAAAGTATAAACAGCAAGAAGATTTGAAGAGAAGGGAAGTACAGTTTAATGTGGGGGATGAAGTCCTAGCGCATTTGCACAAAGAATGCTTCCCTAAGGGTACATACAATAAGTTAAAGTACAAGGAGATAGGACCCTGGAAAGTCCTCCAGAAATTTTCGACGAATGCCTATGAGATACAGTTGCCACCCAGAATAAGCATTTCACCTATCTTTAATGTAGCAGACTGGCTCCCCTACACGGCTGACCCAGAAGAAAAGGAAGAAGATGGAACCACGCGGCCTACACGGAATACCCAGGATGGAGGAGAAGCTTGGAAGGGACAGATACCTTACGTTCAACCTCCCGAGATAGAGAGCATTCTCGACACTTAGGTGGCCAAACGAACTCGGTGGAACGAGTATCTACAATACCTGGTCAAGTGGAAGAACCATCCTATTGAGGACAGTTCGTGGCTTGATGCCAGGCAGATTGAGCAGACAGGTTCTTCAATCGAGAAGCTCATGGACCAGAACCATGATTTCTTTTTTCCCCTGGAGACTGATGTAGGAGCATCCAACTAGGGCGCCATGACCGGGTGATGTCTCTGCCAGGTTGGAAAGTTGATTTAGCATTTGGATTATCTTTCATGTTTGGTTTATCAGAGTAGGAGGTAGGATTTCGTTTTTCCTCTTAATTGTTGTATTAGTCAAAAGTTAGTTGGTCGGTTAGGGTTGTTACGTATCTGACCTTAATAAACAGTAGATTAGTAATTGTTCTTTCAACTTAAAAAGAAAAGAAAAAAATGTCTAAATGTAAATCTTGTCCTGAAAACAGAACCGAGAATTTAATAGTTATACAACTATCTTGCCTATAACCGAAAGTAACTACAATTTCATTAACTGTAAACGAAGATGTATAAATGTAACAATGGAACACATGTAAAAGGTTCATCATTTCCAGGTACGAGAAATAAAAAGAGACAGAACGCAAATTTCTTCCTATCATCCATATGTATCATTGCCAACATGCTGTGCCATTATGTTTTATCAATTAACTAGTTGAATTTAGTGATAACAGACAGAGTACGGACCTACTACTGTAGGTTATGTATTTTTTTCCTCCTCTCTTAACAGAAAGCAACATTGTAACACACATATAAATCCCATAACCAGAGCGAACGGGCAAGAAAATTGAATTCACAGCCATAAGAGTGACATACAACAAATCGATCGAAAAACGAATATAGAAACAAAGCATTGGAGAAAAAAATTGCAACAGAGGTAATTTTGGACAAACTTTCACACTTTTTCCTAAGCAAACAAATACAGATAATTTATATTTACATTGCTATTGTTCCATGCAAATTAAGTATTACATTGTTCAAAACAAGTCAAGTACACAATGTCCGATAGAACAGACAAACCCTAGTCCAGGGTTTGACATAAAGGAAACCCACAACCTCAACCAGAAAGCCAGACTAAAACCGTAACTGAGACCAGATTCAAGCCTAAGTTGTGAGAACGACCCAGTTTGTACACAACAACCGGATAACGAGGGATGAATACTACAGAAATAAAAAGAAAACCTAACTACAAGTTCACCGACTGTGGAAGACAGAGCCTACCAGTAGAGGGTTGTCTAGCTTGGAGAGTGAATTGTGTTAAGTCCTCGCATCCAGGTCGAACCCTCGACTTGCACAAACCAAACGAGTCACAGTTAGCATACATTGCACAATTTTACCTGAACCGAGACATAACAAAAGCAAAGGGAAAGCGTAGCATACCTGGGCACGACCAGACCAAGAATATCACAGAATAGAGCCGAAGACAACCAAAAGAATCCTGAGATAAGAGGAGCAGGCATTGGTCAGTTACTACACTAGAAGAGGGCGAGTATAAAGCACGGAGGGACAAGTTACCTGATCTGTAGCCAAGAGAATCATTGTCCCGTCACCTGTGCACATCGGAACCTGAACTTAAATCGACTTTCGCACCATAACAGATCTAAAGAGTACCAACAACAACAGTAAAGAACAACCAGTGGCCTGAGATACCAGACATCGAGTCTAAGTAGCAACAAATTAAAAAAAAAAAAACTCAGTGTAAAAGAATTCGAGTAGACTAACCTCGAGAGCCGAGACAAGATCATGCAATAGGGAAAATCCTTGCAAATAGCATAAGCAAGTTCCGAAGGCCAACATCCATTCGCATCCATACCCAAAGCCAGAGTTTTCCATAAGCGCAGGAACGAGACCAAACACTTTGACAGGAACCCTTGCAGAGTTTCCATAATAGAGCAGAACCCACAAAAAAACTAGGAAGCATAAAGATTTTGCGTAAAAGATCATACAGGAGGACAAAGCCCAAGGCTGGGTACTGGTAGGTTGGAATTTACGCGCCCCATTAATGTTTACAAACTCTATAAAACTATCCAATACCCATATTTGCAATCAACCGCCAAAACAACAAACCAAATCCACCAACATCATTAATCCCGATCAGGTGGATAACCAAGGTTATGTGGAAGCGTGGGCTGGGTCACATCATAAAACTACATTCATAGTTAAACTAGAATTTGCACCAAAAGGTGCACAGACATGTTAGAAGTCTAGATGAATGTAGTGTTTTTTTCACTTTTTGATTGGGTTAAGTGTGTTTTTCACTTTTTGACTGGGTTATAGTTTAGATCA
Source organism: Pinus tabuliformis (assembly GCA_031772625.1). NCBI lineage: Eukaryota > Viridiplantae > Streptophyta > Pinopsida > Pinales > Pinaceae > Pinus > Pinus tabuliformis. The sequence continues at coordinate 258,692,950 of CM062809.1, read as the reverse complement.
TGTGCTTGACGTTTTATCCAAGTTAATTTCAGAATTTCCCTTTCTAGTCAAGTAATAAAAAATAACAATTTTAACAAGAATTGTCTTGGTAATGAAATGAAAAAAACTCCAGGCTTCCCTATTTTAAATGTGACTAGGTTGAAATTTTAACCAAATTTTTTTATATAAAAGAATGTGAAAGACTTTTTGTCTGTTACTTCTATATTTTGTGTTTATGGTTGGAATCTTATGTTACATTTTTAGGAGATTGTGATGTTTTATTGTTTAAAATGTGTTTTTGAATGTATAATGGATTCATGTCTCTTGAAAAAATTCTTGAAGCCCTAAATAACAAATCCTTATCATATCTTAAATAAAATTAACTGTAAAATATATTTGGAAGAAAAAAATTAAAAAAATCCTAAAAAACCTACAATTTTAAGAAAAGTATACCACATTTTGTAATTTCCTTATCTTGTTAAAGTGTAGTCATTGTTGCAGATAACAATGATAAAAAATACAAAAAGATACAAGACATGACTAGGGAAAATGATGTCATCATCAAGTACAGTTACAAAAAACATTTTTGAGTAGAAAAGTTTATAGATAGCCATGATAAAAAGAACAAAAAATATAAAACATGTTGAGGGAAAAATGATGCCATCATCAAGTACAAGTACAGTTATGGAAAACATGATTGAGTGAAAATAATTATGATGATAATGTAACATGGTCAATGAAAATTCCAAAAATTATTGCTACCATCATCAAGCATACAAAACATTTTGAAGGAAAAATGATACTACAAAACATGTTGAGTGAAAAATCATTTTTGAGTAGAAAAGTTCATAGATAGCCATGATAAAAAGAACGAAAAATATAAAACATGTTGAGGGAAAAATGATGCCATCGTCAAGTACAAGTACAGTTACAGAAAACATGATTGAGTGAAAATAATTATGATGATAATGTAAAATGGTCAATGAAAATTCCAAAAATTATTGCTACCATCATCAAGCATACAAAACATTTTGAAGGGAAAATGATACTACAAAACATGTTGAGTGAAAAATCATTTTTGAGTAGAAAAGTTTATAGATAGCCATGAAAAAAAGAACAAAAAATATAAAAAATGTTGAGGGAAAAATGATGCCATTGTCAAGTACAAGTACAGTTACAGAAAACATGATTGAGTGAAAATAATTAGGATGATAATGTAACATGGTGAATGAAAATTCCAAAAATTATTGCTACCATCATCAAGCATACAAAACATTTTGAAGGGAAAATGATACTAAAAAACATGTTGAGTGAAAAATCATGGATGAAAAAATTATATATAACGTCATTTCAAAATGATGATTCCATGAATAAAATTAAACATATTGAATAACAAATATTGGACAGTAATGTTACCTAAAACATCACTCATAACAAATTCATAAAACATTTTACAGATTTCAATACACAATAAAAATTTCAAAAGACATTCTATAGATTCGAGTATGGTGTGAAAATCGACATGTCTTGAGAGTCAAACTCTCACACTTTGAATGAAAAGATTGCCCAAATTATACAGAAGATTTGGTGAGTTTCCATTGGCTCTTACCTTGCCTTGCTTTGCTTTGGTTCAGGCATATTCAAGAAAGCATAAGTCTTAATGCAATCCAGTCCTCCCCTTTTAGCATTGTCTATTAGCCTAGGACACATCTCTACAATTACACAAATAGTAACCATCATTCGACACTAATATCATATGTATTTACAATGTGTATATATATATCATCCAGTAGAGAAGAGGAGAAATACAAATTCCGCATCTATACAATTGTATAAATTGTAATCATTATTCACCATTGATATCATATGTATATGCATTGTATATATGTCAACAAAAAGAGAAGAGGTTAAATATAGATTCATTGTATATATACTGTGATCTAGAGAGAGCAAAGGGAGGCGAGAAATGCAGATCAGAATGCAGGCAAAGCATGTTACAAATAATGTAAAGTAGCTCTAACATGGTTGAATAGTATTTATACCCTCATAGAATCAAAATATAATGTAAAAGTAGGTCTCACATGGTTGAATAGTAGTTGTGCATACTTACATATTACCTTTTCCTGTCAACTTATATATCACGTCAGATTTTTATACTTGCACTTATGTTATAGAATATCAAGCTCCTTGGAAAGCATTCAGATCAGAGGGCATATAAAGACCTGGATTAATGCTTACAATAGCATATAGGTAAGATTAGGTTGTTGGTTGTTGAAGTTTTGTTGAGAGATTTTCTCAACAATATTCTCCTTGTTTAGAACTTGTTGGATCTCATGAGCACTATTTATGTCGCATGTATATGGGATTTGTAGTTCAATAATACAAATTTCCCTATGTCAACTCCTTTAAAAAAAAATTGTATCAGAGCCTATATGGGCTTGACTCGTTCAAGGGAGAGCCCAGGGAGATGAAAGATATTTAAGGATTAAATCCCTATTTTGTATATAGATTAGTTAGTGTGTGAGCGTTTGTTTTCTAATTATTGCAGTGTTAGAATTTAATATTATTCTCATTGGGTGTGAATGGAAGGAGCAGCTAGAGTGTAGAAAGCACAAACGCTCTATGAGGATAAAGCATGGAGTTAGAACAAAGTCTTGAAAGCTTGCAGAGGCAATTTCCTTGTTTTCAAGACAACAAAGGACATGAAACTCATGCATGTTTATGACAGGGGGGCATGCACAGTTAGAATTATAAGCATACCAGGTAGCTAAGGAATGAATGTGGATCAGGATTCATGACCATCTGCGACATCGATCTATAGATCTATAGCTGTAGAGTATAAATTTGAGTTTTCTTTTTTTCCTAGAGACGTGGACCGACGTGGAGCTACATATTGTTTAGGCCAAGGGAAATCACAACCTATGTAATCAATTTAGCACTCTATGATCAAGTTAGCCCTATGACAGTGGTTTTTCCGTTGGATCCAAACTATGATGGCAATGAAAATAAAGAAGTGGCATACAATTTGGGTCAAACGGTTGGCAAGATAATGACCTAAATGACGTTGATGAATTCTAGATTGAAGTATTTCGAGCATATGGGAGAGCACATCCTCTAATTTGTAGTGGAGAAAGGCCAAACGCATGTTGTCATGCGATGGCTAGGAAGACTTATCATATTTCGACAAGAAGCGAAAGGCCTTTGGGTGGACGAGTTTCAAGGCGTTGATTTATGTTGAACTTTACGCAGCTAGAAACAAAGAGGACACATAGGAGAAAGGAGTGCTCGATCACGAGGAGTAGTCTCTATGGCTTACCATGGTCCAAGGAAATCCATCCTCTTTGTTCACCAAATGGTTCACAATCATCATCCAAATCTCATGTTACTAACCTTCATTCTCTTACGAGGATGTTGAGCCAAGATGGGGAGAAAAAGGTTTTCCATCCAATTATCCAGCAGAATGTGATCCTGAGAATAATAGATGGATGCCCTGTTAAAGTTGTGTTGACAATTTTACTGAAATATTTTACCACTATTGCATCCAGGCATGGAGGGTCATCAATTTGTTGGGTGTTTTATGACCACAAAATTCTAGGCTTTAGTGATTGCTTTATTTTAGAGATATAGTAGTGGTGATATAAATTGTGTGTTAAACTGATTAATGAATAGAATAATATAATTAAACTAGTGGTTATCGATGTTCTTCGGTGATGAGAGAATGCATCACTAGATTAATTGTGTGAATCTGTTATGTGTTGATGCTTGTTTTTGTGCTTCAGGCTTCAAGAGTATCAGTTACACATTATGTTATGAGATCCATGTGTGCAGAAAGGTCAGTTACATAATTCGCTGGTTGATATAGTCTAGTATCGAGATTGTCCTTTGGGAGATCGAGAAGCATCAATTATACAAATTTTGTCAAAGATTGTTAGAGGCAGTTATGTCTTAAATGAGTTGAATGGGAAGATCGAAGATTGTGGTGGTGAAAAGAGCATTGTTCGAGAGACTTCATAGTGGGGGATAAGTGTCAAGGAAGACTAGTCAGACAAATGTGACATGTGAAATGTAATTTGTTATTTTTGTATTAATTGATGCAGGAGCATCCAGCTAAGGCACCATGACCGGGTGTTGGTCTCTACTAGGGTGGAAAGTTGAATTAGCATATTGGTTTTCTTTATGTTCAGTGTGTCAAAGTAGAATGTAGGATTTTGTTTTTATTTTTAATCTCAGTGTTATTTAAGGGTAGTTTGGTCAGTTAGGGTCATTTAGTTGTTTGTCTTTAATCAACAGTAGATTAATAATTGCCCTGTCTTTTTAAAGGGAAAAGACAAATGTGTCCAAATGTAAAATATTGCCACATAGGCATAACTGAAATCTGGAATAGTTATGTAACTATAATACTTATAACTAAAAAAGTAACTACACAGTTCAATTAACTGTAGACAAAGAATATAAATGTAACATCGAAAATCATTAACAAGGTTCAGCACTTTCGGATACATGAAATAAAAGAAGACAGAGAACAAATTTAACATTCATCCATCTGTACTATCATCTTCATATTGTGTAATTTCATTTCTCAATTATTAAATGCTTCAACAATTACAAACAGAGTGCAGACATATAGTTTTGTGTTTCTCCTCTCTTAATGAACAAAGTACGGTCGAATGCATACAAGTTTCTAGGACCAGAACGGATGAAAAAGTAAACAAGCTCGTGGCTAGGAGAATGTCAACACAGCAAAAAAATTGAACAAAGAAATCAGAGTCCGAGTATCGATTGGACAAACCAAATAGAGGTAATTCATTACAATCAGTTATACACCATTTCTTTTCCTTTCCAAACGAAACAGAGGCAAAGAAAATATATAACTGTTATTACATAAGAGTCCAGCGTTACATCGTCAAAGCAAATAGAGTAAACAACGACTGTGAGATAGGGTAGACCCTAGTCAAGGGTTTGTCATCGTGTAACCCTCGTGCCTAGCCAAAGAGTTCAACCAGTACGAATTACAAACTGGAATTGTAAACAGAGGTGTTCCCAGGTCGTCTAACAACTCAAACAAGAGATAGCAAACAAACGTCGAGGCACGGCCCCAGAAAAATATAAACCCTAGATACAGTCTAACAAGTCTGTGGTGACAGAGCCTACCAGAAAGGCACCGAAGGGTTTGTAAACTGAAGCGTTGAAGCCATCCATGCCCGAGGTCAAACTTTGACCTATTCAGCCAGAACAGGCCGTTGTTAATCAAACCACGCATAACAGTGAAACGAGCAGAGTTATAATACAAGCAAGGGAAGAACGTAATCTTACCTGGGAGTGTGTTGACCAAGAAATCGCATGCCAGAGAGACACAAAACACAGGAATGACCTGAGACAAAAGGAGCGGACATTGTTCGCTTTTAAACTAGGAGAAGGCAAAAATAAATCAAGGAAAGACGAATTACCTCAAAGACAAGCCAAGCGAGCCATTGTGTCTGTAACCTGAGCACACGGGAACAATAAAAAAAACGATTTTAGCAGTAGTGCAATAGCAAAATAACCAACAGCAAGAAGGAACAGTTGGAAACCAGACAGAACCAACCAGCAATCGATTCTATGTTCAAACAAAACAAATAACCAATTGTGCCAAGGAAAACAAACATACCAACCTCCAGAATGCATAACAAGACCATACAACAACGAATAAAGTTGCCAACAACATAGGTGAGCCCGTGTAACCATATTCATTCGTAGACAAAACCAAAACAGAGTATCACCATAGGAACCCTCGCGGAGCTCTCACAGCAGAATGAAAATGTCGAAATGACCAAAATGCCAAAGGGTTTTGCGTAATGACCAAGCAAGAAACAAGGACCGAGGTAGGAGTATAGGTCAGTTTCGCATTTACAATCCTTAATAAATGATTGCAACCACTACCAAAAAATATCCACTCATCATAACAATAATTAAAAGCCAAATCATCAACCAAATTCGAGTTCATCAATAGCGCTAGACAAACACTGTGTCAAGTTATACGTTGGAGTGTGGGATAGGTCCCATCATAGTGGTATCAGAGCAATTTTTTTTTTAAAGGTCAGTTAGACAAATGGAGGTAGGAAGGCGAGGTCGTGGCAGAGGTGTTCGAAGGATAGCAGAGGAAGAACTTAGAGAGGAGATCAAGATTCTTACTGCTCGTTTGGAGGTAGTCGAAGCAGGGAAAAGAATGGATCCAGAGGTAGGGGATGATAGTGAAGAGGAAGCTGTAGTGACAACAGATGGATCGGATGGAGAGGGCCCAGAAATGAGAATATTGAGATCAGTCTTAGTGGAAAGCAGTAAACCCAAACCAGAACTCCCAAATTATGATGGTAATCTATCCATAGAGGTTCTATTAGACTGGATAAGTGAGCTAGATAAGTATTTCGAGTGTGAGGAGGTCAGTGAAGACCACAAAGTTAAGTTCGTTGCTACGAAGTTGAACGGACATGCAGCCCTGTGGTGGGACAGTGTCCAAAAAGAGAGAAGGAGATTGAACAAGTTGTCGATCAAAACCTAGGCAAGGATGGTGGCCAAGTTGAAGGGCAAATTTCTGCTGAAAGACTATCAGATTGCACTACACAAACAAGTGCAGAATCTGAAACAAAAAGGAATGACAGTAAGGGAGTACACTGAGGAGTTTTATCAAGTGAACCTAAGGGCCAGATATACAGAGGATACCACAGAAAAGACAGCCAGGTATGTAAATGGTTTAAGGCTAGAAATTTTAGATGAAATTAGTATTCTGTCTCCAAAGAACATTGAAGAAGCATATCAGAGTGCTATGAAAGTTGAAGAGAAAATTACTAGAAAGCAAAATTCCCAGAGAGGACGAGGAACCGGTAGAGAAAGAGGCCAGTCATATGGCAGAGGGCATAATGCTAGTAGTAATGAGGAAGGAAGTAGTTCTAGAGCTTCCAGATCAGCAGATAGAGGTGATAATGTGAAAGGTGGTAGGCCATATCAACGATGCAGGGGAAAAGGCCGAGGTAGAGGAGCTGGTTATCAATGTTACAGGTGTCATAAGTGGGGACACAGATCATTTGAGTGTCCTAAGGCAAACTAATCTGGACAGAGGGGTGCATATGTCGAACAACCAGAAGAAGCAGAGGCACCTCCCCAAGAAGCAGAGAATGCTCCAGAAACAGAGGAAGCCCTAATGTTGAACAAGGTATTATTAAAACCAGCCAAGGAAACCACTAAACAAACACAGCGAAAGGCTTTGTTTCGAACAATTTGTAAGTCACATGATAAGTGTTGTAAGTTAATTATTGATAGTGGTAGTACAGATAACTTAGTGGCCACAAAGATGGTGGACAAGTTGGAATTTAAGTGATTGAAACATCCCACCACTTACAAAGTTTCATGGTTACAAAAAGGCCATCAGTTGCTGGTGGATGAACAATGCGAGGTGGAGTTTCAAGTAGGCAGATATAAGGACAAGGTCATTTGTGACATCATGCCGATGGATGTATGTCACATACTGCTAGGCAGGCCATGGCAGTATGACAGAAAGGTGGTACATGACAGAATGACGAACTACTATAAGTTTGTCAAGGATGGAATCAAGCACACGCTTGTGCCCATCAAGGAGGAAGGGACAACAGGAACAAGTGAGCCAAGAGCATTGTTGGTCAGCAGAAAATAGTTTCTAAAACAAGTTGAGGATAGCAAGGTGAGTTATGCAGTTGTAAGAAGAGAAAAAACAATACTGTTGCATAGAGAGGCATCAGATTTACCCCTAGAAATTCAGCAGATGTTGCAGGAATTTACAGACATAGTGGTGGATGACTTGCCAGATAAACTGCCCCCCAAAAGAAGCATAAGTCACCATATTGACTTCATACCCGAAGCAAGTTTTCCGAATAAGGCAGCATATCGGATGAGCCCCAAGGACAATGAAGAGATTAGGAAGCAGGTGCAGGAACTGCTAGACAAAGGATTGATAAGGGAGAGTTTGAGCCCTTGCACAGTTCCAACAGTTCTCACTCCCAAGAAAGGAGGAGAATGGCAGATGTGCACAGACTTGAGGGCCATCAACAAAATCACCATCTAGTACAGGTTTCCACTGCCACGGATGGACGACATGATGGATTGTCTAAGCGGGGCAGCATATTTTTCTAAGATAGACTTGAAGAGTGGGTATCACCAGATCTGAATTTGAGAGGGGGATGAGTGGAAGATAGCCTTTAAGACGAATGAGGGACTGTATGAGTGGCTGGTTATGCCATTCGGACTGAGCAATGTGCCCAGTACATTTATGCGGTTAATGAATGAAATGCTGAAAGAATACATTGGAAAATTTGTGATAGTATACCTGGACGACATACTAATTTTCAACAGGACAAGGGAGGAGCACCTTCGACATGTTCGGAAAGTGCTGGAAAAATTGCAGCAAAACAAGCTGCTAATAAATATGAAAAAGTGTACTTTTCTGCAAAAAGAGTTGATTTATTTGGGCTTTGTAATAGCAGAAAATGAGCTGAAGATGGATCTGGAAAAGATTGCAGCGATAGTCAATTGGCCATCCCCGAAAAGCTTATTTGAGGTACGTAGTTTTCATGGGCTGGCGAGTTTTTACCAAAAATTCATAAGAAATTTTAGCGAAATTTGTGCACCTATGTTGGACACTATTAAAAAGGCCAGTCAGCCTTTTCGATGGACTGATGCAACGGAAAGGAGTTTTCAACTACTAAGGGAGAAGATCACAGAGAGACCGATCCTCAGATTGCCAGATTTTAAAAGCTCTTTCAGGTTTACTGTGATGCTAGCAGTACGGCTATTGGAGTTGTACTCAGCCAGGAGGATAATCTTGTTGCATTTTTCACCGAGAAGCTAAATGAAAGCAGATAGAAATATTTGTCCTATGACAAGGAGTTCTATGCTATTGTACAGGCATTAAAACACTGGAGACACTATTTGCTGGGAAACGAATTTGTGTTGTTTTCAGATAATTTTGCACTACAGTATGTGATGCAATAGCACAAGCTGAATCAAAAATGTGCCAAGTGGGTGGAATATTTGCAAAGTTTCACCTTTGTGTTGAAACACATCAATAGGCAGGCCAACAAGGTGGAAGATGCATTGCGTAGGAGAGCTTTACTTTTATAGGAGAGTACTGTGCAAGTGCTGGGTTTTGAGCACTTAAAAGATTTATACCAGACTGACACAGATTTTCAGGAGGCCTATGAGGCATGTCAAAATCCCTTAGTAAGAGATAACAGTGCATGGTTGGAATACAACTTGCAAGAGAAACTTTTGTTTAGAGGAGGACAACTGTGCATTCCTGATTGCTCGATGAGAGAGAACATTATTCGGGAGAAGCATAGTGGAGGTCTAGCTGGACATTTCGGCATAGACAAGACACTTGATCAGCTCAAAAATTTCTACTTTTGGCCAAAGATGTGAAGGAATGTACAACGATTTGTGACTAGATGAAAAGTGTGCCAGTTGGTGAAGAGTCACAGTGAAAACACGGGACTGTATACACCATTGTCTGTTCCAAGTAGACCGTGGGACTCAGTCAGCTTGGACTTTGTGTTGGGTTTACCTAGGACACAGCGAGGCTATGACTCGGTGATGGTAGTAGTGGACAGATTCTCGAAGATGACACATTTTATCCCTTGCAGGAAAACTAGTGATACCACTCACGTGGCCCACTTGTTTTTCACTGAGATTGTCAGGCTACATGGTTTGCCTAAGTCTATTCTTTCTGACCGGGATGTGAAGTTCACGGGGCACTTTTGGCGCACCTTGTGGAAGAAGGTGGATACACAGTTGAGTTACAGTTCTGCTTATCACCTGCAAATTGACGGACAAACAAAGGTGGTAAACAGGAGTCTAGGAAACCTGCTATGAAGCTTGATTGGAGAGAATTCCCAAATGTGGGATCGAGTGCTTGCCCAGGCAGAGTTTGCTTATAATGACTCACCTAATCGCAGCACAGGTTACAGTCCATTTCAGATCCTGTATGACATGCATCCTCACGGAGTGCATGAATTGCGAGATCTCGGACTGCAAGAAAGGCGGAGCGCAGATGGAGAATATTTTGCTAACGCGATGAGAGATTTGAATGAGCAGGTGAAAATTAAATTACAGGACAGTAGCCAAAAGTATAAACAGCAAGTAGATTTGAAGAGAAGGGAAGTACAGTTCAATGTAGGAGATGAAGTCCTCGCACATTTGCGTAAGGAACGCTTCCCCAGAGGTGCATACAATAAGTTGAAGTATAAGAAGATAGGTCCCTGCAAAGTCCTCCGGAAATTTTCAGCGAATGCCTATGAGATACAGTTGCCACCAAGGATAGGAATTTCACCCATCTTTAATGTAGCAGACCTGTTTCCTTACACTGTTGACCTAGAAGAAGAAGATAGAACCACACGGCCTACACGAAATACTCAAGATGGAGGAGAAACTTGGATGAGACAGATGCCTTACGTTCAACATCCCGAGATTGAGAGCATCCTCAACGCTCAGGTGGCCAAACGAACTCGACGGAAGAAGTATTTACAATACCTGGTCAAGTGGAAGAACCGTCCTATTAAGGATAGTTCGTGGCTTGATGCCAGGCAGATTGAGTAGACGGGTTCTTCAGTCGAGAAGCTCATGGACCAGAGTCATGATTTCTTTTTGCCCCGGGAGCCTGATGCAGGAGCATCCAGCTAAGGCACCATGACCGGGTGTTGGTCTCTGCTAGGGTGGAAAGTTGAATTAGCATATTGGTTTTCTTTATGTTCAGTTTGTCATAGTAGGATGTAGGATTTTGTTTCTATTTTTAATCTTAGTATTAGTTATGGGTAGTTTGGTCGGTTAGGGTAATTTAGTTGTTTGTCTTTAATCAACAATAGGTTAATAATTGTCCTTGTCATTTTAAAGGGAAAAGACAAATGTGTCCAAATGTAAAATCTTGCTGCATAGGCAGAACCGAAATCTGGAATAGTTATGTAACTATAATACTTATAACTGAAAAAGTAACTACACAGTTCAATTAACTGTAGACAAAGAATATAAATGTAACATCAAAAATCATTGACAAGGTTTAGCACTTTCGGATACAAGAAATAAAAGAACATAGAGAACAAATTTAACATTCATCCATCTGTACTATCATCTTCATACTATGTAATTTCATTTCTCAATTATTAAATGCTTCAGCAATAACAAACAAAGTGCAGACATACAGTTTTGTGTTTTTCCTCTCTTAATGAACAAAGTACTGTTGAATGCATGCAAGTTTCCAGGACCAGAACGGATGAACAAGTAAACAAGCTCATGGCCAGGAGAATGTCAACACAGCAAAACAATTGAATGAAGAAATCAGAGTGCGAGTATTGATTGGACAAACCAAACAGAGGTAATTCATTACAGTCAGTTATACACGATTTCTTTTCCTTTCCAAACGAAACAGAGACAAAGAAAATATATAATTGTTATTACATAAGAGTCCAACGTTACATTGTCAAAGCAAATAGAGTAAACAACGACCGCGAGACAGGGCAGACCCTAGTTAAGGGTTTGTCATCGTGTAACCCTCGTGCCTAATCGAAGAGTTCAACCAATACGAATTACAAACTGGAGTTGTAAACAGAGGTGTGCCCAGGTCATGTAACGACTCAAACAAGAGACAGAAAACGAACGCCGAGGCGCAGTCCCAGAAGACTATAAAACCTAGCTACAGTGTAACAATTCTGTGGTGACAGAGCCTACCAGAAAGGCACCGAAGGGTTTGCAAACTAAAGCGTTGAAGCCATCCACGCCCGAGGTCGAACTTTGACCTGTGCAGCGAGAACAGGCCGTTGTTAATCAAACCACGCATAATAGTGAAACGAGCAGAGTTATAATACAAGGAAGGGAAGAACATAATCTTACTTGGGAGTGTGTTGACCAAGAAATCGCATGCCAGAGAGACACAGAACACAGGAATGACCTGAGACAAAAGGAGCAGACATTGTTAGCTTTTAAACTAGGAGAAGGCAAAAATAAATCAAGGAAAGACAAATTACCTGAAAGACAAGCCAAGCGAGCCATTGTGCCTGTAACCTAAGCACACGGGAACAATAACAAAATGATTTTAGCAGCAGAGCAGTAGCAAAATAACCAACAGCAAGAAGGAACGGTTGGAAACTAGACAGAGCCAGCCAACAATCGATTTTATGTTCGAAAAAAAGAAATAACCAGTTGTGCCAAGGAAAATGAACATACCAACCTCCAGAACGCATAACAGGACCATACAACAAGGAATAGAGTTGCCAACAACACAGGCAAGCCCGCGGAACCACATTCATTCGTAGACAGAACCAAAAGAGAGTATAACCATAGGAACCCTCGCAGAGCTCTCACAGCAGAACGAAAACGTTGAAATGACCAAAATTCCAAAGGGTTTTGCGTAATGACCAAGCGGGAAACGAGGACCGAGGCAGGGGTACAGGTCAGTTTCGCATTTACAATCCTTAATAAATGATTGCAACCACTACCAAAAGATATCCACTAATCATAACAATAATTAAAAGCCAAATCATCAACCAAATCCCAGTTCATCAATAGCGCTGGACAAACACTGTGTCAAGTTATACGTTGGAGTGTGGGCTGGGTCCCATCACTATTAATCTTTGTAATAATATAGTGTAAGCATTAAAGGGGGACTTGGAATAATGCTTACAATAGCATATAAGTAAGTTTGGGTAGTTGGTTGTTGGAGTTTTGTTCAAAAATTTTCTCAACAATATTCTCCTTGTTTAAAACTTATTGGATCTCATGAGCACTATTTATGTGGCATACTTCTAAGATTTATAGTTGAATAATACGAACTGTTTTTGAGCAATCTGTGCATTATGTCTACTCCTCTAAATTTTTGAGAAATGCAGAGGAAAATGCAAACAAAGCATGCTACAAATATAAAGTAGCTCTAACATGGTTCAATAGTAGTTGTACCCTCATAGAATCAAAATATAAATATAATGTAAATAGGTATGACATGGTTGAATAGTAGCTGTGCATACTTATATATTGCCCTTTCCCGTCAGCTTATATATCACGTCATATTTTTATACTTGCATTTTTGTTGATAGAATATCGAGCACCTTGGAAGGCATTCAAATCAGAGGGCATATAGAGAGTATATTTCCATTAATGAAAACGAGAAGTAGCACTTGCTTCTTCCCAATTGTCCCTCTGATAATTCATTTATTCTCAATTGATTTCCATAACAATATTATTTTTCTTGACATATCAGTCACATGCAATGTCCAAAATAGTATCCTTCTAATCTGCCAGTATTATCCTTCAGCGTGCTCTTTCAAGGCATGCCTTAAATATGCATGTGCGCTAGCCAATCCATATTTGAGAGTTTTAGCCTTATCCGTGACTAGAAAATTGTCAATGTATTTGCTTTTATAATTTTTTTATGTTTAATTTTTTGTTTTGCTGAAAACAAATTTATTTAATTAAAAATAATTTAAATTAATAAATTATTAATAATAATTCAAAATTAAAATTAAATATATTAAATTATAAAACTCTTCAAACAAACTTTATCATAAATTAAAAAATTAGAAACCTCTTCACATAAACTTTCATAAAATAAGCAAAAGTTAACTTTGTGACCTTCCTGCAAACTTCGCCATTAAACTAGGAATGAGATAAGTTATAAAACCTATTCACATAAGCTTTATCATAAAATTAGCTAAATTTAACTTTGTGACCTTCCCGCAAACTTCGCCATAAAACTAGGAATAAGATGAGTTAGAAACGGACAAACTCTTTGTCAAACATCTTCATAATTTGAAAATAGTTATAATAATTATGGTTTTCTCATAAAAATAACTTAATTTTAAATTGAGCAATCCTTCGAGTAACTTTGTCATTATCTTAATAAATTTATTGTGAGGGTTAAATAATTAATTTAACATCCTTCGAGTAAACTATGTCATTATTTTAATAATTTTATTAGGAGGGTTAAATAATTATAATTATGACTTTTTCATAAAAATAACTTAATGTTAATTTGGGAAATCTTTCGAGTAAACTTTGTCATTATAATAAATTTATTACGAGGGTTAAATGATTTTTGTAATGGAATTTAGATGAATATATTGTGTTCCTAAATTGCAGTACTCAAATATTTCAGTAAAGTATTTGTTTATCCTATGAAAATCTCATACACTAGTTTTATATGATCTTAAAATTAGAGTACAACACTAATATATATATATATATATATATCTATCTTATCATTTTATTTAGTCTATAAGTTTAACCAGTTTAGATATGTTTGATTTAATAAGTATGTGTTAACTCGTTATAAAGTCAAATTTATTTAGTTTATATACATGGTGGTTTTAGGGCAAGTGGTATATAAATAAAATTAGTAACACATTAGATTTATTTTGGAAAATTCCAATCGAGAAAAATTACCTATGAAATATATTTTTCCAAGCCACCAAGTGAGCCAAACACTTGGTTACTTTTGATACATTATAATGGAAGATTCCTATACTATTTTTATACTTGATTACATACAATATCATGGCTCACCAATATCGTGTGCTTGAAAACCACATATTATAGACCTAATAAATTGACTCTATGACCAATTTAATGTAACTACCCAAACATGAAAGACAAAAAACGACCAAATAAGTGATAGGATGATCCAGATTCTCTCACTTACCGGAATTAACCAAGATCTTTTACTTCTATGATGTTAGTAGAATTGCATGTGAAAGAGTATGAAAAACCACATGCACATACTTTAAAGAAGAGGAAACATAAAGACGACCATCAAATCAAAGAACACACACAACTTGATAACAAAGTTCACCTAGGTTGGGTTACATCTCTAGGCCCAGTGTCAAGAGTGGCGAGGTCGCTTCATTAATTGCTAGAAGATGATGATGAATACATGATGTGTTCTTTGTCAATGCAAGGAAGAACTCCCTTAACTAGAGTAGCATGTATGTCTACGAGACACTCTTCTATAAGAACTCACCCTCATAAAATCTCTCCATCAGCATGACAAGATACCAAACTCTCACATGAAGTGGCATACAAGGATCCTCCAACATAGTAGCAAACAGGGATCTCAACATCAAAGCAACATCTCAATAAAAATCAAAAGAAGACATGACAGCAATACATCTTATACCTCCACATCCAGGTATGAGCTGCAAATGCACAGTTCTGATGAAGAAATGGAGATCGTGGTTGAATTCCTGGAAAAAAACTGTGAAATATGGCTGTAAACTCGACCCCTTTTTGACTCAGTCAAATTTGGGTTCTCTAGGAATCTCAAAGAGTCCTCAAAGATTATCTTCTACGGGCTGACTGAAATTTGGTTGCTTAGATGAAGAAACTGATCACACTATCACATTCCTTGAGAAAAACTGAGAAAATGAGTATAAATTTGATCTAGTTCTAAAACTATCATTTTCAAGCCTCCAAGGAATCTTTCAGATTCCATGCAGATTTCCGTGTCAGGGTTCCAACTTCATGGTTTCACCCTTAAAATTATACTCCTAAAAAACCTGCTTCTCAAATAAGAAAATCAATCATGCCATTAAAATCCTCGCAAAATTCTGATTAATCTGAGTATAAACTTGCCATGATTTGACATCTTCAAAAATTCACTCCAATGGAATCTCCAAGATTCCTTAATATTGTTGTTGGAATATTCCAAAGAATATTCCCTTAAAATATTCTTAGAATATGCCTCAGGATCTGTGCTTGAGCGAGACCCCCTCGCCCTGCTACTTGTCCCAACACTAATATGCCTTGCTCTCCTCGGTGCCCACCTCCTCCTTGCTATGCGAATGACACTATTTAAATAGATATAAGGTGTGTGAAATTTGCAAGGAAGTTGTTACTAAATTGGTTGGCATGTATTATGTTAAGTCGTTGGCATATGGTGGAGGTCTCGAGGTCAAACCCATGAGCCTCCTATTTTGGCATTAATTCTAAATTTAAAATAACTATATGTTGAAAATTATAGATCCGAGGCTTCTGCGATCTGCATTTTGTGTGGTGATATCTTCCGGAGTCGTCGCATTCATGTTTTTTGTATTGATGATGAACCACAGAAGTTGGTTCGAAACGTCAATACAAAAAACATGAATGTGATGGCTCTGGAAGATATCACCACACAAAATAAATATATGGTTAATATATAGTTTGTCGTTTAAAACACAACAAACCAATCAAACCATACACAGAAAGAAATGGAGGATCAGTGCGCATTCCAAGGCAAATTGGCCTATTCGGAGGTGCCACATGGTGCTTACTTATAGGGCCACATGGCCACTTCTGATTGGCCGAGTTAATTAACACTTCGTCAATCCAACGAACGACATGTCCCAAGCTGTGTTAATGTCATGTCACCCACAATGCCATATCACTTGTTGATTAGGTTATTTGGTGGTGCCATGTTACCCTGCAATGTCATCAATTGACTTTTGACTTTTTTCCAGGTTTTACTAAAACTTTGATTAAGCATAACTTTCTCATATGATCTCGAATTGAGGTGTCGTTTATTCCATTGGAATTAGGAAAATGAGATCTACACTTTGGTCTTGGTTTTGAGAAATCCATTTTTTTTTTATTATTATGTTTTAGCCTTTCTTGAGCCCTCTTTGATTCCTAAATGTTTTGGAGCCACCTAGATCATTCCTCCTCACTGAGGAGCTTTCGGTCCTCCAAAAGCATTATCATGATCTACAATTTGATGTACTCCCTCATGTGTATAACCAGTTCCCTAACAAACCACACTTCCTTCTCCTTCACCTTTGTTCTTCAGATCCATAAGTGATGAACTGACACTTGTACTCTTTGCAAACTTGTAGTACATCTTTGCAAAATACATGTTCACTTACATGAAAAATCATGACCCAAACAACCCCATATTTTCCAAGAGTTTATAACACACTCTTTGGTCAAGTTTACAACAAATTCATAACATAAACCAATACTCAATTATCAACAAAACGGCCAAAAACATCTTCATGCTACTTTAATTAAGTGATGGAAAACACTTCATCACTTTCATAAACATCTCATAACACGTGATTTACAAAATTATGGCCATGACAAGCTACTATCTCTAAAAAAACCATCTCTCACTCATCAAAGTGAATGGGTCATCATTCTAGAGTTGATTCTCTTGTTGAAAAGATTCATTGACTAGTTCTTGTACATATGCTTTTTCCTTCTTGATATGCTACTCTTGATGGAGTTCCCAACATATAGCTCTTTGATGCCCATGCTTGTGGAAATGACTACAAAAATCTTCTTCCTCCAGACTTGCTTAACCTTCTTTTTTCTTTGATGCAGAGAAAGCCTTTCACGTCTCACCCTCCTCTTTCTTGTTGCCATCCTCTTCCAACACTCAACAACCACATGGTTATACAAGCCACAAAAACTACACGGTTTTTTATGCCACAAATTTTGTTCATCCTTAACAATGTGCTTGTAATCAAAATCAACATTAGCATAATGAGACTTTTTATACCTCTCTTGATTGTCTCTAGTGCAATCCTGGGAATGAGAGCTTGCCTTAGATCTTCCTCCATAATGTGCACTGTCATGGGAGGATTGTGATGTGTTCCCATCATCCTCTTTCCTTGATGGTTTCAACAATGGATTGGAAGCTTCTACTACCTTCTAACACTCTCCTTCAGTACATCTCAATCCTACAAATCAAGGTCTCTGTATAACTTCCCATTGCTAGTCGTTCCTTAGCCATTAGTACCAAGTCCTCCTCCTTTATATCCCATCTTAGTAAGGAGTCTCATGCTGGTTCCTTAAATTGGTACCTTAAGGCATCCCACATAAATAACATAATGTGAAAATGAAACTGAAGAACTATCAACACTGCTTACCTCAGTTGATGATTCTGAAGCAAGGGATGATGGCTTCACTAAGCCATCATTGTTCTTCAACTTTTCCAAGGTCTCTTCCATGGCTTTTAATTGAAGTTGAAATCTCTTCGTCTCCCGTTCTACTTCTTGTAGAAGTCTCTTCAATTCAGCATTCTCCGCTTGAAGGCTTTCATTGATATCTTCATTTGAATGCTGAGAAGAATATGAATATGATATATATTTTCACTTGAATATGGAGATGGGGCATAGTCCTCTGTTCTCTCTTTCTCTTGTTCCTCTTTTGCCATTTTCTCCTCATAATCTCCATACATTATATCTACCATGCATATCATCCTAATGTTATGAAACTAGCTCACAAAAAGATAGAAAAAATAGATCAACGACTTAGAAATAAGTCTCTTCGAGGGGGCAACCTCCTTTACATTACACAAATGAACAATTCTTGGATGATACAAATGACAAAACCTAATTTTTATATATATGAGCCTAAGGGTTCACAATATAACCAAAGCTGACATAACAATAATAATATAAGGGCACAAAAATAACAATAGTGGGCTTCTACGGGGCACAATAATAACAATATGGGGACAATAGGGGAACAACAATAACAATAAGGGCTACAATGAAAATAGTAATGGGGGAATCACTATTATTATAGGGACCTAACATGCCCCTCTCATTCAAAAAATTGTTTTCCTCAATGCTTGAGTAGTTATGGATGCTTTTGTATAAAATTCTCATCTTCCCATGTGGAATCTTTAGTGGGTAAGTTCTTCCACTTGATGAGATACTCTGAAATTGATCAATTTCGTAGCTGTCGAGTTCTTGTTTCTGTGACTGCTTCAAGTTCCAATATGATTATTCCTTCCTCATCAAGTTATGGAAATATTGTTTGAACTGGGAGCTTGCCACCTATAACCTTCTTTAAGCATGAAACATGGGAAACTGGGTGCACTCGGGAAGCTGCATGAAGCTCCAATTTGTATGCCATAGTACCTATCTTTTGCAACACCTTGTATGGACCATAATACTTTGGTGATAGTTTATTATCCTTCTTAGCTTGCTTGAGGGACATTTGTTTATATGGTTGTATCCATAGGAATACCCAATCACCTACATCAAAACTTATTTCGATGCGATGTTGATCTGCCTGTTGTTTCATTCTATTATGCGCCAAAGTGAGGTTATCCTTTAAGAGTTAGAGAACATGTTGTTGATGCTCGATGTGATATTCCACTACTTGAACCTTAGAATTTTCTCTTAAATATGATGTGATGGACGGTGGATGATATCCATAAAGTGCCATAAATGAGGTCATTTTTGCTGCAGTATGGGAGGAAGTGTTATACCACCATTTAGCTAGAGGCAACCATTTGACCCATTGTGTTTATTTATCAGATACAAAGCAGCAAAGATATCCTTCCAAACATTTGTTTACTATCTTAGTTTTCCCATCAGATTGAGGATGACAAGATGAGCTATGAGATAACTAAGTACCAAGACAAGAAAATAATTATTTCCAAAAATTTCCAGTGAAATTGAGATCTCTGTCACTTACAATAATCTTTGGGTTTCCATGTAGCTTTTGAATTATTTCCATAAATGCAGTAGAAACTGTACTCACTTTAAATGGATGAGATAATGCACAAAAGTCTGCATACTTGGTAAGTTTGTCAACTACCACCATGATAACACTCTTTCCTTCGGACTTGGGTAAACCTGTGATAATCCATTCAAACCTCCTCCCAACTTTGGATTGGAATGGATAAAGTTTGTAATAGACCTAGGTTCTTAATTGTTTCAACTTTATTTTGTTAGAAAACCAAACATTCTACCATAAACTTTTGAATATCCAATTTAAGGCCATCCCAAAAAAATTCCTTCTTAACCCTGTGGTAAGTTTTTAGAAATCTTGAGTACCCTCTTAAGGGAGAGGTGTGCAATTCCATAAGAATCTTTTGTTTGAGTTGGGGAATTCTTACATAGGTATAACCAATCTTTGTACTTGTTGTAGCAGCTACAACCACCCTCCAAAATTTTGCCTTAGCTTCATTTTGGAGCCTCCCTATCAACCTTTCACAACACCTTGTCTTGCTTCGTCAAGTACACAAGCTTCAGTGTTTTTCCTACACAAAGGCAGCCTGTCGATCACAGCTTGATGCATTCCCCTCATAGGATGCTCATTTGGACTTGGCCCAGCCGCAGGCTGAGCAACTCCCCCAAGAAATTGTGCAATTATGGAGGGAAACTAGCCTTCCCTCCAGAAATTGCACAATCCTATTTGGCAGCTTGTTGGGCTCCAGAATTGTGCAATTCTGCCAGTCAACCCTCACAATGAAAATTGCACAATTTTCCCCAGTAGGGCTGCTCAGCCCATAATTTGCACAAATCTGAGCAATAGTCAGCTGCTCCGCCCAAAAATTGTGCAAATCTCCTGGGCAACCAGCCTAGCTCCCAGCCAGAAATGTGCATTTCCTTTTAGGAGTTGGGTAGCATCATGCATGAGAAATTGGGTTGACCAGTTCCACCCAGGACCAAGGAAACTTGAATTGCATGCATGGCTTTCTTTTCCCCAAAATAGCAAAAGGCAACATGAAAAATTCATCCCATGATTCAGGGAGCTATTTTTAGCAGCTGAAGGTTACATGCAAAGTTGTTTTAGAAACTTTCTTGCAAGTGTCATTTTTTCCTAGATTTGTGGCATGCACGTCATGAGCTCAAAACTTATTTATTCGACGCATCAAAGCTCATTCTTTCACATCGATCTTGGAGCTATGACATCCCATAGCACATCTAGGACTCTTTGACACATCTAGCTCAATTATTCACGGGTAACTGGCCTCAACTTGTCTTTTTCAACATTTTTATCGCTTTTTATGTTTTCACTTGTGTGAGTGTTGTTTACTTGATTTATTTGAATGCTTGATGTCATTTACATGTATACTACTATGTCCTAGCACTATTTCAGTTTTCGTTGATATCTCACTATTGTCGCATGCATGAAACTGTTTTGCACGAACGGTCGCTGATTCGACGACTCGCTTCACCCACATGTATGTTGATCCTTTTATCAAATACTTCATTCACATTTTCATGCACTACCAATCACTTCTGCTTTCACTTAGTTTCTATGTGCATTTACTTTCATATTTGCTTTCAGTTGCCCGTCAACGAGTCTAGTCAACCTTGGCCTGGACTCTGTCTTCACCGAGACAACATTGCACAATCTGGGGAAGGAAGGCTTTGCCTCTCTAAAAATGCACATTTTTTCCCAGGCACTTTCGTTTAGTATTGTTTTGTGCATTTCTGAGGGACAGTGACTACTGGCCCAGAAAATTGTTCAATGCAATCTGTGAGCCTGTAGTCACTCCGAGTTGGAATTGCGCATTGTGAAATCCCAATAGCCAACAGCTATTCTAGATTGCGCATTTCACAAATCCAGTAGCCAGTCTTGCCTCCTAGATAGCCCAAACTTCCTTTTGTGCAGTTCTGGCAGCCAATTGCCCAGCCTCCCAGAAGAAATTGCACAATCTTGCCTATCAGTTTAGATTTATTGCCATGCATGTTGCTTTGTCTTCAAATCTTTCAAGTTTTCATCCACCTCTTAGCAGTACAATATCAATGGCCTCCAAGAGAGCAGGATCATAGGACACTGATGGAAATGCAGTTGGAGCAACAGTTGAGTGAGTGTCCTCTAGTCTACAGATCTATGAAGATACCAAACTATTTCTAGACAAGGACATCAAACTAAAGTGGCAAGAGGTTAATGAAGCATTCGTAGGAACTTTTGAGGAAGACCTCAAAGACCATTAGGTGTATGTGAACATTCACAAGTCTGGCTTGTACCGGATTGCATGCAGATACCCTGCGTTCCCATGTGCAGACATGATACATTGGATCATCTCTCACATTGATCCCGAGACGATGACCTTGAGCAGTGTCAGTGGGACGAAGCTTGCAACCTTATGGGCATGAGATTATGATGAGATGTATTAGATGTCAGAACCTGTGACTATCATGAAGACTCCCTTCAGCTTACCCAACAACAATACTAACTCCAAAGACATTCTGAAGAACTCGGTAAAGGAGCTGGCTTGATTCAGGTTGACACCCAACCAAATCTACAAGACAAAGATACTGCTAAAGGCGTATCAATACTTGGTAATATTTGCATGTCGACTATATGGCCAAGAAAGCATGGAAACCTTCCCACAGAGTTGGGTGATCGTGCTGGACCAATAGGCCAGAGAAGTAAAACCATGTAACTGGTTTGGCATGTTGGCTCATCAGCTAAAGGAACAAGTAACGAAGGCTCAACAGTCACCCAGAGGTATGCATGTAGAGATTTACATGTCCGCCTACATCTTAGATGCAATATGTGCCTGACAGGAGTTCTTGGGCTTGGAGTGGGCATGGTCATCGGTGGAGACTACTGTGAACACATATTTCAAGTTGTTGTCCGAATGCAGCTTTAGAGGAGTAATCACAGGGTTGTCCGATCATTTTTTCACCCAAGTTTACAATATCATATTCGAACAGGATGCACCTTGCATGTCAAAGGAAGAAATGGAGGCAGTGATAGACATTGCTGATTGGTATGCCTCATCGTCTGGCACCTTCATCCGAATGTTCAGCATGGAGAAGCCTCTACATGTTCTACCAAAGTTTTCCTTGGACATACTTGTCATGCAGGAAGTAGCATATCACATCTCGGCAGGATTGACAGCTAGACTGCACAGGAAGAAGAAGGCACTTTGGCCTGCTCCTCCATTGCAGATTAGTTATATGAGATCTAGAGTATCAAGCAAGTTGATTTCAAAGAGGAACATATGAATAAGTATCCATTCGACCTCCGAAGTTACAATCCATATGAACCACATTGCATTGTGAAGGATCACTGCATGAGAGTACAGTTCAAATGGATCCATGGGGCATTTCATTGGGCCAAGGAGGACCCATGGAGATATTTCTACAGTTTCTCTAGAACCATTGAATAGGTCGGCTTCACTGTGGAGTGGTTAGCGAAGCAACATGAAGTAGCATCACCGAGAGCACAAGTAGCAGCAGCAATAGTAGCAGCAGAGGCAAGAATACCAGTGCCCGACAAGGGCAAGAGGAAGCTTTTCGATCACATGGAGGAGGAGCAAAGTTGCAAGTTCTGATAAGATCCATTAGTAGAGGAAGCATCTTTGGCTATAGGGGCAAAGAGTCACCAGCGCAACATGTGAATCGGGCAAAGGCAAAGGGATAAGAGAAGAATGGAAGAAGAAGAGAAGGAGTTGCATGAGATGAGGGAGCAACTCCAGAAGGAACAAGAGGTGTGCAAACATGAGAGTGAAGTGCAGAAACAACAGGATGAGTAGGGGGCACAAGATGTGCAAATAGATGAAAGAGCACTGGTACAAGTAGTGGATTCATCAGAACAGCTAGCATCAGGCAGACAAGGTGAACCATTGCAGGAGAAAGACTTCTCTCATGAGATAGAACAAGCACTCCAACAGTTGGATATAGACATGGAGCAGCAAGAGTTGGAACAGGACACCGAACTCATGCCTCACTACCAAGAGGTCAACTTACCTGCTTCACGTCATCCAGATGATGAGCAAGTCTCAAGTGACCAAGGAGGCACTGAGATCCTTGGTGATCAATCGGAAGGAGAGATGCATAACATCTCATTTGATGAATCTCAACATAGAGTTGTGCAGCCTCGCAGAGTGTCAACTTCGGAGGATCATATATCTCCTGGACAAGTTGAGGAACGAGTGATTGTGACTAATGTGCACAAACATCCAGTAGCCTTGGTCGATGCAACCGAAGTGTAAGTCGAATCCAATAGCTCAAGTGTTCACTTTCTGATAGCCAAGAATGAGTGAATGGCAAAGCAACTATAGACGACCAAGCAAGGAGGAGAGTTGGTGACATCATCCACCAGAGCTGAACTGAAGAAGGGAATACTAGATGAAGTATTTTCCCTTGACACAATTATGTAAGCGTTGTACTCCAATTTTGGCATTGTGCATAAGGTAGTCGTCCATCTCAACAGGTGGCAGTAGCGATGTGCTAGAAGAGCACGTATCTTGATGAACTTGCATGCTGCTATTGATGACATGCAAACATGGATGATGAAATACAAGGGAGCCCCACTTCATTTGCCTAATATGATGAGGGCCAATGCGGTCGAGCTGAAAGCACGTATCCAGAGCCAGATCTGGAACTATGAAGAGCTCCCGCAGCTCATCACTAGCATACGAGCTTCCCATGCATGAGTGTTCAAGAGTATGGATGTTTTGGTGTGTACACATGCGATCACATCTATTGGGACTCTCACCCAGGCGAAGACAAAGGTACAGGTCCGACTAGAGCTTAACTCATACTTCGACGAGTTGATGCGCATTGCCACTAGCCCAGACTTGCCCATCAGTGCAGACATCATGCACAAGTATGTTGTTGGTCTGCCCGCATTGAAGAAATGATGCGCATGCTTTTAGGCAACTTGGACAGAGGAGCCCGAGTAGTGTACTCAGATGTTATGGAGGTAAGAGTTAGGTTTCAGACAGATGTCATCGTGAAGCACATCAACACCATCAAGGACTACTGATCTTGTCATCAATATGTTACTATTGATCAACATGAGGATGTTGAGGAGTTGGACTTCAATGGTTGTCTAAGTCAGAGTGATATCTAGCATGGCCTGCTCAAGCCATTTTGCTTCACATGGGTACATGTGGATTATAATGTAACATCATGTCAAGTGTAAGTCAAGTGTTGGTAGTTGGATGTAACAACCATAGAGTGGATGAAGAGTCATGAGGGTAGGTGAACTATCACAAATGGGAATGTCAAGGGTCACCCCACCCTTTGCCATAAATAGTCCCTCATAAATCATTTTAAAGGCTTTTGGTTAGCCAAGCTTCCGATAAGACTATCTTGGAGAGAGCTTGGATAGTATTGTAATGAGCCTTGGCTTCTCCACTGCGTAGAGCTAGTACATCTCTTTGGAGGAGCTGGTGGTTGTGGCTGTAACGTTCCGCTATCAGGACTAGTGGTTGGACATGGATGTATTGTATGGCTGGAGCTTACACTTCTTAATATAACAAGAGCTAGCACGTTTCATGCATATGTTGTATTGTATTCTATGTTATTTGGTTTACTCTACATGATATATGTATTTTCTTTCTTACACATACATGTATAGACTATTTTGTATAAGTATGTATGAATCTTTCTGAAATGTGTTGTTGGTTCAACCATCAATTTGGATTGCTCGCTAACTTGCCTTCCATGTTGTGATGTATATTTTCTTGTGTGTTCCCTTCCAAGCCGAGTGCTATCACAGGTTTCCAAGGGTAGCACTCATC
The DNA here is from genome assembly GCA_031772625.1 of Pinus tabuliformis. Classification (NCBI taxonomy): domain Eukaryota; kingdom Viridiplantae; phylum Streptophyta; class Pinopsida; order Pinales; family Pinaceae; genus Pinus; species Pinus tabuliformis. The sequence goes on along the minus strand of CM062809.1, from coordinate 258,667,725 downwards.
TCAACCCCCATGTGTTAGGACCTCTCATGCACCTTCCTTGACTCACTACAGTTGTCAAACCTTTGCTACCAACAGAGTTATCTTACTTGCCTCTATGTGAAATCGTGGTCAAGGAATTACCATACGACCCACTACTGGGACTCTTACACCAAACGGTTTGAGGTCTAATTGGCACTTATTTTCTGGGAGATCCCCTAACATGTTGGCGGGTTTAGCACCATCAACATTTCTGGAACTAGAAGGAGGGCCAGATGACAAGCTATGTCCTCTCATCCCATTTTGAACCTTTGCATATCTTTCATGGATTCTGTCACTCTTCTCTCTCTGTGATGTTTTTCGAATCATGAATATGTCACCATCACGAGGGAATATTTCGATCACTTGTCCACTTACACATATGATGGTGAAGGCGAAGTGGCCTGGCTTGAGTACTTACATGGAGTTTTTTCCCATGCTTCATGAGGAAGATGGGTGTTTTGACAAACAGGCTAGGTTGATACTTGCATATACACTTCACGAATCTCCACTTCGATGGTTGTTCAGTCTACTGGCTGACAGCGTGCACTCCCTTGAGCACTTCTATGATCTCATTGAAGGCAACTTTTATCATTTTGATCCAGACCATATTGACCAAAAAAAGCTATAGCAACGGAGGGCTCCGCATGAATTGATTATGGATTTTTGGCAATGCTTCCGTGACTTGCAGCTTCAAGCTCTGAGGAGCCAAATGAAATTTCTCTATCTTTGGGACCGATTTGAGTATTGCATTAAGAAATCTTCTCATCCCAAGAATAAGTTTGGAATCAAGCCTCACTCAACCTTATTCAATGAGGGAGCTGCACAATCTCATACAGATGTGGTCATTTTCATGAGTGATTGTCCACCATCCCCTCATCAAACAGCTCCACCACTACAGAGTGATGTTGAAGATCATGCTCACATACATGTTCAGCTTTCAAATCCTCCCAACATCACTTCTCTTAATTTTTGCATAGATTTGGTTGTGATTCCATCGAGTTTTCATATGAATTCTATCCCACAACCTCCATCGTCACACTCATTTGTTCCTCCGGATGATACTGTTTTGTGTTCTTCCATTCCAGACTCTACACTTTTTGTGAACGAGGAACAATCTATTGATGGAGTTGGTGTTGCACAACCAACATGAATTGTCATTTATGAAGAGTATGAGTGGGAGCTTGAGCATCAACACTCGGCGAAGGATGACTCCCTTCCGTCCAAACCTCCTTCATTCCTTCCTGACACCTTTGGTGAACCTGCCATCCATGATTTCGCATGTGTATCTTCATCCACATATGCACCCATTGTTAATCACTCACAAGACACACCGGATGCTAGTCCATCATCCAAAAATGGAAAGGATAAGCTTTTCATTGAAAATCCACTTGATCTTTCATCCGCCTTTTCTGGAAACAAAGAGGATTAATTTGTTCGCTTCTCATCTACCCCTTTGTTTTATTCATCTAATCATGAGGATGCCGATGAAATCATTGATTTTCCTGGTCATGGTTGTTGTCATCCATTTTCTCCCATATTTGATCATGATCACGTTCCTATTGCAGTTGAGTTTTAGAAGCCACTAGTTTATGATGATATATTTGATGAAGAAGTTGAAACACCCAAGACTTTCGAGGCACTTCAGCCTAAGTTGATGGTTATGTCATGCCCTCACTCTCTTGGGGTTAGTCTCACTTTCGATTGAGAAATTGTTCAATCACCCAAGGCTCCTCATCACTCATTTGTATGCATTGAAGATCAATCCCACACACAGATCATGCTTCCTCCACTTGATCTACGCGATCCCATCGCTCATGCATTAGAGGAATATTACATTGAAAGCACACGTGCACGATGCACGTTATCTTTGTTTCTTTCGTTTGCTTGTATGTCACAGTGAAGAGTGTTCTTATGCTTCAAACCTACACGTAGTTTCGCACAGCTTCGTGGTAAGTCCACGGATTTCTTTTCATGCACTTGCACTCACTTATGTCCTATGGGCACTTTGAAACACGAAGTGTGTTTGTCTTCATTGTTATATCTTTCTTCTTTGCTGGTTCGCAAAATGGGTTGCTCGCAGACCATGCCTTCACCAACATGGGTCAACCAATGCACCAGTGGATACATTGGAAATACCACTTCACGTGATTAGGCCTATGCATCATTAGCTTCGGAGTAGGAGTAGTGTTTTCTTTCAGTCAGTTTGCTTGCATGCTTGTTTGCTTACTTGCTTTGTTTGTTTGCTTGTTTTCTTACACGCTTTTCTTTCGCTTTTGATTTTTCTCTTGCTTTGTTTGGTTGTTAGTTAGTTCACTTGTTTCTTTATTAGGTTAGTTTCACATGAAACCATGTATGACTCTTGAAACGAGTCGGGTAATGTACAAGAGGGCTTGTACAACTATCACTACTTGGTTATCTATCATCTTTCCTCAGTATGAAGATCTTGTTACTTTTAGTCCATGATATGTTTTTGACGGTGCTGGACCCACCAACATGTCAATGGAATCTCCTTGGTAAGAAGTCCCAATTAGACCTTAGGTCGTTTGGTGTAGGAATCCCAGTAGTGGGTCGTAAAGCAATGCCTTGACGTGATGTTGCACAAAGGAAAGTAGGATAACTTTGTTGGTAGCAGGGGTGTGACCAGTGTAGTGAGTCAAGGAAGGTGTATGGGAGGTTCTAACACATTGGGGGTTGATGTGAGTGCGGCCATGAGAAACCTGTAACAGTACTCAGCTCGGAAGGGAACACAAGAAATAAGATGCATCACAGGCTGCAAAGGAGGTCAGCCAACAATCCAAAGTGATGGTTAAACCAACAACACATCTGCAACAAGATTCATATAGTTGCATACAAATAATTTCATACACAACTACGTAAGTTAAACAACATACATTACTAAGCAACCAGAACATTCCAACTACAATAAAAACATATGCATGAAAATATGTTGGCTCTTATTATATAAAGAAGTGTAAGTCCCAATCATACAATACATCCATGTAAACGTGCTAGCCCCAACAGTGGAACATTATAGCCACATCCACCTGCTCCTCCAAAGAGATGAGCTAGCTCCGTGTAGTGGAGAAGCCAAAGCGCATTACAATTCTGCCCAAGCTTTCTCCAAGATAGTCTTATTAGAAGCTTGGCTGACCAAAAGCCTATACAATGAGTTACGAGGGACTATTTATAGCAAAGGGTAGGGTGGCCCTTGATGTTCCCCAGTGTGACTGTTCAACTACCCTCATGACTCTTCACCTACTCTATGACTGTTACATCCATGATTGACACTTGACTTACACTTGACATGACTCAACATTACAATGCACATGTACCCATATGAACACAACGTCTTGAGCAAGCCAAACTAGACATCGCTCTCACTTAGACAACTATAGAAGTCCAATTTCTCAACATCCTCATGCTGATCAATAGTAACATATTGATGCCAAGCTCTGTAGTCTCTGATGGTGTCCGTGTGTTCCACAGTGACATCCGTATGAAACCCGACCTTTTCCTCCATAGCATCTGGGTACACTGCTCGGGCTTCTCTGTCCAACTCGTCTAAAAGCATGCACATCCTTGTCTTTAATGTGGTCGGACCAACAACATACTTATGTGTGATGTTTACAATGATAGGAAAGTCTCGGATGATGGCAATGCGCATCAACTCGTGCATACTCACTCTTGAATATTTGTGCATGGGAGGCCTCTATGCTAGTGATGAACTGTGGGAGCTCTTCATAATTCTGTATCTGACTCTGGATACGTACCTTCAGCTCGACCACATTTACCCTCATCATCTTAGGCAAGTGAAGTGGGTCTCCCTTGGACTTAATTGTCCATGTTTGCATGTCATTAACAACAACATGCACGTTCGTCAAGATGCGTGCTCTTCTAGCACACTGCTTCTACCATCCGTTGAGATGGATGACTGCCCTGTGAACAGTACCAAACTTGGAGTACAATGCTTGCATAACTGTGTCAAGGGACAATACTTCATCTAGTATTTCCTTTTTCAGTTCAGCTCGGGCAGACATTGTCACCAAGTCTCCTCCTTGCTTGGTCGTTTGTAGTTCCTTTGCCATTCACTCATTCTCAACTATTAGGAAGTGAACACTTGAGCTAGTGGCTTTGGAATACACTCTGGTTACATCAGCTAAGGTAGCTGGATGTTTACGCACATCAATCATCATCATGTGTTCTTCAACTTGCGCAGGAGATTTTTGATCCTCCGGAGTTGACATTTTGCGAGACTACACAACTCTATGTTGGGATTAATCAAACGAGATGTTGTGCATATCTTCTTCCAGTTGATCACTAAGGATCTCAGTGCCTCCTTGGTCATCTAAGACTTGCTCCTCTTCTGGATGCATTGAAGAGGGTGAGTCAACCTCTTTATGGTGAGGCATGAGGTCAGTGTCCTGTTCCAACTCTTGTTGCTCCATGTCTGCATCCAATGTTGAAGTGCCTATTCTATGTCATGAGCAAATTCTTTCCCCTATGTTGGTTCACCCTGTTCACCTGATGCCAACTGTATAGACGAATCAACTACTTGTACGAGCATTGCTTCGTCTGTTTGCACATGTTGCGCCCCCTGTTGTATCTGCTGCTGCTACGCTTCCCTCTCTTGATTGCGTAGCGCTTGTTCCTTTCAGAGACACTCCCTCATATGCAACTCCTTTTCTTCTTCTTCCATTATCTTCTTATCCTTCTACATTCATGTGATTCACTTATCGCGCTACTGCCTCTTTGCCTCTATAGCCATAGTTGCTTTCTCTACAAGTGGATCTGCTCGAAACTTGCAGCTTTGCTCCTCATCCATGTGATCAACAATCTTCCTCTTCCCTTTGTCACACACTGGTATGCTTGTGTTTCAGGGAAAACTAGTTTCTTTTCAAGCGACTAGCCCTCTAGGTTTGGCAGCTGCCCTAGAAACAACAGTTTAAAGTAACTCAACGATTTGTTTTATGTGTAATAGATAGGAGAAAGATAATGGGACCAACCTAGAAGTTCCGCTTAGTACTTTTCTTGATCTCTTTCCTCCTTGACAGAGCTTGCAACTCGTCCCCATACTTATCCCACTTGGAGAGTACCTGTAGAAACACAGTAACAAAGAACCATCAAAGCATCTCGATCTATTACAACATACACATTATAGAATCAGATATATAATGAACATATAATAGAATTCACAAATGATAACATTCACAATTGCACAATCATATGGAAGAAAACTTGAAGAACTTTATTAAATAGAAGGGAGAATTACAACCCAGTTGTTTGATCCAGCATCAAGCCCTCTTCACCTCATGAAATAGCAAGATCACACCAACAATACAATGCGCTTTCCTTAATTACAAACTATCAACACTTCCTTGCAATTCACAATATTCCAGCCTCTGGATCTCTTGGATGAGGGATCCATTTATAGATGTGTGCAAGGGTGTGAGTCATCTCTGGGGTTTTGATTAGTTTCATTCGACTTGTTACATTTGGTTCCACAAGAGAAGACATAACTAAAGTTCAGATCTCTTACTCATCTTTGGGTGAATTCAAAGAGGCAAGTGGCAGAGGGGAAGTTTCTAGAAGATTCTATGAGCATCCACTTAGCAAACTGTCTCGGAAATTTTTCCATCCTCACCCATCACACCTTATAGAAGGCCTAATCAGTATGCATCACACCTGAGCAATGTATCAATCAGTATGCATCGCAGCTGGCCAGTGTAGCAGTCAGTATGGTTCAGTTTAAGCCAATTCTGGATGGTTTCTTAGGTGGAATTTTTGGGGAATGATGTAATCAGATGATCATGTTCTTTTAGGGCATGAAACAACTCTTTTAGGGGTTGATGATCCCTAATTTATCGACATATAAGTTTGGGGTTGAAGTGCCCCAATATGTCTATAACAGTTGCCCCTAAAGCATGAAGTCGTAAATTTTGATGTCGGGTGAAATGATTTATCATGAGGATCCAAGGTTTCGAACTGGAAGGTGACCTGTATAATATACAATACAATACATCATCATCATAAATTTTTATGATCTAGCTGAGGCAGGCATTCCCATGCTCAGCTTTATAAATTCATTTCATGTACATAGCTCAGATAGTCATCGACAGATGCGAACTGATGTTTCTTCAGATGTAGAGTCATCATCCTTGGTTCGGATGACCATTTGTGCAGTGTCTTTGTACATTTGATGTTTTTATATCCCTGAATATATCGCAGCCCAGATGGTTGAAACAATATCCGGGGTCTTCAAACTTGTTCAATCTTCGCCTGATGTAAGAATCAATCCATGTGAAGAGATGTTCTGAAGTCGAAAATGGAAAGACATCGCCTGATTACTAGCAAATAATGTGAGATATTAACAGATGTGAGAGGAATCACCGATAATGATAATGACCCTCAAGGTACTCTAGTACAATTCATGTGGTGTGAATATATGATCCGATGTCAAACACCACGCAAAATCTTTCGGTCAAAGGCCATTGATGTCAACCTATCGCCGGAAGTGAGAAACTTGCCATTGAGGCATGCAAGCTTCAAAGCACTGAAAGGGTTGTTTCTAAGTCAAATTCTTAGATAATGAGTTGATGTCGACAAGAAGTGACTCGTCATAGGAGGGCCTTTATGTATCCCACATCTATGACACGAAACGAGGCAAATGATTTTTTGGAGGTGAAAATGATCTGACGACACAAGGTTTAGGAATGGCGGCCATGAAAGATGAAGGTTGAAGGTATTGAAATGGATGAGACATTAACTAGGTGGTGGTTTCTCGACTGAATGACTTCTCTTGAACATGTTGGAGACAATGAGATGAATTGGTAGTGTTAACCCCAAAATATGGATGGTATGAAATACCAATGGTGAGATGACTAGTGAACGGAATAACCCAACCCAACTCAATCACAAAGATGAAGTGAAAGTGTTATGTTCAAGACCGACATGCTACCATAAATTCTTTAAGTTTTCTTCCCTTTTTCCCTTGTCATTGCTGATCAGTACCTCTTTATTTTTTTCAAGCTTGAGGAGGATAACATATGCTTGTTCTATAATTTGCCCTTCGAGCAAACCTATCGCTATGGTTTAACGAGTCTAGCGACAGTGAAACTCAGTCTCGTATAGAATGGACAAGTTTGTCGCAATTGTTTTAACGAGTTTAATGATAAGGATAACTCTGTCCTTTTCATGCTTAGAGATTTTGAAAAGGAAGAAAAAGGAAACTCCAGAAGTTCTTTTTCTTAAAATAATCCCTTAGGTCCAAAAAAGATTAAAATAATACAAAAGGGATGACTTTTTTGATCATTTTAACAAGCCGAAAAAGACAAGCGCTCAAACTTTTTCGTGAGATAATCCCTCAGGTCCGAAAAAGATTAAAATATACAGGAGGGATGACACCTCCGATCACTTTAATGAGCCGGAAAGGTCAATTGATCGACAATATTTTCATATTTAACGAGTTTGATAAGGGTTTAAAGGAGACTCATTTTTTAGGAATGAGTGGTGTTTAGGATAGCAACTGGTTCCGGGAAAGCTTGGAACTTTTAAAAAATGGTGATTTCTGTGAAGAGGTTGGCTAACAAGACCACTCATTGCAATTGTTCCTCAAAAAGGGTAAACAACCAAGCGGAAGCATATGATCAGCCAAAAGAATGGAGGTGATGAGAGGTACACAACCAAGGCTCAAAAGGCTGATAGCATGGAAATCACAAAGGTTAATTACCCGAAGGTGGGTTCATTTTTTAATGAGCTTGAACCATGGGGGAACTATGCTCGGTGGAGGGTTCATTTTTTAACGAGCTTGAATCGTGGGGGAACTATGCTCGGTAATCTTAGTTCTATTTTTACGCAAGCTAGAAATGACAAAACTAAAAAGCTAAAAACGACAAAACTAAAAATTGAAAATGAAAATTGAAAGAGGAAATGAAAATTTTGCATGCCTCCAACATGATGAAAAGGAGAGTCTCCAGTAGCCATATGGAAACTTACTGAGGTTAGGAAGGATGGTTTCGTCCAGAAGACAAAACACTTCCTTGGCTTCATTCGCAGAATAAACAAAGGTGAATGGTGTGTCAGACCAATCACATAACCTACAGGGAAATTTATCTTCTCAATTGGGTTTGTCCACAGAATAGACAAAGGGTGCATGCCCCCTAAGCTTCGTTACATTCACTAGACTACTCATGGTAGTCAGGTGGATGGAATGAAGGTTCAAGAGATACAGCTGATGTAAAAGGACCATTTAGGAATGATGATTGACTTGGAGCTATGCTTGAACTGGGAAATGAAAGTTGGTCAATGGTGATGATTTTGCCTTCATGCAGGAAACACATCACTTGGAACAATGTTGAAACAATAGCCTCCATGTTATAAACATAGTCACATCCAAGGAGTAGATTGTAATGTAATAGTCCTAGGACTACCATTACATTCATATGAACGGTTTTCCCTCCAAAAGTGATTGGTAACTTAAGAAGGATCCCTAACGGTTGACTGGTTCCTTTGTTAAAGCCTAACAGATTCTGTGTAATAGGCATAAGCGATGGCAAACCAAGCACTGTCCAAGCAGTTGAGGAAAGGATACTCACTGATGCCCCTTCATCTAGAATAGTGCCATACATGATCATTTTACGAACTTGTACTATGATCCGGAAAGGTACATGATAAGGAAGGCAGGATCTTGCTAGTCTATTCCAATCAAAGGAAGTGACTAGACTACTTGGAGGGGTATCGAATAAATGGGTGAATTAACCTCTTGAGTTACGATAACTGGAGGATTTTCCTCCTATTTTGAAGGAACGGGTGGATTGCCCCCAATTTCATCGGACTCTGAAGTTACAAAAAGAATTTGAATGATATTGTTCTCACTCTATTCTAGAAGGGTACGATTTTCTAAAGGTAAAACTGGGTCAACTGTCACCTCAACCTGTTGAATTTGGTCGGGTATAGATTCATAAGGTTCACTTTCAGAAAGAGTGGTTTTGACCGACGATTGATTTAAGTCAGTCGACTATTCAACTAGTAAAGGACTTGGGGAGAGCTTCTGGTAACCAGATGGAAGTCGCTGCGGTGAAGCAGGACAGTTATCCAACACTCTTTTGGCTTCATCCAAAAAAGAACAACGATGAAGGGAATGATTACCTTCACATAACCTACATAGAACTTTGACCTTTCCCTTTTGTCCATGAACTTTGCTATCACTAGTCAAAGGGGTGTTACCAACATGATCACCAGAGGTTGATGACACTGAATGGTATGAACGGGGAGACCATTCTCTCAAGATCTGAGGAAAGCAGGGACAATCTCGATGAAAATGGTCTCCTCTACAAATTATGAAAGGAAATTTGGGTTTAGGAGCTTTAATGTGTGGATTTTCACCAGATGATGCATTTAAAGCAATGGTTGCTTGGTTGCCCCCTTGCTGAATTAGCTTCTTCTTCTTCTCCTTCCCTTTCTTCTTCTTCTCGGCCACCTGGTTACTAGCATCACTACTTTCACCCAGCGAAGAGGAGGAAGGGGAGGGAGAAACAAATGAAGAAGAAGGCAAAGGGTCAACCTCAGTATCAGCTGGAGGTTGATTTGATTACAGAGGGATCATTGCATTTTGAACCACAGAGGTTGAGAACAACCATACTGGCAGGCCGATCGTAAGTCCTGGAAGGGACAATGTGGCCATATGAGGAGCACCAACATTTCCCCAAGAAGTAAAAGGACTAGTATTCCCCTTAAAAGGGATTCCTTGATTGGTGGACTCCATATATCTCAACCTAAGATCAACTAAGGAATAGGGATGTTATTCCGAATTTAATTAATTTTAAAGACGCTTTGACACAACTTTGCTTTTTCAGTTTTTAAGAGTTGAGAAAAAGCTAAAGATGACTCTAGTCCCCTTCGATTTTTAATGAGCCTGAAATGACAAGTGCTCAGATGGACGTTTTACTTTAAAGAGTAAAAAAGGAACAAAAGTGACTACTCTGGAAATCTAGATAGAGGGATTACCAAACCAATCACAAAACTGCAATATACACCTTGGTGATAAATTAAAGAGAAATTACCAAGGACTTATGTATGATAATAAATCTTCCCGAATTCTGTGTTCAATGCATTGTGATCAATAAGACGACAGACTCAGCTTCCTATGGATAAAGGATATAAGCCTATTGTGGTCTATATGCGATGGTACAGGGAGCACAAGTCCGTGCTAGCACTTGTCGTATCAAAGAGGAGGAATCACCCAACCTTCAATGAAAATGATAGTTACTATTTTTTACGACGCCGGAACATGTCTCTAGCCTAGACCTCTAGATGTGTTGTGTTAAGTTCTAAAGCATTGTTAAGTTCATTGAAATTTATTTTAAAGTTGATCTTGTTTAAAGTTTTCCTTTCAATGGTTCATCGTGTGATGATGATTTGAAATTCCTAAAATGAAATCTACAATGATAAGAAATCTTTGTTTATTTTGATCAATGAAAATCTTAGCTACTAGGGAAAGAATATTACAATTCTTTCAAACAAAGAGCAAAGAGCACACACTATTGCATTTTCCTAAATCATTTTTCACACACAAACTAAATGCAAATGCAAATGCATGTATTCATTTTCGTTCTCCTTAATGTGAAAAATGCCAAAAGGGAAAACTAAATGCAGCAAAAAATTTGAAATATTTCTTTCAAAGCGACATTTCAACAATTTGTTCTTCAAAAGAGAAAGGAAGACTAAATGACACTTTTCAATTTTGAACAAAAACAATGCTTTCAACACTTCGAATATCAACAAATCAAACCAAATACATGACGAAAAATTTCAATCAACTATTCAGGGAAGGAAGAATCCACGACACTTCTCTTTTCGACACAAAACGACAGCTACGACACTTTTTGCATCAAAGCGACAAATCGATTTAGACAAATTTTCGACAAAGGATTGTAAATGATGAACAAATACAAAAAACGTTTACTAATCCTAATCAAAGGAGGTTGATATATGTTATGCAAGTAGGCTTCAGTAAGAGGCACTGTTCATTTGCAGCAATACAACTAAACAAAACTGAAAACAAGGACAAAAACCCCCAATTTCTAGAATGGAAATAGGTTCAGTCAGTCATCGCACCTGGGCTTCACAAAAACAAGGATGCATCACAATTTACACACTTGGGAGGTGCGATGCATACTGGTTTACAGTGACAGACAGTGTGATGGGCCAGGGAATGCAACTGAAGTGGGTTTTGGCTCAGATGTGCAACTGTTTTCAATGAGTTAAGCTGATCTATGATGGACAGTAAAGAGTAAAGTACGAAGGAATGTCTTCAGAGGTTACTGAGCTACCAAAAGGGCATCTAGAATGCTTGTAAGTCAAATGTTTAATTCGTAAACTAAACTAGAGATTGACTGAAGAAGCATTCATCTACTATGTAATTGCAAAGCAAGAGCAGTTCGAAGGCTACCTAGCTGACTTCAGGCTCTGTCTATAGTTTATAAAACAAACAATAACAAAAAAAAACATCTAATCGATCCCTAGAGGAGTCGCCAATTTGTTTCAAGGAAAACTAGTGTCTTTTCGAGCGACTAGCCCTCTAGGTTTGGCAGCTACCCTAGAAACAACAGTTTAAAGTAACTCAACGATTTCTTCTATGTGTAATAGATAAGAGAAAGATAATGGGACCAACTTGGAAGTTACGCTTAATCCTTTGCTTGATCTGTCTCCCCCTTGATAGAGCTTGCAACTCCTCCCCATAATTATCCTGCTGGGAGAGTACCAGTAGAAACACGGTAACAAAGAACCGTCAAAACATCTTGATCTATTAAAACATACACATTACAGAATCAGATATATAATGAACATATAATAGCATTCACAAATGATAACATTCACAATGGCACAATCATATGGAAGAAAGCTTGAAGAACTTTATTAAATAGAATTGAGAATTACAAGCCAATTGTTTGATCCAACATCATGCTCCTAGCATCAAGCCCTCTTCACCTCATGAAATAGCAATATCACACCAACAATACAATGTTATTTCCTCAATTACAAACTATTAGCACTTCCTTGCAATTCACAATATTCCAGCCTCTTAATCTCTTGGATGAGAGATCCATTTATAGATGCGTGCAAGGGTGTGAGTCATCTCTGGGGTTTTTATTAGTGTCATTCCCCTTGTTACATTTGGTTCCACAAGAGAAGAGATAACTGAAGTTTAGATCTCTTACTCATCTTTGGGCGAATTCAGAGAGGCAAGTGGCAGAGGGGAAGTTTCTAGAAGATTCTATGAGCATCCACTTAGCAAACTGTCTCGAACATTTGTCCATCCCCACCCATCACACCCTATAGAAGGCCTAATCAGTATGCATCACACATGAGCAGTGTATCACTTAGTATGCATCGCACCTAGCCAGTGTAGCAGTCAGTATGGTTCAGTTTAAGCCAATTTTGGATGGTTTCTCAAGTGGAATTTTTGGGGAATGATGTAATTAGATGGTCATGTTATTTTAGGGCATGAAAAAACTCTTTTAGGGGTTGATGAGCCCTAGTTTATCGACATATAAGTTTGGGGTTGAAGTGCCCAAATATGTCTATATCAACATGGCTTTGTTGCCACTGCTGCCACTGCCGGTGCTCTCGTGATGCTGTTTCATGCTACTTTGTTAATCACTCCACAATGAAGCTGACCAGTTCATTGGGTTTGGAGAAACTGTAGCAATATCTCCAAGGGTCGTCCTCGGCCCAATGAAAAGCCTCGTAGATCTAGTTGAACTGAACTCTCGTGTAGTGATCCTTCACAATGAAATGTGGGTCATACAGATTGTAGCTTTGGAGGTCGAATGGGTACTTCTTCATCAGTTCTGATTCGGCATTCACTTTCTTGATACTCCGAATCTCATATAACCCAATATGCAATGGAAGAATGGCCCAAGGGGCCTTCTGCTTTCAATGCTGTCTAGATGTCAATCCTACCGATATGTGATAGGTTACTTCTTGCATTACAAGTACGTCCAAGGAAAACTTTGGCAGAACATGTAGAGGGTTCTCCACATTGAGAAATCTGATGAAAGTGCCGGATGGTGAGGCATATCAATTTGCAATGCCTATCAATGCCTCCATTGCTTCCTTTGACATGTAGGGTGGATCCTGTTCGAATATCATCTTGTACACAGGGGCGAAAAATGATCAGACAACTGTGTGATTACTCTTTTGAAGCTTCATTTTGACAAAAACTTGAAATATAAGTTCACAACAGTTTCCACCAGTTACCATGCCCACTCCAAGCCCGGGAACTCTTGTCAGGCATAGACTGCATCTAGGATGTAGGCAGACATGTAAATATTTGCATGCATACCTTCGGGTGACTGTAGAGCCTTTGTTACTTGCTCCTTTAGCTGATGAGCCTGTATGCTGGACCAGTTACATGGTTTTCCTTCTCTAGCCAATTGGTCCAATGCAACTACCCAACTCTATGGGAAGGTTTCCATGCTTGCTCGGCCATAGAGTTGACAAGGAAATATGACCAAGTATTGGTATGCCTTCCTCAGTATCTTTGTCTTGTATACTGGGTTGGGTGTCAACTTGAATCGAGTTGGCTCCTTTACCCAATTCTTCAAAATGTCTCTGGAGTTAGCAATTTTGTTGGGTAAGGTGAATGAAGTCTCCATGACAATCATGAACTCTAACATTTGATACATCTCATCATAATCTCATTCGTAGAAGGTTGCAAGCTTTGTCCCATTGAAACTGCTCAAGGTGATCATCTCGAGATCAGTGTGAGAGGTGATCCAGTGTATCATGTTCGCGCATGGGAGCATGGGATATTTGCATGCAATCTGGTATAAGCCAGACTTGGGAATGTTCATGTACACTTAACAGTCTTTGAGGTGTTCCCCAAAAGTGCCTATAAATGTTTCATTGACCTCTTGCCACTGTAGTTTGATTTCCTTGTCTACATACAACTTTGTATCTTCGTAGATTGATAGACTAGAGGACACTTGCTCAACTGCTACTCCAACTACATTTCCCTCAGTGTCTTATGATCCTCTTCTCTTGGAATCCATTGAGAAATATGAACACTAGAAAGATCTGGAGACAAGCAACATGCATGGCAAGAAATCTGTCAGTGGAAATAAAGCAAATTCGGGAAATGACATAGCACATACCTAGGAAACTGATGGGTAAGATTGTGAAATTTCTTCTGGGAGGCTAGGTAACTAGCTACCAGAACTGCGCAAAAGGAAGTCTAGACTATTTGGGAGGTAGGATTGACTGCTGGTTCTGCGCAATGCGGAATCCAGACTAGCTGCTTACTACTTTGATTGCGCAATGCACAATTCCAGCTGGGAGTGACTGCAAGCTTAGGGACTGCATTGCGTAATTTTCTGGGCCAATAGTCACTACCCCTTAGAAATGCGCAAAACAGTCCTATAGGGTGGTTTTGGGTAGAAATGCACATTTCTGGAGAGGAAGGCGGAGCCTTCCTTCCCCAGATTGTGCAATGCAGTCTCAGTGAAGGTAGAGTCCGGGCCAAGGTTGGCCCGACTTGCCGACGGGCAACTGAAAGCAAATAAGACAGTGAATGCATGGTGACACTAAGTGATAGCAGAAGTTATTGACAATGCATGCAAAACATGAACGAAATATTCAGCAAATAGATCAACATGCATGTGGGTGAAGCGGTTCGCCGTTCGATGGATGTTCATGCAAAACAGTTTCATGCATGCGACAATAGTGAGATAGCAACGAAAACTGAAACAGAGCTAGGAAAAGCTAGTATACATGTAAATGACATCAAGCGTTCAAATAAATCTAGAAAACAACACTCACATAAATGAATATACAAAAAGCGATAGAAATGATGAAAAAGACAAGTTGAGGCCACTTACCTGTGAATAGCTGAGTCAGATGTGTCGAAGAGTCCTGGATGTGTTGTGGGATGTCAAAGCTCCAAGATCTATCTGAAAGAATAAGCTTTGATGCATTCAATAAATAAGTTTGGGCTCATGATGTGCATGCCACAAATTTAGGAAAAAGCAACACTTAGAGGGAAACTTTTAAAACAACTTTTCATGTAACCCCAACAACTAAAAATACCTCCCTGAATCATGGGATTCATTTTGGATGTTGCTTTTTTATATTCTGGGAAGAGAAATTCATGCATGCATGCAAGTCAAGTTTCCTTGGTCTCGGGTGGAACTGGTCAACCGGACCACTGTTACATGCGGTTTCTCATCTTCTTGAGAAAAATGCGCATTTCTAGTTGGGAGATGGGCTGACTTCCCAGGAGGTTTGCACAATTCTAGGTAGAGAAGCTGATTGCTGCCCAGATTTGCGCAAATTTTGGGCTTAGCAGCCCTGCAGGGGAATTTGCGCAATTTCAGGAGGGAAGGATGGTTTCCCTCCAGAAATGCACAGATTTCTTGGGGAAACTACTCAGCCTGTAGCTAGACCAAGTCTGAGTGAAGAGCTTGTGAGGGCAATGCATCAAGCTGTGCTCGACATGCTGCCTTTGTGCATAAAAAACACTGAACCTTGTGTACTTGACGAAGCCAGACAAAGTGCTATGAAAGGTTAGTAGGGAGGCTCCCAAACGGGCTAAGGAAAAATTTTGGAGGGCGGTTGTAGCTACTACAGCACTTGGCGACACGCTGGTAGAAATCTAGCTCTTTGAATGGACCTTGTTCGTGAAAAGCAAGTCAAACACCTTTGGAAGTATTGTTCAGTTCTCATCTCATCTTGTTTTCACACTAGCTTGATTGTAAGATGTAGCATCTGCCAAGCTCTTGGGTGATTGACACACATTCCAAGCCAAGGAAACACAGTTGTTTCGATTGGGGTTGAGGGGTATATTGGTGCACAAGCAGTATAGTCGTCAGAGTCTTAGTTTCATCTCTGGTGTTGCTTCGCTACCAGTAGGCCTAGACAATACCCTGACGGAGTCACATAGGAACACAACCATGGCTCTGGTGCCAACGAGCCTAGTCAGTACCTCAGCAGAGTTACTTGCATCACCTCCCTGTGCATGAAGCCTTTCTCTTCTTTCGCCTTATTCATTTGTCATTTTGATTTTTTTTTTTACTTCTCTTTTTTTCGTTTTTGATTTTTCAGAACTATGCATAACACTTATTAATTTCAGAGGTGGAAGAGGGATCCCGACTTATTGAGAGCATAAGAGGTTGTTCCAGTAGAGAAGTAGTTTATTATATCTCTAACGTGCCTATTAAGGTTTTCCCCCTCACCTTACTCTACTTGATTCAGCTGACAAGGGTTAACCAAAAAATAATCGACTAGAGAAGGTGACACTAATTAGCGTTTTGTTTTCACAAAGGTTCACTTAGAATAGTATGTATTTTCCTTCGACGTATCATGGAATAAAATTAACAAGCTCTTCATACAGAGGGAATATGACTGATAACCAAGTAGCGATAGTTGTACAAGCCCTCTTGTACTTCACCCATCTCATTTCAAGAGTCATACATGGCTTCATGCAAAAATAAACTATGAACGAAACAAGTGAACTAACAACAACAAAGCAAAGAAAAAGTAGAAGCAAAAGTGAAAGCAAAGAAAGTAAGCAACAAGCAAGAAAACAAAGAAGAAAATAATGCAAATAAGCAAACAAGCATGCAAGAAAACTGGTTGAAAGTAAATACTACTCCTACTCCTACACTAATGGTGCATCGGCCTAATCACGTGAAGTGATATTTCCAATGCAACCACCTGTGCATTGGTTGACCCATGTTGGTGAAGGCTTGGTCCGCGAGCAACCCATTTGTGCGAACCAACAAGCAAGAAAGATATAACAATGAAGACGACCACACTTCGTATTTGACAGTGCCCACAGGACATAAGTGAGTGCAAGTGCATGACGAGCAGTCTGTGGACATATCATAGTGTTGTGTGATATTTCGTGCAACTTTGAAGCACAAGCACAGTCTTGACTAAGACATGTAACCAAATGAAAGAAACAAGGATATCTTGCGTCATACACGTGTGCTTGAAATGATAAATTCCTCCAATGTATATGCGATGGGATTGTGTCGTTCGAGTGGAGAAGATGTGATCTGTGTGTGAGATGGATCTTTAATGTATATCGATGAGTGATGAGGAGCCTTGGGTGATTGAACAGTTTCATGATTGGAAGTGAGACTAACCCCAAAAGAACGAGGGCCTGACATAACCATCAATGTGAGCTGAAGTGCCTTGACGGTCTTGGGTTTTCAACTTCATAATCAGATAGATCATCATAAACTGGTGGCTTCAATAGATCAACTGCGATAGATTCATGATCATGATCAAATATGGAAACAAATGGATCACAACCACCACGATCAGGAAAATCAATTATTTCATCAACATCCTCATGATTAGATGAATCAAACAGAGGGGTAGATGAAAAGCGAACAAACTCATCCTCTATGTTTTTGGAAAAGAAAGATGAAAGATCAAGTGGATTTTCAATGAATAGCTTATCCTCTCCATTGTCGCATGATGGACCAACATTTGGTGAGTCCTGCGAGTGATCAATAATGGGTACATCCGTGGATGAAGTCACACACGCGAAATCATGGATGGCAGGTTCTAAAAAGATGTTAGGAAAGAATGGAGGGGGCTCGGATGGAAGGGAGTCCTCCTTCACCGAGTGCTGATGCTCAAGCTCCCACTCATACTCTTCATGAATCACATCACATGTTGGTTGTGCAACACCCACTCTGTCGATGGGTTGTTCCTCATTCACAACAAGTGAAGAGTGTGGAATGAAAAAACACAAGACAGTATCTGATCTGGAGGAACACCCGAGTGCGAAGACGGAGGTTGTAGAACATAATACATATGAAAAATCGAAGGACTCATAACCACATTTGCACGAAAATTAAGTGAAGTGACGTTGGGAGAATCTGAAAGATGAACATGTGTGTGAGCATGATCTTCAACATCACTAGGCAGTAATGGAGCTGTTGAATGGGAAGAAGGCGGACAGTTAGTCGAGACAGTGACTGCATCCAATGAGATTGCATAGATACATCAATGAAGAATGTTGAGCTAGGCTTGATCTCAAGCTTATTCTTGGGATGAGCAGATTTCTTAAGTAAATACTCGAACCGATCCCAAAGATAGGAAAATTCCATCTGTCTCCTCGATTCTTGAAACTGCAAGTCACAGAAGCGCTGCCAAAAATCAATAACCGATTCATTCAGAGCCTTCCATTGCTGTAATAGTTTCTGGTCAAGATAAAATGGATCAAAATGATAGAAAGTTTCTTCAATGAGATCGCAGAAGTGCTCAAGTGAGTGCACGTTGTCAGCTAGTAGGCTGAGTAGCCATCAACGTGGAGATTCACAAAGTGTGTGTGAAAGAAGAAAGCTAGCTTGTTTGTCAGAACACCCATCTTCCTCATGAACCATGGAAAGAAAATCATGTAATTACTCAGGCCAGGCCACTTCGCCTTCACCATCATACGTGAAAGTGGACAAGAGATCAAAAATCTCCCCCGTGATGGAGACATCTTAAGAATTCAAAAAACATTGTGGAGGGAGAAGAGTGCAAGAATCCATGAAAGGTATGCAAAGGTTCAAAGCCGGATGAGAGGACACAGTTTGTCATCTAGCCCTCCTTCTAGTGCCACAAATGTTGACGGTGCTGGACTCGCCAACATGTTAAGGGGATCTCCCCGGTAAGAAGTCCCAATTAGACCTCAGACCATTTGGTGGAGGAGTCCTAGCAGTGGGTCGTAAAGCAATGTCTTGACCGCGATGTCGCACATAGGCAAGTAGGATAACTTTGTTGGTAATAGGGGTGTGACCGCTGTAGTGAGTCAAGGAAGGTGTATGGGAGGTTCTAACACATGGGGGGTTGAGATGAGTGTGCCCCTTGGAAACCTGTAACAGTACTCAGCTAGGAAGGGAACACACGAGTGAAGATTCAATATAGGTTGGAAAGCAGGTTAGCCTACAATCCAAAGTGATGGTTAAACCAACAACACATTTGCAAGAAGATTCATATAATTGCATACAAAAGAGTTCATACACAACTATGTAAGTTAAACAACATACATTGCTAAGCAATCGGAATAGTCAAACTACAATAACAACATATGATTGAAAATGTGTTGGCTCTTATTATATAAAGAAGTGTAAGTCCCAATCATACAATACATCCATGTAAACTTGCGAGCCCCAACAGTGGAACGTTACAACCACATCCACCTGCTCCTCCAAAGAGATGAACTAGCTTTGTGCAGTGGAGAAGCCAAGGCGTGTTACAATACTGTCCAAGCTTTCTCAAAGATAGTCTTATCAGAAGCTTGGCTGACCAAAATCCTATACAATGAGTTATGAGGGACTATTTATAGCAAAGGGTGGGGTGGCCCTTCACATTCCCCTTTGTGACTGTTCAACTACCCTCATGACTCTTCACCAACTATATGATTGTTACATCCACTATTGACACTTGACTTACACTTGACATGACTCAACATTACAATGCACATGTACCCATGTGAACACAATGGCTTGAGCAAGCCAAACTAGACATCACTCTGACTTAGACAACTATAGAAGTCCAACTGCTCAACATCCTCATGCTGATCAACAGTAACATATTGATGCCAAGCTCTGTAGTCTCTGATAGTGTCCGTGTGTTCCGCGGTGACATCCATCTGAAACCTGACCTTTGCCTCCACAACATTTGGGTACACTACTCGAGCTCCTCTGTCCAACTTGTCTGAAAGCATGAGCATCCTTGTCTTCAATGTGGCCGGACCAGCAACATACTTGTGCATGATGTCTTCATTGATAGGAAAGTCTGGTTTGGTGGTGATGCACATCAACTTGTCAAAGTACGAGTCAATCTCTAGTCGGAACTGTTTCTTTGTCTTTGGGTGGGTGAGAGTCCCGATTGATGGGATCGCATGCGTGCGCACCACAACATCCATACTCTTGAATACTCATGCATGGGAGGCCTGTATGCTAGTGATGAGCGACAGGAGCTCTTCATGATTCTGGATCTGACTCGAATACATGCCTTTAGCTCGACCGCATTGACCCTCTTCATCTTAGGCAAGTGAAGTGTGGCTCCCTTGTACTTCATCATCCATGTTTGCATGTCATCAATAGCAGCATGAACATTCGTCAAGGTGCGTGCTCTTCTAGCACATCATTGTTGCCATCTGTTGAGATGGACGACTGCCTTGTGGATGGTACCAAGCTTGGAGTACAATGCTCACATAACTGTGTCAAGGGAAAATACTTCATCTAGTATTGCCTTCTTCAGTTTAGCTCGGGCGGTCATTGTCACCAAGTCTCCTCCTTGCTTGGTTGTTTGTAGTTTGTTTTCCATTCGCTCATTCTCAACTATAAGGAAGCGAAAACTTGAGCTAGTCGCTTCGGCATATACTCTGGTTGCATCAGCCAAGGTAGCTAGATGTTTGCGCACATCAATCACGATAGTTCATTCTTCAACTGGCGCAGGAGATGTTTGATCCTCTGAAGTTTACACTTTCTGAGACTGCAAAACTCTATGTTGAGATTCATCAAACAAGATGTTGTCCATCTCTTCTTCTGGCTGATCACCAAGGATATTAGTGCCTCCTTGGTCATCTGAGACTTGCTCCTCTTCTGGATGCATTGAAGCATGTGAGTTGACCTCTTTGTGGTGAGGCATGAGGTCGGTGTCCTGTTCCAACTCCTATTGCTCCATGTGTGCATATAACTATTGAAGTGCCTGTTCTATCTCATGAGAAAAGTCTTGTCCCTGCTATGGTTCACCCTGTTCACCTGATGCCAGCTATTCAAATGAATCAACGACTTGTACGGGCACTGCTTCGTCTGTTTTCACATGTTGTGCCCCCTGCTATCTTTGCTGCTACTGCGATTCCCTCTCTTGTTTACGCAGCTCTTGTTCCTTTTGGAGTTTCTCCCTCAACTCATGCAACTCCTTCTCTGCTTCTTCCATTCTCTTCTTATCCTTCTACCTGTACGTGATTCGCTTGTCACATTGCTGCCTCTTTGCCACTATAGCCATAATTTCTTTCTCTATAAGTGGATTTGATCGAAACTTTTAGCTTTTGTCCTCCTCCATGCAATCGACAATCTTCCTCTTCCCTTTGTCGCGCACTGGTACGCTTGGCTCTATTGCCACTGCTGCTACTGCTGCTACCACTGGTGCTCTCTGTGATGTTGCTTCACGTTGCTTTGTTAACCACTCCACAATGAAGCCGACCGGTTCATTGGGTCTGGAGAAATTATAGCAATATCTCCATGGGTTCTCCATAGCCTAATGAAATTCCCTGTAGATCCAATTGAACTGAACTCTCGTGAAGTGATCCTTCACAATGCAATGTGAGTCATATAGATTGTAGCTTCGAAGGTTGAATGGGTACTTCTTCATCAATTTTGCATTAACATTTGCTTGCTTGATACTATGGATCTCATATAACCCAATCCGCAATGGAAGAGTGGGCAAAGGGGCCTTCTTCTTCTGATGCATTCTAGCTATCAATCCTACCGAGATGTGATAGGATACTTCCTGCATGACAAGTATGTCCAAGGAAATATTTGGCAGAACATGCGGAGGCTTTTCCGCACTGAACATTCGGATGAAAGTGCCGGACGGTGAGGCATACCAATATGCAATGCCTATAAATGCCTCCATTGCTTCCTTTGACATGTAGGGTGGACCTTGTTCAAATATAATCTTGTACACACGGGAGACAAAATCATCAGACAGTCGTGTGATTACTCCTTTGAAGCTGCATTCGGACAACAACTTGAAATATGTGTTCACAACAATCTCTACCGATTACCATGCCCACTCCAAGCCTAGGAACTCCTATCGGGCATAGACTGCATCTAGGATGTAGGCAGACATGTAAATCTCTGCATGCATACCTCCGGGTGACTGTCGAGCCTTCGTTACTTGCTACTTCAGCTGATGAGCCAGTATGTCAAACCAGTTACATGGTTTTCCTTCTCTAGCCAGTTGGTCCAGTGCAACTACCCAACTCCATGGGAAGGTTTTCGTGCTTGCTTGGCCATACAGTCGACAAGAAAATATGATCAAGTATTGGTACGCCTTCCTCAATATCTTTGTCTTGTAGACTTGGTTGGGTGTCAACCTAAATCGAGTTGGCTCCTTTACCCAATTCTTCAGAATGTCTATGGAGTTAGCACTATTGTTTGGTAAGCTGAATGGAGTCTCCATGATAGTCACGGGCTCTTACATCTGATACATCTCATCATAATCTCATTCCTAGAAGGTTGCAAGCTTCGTCCCACTAACATTGCTCAAGTTCATCGTCTCAGGATCAGTGTGAGAGATGATCCAGTGTATCGTGTCCGCGCATGGGAGCATGGGATATATGCATGCAATCCGGTATAAGCCAGACTTGTGAATGTTCACATACACCTGAAGTTCTTAGAGGTGTTCCCCAAAAGTGCCTGAAAATGTTTCATTGACCTCTTGCCACTTCAATTTGATGTCCTTGTCTAGATACAACTTTATATATTTGTAGATCGGCAGACTAGAGGACACTTGCTCAATTGCTGCTCCGGTTGCATTTCCATTAAGGTCCTATGATCTTATTCTCTTGGAAGCCATTGAGAGAAATTAACACCTGAAAGATATGGAGGCAAGCAACATGCATGGAAAGAAATCTGTCAGTGGAAACAAAGAAAATTTAGGGAATGACAGAACACATACCTGGGAAACTCATGGGAGATATTGCACAATTTCTTCAAGGAGGCTGGGTGACTAGTTGCCAGAACTACACAAAAGGTAATCTGGTGTATCTGGGAGGTAGGACTGATTGCTGGATCTACGCAATGTTCAATCCAAACTGGATGCTGGCTATTGGGATTGTGCAATACGCAATTCGAGGTTGGAGTGACTGTAGGCTCAGGGACTGCGTTGCGTAATTTTCTGGGCGAGTAGTCACTACACCTTAGAAATGTGAAAAATAGTCTTGGAGGGCAGTGTTAGGAAGAAATTCACATTTCTGGAGAGGAAGGTAGAGCCTTCCTTCCCGAGATTGCGCAATACAGTGTCAGTGAAGGTAGAGTTCGGGCCAAGGGTGGTCCAACTCATTGAGGAGAAACTGAAAGCAAATAAGACAGTGAATGCATGGTGACACTAAGTGATAGCAAAAGTGATTGATAGTGTAGGAAAAACATGAATGAAAGATTCAACAAATAGATCAACATGCATGTGGGTGAAGCAATTTGCCGGTTCGACAGATGTTTGTGCAAAATAGTTTCATGCATGTGACAACAGTGAAATAGAAATGAAAACTGAAACAAAGGTAGGACAAGCTAGTATACGTGTAAATGACAGCAATCATTTAAAGAAATTAAGCAAACAACACTCACACAAGCGAATATACAAAAAGCAAAAGAAATGCTGAAAAAGACAAGTTAAGGCCATTTACCCGTGAATAGATAAGTCAGATGTGTCAAAGAGTCCTGGATGTGTTGTAGGATGTTAGAGCTCTAAGATATATGTGAAATAATGAGCTTTGATGTGTCGAATAAATAAGTTTGGGCTCATGACACACATGCCACAAATCTAGGAAAAAGTGACACTTGGAGGGCAACTTTTAAAACAACTTTGCATGTAACCCCCAACAGCTAAAAATAGCTCCTTGAATCATGGGATGCATTTTTCATGTTTCCTTTTGCTATTCCGAGAAGAGAAAGTCATGCATGCATGCAAGTCAATTTTCCTTGGTCCCAGGTGGAACTGGTCAACCAGACTGCTCATGCATGCAGTTGCTCAACTACTTGAGAAAAATGCACATCTCTGGTTGGGAAACGGGGTGACTTCTGAGGAGGTTTGTGCAATTTCTGGGCAGTGCAACTGAATGCTGCCCAGATTTGCGTAAATTTTGGGTTGAGCAGCCCTGTTGGGGAAATTTGCGCAATTTCTCCTTGGAGTGTTGGCTGGAAAAATTGCGCAATTCTGGAGCTCAGCAAGCTACCAGACAGAATTGCGCAATTTCTGGAGGGAAGGCTGGTTGCCCTCCAGAAATGTGCAATTTTTTTGGGGAAGCTTCTCAGCCTGTAGCTGGACAAAGTCCAAGTGAACAACTTGTGAGGGGAATGCATCAAGTTGTGCTCGACAGGCTACCTTTGTGTATAAAAAACACTAAAGCTTGTGTACTTGATGAAGCAAGAAAAAGTGCTATGAAAGGTTGGTAGGGAGGCTCCAAAATGGGCTAAGGTAAAATTTTGTAGGGTGGTTCTAGCCGCTACAACATAAGTAGAAGGAAAATATGTACTGTGTGAAGTGAACCTTGGTGAAAACACAATGCTTGAGTGCTAACTAGTGTCACCTACTCTAGTTGGTTGTTTTTGGGTTAACCCTTGTCAACTCAATCAAGTAGAGTAATGTGAGGGGGAAAACCTTAACATGCACGTCAGAGGTATGATAAACTACTTCTCTGTTGGAGAAACCTCTTCTTCTCTCAATCATTTGGGATCCCTCTTCCGCCTCTGGAATGAATAAGTGCTATGCACAGTTATGAAAATGAAAAATGAAAAAAATGAAAAGTGAAAAAATTCAAAATGAAAAATGAATAAGGCGAAAGAAGAGAAAGGTTTCCTACGCAGAGCGCTGATGCAAGTAATTCCGCCGGGGTACTGACTAGGCTCGCCGGCAGTGGAGCCATGCTTTTGTTCCTATGTGACTCTGTCAGGATACTTTCCAAGCCTACTGGCAGTAGAGCAACACCAGAGATGAAACTAAGACTCTGACGACTATATTGCTTGTGCACGAATATACCCCTCAACCCCAATGAAACAACTGCATTGCCTTGGCTTGGAATGTGTGTCAACCGACCAGGAGTTGGGCAGATGCTACATCTTACAATCAAGCTAGTGTGAAACTAGGATGAACTAAGAGCTGAACAATACTTCCAGAGGTGTTACAATTGTTTTTTCACGAACAAGGTCCATTCAGAAAGCTGGAGTTCTACCAATGTGTTGCCAAGTGTTGTAGCAGCTACAGACACCCTCCAAAATTTTTCCTTAGCTTCATTTTGAAGCCTTCCTATCAACCTTTCACCACACCTTGTCTTGCTTCGTCAAGTACACAAGATTCAATGTTTTTCTTGCACAAAGGTAGTCCATCGATCAGAACTTGATGAATTCCCCTCATAGGCTGATCATTCAGACTTGGCCAAGCTGTAGGCTAAGAAAATCCCCCAAGAAATTGTGCAATTCTTGAGGGAAATCAACCTTCCCCCCAAAAATTGTGCAATCCTATTTGGCAGCTTGCTGGGCTCCAGAATTGCGCAATTCTTCCAGTCAACCCTCACAGTGAAAATTGCACAATTTTCCCTAGCAAGGCTGCTCAACCAAGAATTTGTGCAAATCTGGGCAGCAGTCAGCTGCTCTGCCAAGAAATTGTGCAAATCTCCTAGGCAGGCAGCCCAGCTCCCAGACAGAAATGCGCATTTCCTTCCAGCAATTGGGAAGCTTCATGCGTGAGCATTTGGGTTGACCAATTCCAACCGGGACCAAGGAAACTTGACTTGTATGAATGGCTTCATTTTCCTGGAATAGCAAAAGGAAACATGCAAAAGGCATCCCATGATTCAGGGAGCTATTTTTAGCAGTTGGAGGTTACATGCAAAGTTGCTTTAGAAAATTTCCTCCAAGTTTCTTGTTTTCCTAGATTTGTGGAATGCATGTCATGAGCTCAAAAATTATTTATTCAATGCATCATAGCTCTTTATTTCACATCGATCTTGGAGCTCTGACATCCCACAACATATCCAGGACTCTTCGACACATCCATCTCAATGATTCATGGGTAAGTGGCCTCAACTTCTCTTTTTCAATGTTTCTGTCGCTTTTTATGTTTTTGCTTGTGTGAGCGTTGTTTGCTTGATTTCTTTGAATGCTTGTTTTCGTTTACATGTATACTAGCCTAGCCTAGCATTGTTTCAGTTTTCATTGCTATCTCACTTTTGTCGCATGCATGAAACTGTTTTGCACAAACAGTTGCCGATTCAGCGACTTGCTTCACCCACATTCATGTTGATCTGTTTACCGAATCTTTCATTCACATTTGCATGCATTGTCAATCATTTTTTCTTTTACTTAGTGTCATCGTGCATTCACTTTCATATTTTCTTTTAGTTTCCCCTCAGCCAGTTTGGCCAACCTTGGCCCGGACTCTGTCTTCACCGAGACAACATTGTACAATCTGGGGAAGGAAGGCTTTGCCTTCCTCTCTAGAAATGCGCATTTTTTCCCAGGGACTATCCTCCAGGATATTTTTGCACATTTTTGAGGGACAGTGACTGTTGACCAAGAAAATTGTGCAATGCGGTGCCTGAGCCTGTAGTCACTCCCAGCTAGAATTGCGCATTGCGCAATACCAACATCCATTAGCCAGTCTGGATTGTGCATTATGAAAATCTAGCACCAGTCTTCTCCCCTAGACAGCCCAGACTACCTTTTTCATAGTTCTGGAAGCCAGTCACATAGCCTCCCAGAAGAAATTGATCTTTCCTATCAGTTCCCCAGCGATGTGCTATGTCATTCCTCGATTTTTTTTTTGGTTTTCGCTGACAGATTTATTCTCATGCATGTTTCTTTGTCTTTAGATATTTGAGGTGTTCATCTACCTCTTAGTGGTATAGGATCAATGGCCTCCAAGAGAGCAGGATCACAGGACACTGACCGAAATGCAGCTGGGGCAGTAGTTGAGTGAGTGTCCTCTAGTCTACCGTTCTATGAAGATACCAAACTATTTCTAGAAAAGTACATAAAAATGAAGTGGCAAGAGGTTAATGAAACATTCACATGAACTTTTGAGGAAGACCTCAAAGACTATCATGTGTATGTGAACATTCACAAGTCTGGCTTGTACCGGATTGCATGTAGATACTCTGCGTTCCCATGCACAGACATGATACACTGGATTGTCTCTCACACTGATCTCGAGACGGTGACCTTCAGCAGTGTCAGTGGGATGAATCTTGCAACCTTCTGGGCACAAGATTATGATGATATGTATTAGATGTCAGAGCCTGCAACTATCATGAAGACTCCCTTCAGCTTACCCAATAGCTGTGCTAACTCTAGAGATATTCTGAAGAACTAGGTAAAGGAGCCGGCTCGATTTAGGTTGACACCTAACTAGATATATAAGAAAAATATACTATAGAAGGTGTATCAATACCTGGTCATATTTGCATGTCGACTGTATGGCCAAGAAAGCATGGAAACCTTCCCACAGAGTTGGGTGATCATGTTGGACCAACTGGCCAGAGAAGGAAAACCATGTAACTGGTCCAACATGTTGGCTCATCAGTTGAAGGAACAAGTAACGAAGGCTTGACAGTCACCCAGAGGTATGCATGCAAAGATTTACATGTATGCCTAAATCTTAGATGCAATCTATGCCCGAGAGGAGTTCCTGAGCTTAGAGTGGGCATGGTCACTGACAGAGACTACTATGAATGAATATTTCAAGTTGATGTCTGAATGAAACTTTAGAGGAGTAATCACACGGTTGTCCGATCATTTTTTCACCCCATTTCACAAGATGATATTCAAACAAGATCCACCTTACATGTCAAAGGAATAAATGGAGGCACTGATAGACATTGTTGATTGGTATGCCTCATTGTCTGATACCTTCATCTGAATTTTCAGCATAGAGAAGCCTATGAATGTTCTATCAAAGTTTTCCTTGGACATACTTGTCATGCAGGAAGTAGCATATCACATCTTGACAGGATTGACAACTAGACTGCACCGGAAGAAGAAGCCACCTTGGCCCACTCTTCCATTGCGGATTGGGTTATATGAGATCTAGAGTATCAAGCAAGTGGATGTTGAAGGAAAATAGATGAAGAAGTATCCATTCAACCTCCAAAGTTACAATTTGTTTGACCCACATTGCATTGTGAAGGATCATTGCACAAGATTACAATTCAACTGGATCCAGGGAGCATTTCATTGGGCCGAGGAGGAGCCATGGAGATATTGCTACATGCTCTCCAGACCCAATGAATAGGTCGGATTCGCTGTGAAGTGGTTAGCGAAGAAACATGAAGCAGCATCACGGAGAGCACCAGTAGAAGTAGCAACAATAGCAGTAGAGGCAATCATACCAGTGGAGGCAAGAGGAAGATTGTTGATCGCATCGAGGAGGAGAAAAGCTGCAAGTTCCAAGCAAATCCAATGGTAGAGAAAGCAATTATGTCTATAGAGGCAAAGAGGCATCAGCACAACATGCGAATCGCACAAAGGCAGAGGGATAAGAGAAGAATGGAAGAAGAAGAGAAGGAGTTGCATGCACTGAGGGAGCAACTCTGGAAGGAACAAGAGATGCGTAAATAGGAGAGGGAAGCACAGTAGCAACACGTATAGCAGGGGGTGCAACATGTACAAATAGATGAAACAACGCCCATACCGGTAGTGGATTCATCAACGCAGCTGCCATCAGGCAAATAGGGTTAATCATCAAAAGAGAAAGACTTCGCTCATGAGATATAACAAGCACTCCAACAGTTGGACGTAGACATGGAGCAGCAAGAGTTGGAACAGGACACCGACCTCATGCCTCACCACCAAGAGGTTGACTTACCTACTTCACTGCATCCAGATGATGATAAAGTCTCAAGTGACCAAGGAGGCACTTAGATCCTTGGTGATTAGCTGGAAGGAGAGATGCACCACATCTCATTCGATGAGTCTCAACATAGAGTTGTGTAGTCTCATAGAGTGTCAACTCCGGAGGATCATACAACTCCTGCACAAGTCGAGGAATGCGAGATCACAATTGATGTGTGCAAAAATCAAGTAGCCTTGGCTGATGCAACCAGAGTGTATGCCGAAGCCACTAGCTCAAGTGTTCGCTTTCTCATAGCCGAGAATGAGCGAATGGTGAAGGAACTACAGATGGCCAAGCAAGGAGGGGAGTTGGTGACAGTGTTTTCTCGAGCTGAACTGAAGAAGGCAATACTAGATGAAGTATTGTCCCTTGACATAGTTATGTGAGCATTGTACTCCAAGTTTGGTACCATTCATAAGGCAATCGTCCATCTCAATGGGTGGCAGTAGTGATGTGCTAGAAGTGCATGTATCTTGACGAACTTTCATGCGGCTATTGATGACATGAAAACATGGAGGATGAAATACAAGGGAGCCCAGCTTCACTTGCCTAAGATGATGAGGGCCAATGAGGTCGAGCTGAAAGCACGTATCCAGAGCCAGATTTGGAACTATGAAAAGCTCCTACAGCTCATCACTAGCATACAGGCTTCCCATGCATGAGTGTTCAAGAGTATGGATGTTGTGGTGCATACACATGCGGTCCCATCTATTAGGACTCTCACCTAGGTGGAGACAAAGGCATAGGTCCAACTAGAGCTTAACTCATACTTCGACGAGTTGATGCGCATTTCCACCTGTCTGGACTTTCCCATCAGTGCAAACATCATGCACAAGTATGTTGCTGGTTTGGCCACATTGAAGACAATGATGCACATGCTTTCAGACGAGTTGGACAGAGGAGCTCGAGCAGTGTACTTGGATGTTATGGAGGCAAGAGTCAGGTTTTAGACAGATGTCACCACGGAGCACACAGACACCATCAAGGACTACTGATCTTGACATCAGTATGTTACTGTCGATCAGCATGGGGATGTTGAGGAGTTGGAATTCCATGGTTGTCTAACTCAGAGTGATATCTAGCATGGCCTGCTCAACCCATTTTGTTTGATATGGGTACATGTGCATTGTAATGTAACACCATGTCAAGTGTAAGTCAAGTATCGATAGTTGGATGTAACAGTCATAGAGTAGATGGAGAGTCATAAGGGTAGATGAACTGTCACAAAAGGGAATGTCAAGGGTCACCCCACCCTTTGCTATAAATAGTCCCTCATAACTCATTGTAAAGGCTTTTGGTCAGCCATGCTTTCAATAAGACTATCTTGGAGAGAGCTTGGACAATATTGTAACGAGCCTTGGCTTCTCCACTGCACAGAGCTAGTACATCTCTTTGGAGGAGCTGGAACTTGTGGCTGTAACGTTCCACTATTAGGACTAGTGGTTGGACATGGATGTATTGTATGACTAGAACTTTAACCTCTTAATATAACAAGAGCCAACACATTTCATGCATATGTCGTATTGTATTCTATGCTATCTGGTTTACTCTAAATGATATATGTATTTTCTTTCTTATGCATGCATGTATAGACTATTCTGTATAAGTATGTATGACTATTTCTGAAATGTGCTATTGGTTTAACCATCACTTTGGATTTCTTGCTAACTTGCCTTCCATGTTGTGATGCATCTTTGCTCATGTGTTCCCTTCCAAGCCATGTGCTATCACAGGTTTCTAAGGGGTGCACTCATCTCAACCCCCATGTGTTAGGACCTCTCATGCACCTTCCTTGACTCACTGCAGTTGTCACACCCTTGCTACCAATAGAGTTATCTTACTTGCCTCTGTGCGAAACACGGTCAAGGCATTACTATAAGACCCACTGCTGGGACTCCTACACAAAATAGTCTGAGGTCTAATTAGGACTTCTTATTGTGGAGATCCCTTGACATGTTGGCAGGTCTAGCACCATCAAGAGTTCCATAAAAAATCATTTTTCCAGCTAAATGTATCATATGTATCGGGATCTTGTTGTAAATTTTGAATGAGTTCCCACACTTCTTCATCATTCTTCCATTCATCCCCTTCTTTGTTTATCCAATCTGGTTGGATAATAGAAATGGCGCAAAGAAATGCTTCCACATCCTCATCCTTTCTTGAGAGTGCATCTGCCACATAATTTTTCTTCCCTTTTTTGTAGATGATTTCAAAGTCATAACCCAACATCTTTGTGACCCATTTTTGTTACTCCTCTGAAGATAACATTTTTTCTAAAAAGTATTTAAGACTATCTGATCCGCTTTTACCTTGAAGTGTCTTCCTATTAGGTAGGGTCGTCATTTCTTAAGTTCATGTAGTATTGCCAACATTTCCTTTTCATAAATAGCTTTGTGTAAATACTTTCCTTTGATTGGACAACTTTCAAAAGAAATGGGTCTTTCTTCTTGCATTAAAAAAACACCAATTCCATTTTCTGAGGCATCACATTCCACAATAAATGTTTTTGTGAAGTCTGATGTAGCTAAGACCGGTGCTTGACACATTGCCTCTTTAAGATGTTCAAAGGGCTTTGTTGCTTCTAGAGTCCATGAAAATGGATCTTTCTTCAATAATGTTGTTAGAGGTGCTGCTATTCTCCCATAATTCTTAACAAACTTGCGATAATACCCTATCAACCTGAGAAATCCTCGTAGATGCTTTATGGATGTGGGGATTTTCCATTCCTTAATGGTTTTAATTTTTCTAGGGTCTACCTTAACACCTTCATGAGATATAATATGACCCAGATATTCCACCTCTTGTACTCCAAAGAAACATTTGGATCTTTTTGCATATAATTGTTTGTCCTCCAATAGTTTGAGCACCTTGTCAACATGTTGAACATGATCCTTCGAAGACTTGATTTAGACTAGTATATAATAAAAAAATACTAACACAAATTTTCTAAGGAAGGTTTTAAAAATAGAATTCATCAAACCTTGAAATGTAGAAGGTGCATTGGTAAGGCCAAAAGGCATGAACAAAAATTCATAATGACCCTCATGAGTCCTAAATGTTGTTTTTAGAATGTCTTCAGTATTCATTCTGATTTGATGATATCCTAAATGAAGATCAAACTTGGTGAAGTAAATTGATCCATGCAATTCATCCAATAATTCATCAATGACAGGAATGGGAAATTTATCTTTAATAGTGAGCTTGTTGAGCTCCCTATAATTTGGACACATGCACCATGATCCATCCTTCATGTGAACCAATAACACTGAAGCAAAGAAATAACTTTTCCTAGGTTGAATTATACCAACCCCTAGCATTTTTGCAACCATACATTCAATTTCACTCTTTTGGGCATAGGGATATTTGTAAGGCCTAATGTTTGGAGGAACACTTCCTAGAATCAAATGAATAGCATGCTCAGAATCACGAATAGGTGGGAGGCCTTTGGGAGTCTAAAATACCTTGGAATGTTTGTCCAAGAATATTTGGAGATCTGGAGAAATAGATGATTTCAATGTGGGAACCTCTAGTGAACATAATTGTGCAATTATGCCTCGTTTTTCTCTCTTTAGAAGCTTTTTCATTCTGTTAGAGATGATTATATTTCCCGGTTTCCTTGCGATACCACTTAATTCAACTTCCTTTCCTTATGAAGAAAATTTCATGAAAATTTCTTGAAAATTAAAAGTTATTGTACCCAAGGATTGTAGCCATTGGACTCCTAGTACAACATCAGCACCACCCATTGGAATGGAAAGCATTGGGCTATTGAATACATATTCTCCCATGGATAGCTTGATATTATGACACTTTCCAGAGCAATTTATGGTTCCTCCACTTGCAACCATCACTTGACACTCTAGTGCTGGATATAGGAAATAATTCAATTCCTTGGCTATCTTACAATGAATAAAATAATAGGTACTTCCCGAATCAATCAACACTATTACCTTTTTCTTCTTGATATGCCCTTCTATCTTGATAGTTTGAGGAGTGGTAATTCCATCCAATGCATTACAAGATATGGTCGGATTCATTTCTTCTTTCTCTAGGGTTTGTTCCTGTTGTATATCCTCTTCTTTTGATGTTTCTTGTTCCTTTTATTCCTCCTCTTCACAATCTATGTAAAATAATTCCTCTCAGCACACTTATGACCTTTAGTGTATTTGCTATCACAACTGTAACAAAGCCCTTCTGCTCTTTTTTCTTCCAATTGTTGTGGTGTCAACCTTGTAGGTTATGGAAGGCTAGGGGAAACAACACTTCCATCTTTGTAATTGTGAGTGGTAGGCTTCCTTGTTGCCATAATTTTGCTTTCCACTTTTCTTGCCAACCTGAATGCATTCTCCAATGAATCGAGTTCCCAAAGGGGAACCTCATGTTGAATGTTATATTTTAAAGTCCCTATTAGCACATCAATCCTATGCTCCTTTGGAATATGTTTTACCCTTATATTCAATTTTTGGAAGTCCTCAATGTGCTCCATAATTGAACCCTTTTGTTTGAGATTTATCAATTGGCTAAAAAATGTGTTTCTTTTTGTATCCTTATAATGTGCTACCATTTCATCCATAAAAGTTTCCCAAGTGACAATTTGTTTACGAGAGAAAAGCTATCGATACCATACAAACTGATTTAGTTCCAAATATAAAGTCGCAATGCGTACCTTTTGTGTGTTTTGCACATTTTGGAGATCAAAATATTGCTCCATATGTAGTATCCATGTTACAGGATCGTTGCCATAAGACTTCGTCATATCGATTTTTGGAACATGGTGAGTCTTTGATCCAATGTTAGAGTCTATGAAATCATGATTAACATTTATTTTTTTCTCATCATGAGTTTCCTTTACTACCCTTTTGCCATTAGTAGGCATTTATTGTAGAAACTTTGTGAAATCTATCTTCAAATCTTCCAACTCAGCTTCCACGCCTTTCTTTAAACCATCCATCCTAGCTTCTATGCTATCCATCTTAGCTTCCACGTCATTCATCTTAGCTTCTATTCCTTTCTTTAAACCATCCATCTTAGATTCCACACCCTTTTTTGAACTGTCCATCTTAGCTTCCATCCCCTACATATTAGCTTCTACGTCTTTCTTTAAACCATCCATCTTAGCTTCTGTTACTTTTTGTAAGAGTGAATTTTGTTGCACTTGGTCTCGTAATTTTGATATATCATATTGCATTTCTTCCTCTAATTCATGAGTCATGCAGGAGATTTCATGTTGCCTACTAGGTGTTTCCATTTTATTTCTTTGGGGCATCAATTAATGATAATAATGCTTCAATATGCCCTTTGAATTCATTATAATTCAGGATCCTGCAAAAACCCTAAATTCCTTGGATCACATTTCCGAAAATATAATGAGAAAAGATCTAAAATTTGGACTCGAGGGTCAGAGAGATTTTGGCTCAAATGGGCTTTTTGTTTTAGCTTCTGCAACATCGCAGAAAACAAGTTATAGTGAAAATTCCACGATGACATGTTTGGAGTAGCAAAACCCTAGAATCCAAAGCTCTGATACCAAATGTTATGAAACCAACTCACAAAAAGATAGAAAAGATAGATCAACGACTTAGAAATAAGACTCTTCGAGGGGGAAACCTCCTTTACATGACACAAATGAACAATTCTTGGAAGATACAAATGAAAAAACTTCCTTTCTATATAGAGGAGTCTAAGGAGTCACAATATAACCAAAGTCGACATAACAATAATAATGTAAGGGCACAAAAATAACAATAGTGGGTTTCTATGGGGCACAATAATAATAATATGGGGACAATAAGGGCTACAATGAGAATAGTAATGGGGGAATCACTATTATTATAGGAACCTAACACCTAAAGTCGTCCTCGTAGAGATATTTGTGATCCTCCATTTTCATTCTTGTTTCCCGTTCAATCTCTGGTTATCATTCACACTCGCAATTTTCATAAGCAAGAAGGCTGCTCTGATACCAAACTTGATCTGGATTCTCTCAGCTACTGGAATTAACCAAGATCTTTTACTTCTATGATGTTAGCAGAATTGCATGTGAAAGAGTATGAAAAACTAGCATACTTTAAAGAACAAGAAACATAAAGGCAACAATCAAATCAAAGAAGACACACAACTTGATAATGGAGTTCACCCAGGGTGGTTACCTCTTCAGGACTGATGTCAAAAGTGGGGAGGCCACTGCATTAATTTCCACAAGATGATGATGAATACATGATGTGTTCTTTGTCAATGCAAGGAAGAACTACCTTAATTAGAGTGGCATGTCTCTCCATGAGATGCTCTTATATAAGAACTCTCACTCATAAAATCTCTCCATCAGCATGAAAAGATACCAAAATATCACATGAAGTGGCATACAAGGATCCTCCAACATAGTAGCAAACAAGGATCTCAACATCAAAGAATCATCTAAAAAAAAATCAAAAGAAGACATGGCATCAGTGCATCTTATACCTCCACATTCGAGGACGACCTGGAAATGCACAACTCTGCTGAAGAAATGAACATCACGGCTGAATTCCTAGTGAAAAACAATGAAATATAACTGTAAACTCAAACATTTCTGACTAGGTCAAATTTGGGCTCTCCAGGAATCTCAAAGATTATCTTTTGTTAGTTGACTGAAATTCAGCTGCTCAGTTGAAGAAACTGATCACACCATCAAATTCCTTATGAAAAATTGAGAAAAAATAGTATAATGTCAACCTAGTTCTGAAACTAACATTTTCGGGCCTCTAGGGAATCTTTCATATTCCATGCGGATTCCTGCATCACGGCTCCAACTTCATGGTTCCGCTCTTAACATTTTTCTCCTAAAAAATCTGCTACTTAGATTAGAATATCAATTGCGCCATCAAAATCCTTGCGATATTCTAATTAATCTGAGTATAAACTTGGCATGATTATGACACTTCCAAAATTTTTCTCCAAGGGAATCTCCAAGCTTCCTCGAGGTTCTACTATTGGAATATTCTAGAGAAGATTCCTCGAATCTGCCTCAATATTTGTGCCTATGCGGGACCCCTCTTGTCCCACCACTTGTCCCAACACTAATATGCCTAGCTCTCTTTGGTGCCCGCCTCCTTACGATGTGAATGACATTGTTTAAATATATATAAGGTAGGTGAAGTTTACAAGGAAGTTGTTAGTTGAATTATTTGGCATGTATTATGTTAAGTTGTTGGCATACGGTGGAGGTCTCGAGGTTAAACCCATGTGCCTCCACTTTTTGCATTAATTCTAAATTTAAAATAACTATATGGTTAATATATAGTTTATCGTTCAAACCACAACAAACCAATAAAACCGTACATATAAAGAAAGGGAGGTTCAGTGAAAATTCCAAGGCTGCTTGACCTATTCGGAGGTGCCATGTGGTGCTTCCTTATGGGGCCACATGGCCACTTCTGATTGGATGAATTAATTGCCACTTCAACCATCCAACGAATGCCATGTGTCAAGCTGCATTAGTGCCATGTCATGCTAACTGGGTGCCAAATGTCCTCTTCTAGTGATGTCACATCACCCATAGTGTCACATCCCTTGATGAATGTGCCTACATCACCCTGCTGATGTCATCAGTTTCACATTTCGCTAAGTTTGACTGAAACTTTCACTAAGCATAACTTTCGCAAACAAACTCAGATTGAGGCGTCATTTGTGCCATTGGAATCAAGAAAATGAGCTCTACGCTCTAGCTCTAGTTTTAAATAAATCATTTTTTTAAATTATTTTTTAACCTTTCTTGAGCCCTCTTTGATTTCTAAATGTTTCTAGAGCCACTTGGATCGTAGCAACAAAATTTACTTTGAAGATGGAATTTTTTTATTCTAGTACATGTATATGGGTATATGATTGTAGTCTACAGTTATAAGGGGCGCATGTAGTTGTTGTTGTTGTATTTTTTTTTTAACAAAGTTATCGATCAAATGAGGACTTTAACCAAAAAACCCCAAAAAAAACATGAAAAAATAGCCTGAAAACGAAAAGTGTTGATGTTGGAATAACCTCTTTTTTTTAAGGGTAAATTCTCTACATTTTTTTAAAATGAAAGTAAAAGCAAATTTTTTTTGTGCAAAAAACACCCTAAAAACCAAAAGTGTTGATGCTGGAATAATGTCTTCTTTTATTTATTTATTTATTTATTTATTTTTTATTATTATTTTTTTTTTTTCAGGGTAAATTGTCAACATCTTTTAATAATGATGTTAAAGATATAATATCATGTCTCTCAAAAACCTTAAAATTCCAACAATAGACCTGACATTAAAGAT
Source organism: Pinus tabuliformis (assembly GCA_031772625.1). Lineage (NCBI taxonomy): Eukaryota > Viridiplantae > Streptophyta > Pinopsida > Pinales > Pinaceae > Pinus > Pinus tabuliformis. The sequence continues at coordinate 258,630,814 of CM062809.1, read as the reverse complement.
AAAATATCAAAAGTCTTAAAATTCCAAGGATGACATTAAAGATAAAATATCAATTCTATGAAAATCGTTAAAATTCCAACAATTTTCAGCGATGATGTTAATATTAATTTTAAAAAATTATTACCATTTAGTTTATATTAATTTATTTTTATTTTAAGTTTATCATATTAATAACAATTTATTAAATATAATGTCTTTTTGATATATGTATCATAAACCACTGGATAAAAAACATTTCAGTTATGATGAATAAACAACTTTACAAAACAAATGAATTTATATGTGATTTTGGAGTTTTTGATACTCTCTGCATTAAAACATTTTTTTTTTTTAAATTGTGTCAATATTTTATTTTTAAATAATTTTAAGATTGTTTTTTAAAATCTATATTTCATTAGTGAGAAATATCTATATTTTAATTTTATCTTCAATACTATAATAATAATAACAATTTAATATTAAAATTATATTTCTTTTGAATTTAATAAATTGAAACTAACAAACATATTAAATATTATGCAAAAAACAAATTGTCATTTCCAGAACCCTATCGACCGCTAAGGAAGTACACCATCAACAAAAAATTGTTCTCCTAGAATTATTACTTCTACACATTTTTTATTTTGACATATATATCCAATCAAGTATATTGAGAATATAAAAACATTGAAAAAATAAACACTAAAACAAAACAAAAAACACAAAAAATTTAAAAAAATATTAACAAGTAAATAAAAATAAATATTTAAACATAAAAAAATAAAAAAACATGACCTAAAACATAAAAAAATGTGAAAAAAGGAAAAAAAAAAAAAAAAACATTTCAAAAAAACCATAATTTAAGAAAAAATAAATTTAAAAAAAGAAACATTTCAAAAAACCATAATTTGAGAAAATAATTTAAAATGTAGAAAAAGAAAACATAAAAAATAAATAAATAATATTGATGACCTAAATTAAAAAACAAACAAACAAACAAACAAAAACATTAAAATAAAATTAAAAAACATAAAAAAAATACAGTAAAAACAGTTAAAAAAAGGAAAATTTTAAAAACTGTAAAAGAAATATTTAAAATAAAAATAAAAAATAAAACATTAAAACGAATTTGTTTTAAAAAAAATCAAAATAAAATATCAAAATTAAAAAAAAATAGTAACTAAAAAAACATATTAATTTAAAAAGAAAATATTAAAATAAAAATGAAAATTCAAAAATTAAGAAAAAAAAAAAAAACATATTAAAAAAAACAAATTAAAAGCTATTAAAAAAAAAACAATAATTAAAAAAAATCATAATTTATTTAAAAAAATTATTAAAATTAAATAAATAAATAAATAAATAAAAATGAAAAATAAATAAATTTTAAAAAACAAAATTAAGATTAAATAAAATTTGGCCTGGCCCTTGGACGGGCAGGGGAGATGAGTGCAGCTCCCCGCCTGCCCAGGGGCTAGGCCCTGCAAACACCTAGGTGGGGAGGCTGATTCCCGAACTCCCCACCTAGGTGGCTCGGGGGCTTGGCCCTTTGACGAGTAGGGAACTGCGCTCAGCTCCCCGCACGCCTAAGGGGCCAGGCCCTTTGACCACCTGGACGGGCGGGGACATGAGTGCAACTCCCTGCCCGCCTAGGGGTCAGGTTTTGCAGCCACTTGGGTGGGGAGGTCATGAATCGACATCCCCGCTTAGGTGGTAGTGGGGCAGGCCGAATTTCATTTTTTTTATATTTTAAATTTTTATTTTTATTTCCATGTATGGTCACAATCTAGAATAATATGAGATAAATTTCATGGAATTGGTTATGTATGTATCCTACATGGATACTATTAATGCCAAGCATAATGCTTTGTTTATGGATTAAACCCAAAGGTTAGGGAAATGATTTGGATGTGGAAACCATCCTTAGTTATAGAGGTTGTTGAACGTGCTCACCTCAAAGGTTAGGGCAATGATTTGGATGTGGAAACCATCCTTAGTTAAGGTTTCTCGGAAGGCCCCTCAAACCTTCTCCAAGGGAGGAATTTTGAGGGCACAACCATATGGAAAAACGGTTGTACCCAAAACAATGGTAGCAATCGTTTCAATGGTTTTCAGTGCAACTTTGCTAGTAGTTTCAGAGACTTGTGCATGTCAAGGCGAGACACATGGAGCTACAAGTAGGGGTAAGGGTTCTAGGGGAAGGAACTCTTTATAAAGAACCCCATAGTATTCTGTTCAAAGTCTACCATGCGTCACATTTTTGGATGTGGGGGACCTCAGTACCAACATGATATTCCTAAGTTACAAATTGGTAATGATATTTGAGAAGGAAAAGCATCGATGGGAGGAGCAGGAAGCCACCATCATATTTATGTAGCGGTTGATAACAACCAAGTTAAACACCAATCCACCATGATAGAAACCTTAGGTATGATAAACCATGTAAAATTTAAAATTTTGTTTGATTCTAGAGCTGTAGATGATTTCATTTCACTAGTTGCATTAGAAAAATGTGGGTTGGAAACCTATGATCATGATGACTTTAATCAAGTCAAAATATCTTATGGTGTAAAATAAGCAATAGGAACTAGTGTTGACCAATGTCGCGTAAACCTCAAGGTGTGTACAACTAAGTTAAATGCATACATCATGGCATTAGAGACGTACAATGTAATCATTGGAATTGATTGGCTGGAATCTTATCAAGATTTGGTGGACTACTTCAAAAAGAAGGTGATTTGTCTAGATGATGAAAGTTTGTCAAATGAGATTTTTGGTATCGAGAGAGGAGTGTCCCTATCATTCATCTCTGTGATGAAGATAAAATCTTGTCTCCAGAAATGTTTTAAATTATATATGGTTGAGGTTGTAAGTGACAATAACGAACCCTCCCTAAATTAGCACCCATTTTTTTCAAACTTTAAGGATTTTTCTCCCAAATAGTTTCCAAGATCAACCCCTTTGAGGGAGACCAATTTCATAATCAACCTAAAATCTGGTGCAGAGAAAATATTCGCCACCGTACAAAATGATGACTCTAGAACTTTGTGAGTTGAAAATGAATTTAAAAGAGTTTTTATATTTAGGATTTATTAAACCTAGTATTTGATCTTGGGGTGCATTGGTGATTTTCGCCAAGAAAAAAGATGGTTCCTTAATATTGTGTATAGATTATAGGGACTTGAATCGAGCCATAAAAAAGAATAGGTATGTGATACCAAGAATAGATTACTTGTATGACCAAAGGAAAGAAGCATCAATTTTTTTTAAATTGATCTATGATTTAGATACCACCAATTGAGGATTAAGGAAGGCGACATCCCAAAAACTTCCCTTTGAACTTAGTTTGGGCACTATGAGTTCATAGTAGTGTCCCATTTTTTTACAAATGCACCAACAGTGTTCATGATTCTCATGAGCGGCATGTGCTGAAAGTATTTGGACCAATTCGTGCAAGTCTTTCTAGATGATATTCTCGTGTACTCTAAGAATGGAAAGGAGCATGAAGGGAACCTAAAGGTTGTGTTGACATGCTTAAGGGAAAATTAGTTTTATGGGAAATTGTCGAAATGTTCTTTCTTTTAGAAGAAAATTCACTACCTTGAGCACATATGTTAGGAGGTTATATCCATGTATTTCATTTGGGTTTTTCACTCACATCACAAAGGATCATTGCGATATTGGTTGTAGTAGATAAATTTACTAGAAGTGTAAATTGCATCCTAGTGAGAGACATTTATTCTATTGCTAATGTGGGACGCATTTTTGTAAGAAATTTTATATAGCTACATGGGTTACCCACAAAGATAACTTATAATAGAGTATCTTACTTTACATCTAGATTTTGGACAAGTTTCCTGTTATCGTTGGGGGATATCTTGAAACTAAGCACTACATATCATCTAGAAATAGATTGGTTGACCAAAACAATGAATCAGGGTATGAAATACATGCTTAGAATGTATGTCACGGATAACCAGACTCAGTGGGAAAGGTACTTGTTAGAAAACAAACATAGAAAAACATAAAACAAGAGAGAGACATATATACATGGTTCACTCGATTTAGGCAATGTCCACGAAGAAACAATCAGTCCTTCCTCTTATATTATCCAACAAAATGAAGGGATACAACCTACAAAAAATCCGTTGTAACATCCTTTTTTCTCTCACATAGTATCCTTTGTTTTTCTCACATATAATAATAATACACAACCACAATACAATTCCCTTATATAAACTAAGGGTTTCCTTCTAGGAAAAAAACCCTATATTAACAAACTCCTACTTCCAGATCTCCTGCCTAATGAATGGTCTAGATTGACTACGAAATTGCAATATTTTACAAGGAAATTTTATCTCTAAGTTTTGGTTCAGAGGCGTTGCCCCCAAACCCCCACTAATGGAGGCTAGGTGGTTGTTGCCACCCCTCTAGACCTCCCCCCCCAAATAGCAATAGTTAGGGTTCAATATACCCCATAGCCCCCTTAGTCAGGGATTGAGATCCAAATGTGACTAAAACAAGATCTTTGGATTAGGAAGATAATCAAGCTCCACACCCAACAATATCACCCTTGGAGATTGATTATATCAGCTCCATCGTTGCTTCACTTGCTAGAAAATTCTTCCACTTTGAATTGGTTGTTTCTCATATTCATTATAATACTTGAAGACCAATTTAAACTAAGCATAAACTTAGTTTCTCCCTAGTTACAACCTTTGTTAACATATCTGCAGGAATCTACTTCGGTGTATCTTTTCCAGCTTCAATTGTCCATCTTCCAAAACTAATCGTATGAAATGGTACCTGAATTGTATATTTTTATTCTTGGAATGAAATGTTGATTTTTTTGCAAGATGAATGGTACTTTAGTTTTCACTGTATAACCTGCCAATCTCCTATTTCTTTATGAATTCATTCATAAACCTTTGTAATCAAATCATTTCTTTATTAGCCTCTGTAGTAGCAACATAATTTTCTTCCATTGTTGAAAGTTGAACAATGTTTCACATATTTAAAACCCAACTTACTATTGTTCCACCTACAATCAACACATACCTTATGGTGCTTCTCTTGTCATCTTTATCACCTACCATATATGCATCAACATATCCTTCTAGAATAGTGTTTGAACCTCCAAAACATAATTCTTGATTAGTGGTACCCCTCAAATACCTCTGAGTCAACTTCACTTCCATCTAATTCTCTTTTCATGGATTATTCATATAACTGCTCACAACTCCCACTACATGTGCAATATCATGCCTTGTGCACACCATTTCATAGAATAATATTCCAACTACTGATGCGTATGGAACTTTAGACATATAATACATCTCTTATTGACTCTTGGGACACATCTCCTTACTTATTTTGAAATGGATAGCCAAAGGTGTACTAAATGGTTTTCCATTCTGCATATTAAATCTTTCCAACACATTTTCTATGTACTCACTTTGACACAATGTTAATTTGTAAATTTTCATCTCTCTAGTTATTCTCATACCAAGGTTTTCTTTGTAATACCAAAATCCTTCATTGCAAATGAATTAGCCAATTTTCCTTTGAGATCATTTATTTCTTGCACATTAGACCCTACAACAAGCATGCCATCTACATACATTAGTAATATAATGTAGTTGCCGTCATTTTGCTTCTTAATATAAACATAGTGGTAAGAGTGACATCCTTGTTCATACATAAACCTGCCAAATTTTAGATACCACTGCATTGGAGCTTGTTTTAATCCATGTAGGCTCTTCTTCAACTTTCACACTAGTTTTTCCTTCCCTTTCATCTCATACCCTTGTTGCTTCTATAGATATATCTCTTCCTCCAAACCCCCATGAAGAAATGTTTTCTTTACATATAATTGTTCAATATGAAAATATTATGTTGTCACTAGACTTAAAATAGTTCTAATTGAAGTCATTTTAGTAGCAGGAGAAAATATTTCATCAAAGTCTATACCTTTCTTTTGTGTAAACCCCTTCACAAAAAGTCTAGCCTTATAACTCTTTCTTCTTCCATTGTTTTCCTTCAACCTGTAAACCCATGTATTCTACAATGTTGTTTTACTTGTGGGCAACCTCACCAAGTCCCAAGTTTGGTTATGTACCAAGGAGTCCATCTCTTCCTTCATGGCTTGATCCGACTTCTTCCTGGTTTCTACCTGCATTGCTTCTTCATATCCTTCTGGTTCACCAAAATCAGTCAACAATACATAATATAATGAAGGAGAATGCCATTATGGGGGTCTACTTATCTTTGTAGATATTCTAACAACACTAGCAAGAGTTTGAGGTGTCTGTTGATGTTATTGTTGATGTTGATCATTATGATTTCTTGGCACTTTTACTTTTTCTATGATCTCATCAAGCACTATGTATTTTGTGTTTTCTTTTTCTTGTTTCTTTGCCTGCAACTAATCTATATACAAGACCCTTTCATTGAATACCACATCTCTATTCCTAATGATTTTATGGTTTTCATAATCATATAAGTAATAACCATAATCATTAACACCATATCCAATAAAGGTACACTTCTTTCATTTTTCCTCAAACTTTGTTCCATTTTCTTTATTACTTGGATAAATGTTTCATAACCAAAAGTCTGAGTAATTTACCTTCTTACCTATCCATGCCTCCTTTAGAATACCACCATCCAAGGATCTTGAATGTAATATCCCTGGTTAAAAGCTCATGTAAAAATATAACTACCATGAATGATGGGATGCATATTCCAAGATGAATGGTGGGCAAGACAGCCTAGTGGATGTTCATTTGGTTTTTTATGGCTAAGGAGATTGGCAAAGGAATTAAAGAGGTGAAAATGTATTTTGGCACATTTATTTATGAAAATAATGGAAATTAGGAGAAAAGGAAGGTGAAAGGTCACATGTTGCATGTGAGGAGGGAATTGAAGGAAATAATCGAAAATGAATAAAATAGAGGCCTCATTAATAAAAAGGCTTTTGAGGATCAATGGGCAAGACTTGGTCAGCTCAGTTTTGGAGCTCTTTAATTATTCTCTTTCTCTATCATACTCTTGAAGAATTAGAGATTTCTTCGAGAACTGTTGGAGGGTGTGGCATGTTTGGATTCTTGGAGCAAGAAGGCAAAGGAAGAGCTGGAAAGTGCAAGAAGGCATCAACATCATCAACTACATCATATTCTCTTGCAGGTATTGAGTTGCATGTATGATTTCTTCACTAGTTTGGACATGCATGGCATATGCATGTGGATTCTTGGTCATTCTTTTTCATTGGCATGGAGGATGGCCAGAATTGACAGTGGAGTGCCTAGCCTTGTCATTTCCTGGATAGCCATTGGTGATTGTGGGTTTACTTTCATGATTTATTTTTGGTTGGTTCTCATGATTCCTTAGCCTGGGTTGAGTTATTAGTTCCTAGAAGACTTGGTTGGACAAATGCTCAGGAAGCCCTATAATAGCTTGGGTTGAGTTACTAATCCTGGAAGCCTTGGTTGGAAAAATGCTTTATAAGCCCTTGGTGGGTTGAGTTACTAGTCCTGGAAGCCTTGGTTGGAAAAACGCTATGGAAGCCCAGTGGCAGCTGTGGATTGAGTTACTAGTGCTTGAAGCCTTGGTTGGAACAAACGCTCTGGAAGCCCTGGAAGGCTTGGATGGAGACCAATCTGATGATGGTTTTGTGATGTCCAACCTTGAGGTGGAATAACAGTTTGATGGGTTGAGGTGGATGGCCTCTGGAAGCCCTAGATGAGTTTTCGCTGATGTGTTTTATGAGATCCCACATTCATTCTTTAAATATGGCACGGGGGTGAATGACTGAAGAGAGATTTGGTTTAGCCATTCTATGATAAGGTGGAATGTGGTAGTCCCATCTCTAGTTGCTCCATTGCATTCATTAATGAGAAATCCTTTCCCTTCATTGTTATGTTATATATACACTAACGATTATGTGTTTATGGTAGTATGATGCAGGGGATTACATGGCAAAAGAAATTATCGTGAAATCTTGAATAAGGCTCAGGTCAAGCTTTACTTGGGAACCATGGGGATTGAGTTAGGGTGTTTGTTTCTAGTCTTGTGCTTTTTGTCTTTTATGATTTGCTGAGCTTGATTTGTGGTTTTGATTATATCTGGTGCAAGGCCTTGCCACTTTGTTGTGGTGCCATATTGTTGTGATTGATTTTCATGATCTTCTTCTTGTTTATTTCTTGACTTTCCTTTTGTGTTTTGAGTCTTGGGAATTGGTTGGGAAGGAGGAAATTTAATGGAGCTTAGGGAGAGATGTGTGGTACATAACAAGTAATGTAAGACATAGATGAGGCTCAATGCATGAGTAATCACAGTGGAAGGTAAGTTATGATTGCTAGTTGACCTGGTTGGGTCCATTGGTGTAAATGGACAGTGGTAGTATAGTCATGAGAAAGGTAACCAGGAAAGGTAAAGTAAATGAATCTGAGGTGTCAAATGCCTTGGTTATGACTGGGAACAATTTTTTCAATTTTTTGCATGAATAAAGGAAGTTCTCTTAACCTAGACCTTATGTTATCTAGTAATGATGTTATAATAATGATTATGATGATGTTTATATATGTATACATGTATGTATGTATGTCATTGTTTGACATGATGATGATTGTTTTATGATGATGATTATATATGTATGTATCCATGTATCTATGTTACTGTCTTACAGGTTGTCAAGGATCATTCTTGTGGAGGAATGATTGTGTATGAATGCAAATGACATGAAGAGGTTCCTGGTCTATGAGGAATCAAGTGGGAAGAGTAATCATGACAATCATATGAGGTCAGTATCATGTGAATATGAATTTATATTGTATGCTTGTATTATGCCTATGCTTATGTTATGGACGGGTTATACTGAGGGATACATCAGAAAAATGAAAGAACTGTGGTTTGTGGCATGCTGGGACAAGCATGGATAAGACATTGGAAGTAAGTTGCTTGGTAAAGAGTCAGTGTGGTTTTTGATGTGTGGTACGACGGTTGTGCATATGTCATATATGTTGTACTTTTTGCACCTATGATGTTGTCTACATGCGTTGTGGTGAATATTTAGTCTGCGTACATGTTGATTATGTAATGTTATGTACATGATGTAGTAGAGATAATGTTGTATGAATGTTGCATATTTAGTTCTGGGTATAGATGGTTCTATGTACATGATTGATATGTCATATTGTTTGCGTTAGTGCCTAGATTTACCTTAGGCTGAAAAGGCAGGATCCAGGACCAAAATCAAATCACGCTTAGCCTCGTAGCTATCCCTACGAGGACAAGAGAGGGCTCTCTCTGGGTCAATCTCAACAAATTATGATCTATGGGGCTTGAGGTGACTGAAATATCTTCTGATTTTAGGCTAGGTATGAAGTGCAAGGATTTGGTTTGATTTTTTGGGGATTTTTTTGGAATCAAGGGAAAGGCAAATTTGGGTTTAGGGATGAAGGCCAGTTTTGCAGAGTTTTGATTGGGGAAAGAAAGGCAATCATTTTGATGCTTTGATGTCTAAAGATGGAGGATTTAGACTGGCGAGAAGCTGAAGAGGGCAAGAGGGTGTCAAGAATCCTCTTCAAACTGAAGAAAACATTGAAAATTAAACAAAACTAAAAGGTAGAGCACAACAGACTAATGAATTCTACCTTTGTCACTCATTTGTTTAATTTCATAAGCAAAAGAGAAAGGAAATGGTACACATAAATATCAGTGAACTTACAAATTACATAGAGAAGAACACCATCAAAACACAGAGCCACAAGGATCCCAAAAAGTGCTGCAAACCCTGGTCTTTCCTTTGCCAAAAATGCAGAAATCAAATGTACAATGGAGTGCCAAGCAATCCCAAGTGTCCAACTCTGAAAATGACTGAGAAATTACATGATATAGACAAGCCTAACTCCTTCCCATGCCTCTAGGGGTCGAGCTCATCATTCTAGGAGTTGTTTCAACCATATCTAAGCAAGGAACTGAAAAATATGCAATGAAACAACTTGCCCCTATATGAAAGGAAACTGATTCATTCACTACCTTTTCACTTTTTAGTGAATGAATCTACATGGATGAGTAACAATGTGCCAAAATTACATCAAAGTCATGAGTTTACATCAAGATAAATCAAGATTTACATGAAAAAGTGAAACTAGTCAAAACTAGGCGAAATTCCGAGCTGCTGAGTGAAAAATAGGCCAAATTTCCCTATGCGTCGCGCCTAAAATCTATATGCATAGCACAACTTTGAGGCTGATTTTGAGGGTCTTCCCAAAGTCCAAATTGAGCTCAAGATAGCTCGTTGGAAATCCCTACCCATCTACTTTCCAATCCAATTCGAATTTTTGGATTTGGTATCCAATTACCCCTCCAAACATCCAATCTCCCAACACTGCTTTCTGTGGGTGCAAAAGGTGGCAGAGAGGTCATTTTTTGCATGTTTTTGACCCTTTAGGAAACCAAAAACTTGATGAAATCCTTAGGTAATTCATGAGCATGCATAAATTTTTATAAAAAATCTAGAAATAGAAAGTTTTCCTCCAAAGGATCTCCCAATTATAAGCGCGCGCCAAGTAGTGCTACACGTCGGGCAGGAAAATCTGTTTTGAAGCCAAAAAGTTCAAAATTGACAAAATTTTCACCAAATTTGCTGAAATTTGGACTGAAGGTCAATCATCAAGTATCATGCTCAGCCAAAGAAGCTTCGACCAATATTTGGAGCCTATCATGCCTTTTGCATCGTTTTAGTGCCCTCCTTAGTCTTTCCTTCAGGATTTTGATCCTTGCTTTGCAAACATGAGTTCATGCCCAATAATAATTTATAATGTGCTTGAGCATGTCCTTGTCTTTGTTTTCCTTCACCAACAGCTTCTCAAGATGAATATTGACCCTTTCAAGCCAAATCTCTCGATCAGCCTCTATCTCCTACTGAATGGGTGTCATCTCATTTAGGCTTCTCTAGGCAGCCTGCCAGTTTTCACGGATGTTTTGCCTCCATGACTGTATGATGATACTCCAATTGCTTGTTTCGCTACTCCAAATAGTTTATGACCCATTGAGCTCTCTGCAACGTTTTGGTAAATGAATCTATCTCGTCCTTCTGCTCCTGAATAATCTCCCTCAGCTTTGAGCTAGGAGAGCTCACATCATCATCAATAAGTATGAAATCAGTGTCTTGGCCTCCTGAAGGACCCTCATCCTACATAGGCTTCTTGCCTTTGTCTTGTACCTATACCTATGTTGCTAATGATGGCAATGAGACCCCTTCCACCCCAGGTGGAGATAGTACTCGTCGGGCTGCTGCAAACAATCCTCTCATGCCTCTCTAATAGGTGACATATGTCGGCACACTAGTAGTCTCTGCCTCTCGACCTCCATACTGATGTGAAGGTTCACCCACATCATGGAAAACCTCTTGATGAGCTGCTGAGCTGTGAAGAACTGACGGGAAATGAAGTCTTCCCATGTGATACCCTGTAAGCCAAGCTGATGTACAACAATGATCTTGATGAGCGTATAATGGTAAGTGTTGTTGTACTGCTGTTCCGGAGTCTTCTTCTGTACAAGAGTAGTCATCCTCTCAATGTTTCGGCACATGAAATATGGAATGTTCATCATCTTCACTCTTGTGAAATGAATCAATAATCTGATATGGTATGCATAGAGGCGTGAGAAGCAGCCCTCACAACTGAAGTATCTGATAATGAGTCTCATCAACGGTGCATAGGATTCTTTCAAAAACCGGAATGGGAACACCCTGCTGAGTTGTTTCACATGGCTGGGCCTGATGTATGGTTCATAATGTACTCTTTATACCTACTATCTTTTGTTCCACTCCTCACCTACATTCGGTATTCCTGTTGCTTGAGAAATGGTCTTTGGTGTCAAGGTGAAATTTACACCAGCAAGAGTTACTTGACCATCATGCAAATGTAAAACAAACAACCGAGCCAACTCATGATGATGCTAAATATGAGCAATCATTTCACAATAATGAAAGCATGATTGTTGTTGGAAACACGTCATGGCAAGTGGGTAGGCCTGCAATTGAGTCAATGAGGTGGGCTCTTCTCTAACATGTCTGCCACCCTTACGAGGCCTCCTTGGTGCATGAAGCTCTGTGGTAGAATCACTGTCTTGTTCATATGATGACTCAGTGTCTGTCATGGTGTCTATGCCAAGTGAATGTTTGACTTGTTGAAAATGAGAACTTGGTGCTTTGTTTCCAATTGCCAAATGTGTGCCAAATAGGAAAGGACTATGGGAAATATGGATAGTGGGTGTATGTAATTACAGTCAAAGTAATAACAGTCACTTGACTGTATTTAGGAATTTTGGGTTTGATATGGAAAAGTGAAAATTGTAGGGTTTAGGGATAGGGATAAATGGGGAATGAGTGACTTAGGATTATAAGGGAATATGGGATTGAAAATGATGATATGATTACGGTGATGGGAAAGGGAAACAGGGGTAAGATAATTTTGGCACCAAAGTCAAATTTCAAAACTCAAATTCAAACCCTAAGAGCAGTTTTCATAAGAGGATAGGGTTTAAACTTCAACATTTAAATTCTCCCAATCAAACTTCAAAACCACACCAAACACTATTCAATAACAATTGCTAGACTATTCGGACTTACTCAAGGCAAATAGGAGCGAAGGCAATGAAAAAACTGCTTGTTGGCTCTGTGCGCCACACGCACAACCCAGTGCGCCGCGACCCATATGTGCGCCACACACATTGTAATTAACATGGTGATGTGTGGCTATATGCACTGCGACTTGCCAATGCACCACGACCTTCTCCCTGTGCGCCGCGACCGAATTTCACCCACAGTCGGTTCCTCAAAACTCTGTTTTCACTCCTCCACAATTTGACTCAACTTCTTTGGCATACCAATGAATTGTTCAAACACCAAAAATATCTTATATGCCCAATGACTTTGATTTTTAATTTCAAATAACCCACTTTGTAATGTTTGCAGAACTTTGGCACTTTCACCTTTAATACAAGCTCTGATTTTGTTTCCACTTGATTTTTTGAGCTGAATGATGAAATTCTTGTCTATTTTCTACAGGGATAGCTGACAGGGAATTTGGCAAAGGTGACCAGGGCTGTGCCTGAAGAATTTGACAACCAATTTTTTTTTGAAATTACATGGCATTTATTACAAAAGACAAAATTGACGATTTTTCTTCAAAACAGAGTTTTGAAGAAAAGTCATGATCGAGCATTATCACGATGAATTTTTTACAATGAAATATTATTTGAAACTCCCTCATGTGCCTGCTGGCATTATTAGACATTTTGCAGACTGAATTAAGTGACACCCTAGACCTAATGAACCCTAAAACCTTAAAATGACTCTTTGGCGAGTAGAGAACCAAGCATGACTGCAACTGATTTGAAAGTGATTTTGATGTACTAATTTAGACCAACAAGTACAAGACATGAGGAACATGAGTGAAAATCCTCCTCCGTCAGATGATTGATGCTCCTAGCGGAATGTAATTGACAGGATTGAATGAGACACCTAAGATGAAATGCAATAAACGAAATTTTGATCTCTGACGGAGGGATGAAAAGACTGACTCTAACAATTTGAATATAATGTTGTTCACATGTTGGATATGCACAGTTGTGTACAAATGATGCTATGTAAATGTTGGAAATGCAATGCTATATACAAGTGGTGTTGCACTCATGTTGTACATGTGGTGCTATCTACATATGGTGTGGTGTGCATGATTGTACAAGTGGTGCTGTGGGCATGTGGTGTTGTGTACATGTCGTACAAGTGGCCCTGTGTGCAGGTGGTGCTATGTACATGTCGTGTGTGTGGCGTTGTTCATAGGTAGTTTTGCGTACATGTCGTGTATGTGGTACCGTGTACATGTGGTTTTGTGTGCACATTGTACAGATGGTGTGGTGTAGATGTCGCATTGTGTACACGTTGTGCAGATGGTGCCGTGTACATGTGATGTGGTCCACACATTGTGAATGTGGTGATTTGTACAGGTGGTACGGTGTACGTATTGTACATATGGTACTGGTGTACATGTGGGATTGAGTGCATGTTATACATGTTGTGTTGCATGCATGGGGTACTATGTATGTGTATTATGTAGTGTCATATCATGACACGCGTACTTGTGATGATGTACTCTGTGTGGGTACATGTATCATGTGTCATTGCACATTAGGTATGAATGTATAAGTTGTGTTGTATATCAGATGCATGTGTATGCATTTTGGGCTATCCCATGTTGTGTGCAGATGCATGCCTTGTGATGTACATTGTGTACGTATACGTGTTATGTTGTGTTATGCTCTGGGTGTAGGTGTATGCATTGTATGTCAGGTGTGAATGCATCTATTGTAGGGTGTGGTATGTCGTGTGTGGTTGTATGTGTGAGATGTACACTATGTGTGTGTTCACATGGTTGAGGATAAAGAATTGGGTGTTTTTTGGTGTGGCAACTGATATGGAGTGTGTACGGAATAAATACAAAGGTAGAAGCTAAGGATCGATGAAGGATAAGTATTGATATTTGATTTCATATTGATTATACATGTGTGTTATGATTATGGTATATGATGATTACAAGTGATATATGATTCTAGTTTATGATAGTTACATGTGATTTATGATTTTTATCTGTGATGGTTATATTCTGAGCTAACCTAATGTGATGTTTTATACATGTTGATTTTGTCAAAGATTCTAGTTTGACTTGTTGTGATAGGAAGTAAATAGGATTGCAAATGTACCTAATTGATGAGCTACCAATGAGGTATGATGTGAATTTATTTCAATTTATTTTAAATCTAATGGAAGGTATGTGCTTGGTACAAGAATTGAGGAAATTATTGGTTGGGTGATTGAAATCGACTACAAGAATTTTCAATAACAAAAGGAATTGGAAAATGCAGGAGTATGTTGGTAAAGCATTCAGGAGTAGGGCCATTGTGGGACACTAGTACCCAATAGTGTACATTGATTTCCATGATCATGCTATGACCGGTATGGTGGTTTTGAGGTAATTGTATGCCTTGTTTTTGTATCTTTCTATGTGAGGAAGCCTTGCCAAGGGATGGAATGCTCAGGACAGGGGTACCAACGAAACTTAGAGGGTGAGTGACTACACGGAAGGGTTCACCAGATTGCCCGACGGACTGTGTAGCAGAGATAGGAAGGCCAAGGATGGATTTTTTTTGTCATGAGCATTTCCAGCTCGAATCAGATGCACATTGGGAGTGTGGCCTGAAACAATGAGTAGGTAATTGTTCACTCAGAGGACAAGTGAAGTAGGATTATAGCACTTGACATTGGATGCAATTTGACTGTGGCAGTGGATTCTCGACTTCTTGGGAAGGAGGTGAATCTTGGTATTACTTGAGTGTGGAAGTGTGAGCTGTTGGATTCCCTTGTTGATCGATACGAGCATCATAACCTTTTTATTTTCTCATTGAGAAAATTTGCATATGTGTGTATTATTGTAAATATTGTATCGAGCTGGTTTATAAAGCTCCATAGACAATATGGTTATTTGTTGGTTGAAGAAAATATGTATGTGTATGTTTGGTTACTGTAAATACCGTAATGAGATATGTTATAAAGCTCCAACAAACGATATGATTGTCATGTTTCAACAATGGTCATTAACGAGCCATGTTATAAATCTCCATGGGAAGTATGTTTTGTTTTCAGTAGTCTTGTTGGTTATAGGTGTCATTGAAAACTAAGGATGGTGTTCCCTGAAGGGGGAAGGTTCTGTAACAAGCATGGTTAAAAACTCATGTAAAATATAAATACCATGGATGATGGGACACGTATTCCAAGCTGAATGGTGGGTAGGACATCCTATGGGAAGGACATCCTAGTGGGTGCTCATTTGGTTGTTTATGGCTAAGGAGATTGCCAAATGAAATGGCTAAGGCATTAAAGAAGCAAAAGGGTATTTTGGCACATTTATTTATGAAGATAATGGAAATTATGAGAAAAGGAAGGTGAAAGGTGACAAGTTGCATGTGAGGAGGAAATTGAAGGAAAATAATGGAAAATGAAGAAAATAGAGGCCTCGTTATTAAAAAGGCTTCTAAGGATCAGTGGGCAAGATTTGATTAGTATAGTATTGGAGCTCTTTCATTATTCTCTCTCTCTCCATCATACTCTTGGAGACTTAGAGATTTCTCGGAGCACTCTTGGAGGGTGTGGCATATTGGGATTCTTGGAGCAAGAAGGAAAAGGAAGAGAAGGAAAGCACAAGAAGGCATTGAAATCAGCAACTACATCAAATTTTCTTGCAGGTACTGAGTTGCATGTATGATTTATTCACTAGTTTGGACATGCATGGCATATGCATGTGGATTATTGGTCATGATCTATCATTAATATGGAGGATTGCCTGAATTGACAGTGAATTTCCTAGCCTTGCCATTTCTTGGATAGCCATGGTGATTGTCGGTTTACTTTCATGATTTTTTTTGGTTGGTTCTCATGATTCCTTAGCTTGGGTTGAGTTATTAGTTCCTAGAAGCCCTATTTGGAAAAAATCTTTGGAAGCCCTATAACAGCTTGGGTTGATATACTAGTCCTGGAGGCTTTGGTTGGACAAATGCTCTGGAAGCCCTTAGCGGGTTGAGTTACTAGCCTTGGAAGCCTTGGTTGGAAAAGTACTCTAGAAGCCCAACAACAGTTGTAGGTTGAGTTACTAGTCCTTGAAGCCTTGCTTGGAACAAATACTTTGGAAGCCCTAGAAGGCTTGGATGGAGAATAATCTGATGATGGTTTTGTGATGTCTGACCTTGAGGTGGAATCATTGTTCTATGGGTTGAGGTGGATGGCCTCTGGAAGCCTTGGATGATTTTTGATTGACGTGTTCTATGAAATCCCACATTCATGCTTGGAATATGGAATGGGGGTGAATGAAGAGAGATTTGGCTCAGCCATTATATGGTCGGGTGGAACGTGGTAGTCCCATCTCCAGTTGGCTCATTGCATTCATTATTGAGAAATTATTTCCCTTGATTTCCATGTGTAAAGGTACTGATGTATTTATGGATTTGATGGCTGATATGAATTAGGGGAATTTTGAGGTCTACAATGGGCCTCCTAAGGAAATTATAAAATAATAGTGGAAATGATAAAATAAAATAAGATTAGATTACATCATCAAATTTTAGAGGGAAAAAAGACAAAACTAATTTTTCAACTCGTATTTTCAACTTATCTCCCTATGGGTTTACTCCAATTTCGAGTGGAAACACTCATTGGATGTAGAATTTGATTCATCATTCAAGGAGTACTCATGTTACATACTTTTGATGGACCCTGCTACATGAAAAATGAGAAATACATGAAAAACATTATTGCAATAACATTTTTTGATGTATTTCTCATTTTTCATGTAGTAGGGTCCATCGAAAGTATGCAACATGGGTACTCCTTGGATGATGAATTAAATTTTGAATCCAATAAGTACTCCCACAAGAAATTTGGGTAAAAACTTAGGGAGATAAGTTAAAAACATGAGTTGAAAAAGTAGTTTTATTATTTTATTATTTTTTAATCTTTGTACTTTTTTACTCCAAAAATGGTGAATCCTCCCCCATGGTTGTCATCATTATCTTGAATCTTATTGGTTCTTAAAGTTTATTTTGGTTGTACATTTTTCTTAGGAGGCCCATTTTAGACCTCGAAATTCCCCTAATGGGTTATTGTATTTCTTTCCCTATTATGATGGTTATATGGACATTTTATGGCAACAACTATGTATGGCTCTCAACATGTTTTTACTTGTATATGATTGGATAATGTGCCTATGACCTAATAGATGATAATGAAAAAAATGGAATGAGGGAACAATGGTTCATACCAATTCTTAGATAAGTACGAGATCCCTACACTTAATTATGTTGCTTACATCTGTAGATTACATGTCGATGATATGTTTGATGAAATGCCTGCCATGGCTAGTCGGGATCTAGTTAAGGTCTTGAACAAGTATTTTATTTAATACTTTCATTTCTCTGTTACTTTACAAATTTAAGAGATGGATCAATTCTGGGCAGTGACCTGGGCTATGGGCCTGAAAAGGTGACTCAAATCCCGGAGTCGCTGGCATAGAGCTGACAATTTCAGTCCATAGTTGTTGGTAGGCAGGCCTATGAGAGTGACTTTAGGTTGTTGGTCACTCCCTTTCCCATAGCGTGAGAGCGACTATTGCCCAAGAGACCTAAAAAATAGTGGGACCCAGGGGCAGGTTGTCTGAGTGTCTGACTTGTCTTCTGAGGGTTATGGTTATGATATTGGATGTCTGTATGGTGCGTTTCCATTGGTTCCACTTCTTTAATGTGACTTAGGAAGTCAAATCATATCATAGTGGCCTCTCGTCGCATGTTTACCCCTGTTGGCTAGTTGCTTGGGTAGATGTGGGTGTAGGGTGTTACAATGTGTTATCAGAGCGTGGTTGCACTCTCCTTGGGATGTGTGTTGATCGTGCTTTCATGTTGGTTGCATATGTGTTCCTTATGAATGTATTCCATGTGCTTATTGCATTTTCATGGTGTTGATCATGGTTGTAGTGATGTCGCCATGTGAATGTTGAAGGTGTTTGCGTGGAGTATGTCTTCATGTGTATGGATGATTATGCAATTGTCATGCATGTATGGTCCTGGTTATAGTTATGCATGAATAGTAGGTCAAACATGCCTTGTGAAGTCATGGTATGCAATTTAGGTCATCATGATGCTATTGGTTGTTATGATGCTAATGTGTTGGCTGAGATAGAGTAGGAGATGAAGATCATCATAATGTGGTTGCAACATTAGAATTTGGGATAAGAGTATACTGTCATACAAGTATTGTATGTTGGGCATGCAGGTATGTAAGTTAAGGATTTTCATATGGATTAGGTTTATGTAGATGTTTTTTGATGTTATGGTTATATTCATGATAGATGTTATTTGATTAGTGTAGTTATATGCATATGTGTCAGATAGTCAAGAATGATAGTAACCTATAGTTGTATGCACTGCTATTGTTGTCTTATATTAGATAACCTGATATGTTATGTGTTGTTGATGAGTATGTTATAGGTTAAATTTTTGTTGTTATGTACTATTAACTTTATGATTAGGGTTATTTCATTGACATCTTGATGTTGTAATTTTGATTGGTCATATGTGTGATGGTTATGTTCATTGCATTGAAGATCTTGATGTTATATGTATTGTGTTAACCTGGTTTGACCTATGTAAATGGTTATGGTTGTGACAATTAGGTATGAGCAGACATATTTGTGATATGGTGTTGTACCAATCTAGATTGATTGTACATATGTGATTGTTATGCATGAACAACAAATTCTTATGAACTTATGATGTGAACATGTTAGTTAGTTACTGTTATGGATATCGTGATTTATGTTTGAGTTGATATTTTGTGAAGTTTTATCGTGCTAACCTAACTTTAATATGTAGACAAGATAGCCTCCCCTAATATACACTAAGGTATGAGTTTTCTTATGTCGTATATTTGGTGCTTGGTTGTTTGACTATGATGTCTATTTGGTGTTTGGGTGTTTGGTGCCTAGTTGATTTATTTAACGTGGTATGTTTGCAAGTTGGCTGAATTCTGGATGAATTTCATAATATGAGTATGTGTTTATAAGCTTTCTTGCCAAATTGATCTTGTTTTAAGAGGATTGTACTAACACATATGTGTTGAGACAGATGATATGTACATGCGTATAGTAGGTGATAGTTGTAGCATTATATCTAATGACTGTGAGTTGACTCTAGATTATGACATGATTGTTAGTCTTGGTAAGGGTTGATCTTAAATTGATAGATATGATTGTCTTGATATTTAGAACATGTGGTTGACATGTGTGAGCAGTTGTAAGATAACATGTTAGGTATTAGCATGACAAGATAACAATTTATGTGTTTATATAACTAACAATTGGGTGATGTGACAATAAATAGTAAGCCTCGAATGGTAGCAAAGTAAAAAGGTAAAAGGAAGGAGTTGGACAAGAATTCCTTTGGCTATGTTTAGAAACCCTAATTCTAAACGAATGAGTGTTTTTCCTATAGGACGTATTCTAAAACCTAATCTCGTCTGACATTATGTGGATATATGTTATATTCATGGACAAGTATTTGACAGGTATATCAACCAGTTTCTAGTTATAGGTAGATCTGTCAGGGGAATTGGAGTCACTTGACACATGGCACATATGTGTTCAGCTACAAGGAAGTGTGCTTGGCGTAAAAGGATAAGGTAATTGGTGTATTGTTATGTTATATATACACTAACAGTTATGTTTTTATGGAAGTACGATACAGGGGATTGCATGGAAAAATAAATTGCCATGAAATATTGAAGAAGGATTAGGTCCAACTTTCCTTAGCAACCATGGGGATTGAGTCATGATGTTTGCTGTTAGTCTTGTGCTTTTGGTATTTTATGATTTTTTCAACTTGATTTGTGGTTTTTCTTATGTCTAGTGCAAGGCCTTGCCACTTTGTTGTGGTGTTGTATTGTTTTCATTGATTTTCATGATCTTCTTCTTATATGTTTCTTGACTTTCCTTTTGTGTTTTGAGTCTTTGGAATTGGTTGGGAAGGAAGAAACTTAATGAAGCTCGGGGAGAGTTGTGTGGTACCCAATAGGTAATGTAAGACATAGATGAGGCTTGGTGCATGAGTAAGCATAGCGGAAGGTAAGCTATGACTGCTAGTTGGACTAGTTGGGTCCATTAGTGTAAAGGCACAGTCACAGTATAGTCATGAGAAAGGTAACTAAGAAAAGGTAAAGTAAATGGATCTGAGGTGTCAGATGTCTTGTCTATGATTGGGAACGATTGTTCTCAATGTTGTGCATGAATAAAGGAAGTTCTCTTAACCCAGACCTTATGTTATCTAGTAATTATGTCATGATCATGATTATGCTGATGTTTATATATGTATACATGTATGTATGTATGTCATTGTCTGACAAGATGATGATTGTTTTATGTTGATGATTATATATGTATGTATCCAAGTATCTATGATACTATCTGAGAGGTTGCCATAGATCATTCTTGTGGAGGAATGATTGCTTATGCAGGAAAATGCCATGAAGAGCTTCCTGGGATATGAGGAATCAAGTGGGAAGAGTAGTCATGACAAACATATGAGGTTTGTATCATGTGAATATGAATTTAGATTGTATGCTTATATTATGCCTATGCTTATGTTATGGACATGTTATACGGAGGGATACATCAAAAAAGTGAAAGCAATGTGGTTTGCAGCATGTTGGCACAAGCATGGATAAGACACTGGAAGCAAGGTTGCTTGGTAAAGGTTCAATATGGTTTTGGATGCATGGTACGACAGTTGTGCATATGTCGTATATGTTGTACTTCTTGCACCTGTGATGTTGTGTGCATGTGGTGTGGTGAATATTTAGTGTGTGTACATGTTCATTATGTAATGTTATGTATATGGTGTAGTATAGATAGTGTTGTATGAATGTTGCATATTCATTGCTAGGTATATATGGTGCTATGTACATGATGGATATACAGTGTTGTGTGAATATGAGCTTGTGCACATGTTAGATATGCAATGTTGTGTATAAGTGATGCTATGTACATGTTGGAAATGCAGTGCTATGTACAAGAGGTGTTGTGTGCATGCGGTGATGTGTACATGTTGTACAAGTGGAACTATGTACATGTTGTATAAGTGGAATTGTGTGCAGGTGGTGTTGTGTACATGTGGTGTTGCGTACATGTTGTATATGTGGTACTATGTACATGTGGTATTGTGTGGACATTGTACAGGTGGTGCAGTGTACAAGTGATGTTGTGTACAAGTTGTGCAGATGGTGCCATGTACATGTGATGTGGTGCACACATTGAGTAGGTGGTTCTTTGTATGGTTCTTTGTACATGTGGTACAATGTACGTATTGTACATATGGTAATGGTGTACATGTGAGATTGAGTACATGTCATACATGTTGTGTTGCAGGCATGTAGTACTATGTTTGTGTATTGTGTAGTGTGGTGTCACGACACACATACTTTTGGTGTTGTACTCTATGTGGGTACATGTATCATGTGGTGTTGCACATCTAGTATGAATGTATAAGTTGTGTTGTATATTGGGTGTATGTGTATGCATTTTGGGGTGTTGCACATTGTGTGCAGATGCATGTCTTGTGATGTACATTGTGTATGTATAAGTGTTGTGTTGTGTTGTTCATTAGGTGTAGGTGTATGCATTATATGTCAGGTGTGAATGCATGTATTTCCTGGTGTGGTATGCCATGTGTGGTTGTATGTGTGGGATGTTAACTATGTGTGTGTGCACATGGTTGAGGAGAAAACATTGGGTGTTTTTCTGGTGTGGCAACTAATCCGAAGTGTGTATGGAATAAAGACAAAGGTAGAAGCTAAGGATTGATGAAGTATAAGTATCGGTATTTTATTTCATCTTGATTATACATCTAGGTTATGATTATGGTTTATGATGACTACGGGTGATCTATGATTCTAGTTTATGATAGTTACATGTGATTTATGATTTTGATCTATGATGGTTATGTTTTGAGATAATGTGATGTGATTTTTTGATACATGTTGATTTGGTCAAAGATGCTAGTTTGATGTGTTGTGACAAGAAGTAAACATGATTGAAAATGTACCTTATGGACGAGCTATCAATGAGGTATGATGTCAACTTATTTCAATTTATTTTAAATCTAATGGAAGTTATGTGCTTGGTACAAGAATGCATCAAATTCCCAGTTGGGTGATTGAAATCGATTGCAAGAAATTACAACAACAAAAGGAATTGGAAAATGAAACAATATGTTGGTAAATCATTCAGGAGTAGGGCCATTGTGGGACACTGGTATCCAATTGTGTCCATTGATTGCAATGAACATGTTATGACCGGTATGGTGGTTTTTAGGTAGGTATATGCCTTGGTTTTTGTATCTTCCGATGTGAGGAAGCCTTGCCAAGGGATGGACGTCCCGGGATGTGGGTGCCAATGAATCTTGGAAGGTGAGTGACTGCATGGAAGGATTGACTAGATTGCCTGAGGGACTGTGTAGAAGAGAAGGGAAGGTTAGGGATGGATTTGTTTTGGTCATGAGAATTGCTAGATGGAATCAGATGCACATTGGGAGTGCACCCTGGAGCAATGAGCCAGTAACTGTTCATTGAGAGGAAAAGTGGTGCAGGATTATAGCACTGGATATTGGATGTAGTTTGAATTTGGTAGTGGATTATAGACTTCCTGGGAAGGAGGTGAATCTTGGTAATTCTTGAGGGTGGAGGTGTGAGCCTTTGGATTCCCTTGTTGATCAATATGGGCATCATATCATTTTTATTTTCTCGTTGAGAAAATGTGCATATGTGTGTATTATTGTAAATACTATATCAAGATGGCTTATAAAGACCCATAGATAGTATGGTTATTTGTTGGTTGAAGTAAATGTGTATGTGTATGTGTGGTTATTGTAAATACCATAATGATCTATGTTATAAAGCTCCAACAAATGTTATGATTGTCATGTTTCAGCAGTGGTCATTGTAAATACTACAACGAGTTGTGTTATAAAGCTCCATGGGAAGTATGTTTTGTTTTTAGCAGTCTTGATGGTTATAGGTGTCATTGAACACTGAGGACAATGTTCCCACAAGGGGGAGGGTTCTGTAACATCCATAGTTAAAAACACATATAAAAATATAAATACCACGGATGATGGGACACGTATTCCAAGTTGAATGGTGGGTAGAACATCCTAGTGGGTGTTCATTTGGTTGTTTATGGCTAAGGAGATTGGAAAAGGAAATGGTTAAGGCATTAAAGAGGAAAAAAGGTATTTTGGCACATTTATTTAAGAGAAAATGGAAATTAGGAGAAAAGGAAGGTGAACGGTCACAGGTCTCATGTGAGGAGGAAAATAATGGAAAATAATGGAAAATGAATAAAATAGGGTACTCATTAATAAAAAGGCTTCCTAGGATCAATGGGAAAGACTTGGTCAGTTTAGTATTGGAGCTCTTTCATTATTCGCTCACTCTCTCATACTCTTGGAGACTTGAGAATTCTTGGAGTACTCTTGGAGGGTGTGGCATATTTTGATTCTTGGAGCAAGAATGCAAAGGAAGAGTAGGAAAGTGCTAGAAGACAGTGGCATCAGCAACTATATCAGATTTTCTTGTAGGTACTGAGTTGCATGTATGATTTCTTCACTAGTTTGGACATGCATGGCATATGCATGTGGATTCTTAGTCATGATTGGTCATTCGCATGGAGGATTTCTTGGATTTACAGTGGATTTCCTACCCTTGCAATTTCCTGGATAGCCATGGTGATTGTGGGTTTACTTTCATGATTTGTTTTTGGTTGGTTCTCATGATTCCTTAGCTTGGGTTGCGTTATTAGTTCCTGGAAGCTCTAGTTGGAAAAATGCTCTGGAAGCCTTGTAATAGCTTAGGTTGAGCTAGTAGTACTGGAAGCCTTGGTTGGAAAAATTCTCTAGAAGCCCTTGGTGGGTTGAGTTACTAGTCCTAGAAGCCTTGGCTGGAAAAATGCTCTGGAAGCCTGATGGCAGTTGTGGGTTGAGTTAGTAGTCTTGGAATCCTTGGTTGGAACAAACACTCTGGAACCCATGGAAGGCTTGGATGGAGACCAATATGATGATTTCTTTGTGATGTCCAACCTTGAGGTGGAATCATTGTTTGATGGGTTGAGGTGGATGACCTCTGGAAGTCCCGGATGAGTTTTGATTGATGTGTTCTATGAGATCCCACAATCATGCTTGGAATATGGCATGGGGGTGAATGACTGAAGAGAGATTTGGCTCAACCATTCTACGATCAGGTGGAACGTGGTAGTCCCATCTCCAGTTGGTTCATTGCATTCATTAATTAGATATCCTTTCCCTTGATTTCCATGTGTAAATATATTGATGTATTTATGGATTTGATGGATGACAAAGTTTATTGTATTTCTATCCCTATTATGTTGGTTATATGCACATTTTATGACAGTGACTATGTATGGCTCTCAGCATGTTTTTACCTCTATATGAATGGATAATGTGCCTATGAACTAATAGATGATGATGTAGAAAATGGCATGAGGGAACAATGGTTCATAGTGATTCTCAAATAAGTACGATATCCCTACACTTAATTCTGTTGTTTACACCTGTAGATTACATGTCGATGATATGTCTGTCATGGCTAATAGGGATCCATTCAAGGTCTTGCACAAGTATTTAATTTAGTACTTTCATTTCCTTATTACTTTATTGAATTAAGGAGATGGATCAATTCTAGGTAGTGACCTGGGCTCTAGGCCTGAAAAAGTGGCTCAAATCCACGAGTCACTGGCATAACATTGACAATTTCAGTCCATAATCACTGGTAGGCAGACTTGTGAGAGCGAATTTAGATTGTTGGTCGCTCCCTTTCCCATAGCATGAGAGCGAATATGGCCAAGAGACCTAAAACAACAGTGGGACCCAGGGACAGGTTGTCTAAGTGGATGACTTGTCTTCTGAGGGTTTTGTTGATGATGTTGGATGTCGATATGGTGTGTTTTCATTAGTTCCACTTCCTTAATGTGACTTAGGAGGTCGAATCATATCATAGTGGCCTCGCATCGCATGTTTACCTTGGCTGGCTAGTTGCTTAGGTAGATGTGGGAGGAGAGTGTTCCATTTAAGGCAATCTGTTTATTAGATAAACAATAATATCTACAACATTGTCCGAAAATTGTAAGGGTAACTTGCATGCAATCTCATACACCTTGCACGCTCCATGATTATCTTATTCATCCTTTTTGACACACCATTTTCTTATGTTGTTACTCGAACTGTCTTCCCTCTACGAATTCCATGCTCTAAATAATATTCATCAAACTACTTGTTGTAGTATTCACCTCCATTATCTGATCTGAGAAACTTAAATTTATTTCCTATCTCATTCTCAACCAAAGTGTTTGATTTCTTAAGAGTATCAAAGACATCATATTTATTCTGAATACAATAAGTCCAAGTTTTCCTAGTTTCCTCATCAATAAAAGTAACATAATAGTGAAAGTCACTGAGAGATCATAATTGTGTAGGTCCCAATACATCTGTAGACAAAATCTCTAATTTTTTTTCTCTTATTTTCTTTCCCAACTCTAAGAAATCTAACTCTTTTCTATTTTCCATAAACACAATTCTCAAAAAAATTCAAATCAACATGCTTCAAACCCGTCAACAAATTCCTTGAGTGAATAATTCACATCCCCTTCTCACTCATGTGCCCAAGCCTATGGTGACATAGTGTTGTATTTTATCCTTTGGAGGTTAAAGCATTAGCAGAATTAGAAATACCATTGCATAAATAAAATGTGCCAACATTGTGTCCTTTTTCTATTACTAAGGCTCCTTTAGTGACTTTCTAGGTTTCATTTGTAAATGTAGTTAAACAACCTTCACCTCCCAATTTAGCTATTGAAATTATATTTTTCTTTAGATCTTGAACATGACTTACCTCCATTTGAAGCCATTGGTTTCCATTCTATTGATTTATAAGTACCTTACCCATTCCAGTGATTTTATTGGGTTTATCATCACCCAAATGAACCTATCCAAAATCTCCTTGAACATAGTCATGAAAATGTTCCGTATACGGTGTGGCATGGAATGAAGCCCTTGAATATACCACGCAGGCATCAATAATATTTTATAATGAAAGAATCAGAGCATCTTAGAACACATCACATGTTACTTTCACTTATTTGTTGTTCTCTTCATGTCCATATCCTTATTTTCTCTTATGAGATTTACTATCTTTCTCCAGGTGTCCTTTCTTCACACTTTTCTAGCACACTATCACCAATCTAGATTTGGGTTAGCCTTTCTTTGGCTTACTACGTTGTCCTGGGATATTTCCTCTCTCTACTTTTTTTCTTCTATTATCTATAGTCAAGGCATTACAGTTTGTCTCACATGATCTCTTCTATCACATTTCCTCGCTAAGGATAGCACCAACAACATCATGAAACTTTAAAATATTAGATCTAGAGACACAATTATTAATGGCCATGACAAAGCCATTACAACTTTTTGGAAATGAGCATAGAAACAAAAGATCCCTAATTTCATCATCAAAATTTATCCCTATGAAATTTAACTAACTCGTAATTGTGTTGAATTCATTTAAATGATCAACAATAAATTCACCTTTTGACATCTTCATATTAAATAAACACTTCATAAGAAATACATTGTTTGAGGTCGAGGGTTTTTCATATAGTTTGGTCAATGCCATCATTACACCTTATGTTGTCATTTCCTTTGAAATTTTGAAGGCCATTAATGTTGTTAGGCACAATTGTATTATCCCTAGTGCCTTTTGTCAAGAATCTCCCATTCTTTGGGTCATAATTGTTGGATTCTTTGCTTTTCTCCTCAATGGTAAGTAAAGATCCTTCTGATACAAATAATCCTCCATTTGAATATTTAACAGCTGGTAGTTTTGGTCATTGAATTTCTCAACCTTAAACCTACCATATTTTGTCATTTCTGCCACTTGAACCAGAAACCCTTCTTTCTTGTGAGTTTATCATCCAAATAGACCTTCGATTTTGATACCAGTTGTTAGAATTAATTAATGGAGAAATGCATCACATAAAATATTGTAGAAAAAGAAAGAAAGAAAAGCTTAAAACAAGAGAGACATGAATATATGTGGTTCACCCAATTTGGGTTACATCCATGGAGAAATATCCAGTCCTTCCTTTTATATTATCCAACAAAATTAAGGAATACAACCTACAGAAAATCTATTGTAACTTCCTCTTCGCTCTCTCACAATCTCCTCTATTTTTTCTCACACAAAATAATAAAACACAACCATAATACAATTCCCTCATATAAACTGAGGGTTTCCTTCTAGGGGAAAAAAACACTAAATTAACGTTACTCCTATTATCAAATATTTCACCTCATGAATGGCCCAGATTGACTACAAAATTATAATATTTTACGAGGAAATTGTATGTCTAATTTTTGCTTCAAGGGTGTTGACCTCAAACCCTCGCTAGGGAGAGGGTAAGTGATTGTCTCCATATTCCCTGGACCCCCTCAGTGAAAATAATAGGGGGGGGGATCACCCAACACCGCCCCACTCACATTAGGGACTGAGATCCAAACACGACTAAACCAAGACCTGTGAATTAGGAGGATAATCAAGCTCCACACCCAACAATACTTACCACTAGTATAGTTTCATACAATGATAGCTATCACTCTTCAATCGAGATGCCTACTTATCATGTCCTCTATGGGAGGCCATGAAGGATCCCATTGAGTTAGGAAAGGTTGGAGGACAAAGTAACAGTAAGGATGGAATTCGTTTAAGAAATAGAGAAGAAGGTAAGATAGACTTGACATATGCTACATGATGCACAAGATAGATAGAAGACTTATGCTAATGCACAAAATACCGATCAATTTTATGAAGCGAGAGACCAAGTTTTTGTTCATGTCCAACCCAAAAAAAGCAGCATTCCATTTCAGGAAGGGATGAATTTGTCAGCTCAATATATAAGACCTTTTAGAATCAAGGAAAAAATTGGACTAAATTTGTATAATCTTAGTATGCATTCCATTTGCATAATAATCATGATATGGTTCATGTACCTAATATACGACATTATGTTTCTAATAAATATCACAAAATCGATAGGGGGTAATTACAAGTATCATGTGATATAATGATAATGGTTGAATGTTACGCATATTGGATTATAGCGTTCAATGACTCAAGCATCACTTTGTGGACTAGGTTATGGTATATTGATGCATTTCAATTGGAAAATGAGCTTAGTTATATAAAAAACTTGATGGATTATGCTTTGTTGATTAAATCATTTGATGTGCGACTTATTTGATGTAAGATTTATTTTCAGAATGCTGATATTAATTGGAAAAAATGGGTATGTGGATATTGGACCTAATAACATGATGGTTATGATCACACACACACAAACACACAAATAGATATATAATGTTGTTATGCATATGCTTGGATCAGAACTAACCTACAGATTGTAAGGGACTACGTGATAGACAAGATCCATGCTAGTCATTGTGGGGTGCTGAGTCATCCAATTAGGAATGGTATGATGCACATTATTCTATTATATTCTACACCTACTTGATATGCACTATTATAAGATAGGGTGAGGTGCAGATTGTAGGTGACATGACTACCTGAATGGGTTATTTGATGACAAGTATCCAATAAGCATCATTATGTGTTCCATATTAGGGTGTTGATGATCTAGATTGGATCATTATATTTTTTTTCATCCAACTTGATAATTTGATAGTGGAAAAGGTGGAGGAATCAACTCACAGGACCATTTTTACTAGTGGGACCCAATTTGGAAAAACACGGTATGAAACCTTCCAGGAGACTTTTGAGGCATAGAATGGATTTTTTTGGGGGTAAAACTTTGTCTATATAGTGCCACAAATTTTCATGCTATTATACACACATAAAAAATTACAAATGCACAATAATTATGTTATTCAAATTCAATATTTGAGAGTCATTCCACTTAGAAGTTGACCTTACTATTTTCAACACCATAATTCGAGAGGATGTTACTTTAGCCCCCATTATTCACGGAAAGGGGCTGACCATATTATTATGATGTAGAAGACTCTAGAAAAGTCTATATTATAGCTTTGGTTACTATTTGAGGTAGTCAAACCTAACCACTATTAGGCTATCAAGCTGTGTGTTAC
This sequence comes from Pinus tabuliformis, assembly GCA_031772625.1. Taxonomy (NCBI): domain Eukaryota; kingdom Viridiplantae; phylum Streptophyta; class Pinopsida; order Pinales; family Pinaceae; genus Pinus; species Pinus tabuliformis. The sequence goes on along the minus strand of CM062809.1, from coordinate 258,601,006 downwards.
CAATTAAAACTTTCCACGATAACATTTACAAATACTTCTGTATTGTTTGATACTTGGTTTTACTTATCCATGGGTATTTTGGTTTTCCTGTAATGGGCATTTTAATGTTTTGGCCGGTAGTGCTTAGTTTTGGAGAGCATAATGGTTACCGACACAGAACCGTGTGCTCCCAATTCAAACTTTCCATGATAACATTTACAAATCCTTTTGCATTGTTTGGTACTTGGTTTTACTTATCCATGGGTATTTTGGTTTTCCTGTAATGGGCATTTTAATGTTTTGGCCAATAGTTCTTAGTTTTGGAGAGCTTAATGTTTACCAACGCTCTTTGGTGCTTTGGTAACGTGGCATTGAGATGGGGCACAAAGATCAGAGAGGCCGGACAGGGAAATAAAGTAAGCATAAGAATTGGAGGACATAGATAACAACAAACAACAAGATAAGGAAGGACGCAATCCCTGGCCTAGGAATTTAGGGTAAGAGAATATTTATAAGAAGAACCAATTACATAGGGAACCAATTAGAGAGAAAAACCACGATGAAACTAACATATGGGTTGTGCACCAAAAAATGAAGCAAAAGGACACTATAATAGTATCGATTTAGGAACGAACTACTGTGGGATCAAATGAATAAACTACACATCCCAGAGAGGTGGTCCTTCCTAGGCCCTATTCCAGATACTCATTCATGGACTCTGGTCTGGATTTGGGAATGAACTGCTGCGGGATCAAATGAATAAACTCCATATCCTAGAGAGGTGGTCCTTCCTAGGCCCTATTCCAGATATTCATTCATGGACTCTGAGTCATGGAAGGATCCTCCTAGACCAAGATGAGGGGCTAGGGTTCTATCAGTATGATGGAAGCCAAGAGTTTGTGGAGGTGAAGGAATTCTTTTTACCCGATGGCATGGTGCAAGGACAACCTTTGCCTGGGAATTAGGCACGAATACGTTATTATGAAAACTTTAACTGGAGCCTTCTTTGATCTCTTCCCTTGCGGCATAAGTGCCCCTCCTCTTGTTGTGTCTCTTCCCTCCGAAGAGCTTCTCCTGGCCAAGGTACTCCCCTTTCAAATTCACTTTTCTTCTGCTCTCTAAACGTTTTTCCATTTTATAATATCAACATGGATTCTCAACATGATTGGATGTAGATTATTGCCTAATAAATTAGGCCTACATATTCATCATAATTGAAAATTCCATAGCCATTGCCATGGCCTTGTACCCACACCACAAATTCATTGCCTCATGCATGTAGGCGTTTAGTATGAAAAGGAACTTCTCTACTCATGTCCAGAGCTCCCACCACTACCTTACACACTAGGAATTTTACTACTGTAGCTTCTTCGATAGAGGAAAACAATGGCTTTAGACAACTTATTTTTAGAGTTGTACATAATGATTGCCTTCCATAATCAGGGTTAACGACTCTATCTACTAACCTAATACTAGTTACAACTTTTAAGTTTTGAGCCTTGGAACACCATTGTATACTAGTGCTTATATTTAGTTGAATATAGAATGGGAGAACATATAAGGTGCCCTGGCATGTACACTGCAGAAAATCAAGCCATCTTATATCGTACATTTTCCAAAAGATCCTTTTTATTCACAATATCTTCCTAAGATGGTGTTGCAATGATCATTGGCCAACTAAATTCATTCAATGTTAGTCTGTTGTTGTTATGACCAAAGGGTGGAAGGAGACTATCCCGTAAACAACATGGCTCAACATTATAGACAAGTATTTGTTGGAAAGTACTGTCACAAAAAAGAAACACAAAAATACATTGTACTCCCTTTTTTTCTCTCAGGAAATGGCCTTTGGTTCTATGCAGCATTTGGCACAAGAATTTTTAATTTTTTGTTTTGATTCATCCTAAAACTGTGAATGGACTGGGAACAAGTACCGAGTGGTAATTTTCAATCTAGAACACATGTTTTCAAGGCTTTATATATATTGTTAATTCAATATTGAGCAAGTGGTTCTATGATTCTGGCTTGAAGGATTTTTTACGTTAATCCTCTATATTTATTCTTGGTATTTGTTAGAGACATCAAGATTTTTGATGTCCCTTTTACTATGAGGTTAGAGGTAGGTTCATTTGCCTTTATTGGGAATTGAGGGGTTCCCTAACCTCTTAATTCATCCATCTAGACTGAAGATGCCTAGCTCTTGGAGGTGTTAGGGCATGGACTTAAGATCTTATGAGGACTTCCTCTAAGAAATTCCATCAGGTATATCACTTCCTTCTTTCCTTTTGTCCCTTCTGTAGTTCTGCTGGTGGCGACAGGTGATAAGCAGAGACTTGGTATACTTATGGAATTAGATCTGTGAAACCATGGACCTCTTCTCCCTCTTCAGCTAGCATACCTACCCCCATGACTCTTAAGGAATTTGAGTTCCTGATCTCAACAGTGAGTACATGATATTTTCTCCTGCCCCCCACCCCCCAGGTCTGTCATCATCAGGTTCTTTTTGGTGCCCTAGATTGTTAGGAGATTATCAGCATATCGTTCTATATTTCCTTGCAGGGTTTTATTGTTTGAACCTCTCAGACCTAGACTCCCTCTTGAGGACATTCTCAGATAGTGTATTGGCTCATTTTCCACTATCAATGATCCTACAAGGACATTTCCATTCTCTTCCTCCTTGATGTCCGCCTCTATCTCTATTATGGGTGGAGGGCCTCCCCCTTCCCCCTCTCATTCCTCTCCTTCTTTTGGTGATGCGTAGCATTTTATCTTGTTATTTGTCACAGGGGCTTCCCTCGGGGATAAATACCATACCACGTGCGTTCATATTGGCGGATTTATATTGAGGAAAAAATGGCATAATATATTGGGGGATATATAGGGGGTAAGGGGTTTTTATATTGGTAGGCATAAAAAATGGAGCTCCATATTAATGATAAAATATAAAGGGGTATAAAAATTGTTAATGAAAAATGTATACCTACAATATCTAGTGGAAGTAGGGGTTTTTTAAATTGGGAAGGTGTATTGGGTTTGTATTGGTAGGGGGTTAAATAATTTGATTTTTAAGGATGTTTTCCAATATATAGTCCAATTAAGTGTATTGTTTAATATGCCACAAATGCACGTGATAGGTTAGAGGTTCATTGAGTGAATCCCCCGTGTTATTTGTAGGGCCATATTAAGTAGTTTATTTTATGTTTGACCTCATAGAGATTAGCTTGTAGGAGTTGCTATGGCACTCCTACAGTCTATCACCATTGATTGTACCTTTGCCTTCCATTGACCTACCCTTTTGTTCATTCATGGACATTAATAAAATTATCTTATATCATCTTTAATGCCAACAAATGATTTTATGTTTTTGTATTCCAACAAAATCCCATTTCGCTCATCCATCCTTGCTTTCACTTATTATTATTGATCGAGGCCTGGGAGCGGTATGATGGGTGACCATGCATCGTGCTCCTTCTTTCTTCCTGACCTTTCTTGACTCTGAGCGTGCTCCTTCCTTCTTCCTAATCTTGACCTTGCCTGTTTTTCATTCCCTCATCTTTCATTTCATTTGCCTCATCCTCTCCCATTGGTTGAGCGACTTCGTACCTCCTCCTTCTTTCTCTTCCTCCCTATCACTAGGGTCAGAATCTAGCTCACGAACAAGCTATGCAAAAAGTTGTCTTTGGTCCTTCCACCCTGCCTTTCTATTGGTATTAGTTGCCTAGGTACGGAAGAATAGATTAAGGTTAGGGGCATATGAGTGTTAGCCATATGCAATGACAAAATCTTCACCAAGTCTTCCCAAGAACCTATAGGGGTGGATTCCTTCATAGTGGTGGGCGGATCCCATATGTGATGGTTCGTTCCCCATAGATAGTGGTTTGTTCCCCATAGCATATGAAGAAGATCAACAAATTGTATTAATAAGTAGTTCATTTTATTGTTATTTATAGTCAGATAGCAGTAAAATATGACAACAGATGTTCATTCAGCAAAGAAAGCTGAATCTACACACAAACTCTCCAAAGAAAGCTTTATAGTAATATGTCCAGGTTAACAAACGAATTCAAACCTTTCACAACACAACTTAATATACCACAAATGTCTTGGACGCTAATATATGAGCATAGAAATTGACTCGGACCCAATATCACTCCAGCTTCTCTCACTCCTCTTTAAATTTTAAATATGAGCTATATCCATTCACCGATCAGTTGTAAGGTTGTTTCTCAACATATTCCAAGGGACAGTACTAGACCTATTTCTCAAGAACAGATTCACCACTCTTCTCATGAGAAGAGTGTTGGTCTTGACCTCTCCAGTTTTGTTTGTTTTCAAGACAAAACACACTTGTTTCTGGATGTGGTAGCCATCTCTTCTAAGACTCATGTTGAATTACATTGTTTCGAACCCTACTTAGATGAAGACCATCATCTTCATCCTTCTCATACATAAATGAATGCAGAAATTTTCTGCAAAATTCCACATGGCTAAAACCATGGGAATTAGTGACTCAATAGAGTGGCCTGAGCTATGCTCAAGATCAAACCAACCCAATGACACTATAACTTAAGAATATATCCAATGGGCTACAAAGAAGAAATATCAATAACTTGTGACTTAGCAAAGGTCAATATATCCCAAGGCATACCATAGTAAACCTCTATCTAGGAGATGTCTACCCTTCTTAACCTTATATATCCCTCCCTCTCTCATTCTCCCCCCCTTCTCTCTATCTCTCCTTCTTTGTCTCTTTATCTCACCCCTAAACATACACACTCTCTCTCCATACATCCCTTGTCACTCCCTCTCTCTCTCTACTTCTCACTCTTTATGTATTTCTTCTTCCCTCCCTCTCTCCCCCTCTAACTCACTCTCTCTATCCCTACGTGTCTCCTCCTCTTTCTGATCCTTCCTTTCTCTCTCTTTCTTTCCTACCTCCCTCTCTCTTCCCCCTCCATCTTTGTGTCTCCCTCTCCCTATCTTTTGCTTCTATACCTCTCTCACTCTTCTCCCTCCCTCTCTCTTAATTCCTCCTCTCCATATCTTACCCTTCTCTACCTCTACCACTCGTCTCTCTCTCTCTCTCTCTCTCTCTTCATTCCTCCTCTCCCCTCTCCTTCACTTTATCACCATCTCTCCCTTATCACTCACCCTATCTCTCCAGCTCTATCACTCTATGTCTTTGTTCTTCCCTCCCATATATATCTAGAGTTAATATATATCATGATATATTAATATATATTATAATATAATAAATTTAATATTGTATTAACCTAAAGTTATTAAATTTAATAATATTAATATGAATATTAGATTTAGTAATAACAATAATCTTTTAATATTAATATTAGGATTAATAATGTTATTTTTGCATGGTATTAATAATAATTTGGCCCATAGTCTTCACCTAAATAAAACTTGTTTTTTGAATGTTCGTAAGTATAAATAGATTTATGGAGTAAATATAAAAAGGGATTTATTTATTTACCACACCTCTCGTTTATTTATATTTTTATTTATTTATCATATCTATTTTATTTACCATGGTATTTAACCCATAAGCTTGGCATATAATTAGATGTTTATTTTTAATACTACTTGATATATTCTTATTTATTTACCATACCTCTTTATACCTCTTTTATATTTATTTATTTACCATACCTATTTTATAAATATGGTATTTGGCCCATAGGCTTCACTGAAATGAAACCTCTTTTTTGAGTTTTGTTAAATAAAAAGAGGTTTATGGAGTAAATATAAAAAGAGGTTTTATTTATTTACCATACCTTTGGAGTAAATATGAAAAAGGTTTTATTTATTTACCATACCTCTTTTTCGAGTGGTCATAAACCTCTTTATATTTTACATTAATATTTTGCTTATATATAATAATAATTAGATTGATAGTTAAATGATAAACATTACACATTTATGTTTACATGTTTACATGAGATCTACCCCATAGTGCAACCAATGACCTAGCTTAGCTTGATCTTTAAGGATTCCCCCTAGACAAAGATATCCTTCTTGTAGTCTAAAGAGACACCAAGGTGACATTGGGTGGCTTGCTTCAGTGTTTCCTTTTAGGCGTGGGGTCAAGACTATTTTTTTCTATGAGAGTGTTTGAGTAGAGATACAATTTAGAAAATGCTTACAAGAAAATTAGTTTCCTTTATTTCCATCACCTAAACTACTTCCAATAAAATCTTGTGCTTTTAATAACATCTAATTTTAAAATAAAATTTAATGTGAAAAATATTAAGCAAAATAAAGTTGGGGTAAATTATAAAAATAAAATAAGTAAAGTGAAATATAAAATTAATAATTATAATTATAATTAATAATTAAATCATCTTAATCATAATTGGAGTTGTCTTTAGTGCAACTTTTTGGATGCTTTTCCGGTCTAATTTCTCTAAAATCCGGCAGGAATTCATTGAAATCAAAAGATTGATGGGTAAACCCTGCATATAGAAGTGACCTAGGGGTTTTTCATGGTGTTGAATCCATATATACAGTCAAAAAACTAGTTTAAATAACACAAATCAAGATTTCACATTGAAATTTTCACCGGATTTCGGGACCGAAAACTCCAAAAAGTCGCACTATAGACAACTCCCTCATAATTTACAAAGTGAATCTCTTTATATACAAACTTTTTTTAAGTGAAAAGAGATTTGATCCCCTCTGCCCTTGGTAAATCCGAAATTAACATAGATCCAAGCTATTTTTATATCAATTTATGTAATTGAAAGTAAAGAATTATTATTTGAATGAAAAGTTACATTCAAAAATATTTGTAATTTTCTCAATTTAAAAATAAAATAATTATTTTATTTTTAATCCGAAATTACAAATAACTTTGAAAAATACATATAAATAACAAAAAACAATTTTATTTTAATTAAAATAAAATAATTTCAATTAATCGAAAATTAGAATAATATTATTTGAATGGAAAGTTGTTTTCTATTTTCAAATAACGTAAAGAGATTTGTAATTATTTTATTTAAACTTTGAATTACAAATAATTTAATAATTTAAACTTTAAACCCAACAATTTGGGGTTTTGGGTGATTTAGTGGTAACCCTAGGGGTTATAGATCATCCTTCCTTGATAATGGGAAATGTAAAGGTATTGTTTTACAAAGTGGCACTGTTTCAACTAGGGTAACACCTATCCATATCTCTGGGAAGGTAAAACTAATCCAAATCTCTGTGATGGGGCTGGATTTTCAGTGGATCTGCCTATTTGGTGCACTAAAAACCGACATCTTAACCACCTGAGTGATTGAGAGTAGGCTTTTAGATTCGAAGGTCCTTGTAATGGTGGGTGGTGGGTGCTTCCCCTATTGGTTACATGCCTGCAAGTTCGAACTGCTCCAGACGAGATCAATGGATGCAAAGGTTTCATGGAGGAAAGTTAGTCTTTGACAAAGTTGAGGAAGCCTTCTGATTCGAAGCTCAACTACTCTCACATTGTTGTTGAGCTAAATCAAATATTCAACTTGCAGAATGATTGATCCAATAGTTACGCATTATGGCAAAGGTCAACTATCTTTCTTCTTGGCCGATCCAGATATTGTGTTCGATTTGGTGAGTAACTCTTAACAAAGTGTGAAAAAGCATTTCGTAATTAATTTTAGATTTTTATGGAGTATTTCCATATCATTTATTTTTTTATTAGATTAAAGTTTCCATCTATATTGTGAGGATGATAGTGGATGGTTCCAAATTTAGATTTTACTTTTTTAAATTATTTAAATCATATTGATTTGATTTTTTTTAGCTTCTCCACATTATTTATTTGTATGGGAGATCAGATCTTCATGGTTCCAAATTTAAATTTTACCTTTTTTAATTATTTAAATCATATTGATTTGATTTTTTTTAGCTTCTCCACATTATTTATTTGTATGGGAGATCAGATCTTCCATCTATGTCTTGAGGATGACCAAATAATTCAAAAATTGGACCCAAAAAAACCATTATCTACTTATCCTTTTTCTTTTAAATGTGGCACTTTATTTTTTTGATAAAAGAAAACAATTATCCTTTTTCTCTTAAATGTGTTATTTTTTTTAGTTGAATTCAAATTGCACATGGTTACGAATGCAACTTTAGAAGCCATGGCCAAACACACACGAAAACGTGGTGTAAAAGTTTATCACATTGTTTCTTCCGTGGTAAATCCCATAACAATTCTAGAATTTTAAAAAATAATATTTGAACATTTTAAATGTAATCCATACATTGATCCCAAAGGAAAGTAAAATTGCTGAAGCAATTGACCTACGTTAATACTATGGAGAATTATGGGTAGGCTCTGGACACAGCTGTTAGTTCACCAAACAACCTATGTTCCTAAGTTGTAACGATACTCTTTGTTTCTTACTAGAAATTTGATGAATATAAGTGGAATTTGAAAAGTTAAAAATTTACTCAGGTAAATTTTACTTTGCATATAATCTCTTTTCAAGGAGTAGATTCATTACTTAATCTAAAGAATTATCGATTCACCATAATTATAAAAAAATAAAATAAAATGAATCATTGCAAACTGATAGTGATATTGCAGATAGAGGGGTTATCAAGATCATTTATGAAATATATGTTACAGCAATTGAAGCACCTGGGGAAGATCAACGAGCCATATGCATTCTACCAAGGAAGGTGAATTATGTGCAATGGAGATGAAATACAAATTTGTTGGTGTTGTATTGTTTTAAACATTTTGTTTGGTAATCAAGCAACATACATTAATAATTTTTTTAATATATTTGTGCAGATTCAATATTTCCAATTCTGAAAACTGTTTCAAGAGCTCTGAGATGAACGAGATAGTTTCAGATTTGATGTTAAGAATATCGAGTGGAAAAATTACATTGTAAATATTCATATTCCCCGACTTTGTGAATATGTCTTAAAAGGGGGAATATGTATCAGTGGATCACAATGGTTGCAATGGCAATGAAGACATCAATTTTGGCTTCACTGGGTTCACTATTTCTGGGAGAGTGTTGGGGGTTGTTGAAGCAAAAAGTTGTCCAAAGATATATGGAGGTCCTGCCAATGTGAAGGTTGAAGTCATTTCCACCAGAAATTACCTCATTAATGTTGTGTTTACATTGTAGGGAGGCAATTACAGGTTTACAAATATTACTCCATGTAAATATAGGTGGGTTGCTTCTCCAATAGTATACAAATATTAGGTCATATCAAATCCCACTACATTTTTTTTCAAAAAGGAAAGGTTGTGATATTTTTCTCACTCTTTGCCTTCGTTTGATATGCATAATAAGTTTGGAGAAAGCATCCTTTGCGTAAAGTTCAGTAACCAAATATCTTTCAACCACGCACCTGATAATTTCAATCGGGTATAACAACCTAATGTTTTCAACCTAAAATATTACATTGTGAAGACATTAGGAAATAAAATGTAGAAAGTGTTAACATGTGCTTCTGTTTGTTTGTGCGTCATGAAAAGGGCTTGGAGAAACTGTTGAAACTAAAGTCCTTGTAGCTAAATATTCCCAACATTGACTCTGCCCACGTAAATATTTCAGAGTTATTCCTTAAAGATGAGTGTCTAGATGACACAGTAGCCCTCCATGAAATCAAATGTGAAGAAGTGGAAAGAGTGGGCTCTGTGAGCCAATTGTCAAACAGAGGAAGAAGATACAACGTCATACCTAATGTCGATCCTAGCCAGGATGGATTTATGCACAAGGTACAACAATTGAGGTTTATAGAGTATATTTTCTATAATATTCTCTTTCAAATACATGATTCTCATGTTCTCTTAACAATTGTGCAAAGAGGCTCTCTAGAGATGGAGTTGGGCTTTGGAAATCTGGTAGTAGATGACATCTTTTCTATCCCTGGTTATGATATGGATGGCTTGGTTGTTTCTTAGGGTAATTGTTGTTCTTAGGGTAACCTTGTTTTAGGTGTTCATGTATACCTTTATTCAAATGATGTCCATGAGGTGAAGTGCCCTCAGGGTTTTGGAGTATCTCCTTGGCCAAATCAAGCGCTTTGTCATGCAATATCTGATGCAAATGGGAAATTTGATTTTAATTTTATTCCAAGTGGAAAATAAAAGTTGTTTCCATTCTACAAGGGTGGGAATACAATATTTGATGTTTCACCTCCATTTATAGAGGTTTTGGTTGATCACAGTCATGTTTATATATCACAGCCATTGCGGGTCATAGGCTTTTTAGTTGGAGGATGTGTCATGATTTTTGAAGGTGTTAAGATATTAGTTGATGGACAAGAAAGAGCTACAATAGATGTCCAGGGATATTACAGACTTGATCAGGTAACATCAACATGCTAAACAATCAAGGTTGAGAAGGATCACTTCGATTTTAGCAATTTGGAGAATTTCATTCTAGAGATAGAAGTAACATATTATAATATTTGTGGTTGCCTAAAATTAGTGACAGATGGCTATTTTGGCAAGCGTCAGGTTGGCTTCGAGGTTCAACCAGGTGAATATAAAATATCCCCACTCACCACAAGAACAGGACGTGATTCTAGTCTTTAATTTTTAGCATCACATATTGATGTGATAGTAACTGGACCAATGCTTGATTGAATTTATAAAGGCCCTTTTTGATATTCGTGGATCAGTGATATGCAAGGAAGGATGTGACTCCTTAGTTTCTATACCACTTACTTCTCTAGTTGTTGAACTCTTGGTTCAGAGAAGTTGAACTATTTAATTTTAACAAATGAGAGGAGTGACTTCATATTCGAGAAAGTCTTATCTGGTGCATGGTGTCTTGAGGTAAAACATGGACCTTATTCTGATTTGTTAGATTGGGATGATGATTGGTGTTGGGAGAGAAAGGTTATTGATGTCAATGTTGGTGTTTTTAATGATTCAGAGATAGTGTTTATCCAAAAAGGCTATTGGTTGCGTATTATGTCTACTCATCATGTGGCTTCTTACATCTTACAGCCAAACAAGGAACCCATGAATTTGTTGATTGAGGAAGGATGGTAAAAAATATGCTTAGAATCTCCTGGTGTGCGCATGATCTATTTCTTGAACTCGTGCATTTTATTTGGAATGTCTTCATTAGAATTCAATGTATAGAACCATAAGCATATATATTTGACCCATGAAAAATATTTACTGAGTGGTGAAATAAATGTTGATTCAAGTTCTTATCCCGAAGCAAATGAGCTGTCTCAAAGCATTATTGTAGACATATGGAAAAAGGAGGGTAAATTTATAGATATGATCAATGATGTCAAACTTGTTTCAAGTGCTAATGGACCAAGAAACATTGATGTATATCAGTACACTCACTTGGCCAATCTTGAAGATGAATTGGTCTTTGTTCCGAGAGATAAAAGGAATGCTAGTGAGAAAAACAAATTTGAAAATATATTGTTTTATCCAAGAAGTCAACACGTTGTTGTTAAAACTCATGGGTGCCAACCCGTTATTCTTGCTTTTGTGGGGTACCTAAGAAAGTACATTTAGGGTCAGTGCTACCAACAATCCCATGTTTTGACATTAAAATAATTGCTGAAAATGACAGTAGCAATGGCCTTCTGAAAAAGGGTGACTTGGTTCTTCAAACTTCGAGAGGATCAAATGGTTTGTTTTTGGCTGGCCCTCTGTATGATGATACTGAGTACTATGTTGAAGCTTCCAAGTGATATCATTTAAAAGAACTTGCATAGGACCCCTTTTAAAGCTTAGTTGTATGCTCATCCAATTTGATTAGATGCCCCACTTGACTAGCCAAACCATACAGAATATCGTATTGTCAGTATTCGACCTTTTGTACACTCTCTGCGTTTAGAGGAATCACTGAATTTGTATCAGACATCCGCTAGGTACAGACAAAACCTCTTCAATTGCATTGCTTCAAACTACGACCATGTAAGTCTGGATTTTATTGTTACTTTCAACACTTCACACTGAAACGAGTGTAAATGCAGGTTGTATGTGAATAAAAGTGAAATGGGTGTAAGTGCAGGTTGTATGTGGATAAAATATAAACCACTCTAAATGTAGGTTGTCTTGTATGTGTATGCGAGGCATACCTGATAAAAGATTTGAGAGTGAATGAGATATTGTTTCAAGAGCTAGATATTGAGACTCAATATGTAGCGTGGAAGTAATTTGACCGTACTGGAAATGGACTCTTGTCCTGATAACGCATACAATTTCTTTGTGGACATATTGATTGAGATGATGGGGAGCTTTAGATCATTAAAGGAGCTGGTCATCTATGTTGGGCCTTTGCTTAAAGAAATACATGTCTTCTCAATTTGTTGTTCGAGATGCTTCCTAATCTCCAATGTTTGTTAATGGGTCACAACCTTATCTTGGTAAGACCATAATTTCTTCTTTTCTTTTACATGTGCAACAAACAACATGTTTCAATTTTTAAGAATGTTTTCATTTTCTACCTAGTTTTCAGGGTATAACATCATTTTTTTTTATACAAAACATATATTGATGTAGCTTAGGTTGACTATTATGTTTTGGTTCATTATTATGTCATGTTTGCAGATTCAGTATATCGAATAGATATGAAACAAAACCAAGTAATGAATTTGTTTCATATCTATTCATTAATGCAAATCTACACTACCTAAATTAAAAAATTTAACCTTCTATAAGATGTGAAAAGACTATATAATTCTTCCATGGTTTTTTTCGATGATGCTCATAATGAATATTTATGTCTTTTACCTTGTACATGAGTGCAGAGTTGGCTTATTGTGGTTTTGAAATGTAATTCAGGAACTTGAAAAATATCCCATACCTCGACGTCTCACATCCCCACTCTCTCGTCTCCGTACGATACATGTTTATGTAGACGTATTAGGTCACTTTCTTTAGAGCATTCCTGATCTAGAGATGATGGAAATCTGTTTAAGTGATGACTTGAATTATGACGATCCACGATATGTAAAGTTTTTGGAAGAAGTGATTTATTTGAATATAGTTTCAAAGAAAGAAGGGATATTTGTATGAGCATATTCTTTTTAAATACAGGCTTCAAAATCTTTAAATCGTTGACTAGTAAAAAGGCTTTATGGCTTGATTTTCTTTTATTTTTTTCTTTACGGAAGGGTATTGCCAATGCAGGTTGTATGTGGATACAAGGATGAATTCTACTGTGGATACGAGGATGTGGACACCAGTTCAATGACCTACTTAGTCTTGGGTAACATCAAGTATGGAAGCAGATGGAAGTCTCATGGAGTGGGTATGCAACATTTTGCCCCATTTTCATTTTTTTTATCATTCATTGTTTTCACTAGTTTCGACTAGGAAAGGTAGCATTTTTGGTTGCTTTAGATCAGCAGCCTATAGGATTAGGATGTTCCCAATGAGATTTGAACATTTTTCCAATACGCCCTGTCGATTTTAGATTGTCATTGTGGGTTATCACTTGAATTGTTATCCGGTTTGACATTTGATTCACAAATAAATGCCTTCCTTTTATTAATTATTTGTATGTTAATTTTTAAAAGGATTTAATAAATTTGTCTTCAGTAGCCACACTTCAAACAATGGATTTCACACTACTAGGTTTAAGGTTTGGGTTATGTATTTCGTTAAAATTTCCAAAGATTTATATCATATGACAAGTGTCAGGTTTGGGTTATTTATTTGGTCAAATTTCCCAATATTTATATCATATCTCAGCCTTTTGAAATTCATGCCTTCATGCCATTTGAATGTAACACATCACGACAAGGATGAGCCTTATTAAGATCACCAACTCTGTTACTATGCTTAATGAATAATTCAAATGGACTCTGAATTTGATTCTTTTCCTTGACTAAAAAGTATTAAGAAAACTCCTCCCAATCAAGCTCAACCCCAAGTCATACTCAAAATTTTAACATGTGAATAAAATTGGCTTGGCAGCAAGTTTGACACCCAAGTCCTTGCAAGTCAAACAAGACAGTCTGTTTAAAAAAAAATGATCATATCCTTTAACTGTTAGCCCGTGGACTCCCTCATTAAAGAGAATATCATTCTATGATCTTGATAACAATTTTCCTTGACATTTCCTAGAATATTTTGAACTTTTGGGAGCACATCACGTGACATTACCATCACCACACCAGCATTTTTTGGTGAAGTTCCACTGCAAGAGGCATCCACTGATTCACGTTCCTCAACCCATGGCCATAAAGATGATTCTTCCTAAACATTTTTCCTAGATGATGATAAGGATATATAGTCCTTATCATCATCAAGTGTGGATTTTCTCTCTTCACCCGTGCTCCACCTTCCCCCTCCCAATTTTAAATAAGAAATAGTTTCTGTTGCATGCTTCCCTCTGATTGCAAAGTCACACCCAGACCTGACATCCTCGTCTTGATCTTGGTTCTTATGCTTCTCTACTTGTTCTAAGCTAAGTAATCGGAAAACCATTACCTCCCTACCGCCACAAATAGATAAACCATTTTTCCTACACTATCTTTCAAGCTCCACAAGAGGAATACTAAAAAATTCTTGAGTTGTTGTTCCTTCTCTAATCACTAGAGAAACATCTTGATTTGGACCAGATCTGTCTATTATGTTCGTAAGATTGGCTTCAAAATTATCAAGGTCCTTCAATGGTGAGGCATCTCCACATATTGAATGAAAAGGAGGGGCACTTGAATTTCTAGACCGAAGAAAGGTAGCTCTCATTCCATTCACATAAGCATCTGAAAAGAGAAACTAGTCTAAACAAACTTGGAGAAATTTCATCACTCTCTCTTGAAAGGATGCCATACGAGAAATGTGAAAAAATTCACAAAATGATCCACACAATCATTACACTAATTATGATATTTTTTTATGAGTAAAAATTACGAGCCGCCTTGCTAATTGATGACCAATAAGGAACTTGATCTTCATACATGCTTTGTTTTCATCATTACTATTCTCAACATGTTTTATTATTTAGAGTGATATTTCGTGAATTGGCAAGAGTGTTTTCCCACATTTCTGCTTTTATATCCCACACAAATGAATCTGGCTACATTTGGCCTCCTCTATTTCCCTAGGTTACATGTGTTAAAGAGGGTACAAAACACTAATGGTATGTTCTTTTTCCATAAGTTCTCTTTTTTTGGATGGATTTTGTGGAAATTTTATTCATGCCAATTATGTGATAGGAAACAATCTTCCATTATTCTTTTTTATCATCTCCTGTTTATGAGTTAGCATGCTTCTATTATACTAGTTCATTACATATATGTCATGTAAAGATAAAGTTGAGTGGGTTTTACATTTGATTTCCATTGTAGTCAACAAATGAATATATAGTTTTATGTTAGGTTGGATGATGGGATGACACACTTTGATTTCCACTAGTGATCTCTTTTTCATATACTATCACAATACGACCATCTCCTATTGGTAATGCGGTTCAATTTATGAACCAACATTTGTCTTCAATACTATTTCATGATAAACAAAGCGCGCAACATTGTTGGATTTCCTTCGATCACAAAAATACCAAAGCCATGTCATTTTTCTTTCCTTGGTTAATATATTTAATCATTGTGTTTGATAGTTAATTCATTATTATTCTATGCCAATAAATCTCTATCAAACAACAGAGAAGGATGACCTAGCTGTTTTAGAGATATATAATATGAATTAATTAAAAATTCACATGATTATTTTGATTCTCATCTTTATATTTCATGTCTTTAGAGAAAAACATATATTCAAATACCAACTCAACTCAAACCAAACTA
This sequence comes from Pinus tabuliformis, assembly GCA_031772625.1. Lineage (NCBI taxonomy): Eukaryota > Viridiplantae > Streptophyta > Pinopsida > Pinales > Pinaceae > Pinus > Pinus tabuliformis. The sequence goes on along the minus strand of CM062809.1, from coordinate 258,585,280 downwards.
AAATAGAGAATCCTAGTTATGAAGATGTTTCTCTCTCCATACCTTATAATGACATTATTTTTTTGTATTATACTTGAATTTCATTGATAATAACCTGGATTTATATATTTCTTTTAGCACCAAATTGACATCATGGTAAACATATGAATATCCCATAAAATATGACCTAAATATGGTTCAAAGAATATCACATTTAGTCTGAGCACGTGGCAGAGTAATTTCTGAGGTGTGAAGTTTTATTAGAGGTATTGTTTGTTTGTTTTTTTGGTTAGAAAATGGTTTTCTCTTGCTTTTACGTGACTTTCAATTTATCATATCTAGCATGTTGAGAGATGGGAAAGAATAATATGTGACAATTATCTTGCAAAAATTGATGCAGAATGAAAGGATATAGAGTTTAACCAAACTACAATCCGCTTTGGTAAAGACAGAGGGACATCTTAAAAACTTAGCTAAGAATACACCATATACATAGTTTGAACATAAGTAATATATGGCTTTTTATATTTCAGATATGTTCTTTTTTCTATCCATGATATCACAACAAGACAAATATTGATATTGTAGAAATTTTTAGAGGACCTCATTGAGGTCAATTTTTCTGATGTCCTACTTGATTGATGCATTCTCATGACAGGAAAGCTTTAAATATGAATTAATATGTTCCCAAAAAAAATAATATTCAAAGTTTATACATATAAAATATAAAAACAAATGTCAATGCCTTCATTTGATTGTTACTTGACTTTGGTGGGGGCAGGCTACATGAAATTTGATTGGAAAAAGGATGGGGAGACAATATAGATATCACGTATTGGATATGATTCATCTGTTGTTGGAGATCCTTTAGGCACTTCAGCCATCGACTTTGAAATTTTTCTAGTAAGTATTCCTATGGTTTTTAATGTTTTCATTCTTTCACCTCATGGTTATTTTGGGAAAGCAAATGTTTTAGGAATTCCTGATAAGATATCGATGGACAGGTAAACAATTTTTTTATAATTGCAATGTCTATTTCATGATATCCTCTCTTTATTGTTTGATTTTATTTTGAACGTTTATTTTGATTTTGATTTTGATTTTAACTATGAGATTGAAAATACTTGGTATTATGTCCATTTAAACAACAACCAAAGCTTGAAGATGAAATAGTAGTACACAATATTTATTGAAATCCTTTTAACTGTTTTGTGTTGAAAGATTTTCATGACTATTAGAAAAGTTTACTTTCATGTTGTAATTTGAGAACATGTTGTTTATATACTTGACCAAGTTCATGCATTAGAGAACAAACTGTCATTGCGAATAAAATGACAAGGATTAGACATCAGGCCTCAGAGTATTTGTTTTCACAAGTTATTTATAGCTTGAGATTTTTACCATGTAACTTAGTTGGCATGATTGTGCCTAAGCTTTCCCTGAAGGTTGAATACTAAGTTACTAAGGTGTTATTTTCTATGGTGATGTTTATTTGTTTATACAGGTCATCTGGCCACATAGTGGCCACTATCGCTCAACTGAAGAAAACTTGTTTGAGTTTCTTACTTTTGTGGGGAAAAATGGCTTTAACATTGTTGATTTTTTGAATTAGTGATCGGAGAATCCACAGTTTGAACATCTTTATACCAACGTTTCAAATCCCAAGTGGGATCCATCATCAGGGTTGAAGAATGATGATACAAGAAGAGCAAAAAGGTAGAATAAATACTAAGGAGGAAGAAGCTAAATGAAAAACACAGAGTCCGCTAGAAATATTAATATATTTTTATATCATTTTATTTTATTTATATTTATTTAAATTTATAACTAATTAATATTTATAATAAAATAATTATTATAAATAATTAATAAAAATAATATTCTATTGTTATACATATTAATTATTATAGATAACTAATAATTATAATAATTAATTATTATAAATAACTAATATTTAAATCATATTAACTAATTAATATATTAAATCATATTAATAGTTAGTATTTATAGCTAACATTGTTGATGTTGAGGTATATGTATTATAAATCCTTTATAGTCTACCTTTGTTTATATTATAGTGTTCTTCATATTTCATGTCTTACACTCTGCATTGTATCTTCTTCTTTTTTCAGAAAATGAACTCAGTATTGATGGTAAGCAACAAGACTTGAAGAAATATGAGAACACTAACACTAGAGTGACAAATGCAAAAAGAGAGAGAAAAGAACTGGTCTAGTGATACCTTTAAAGCCAATATCCCACATAAGAGACACACATAGAGACTGATTTTCAAGTATTCATAGTTGGTGAATTCACCAGCAACGACTTAGAACCACAATGATAATTTTTTGTAGTGATGAAACAACATTTTATGTGTAAATTGTAGTCGAGCCAATGTTAAGTTGGAAACTCATATTGTAATACTTGACATTTCATATAATATAACTTATGTGGTTGAAATTATTTATAGTGTCACTTGATATTGTTTAGTATTTTAACTAACATATGTAATTTTGAATTTTCATATTAAATGAACTAATACACATTGTATGCCATTTTTTTTTTAATTTAGTCACAAAATCTTACTAATTAATTTATGTTGATTAATAATGAACACATAATATCAATCTAAAACTACTGAATTAGTAGTTTATATTGATTAATGATGAACACAAATAAAATGAATATACGACTAAATTAGTCATTTATAATGACTATTAATGAAAATAAATGAAATGAATATAAACTACTAAATTAGTCATTTATATAATGGATATGAAACTACCAAAAAAATATAAATGACTACTGCAAATGATTAATTTTTCATTACAAATGACAACTAAATTTTGCATATATACAACTATTAGTAACTAATTTACAGTATCTTATAACACGACAAACATTTAGTCATATTTCTTTGATCATTAATTGGTTTCAAACAATGACTAAAATTTGCATATATATGACTATTAGTAGCAAATTTACAGTATCTTATAACACAACCAACATTTTGGTCATATTTCTTTGGTCATTAATTGGTTTTCGCAGATGATCACATAATAATATATTTTATTGTATATTTGGTCATTAATTGTGGCAATTAATGACTAAATCAATGACTAATTTAATGACCAAATTAATGACTAAATATACTACTAGATGATAAAATTGAGACAATCAATTAATGACTAAGCTAAAAACAAATAAAAGTTGGTCATGTTATATGATATTGTAAATTAACTACTACTGGTCATCGACTAAAAAATGGTCATTTATATGCAAATTTTAGTCGTTTTTTTAGTAACTAATTAGCCATTTTGTACTAGTCATAGGAGCAAAAGGGATTCAATTCTTTTTAGTGCATTTGTTATATAGTTGAGAAGAAATATATGAGAGGGATGCAAAATAGAGCACATGGAGAGTATTTATGCACTATGGAAACCCATGAGGTATAGGCCATACTTCTTTGTACTTGCAACCATATTTCCATTCAAAGAAAGAGGGTGGAGTGACCTCACCTTTCAGCTAGGTTTTTCTCCTGAAATGGTTTCTCACATAATATCTTGTGTCAAATGTGCGTGTGATTTTTTATTTTCCATTCTCTATTTTTGGCATAATTTTAATTCACATGCATGCACTATTAATAGTTTATTTACAAATCTATAAATCTAATAAAACTATAATAGTGTAGAATTTCATATTTTTAATATAATTTTACTAGATGTGGTATGATGAACTGTTCAATGGAATATCCATGATAGTTTAAGGATAATATTGGTATCAGAGGAAGTTTCTTTGGGTGTATTATGGAGAATTGTACGGGATCTAGATCGGTTGGGCCAAAAGTTGTAAAACTGTAAACATGATTGTTGAATTTGTGAATGACCCTCACGATCCTACAAAGGAGAGGTTTTGTTAGTTAGAACAACAATTCACTGATATAAAATGTAATGTAAATATCCTCATTACAACCCTAAGAAATAAATTTTGTATATTTGGAGAAGATGGGGTTCAAATGCAGAGGACAGATGAAATAGAGGATGAGTTGAAGAAAGAACCTAGAAAAGATCAACCTAGTTCGAGTGTTATGAATCAATCACAACCCCTATTTGAAATGGAATAAAGGGTCAAAATCAACATGTATCATGGTGAGATCAATGCTCTAAAGTTGAATCACTAGTTGGAGCAATTGGAAGTGTATCTTAGCATCCATCAAATTGAGGAAGAACAAAAGATCTTATTTACGAAACTAAAATTAGAGGGCAACGCCGTGAGTTAGTGGGGGAGGCACATGGAGACCCTAAGGTTGGAGGGAGAGCCTCCATTGAATAAGTGGGAGGATTACAAAACCCTCATTTAGACACAATTTTACCCTATTGGGTACATAGAGGACTAGTGGATCTTGTTAGAAATATGTTATCATTGATGGAAATAAGGTGTCCATTGATACCAATAAGTGGCACAGGTGTAAAAGAAGGCCTCAAGAGATCCAATTCCAAGAATAAGAAGCATAATAAAGGAGTAGCATGGATGAGATAGGTGCAGAGTCTTTCGAGTCATTTTTGGTGCAACAGATCACCTCAAACACCGATCAAACCCACACAGATGGAAAGTTCTCAGATGAAGCTTTCCATTGATATGTGGAAGCTCGAAACTAGCCTCTTATTTTAAAAGTTAGAGCCGGTAAATTTTTGGTGATCCCAAGTCAAAGTTAACATAGTTAGGAGGAGTTTGGGAATACTTTGGTGCATATCCAAGTTTGGAAAAGCAGCCAAAACTAGCAACTATGGTGTAGGAGTAGCTAAACTAAGGACTAGGTTGATGATGTCGACAATGCAGTAGCGGGAAGTGTTGTTATTGGGCACTGGTACAACCCTCCTGATGCAGGTGAATCCAACCTAGGGTTAAATGTTTACTAAGGGAATTAGTTTATAAAGTTAGGATTTAATTATTTGATGTATTTTTTCTATAGTTTTAGAATAAAATGATAATTCTTGTAAATAGGAGAAGGTTCGAGAGTATTTTGGAATGTTTGAGAGATTTAAGGGATAGTTGGCTCTTACTTAGGGATAAGGGATTAGATGAGAGATTTTATGGATTATGAGAGATATTTTTGGATATGGATCTAGAACCTGCTTGGGTTCTAATCCATCTGTATAACGTTTAGGTGAGCCATGAGGCATGAAGTATGTAGAAGTGTGAAGAGTGAGAAGCCAATCATTGGACCAACCGTTCACTAGTAGAAAATGAGCAATTAGTGAATAGGCGACTAAAAAATTTAGTCACCACAACTTTTCCAAGTGAAATACTACCAAAAATGAGCAATCTTAACTGAACGAACTAAAAACGACTAACATAAATCACTAATTTAGTCACAGGTTAAAATATGTGACTAGCTAATAAGTAATACAACTAAAAATGACTAACATGAATGACTAATCTAGTCCAAGAACAAAAATACAACTACCTAACAAGTACTACAATAATATAAATCAATTTTTTATGCTAGTCATCTTAATTTTGTCAAAAAATCTAAACTTACAAGTGATAGGGGATTGAAAGGTTGTTAAAGATTGGTTGAAAGGTTATCCTTCCTTAAACACTTTTTCATCCTCACATGGTGTATCAGTGAGCCAACTTTGCACCATGTATCTCTAATAATTTGTAATTTTAAAAGTATCTTTTTTAATATTTTTTTTTTTTTCATGTACTTTAAAAAATCTATTCATTGAATCTAATTGGATCTAGTTCTAATTTGAAATTAATTTAAAGGGAAATTTTAATTTTTAAGACTATAATATCAAATAAAACTACTTTAATTTCATATTAATCGACCTACATCCATCTTAACCCAGGATCTGTCAAGCATTGAGAGGGGTCCAATCTCTTGAGGTGAAAACTTTTTTTTCTAGTGCAAAACTTGAGGAAATGTTCAACTCAAGAGATTGGATCTCTCTCGGCACTCGATAGTTATAGGGTTAATATCGATCTAGGTTGGTTATATAATACTATATAATATCTATATTTGTATTTGTTTCTCTTTGTTATTCCCTCTCTCTAGCTCACCCCCCAAACATACACACTCTCTCTCTCACTCTATTCCCCTTCTTTGTCTATCTCTCTCTTCCCCTTCTCTCCCTCTCTATCTATATCCTTCTCTCTATTTCCTCCCACTCTCCTCTCTCCCTCACTCTCTCTCCATGACTCCCTTGTCACCCCCTCTCTCTCTCCACCTTTCTCTCTCTATGTTTTTCTTCTTCCCTCCCTCTCCTACCCCCTCCAATTCCATATCTCTCTCCTCATCTCTATCTTCCTTCCTCTCTATCCCTTATCTCCCACCTTCCTCTATCTCTCCCCTCCAAATCACTCTCCCTCTCTCTCTCTCTCTTCCATCCAACTCTATCACTATCTCTCCCCCTCCCTATCTTTCTCCATCTCTCTCCCTTCCCCTTCTCTCCCTATCTCTATCCTCTCCTCTTCTTTCTCTTTCCTCCTCTCCTATCTCCCTCACTCCATCTCCACCTCTCCCTTCTCACTCCTCTATCTCTACACCTCTATCTCACTCTGTCTTTGTTCTTTCCTCCCTCTCTCTCCACTCCATCACTCTCTCTCTATCCTCTCTCTTCCTTCCTCTCGCTCCCTCTCTCCTCCCCATCGGTCTCTCTTTCTCTCTCTCTATCCTCCAACTTTTTCACCATCTCGCTCCCTCTCTCCCCCCCATCGGTCTCTCTTTCTCTCTCTCATCCTCCAACTTTTTCACCGTCTCGCTCCCTCTCTCCACCCCCTCCCTAGCTCTCTCATAAATTTGATCACATTGTATTGTGTTTAATAAATTATCTAAATTAGAAAAACTTAATTGGTTGTAAAATATTAAACCTATATATGGGATCAATCATGTTAAAGAAAATAAAATAATGAAAAACTTTAAAAAATCATGCATTATATTTAATCTATTATAATTAGTCAATTTGCTTGATCTCATCCCTTGGATCCTTAGCTATGATGGATCGATGTCGGTTCTTTATATATATATATATATATATATATATATATATATATATATATATATATATATATATATAGGATTGGCATAGATCCATCTTAACTTAATTTTATTAAAACCTTATTTTAATTTCTATGGGAATATTTTTAGTAGTCGTGAGGATAGAGGGTTTAGATATATCTCAAATTGTAACATTTTCCCTTTTAAATTCAATTAAAAAAATGTCGTAAAATCAAATTAAATTAAAATATTTTTACTACGAAATAAGTTATGGTTTTTTGGCATGTGGTATTGATAAGCCATGGTATTGGCCCATGGTATTGTAACAAACTGAATTTACAAGTTAATATCCATGGTAAAGTGAGGGTGAATATTCATGGTTAACAATCTTGTCATATTGTTATAAAATATTTGGTTGTGAAATAATTTATGTTTTTTGGGCATGTGGTATTGTTATAAAATATTTTGCTTGTGAAATAATTTATGTTTTTTGGGCATGTGGTATTGATAATCCAAGGTATTGTAACAAAGACAATTTTTTACAAGCTAATAATATCTACCATAATGTGGGGGTGAATATCCATGATTAAGAATCTTGTCATATTGTTGTAAATATTTTAGTTGAGAAATAAGTTACGGTTTTTGGACTTGTAGTATTGATAAACCATGATATTGGCCCATGGTATTGGTTGTAAAATATTAAAAATAAAATAATGAAAAACTTTAAAAAATCATGCACTATATTTAATCTATTATAATTAGTCAATTTTATTGTTCTCATCCCTTGGATCCTTAGCTAAGATGGAACTATGTCGATTCTTTATATATATATATCTATATATATATCTATATATATATATATATATATATATATATATATATAGAAGCGGCATAGATCCATCTTAGCTTAATTTTATTAAAACCTTAATTTAATTTCTATGGGAATGTTTTTAGTAGTCGCGACGATAGAGGGTTTAGATATATCTCAAATTGTAACATTTTCCCTTTTAGATTCAATTAAAAAAAATGTTGTAAAATTAAATTAAAATAAAATATTTTTACTATGAAATAAGTTATGGGTTTTTGACATGTGGTATTGATAAGCCATGGTATTGTAACAAAGCAGATTTACAAGTTAATATCCATGGTAAAGTGAGGGTGAATATCCATTGTTAACAATCTTATTATATTGTTATAAAATATTTGATTGTGAAATAATTTATATTTTTTGGGCATGTGGTATTGATAATCCATGGTATTGACCCATGGTATTGTAACAAGGCTATTTTTTACAATTTAATAATATCTACCATAATGTGGGGGTGAATATGCACAGTTAAGAATCTTGTCATATTGTTGTAAAATATTTTGGTTGTGAAATAAGTTATGTTTTTGGACTTGTAGTATTGATAAGCCATGGTATTGGCCCATGGTACTGTAACAAAGCCTATTCACAAGTTAGTAACAAAATCAAAATATAAAAAATTAAATTTTATTATTTTTATTAATTTAACATTTTATTATTAATTGAGGTCATATATAAATGTTTACACTCATCCCAATATCATTTTTGACTTCTTTTTCTTCTTTTTAATTTAGCGTCTTAGGAAAAAATAACAAATTATTATTAAAAATAAATCATTTAACCCAATTGCAATTTATATATTTTATTTTTTCTATTATAAATATTTCTTTCTTTTTCATTTCGAGTTTAGATTACAACATCACATTGTAGCACTATATCTACGTGGAAATTCCAGAAGAAGGGAGACCATCAACATGATTCGTGGATTTAATGTGATTCGAGCCTGAGATGGAGTTTGCATGGGAAACACCTTAGGAGAGAATCAACGATTAGATGGAGGAAGGGCAAGGTCACTTGGCAAGGATATTTTGGTAATTTGTACATGGGTATGAATTTGGACTTTGTTCTTCGTTTTTACTAAAGAGGATTTTTATTTGTATGGATAAATAATTTCAAGGGTTTATATGATCAAAGCATAAATTTTATCTAGAGTTGAGGGTTTAATGATTATGATAAGGGAAATGTCATTGGGCATGGATACTTTGGTAATTTGTACATGGGTATGAATTTGGACTTTGTTCTTAATTTCTACTAATGAGGGTTTTTGTTCTTATGGGTAAATAATTTCGAGGTTTATATGATCAAAGCATAAATGGAAGGGCAAGGTCACTCTGCATGGATATTTTGGTAATTTTTACATGGGTATGTTCTTCGTTTCTACTAAAGAGGATTTTTGTTTGTATGGGTAAATAATTTTGAGGGTTTATATGATCAAAGCATAAATTTTATCTAGAGTTGAGGGTTTAATGATTCTGATAAGTATGAATTTGGACTCTGTTCTTCGTTTTTACTAAAGAGGATTTTTGTTTGTATGGGTAAATAATTTTGAGGGTTTATATGATCAAAGCATAAATTTTATCTAGAGTTGAGGGTTTAATGATTATGATAAGGGCAAGGTCATTGGGCGTGGATATTTTGGTAATTTGTACATGGGTATGAATTTGGACTATGTTCTTCCTTTTTACTAAAGAGGGTTTTTATTATTATGGGTAAATAATTTTGAGGGTTTATATGATCAAAGCATAAATTTTATCTATAGTTGATGGTTTAGTGATTATGATATTGGACTCTATTCTTCCTTTTTACTAAAGAGGATTTTTATTCTTATGGGTAAATAATTTTGAGGGTTTATATGATCAAAGCATCAATTTTAGCTAGAGATGAGGGTTTAATGATTATGATATTTTGGTAATTTGTACATGGGTATGAATTTGCACTTTGTTCTTCCTTTTCACTAAAGAGGGTTTTTGTTCTTATGGGTAAATAATTTTGAGGGTTTATACGATCAAATCATAAATTTCATCTAGAGTAGAGTTTAATGATTATGATAATGGAGATCTTGATTGCGGCCAACAATTCATCAAGAGACAATGCACAAGTAAGCATTTTGCATGTCCTTATTGTACAAAGGGTTTAATGATTATGATAGACATTGCACAAGTAATAATTTTGCATGTGATTATTGTACAAAGGGTTTAAAGATTATGATATTGCAGATCTTGATTGTGGCCAACAATTCATCAAAAGACAATGGACAAGTAAGCCTTTTTTATGTCCTTATTGCAGAGATTAGTTCACTCTTCCCTAACTTTTCTAGCATCGAAATGCATGAAATTTTATTTTTTCTTTTCACCTTTTTTTTAGTGGTTGATTGTTTGTGTAATGGACTCTACCATGCCCAATTTAAAATGGCTCAAGTGATGCAAGGAAATTTTCTGGTAGGATGCAAATGCTAGATCTTCCTCAAACGTTGTTACATGAAATTAAATTTTTTTGTAATCATGAACATAAAATCTTTTCAATTTCATCCTTAGATTATGATCTCATTGCCTACAATTTTAAACCATGTTATTATATTTTAATTAGAATATACTTAGATCCATTAAACCTAACAAATCTCCAAATTTTAGGTTAATTTCAGCTAAAAAGAAGGAACCTGAATGAATTTTGCAATTTAGATTCAATTCTTACAGACAATGATTAAAAATGGAAGAACTCAATGGTTTGATAAATTTTACCCACCCATCAATTTCGAAGACCTTTGGTATTATTCTGAACCTAAACAGAGAGAGTAGAAGAAGAAGAGGAGCATGGATGAGGTGGACCCTAACCTGCTTGATACTTTTCAAAAGTTGGGCATGCCCTTGACTAGAAGAAGAGATTGACCAACATTGTTGTAGATGTTGTTTTCGACAGTGTTTTCATTGCTTCCATACATAGGTGGACTCTATAGGTAGTTGAGGTTATCTTTTTTTCATTATAAGAGGTAATTTAGGAGTATCTTTATCTAGTTAGGAAGTAGCTTAGCAAGGTTGCTACTCCCGCTGATAACTATTATGTTGCATTGTATTTTTATTTGTTAAGTGATAGATCCTTCTATTAAATCTCCAAGCACACTTTGTCACCCTTGGAAATATCCACTTATTTTAGGATGAATGAGATGGAGACCAGGCATTTTGAGAGGACTCTTATTTTTGTAGATGAGAGGAGTTCTGTGAGGTGAGAGGAGTTCTGTGACATATATTAAAGGATGAGCTATATCATTTTATGACACCAATCATCTCCATTCCACAAGAGTGGATCTCTAGTGCACCAAGGAAGCAATGATAAAGCATTCCACTATAAAGAATTGGTATGTCAAGGACGAGGAATGCAGATGTGGGATTTATAATTTTATTACCAAAATAGGTTTTTGCGATGGAGACAAATCAAGGATTTCATGGACCTGTGTAGAGACTGATTCAAAAATCACCTTGAAATACTCAAGGATTATTTTCAAAGGCGATGTTGCAATTGGAGAGTTCTATTATGTTGCCTTGAAAAATAACTATCAATAGGGGGGACAAAGATGATCCATATAGGGAAGAATTGCAGGAGTAGGATTGTTTCTAAAATTATATCTATAGGTAAGTCAAGAGACTACTACAGAGGATTAATGCAGGTGCAACCAAATTATCATAATGTAAGGAATTTTTCATAGTGTGATTTGATGCTCATCGGTGACTAGGAAGCTGCAAATACTTATCGTTACATTCAGGTACAATTGAGTTGCATTCTAAAGTCTCTAATTGCATTTATCGATAGTCCTTCTTGCGTCTTTGTCTCTCTTAATTTCATTGTGGTAGGATTGGAATGGGTTAAAAAATCAAGCATATCATTGAGTCAAATAGACACCTACATGTCATTGTGCACACTCTTTGTTTTTTATACAATTAGAAGTGAGAAATATGATGTGTGCACACACAAAAAATCCTAACATGCATGATGAATCCCCCTCCAATTCCATTTTCTATGGCGACATTTTATTTTCTTTGTTTATACAGGCCATCTAGCCACATAGTGGCCACTATCGAATGTTGAGGTATATGTCATATAAATATTTTATAGTCTACTTTATTTTATATTCAATTATTCATCGTTTTTCATGTCTTATACTCTGCATTGTATCTTCTTTCATTTTCAGGAGAGGAAATCAATATTGATGGTAAGAAGAAACAATTGAAGAAAGAGGAGAACAATAACACTGGAGCGACAAATGCAAAATGAGAGAGAGAAGAGAATTTGTCTAGTGATACCCTTAGAGCCAATATCTTGCATAAGACACACTCATAGAGACTGATGGTCAAGCCTTCAGAGTTGGTGAATTCACTTGCAATGCTTTGGCAACACAGTGATAATGTTTTGAAATGATGAAACAATATTTCATGTGTAAATTGTAGTCCAACCCATATTAAGTTGGAAACTCATATTGTAATACTTGATATTTTATATAATAAAATTTATATGGTTGAAATTATTTTTATTTTCACTTGATATTATTTAGTCTTGTAATTAACATATGTAACTTTGCGTTATCATATTAGATAAACATGCACATTGTATGACATTTTCTTAAATTTTAGTTGCAAAATCATACTAATTAATTTATGGTGATTAATAATAAACACATAAAATCAATCTAAAAATACTAAATTAGTAGTTTATATTAAATAATGATGAACACAAATAAAATTAATATATGACTAAATTAGTTGTTTATAATGATTATGAATGAAATTAAATGAAATGAATAGAAACTACTAAATCAGTTGTTTATATAATGAATATGAAAATACCAAAAAAAAGATAAATGACTACTGCAAATGATAAAAAAATTATTATTAAATGATAACTAAATTTTGCATATATACGATTATTAGTAGCTAATTTACAACATCTTATAACACGACTAAAATTTAGTCATATTTCTTTGGTCATTAATTGGTTTTAAATGATGACTAAAATTTGCATATATATGACTATTAGTAGCTAATTTACAGTATCTTATAACACGACCAATGTTTTGGTCATATTTCTTTGGTCATTAATTGGTTTTCTCGAGGATTCATATAGTAATATATTTTGTTATATATTTGGTCATTAATTGCGACAATTAATGACTAAACCAATGAAAAATTAATGACCAAATTAATGACTAAATATACTACTAGATGGTAAAATTGAGGAAACCAATTAATGACTAAGCTAAAAATGACTAAAAGTTGGTTGCGTTATAAGATACTGTAAATTAGCTACTATTGGTCATCGATTGAAAAATGGTCGTTTATATGCAAATTTTAGTTATTTTTTTAGTAACTAATTAGTCATTTTGTACTAGTGGTTGTCCTGTAATTATTATTTTCATTAATTAATTATTTCTTAGATTTTATGTGCATACTTGATTTAAGTTCAATTTTGCATGTATTTGTGTGTAATGTTTGGAGAATTGAATATGAATAGTCTCCTCCATATGCATTTGAGTTACTGTGGTATTTCTATAAAATTGATTTAATTCATTGTATTAAATTTGATTATGTATGAAGGTCTATTTGTAGCTGCAATGTTGAGTTCATATGGTATTTGATGTGGGTAAGTTGACATTGAAGCACAATTTCTGGAATAGCATGATGAATATCTAGAGCATTGTTTTAGTGGCTTGCAGTTCTTTCAACATCTGGGGGAGGCATATTGAATGCAGAAGAACCGATTGAACGAAGTTTTTCAGCTCAAAAGAAAATTATGGTTCTGCTGCGAGAAGGGTAATTATGGTTCAACTGAATATATGTTTTATTTTGTCATTTTATGGTATTAAACCCCAATGCTTGTGTTGTGAAGTAAGCGAAGAGATTACAACATGAGGTTGAGTGTAACGAGCTTCTCAATGAAGAGAACAATGCGAAGGTCGTTGAAATTATTTGAGTTGGGCATGTTATTGATGATTTGCTGAGTGCAATAAAACCCAAAACCCAGGTTAGTGGAAACATGCCTCCATGGATGACAATGCCATGAAAAAAATTATTGTCCTACACAGAAATATTTGCAATGTTTGTGGTTTCAAACACAGTTACCAAATTCGCCTGAATCCGGGCAAACAATTTAGAAATTCATCCATTCGATTCGATCACCGAATAGTTCGTAGGAATTCAATTCGGTTCCTTCGCAGTTTTCTTTGTTTGAGTAAGTTAGAAGGTTAGGAAAGTTAGGAGATATGGCTTGATTTTCTAGGTGGAAATGAAACTCAGATATACTTTAACATTATGAGGGATTGCTTTGCTCAAGATTATTGGGTAGTTTTTAATATATTGAAAATTTTGTGTATTTAAAAAGGAAAACATAGAAAATGAAAACAATTATGAAATTAGAAAAATTATTTTTTCAATTTTATTCTTATTTTGGAGGGTTGGAAAGCCAAGAATGTAGGATTTTGGAGGCATGGAAGGCCAAAAAAGCAGGAAAAAAGAAGAAGGTGAAAGTAGATTATTACTCATTTTCTAAATATATTTTTATTTTGATAGAATTTACATAAATAAATAAGTTTAGAATAGCGATTTTCTAAATATGTATTTATTTATTAAATAAGAATTTTGGATATACTAAAAAGCCATGTTATAGTTTTTAGAATTTTTAGATTTAAGTTTTTGGAGGGAAGAGTAAGTTTGGATTTGTAACTTTTTTAGGGTGAATTGTATATCTAAGGCTATTATATGATATAGAGTTATTAGAAATTATTCAAAATTTTAAATTAATTAGGAAAAAATAATCAGAATATGTTATTTTTAGAAAAAAAGAAAGTATATGTAGATATAATTCCTTCGGATTAATCACATTGTTAGGACCAAATTCTAATGATGTGATTAATCCGAAAGACTTATATCTACATTATGGATCACAAAAGTATTAGATCTTATAAAAGTATATGTATTCAAGTTAAGATATATACTATCAAATATTTTCCGAATTAAATTTTTTAATTCGAAGTTTTATCATATCGTATTGAATCTGAATTCGAATTCAAACTTGGTAACTATGATTTCAAATACTAAAATAGGAAATTCTTGGTCAAGTAGGCAAAGACTCTTAGAACCTCTGCTGCAACTAAGTTTAAAGATATTACGGATTCACTGCTCTTAGAAATGGTACAAAATTCTTAAAGTAAGTTATACCTATGAAGCAATGTGTTTGTCAAAACAAAGAAATACATTGAAAGTTGTTTACCATGGCCTCAAATACAGCCCAACAGAGTGGCCTTTGCTGCAAGGCTGATGTTCTGCGAAAGAGTAAATAATTTATCCGAAATCAGTTCGAAATTGTTGTATATTTTAGTCCATGGTGATAATTATGGGAATTTAGTGGAATTAGCTTGAGGCTGCCAAGATTGCTTCATACGTGAAAAGAAAAGAAATAATGCAACCGCTAGCAACAATTTAAAAATTTCATAAAAATATTTGATTCGAAGTTTAAAAGTCACATGTTTTTTTTTAAAGGTGCAATTTTCAAAAAGAAAAGTCAAGAACTTAAAATAAAATAGTTGTGATATTAAGATATCAGAAAATGGAAACCACATTAGAATTGCAGCATGCTATTTTGCGCCACAAGTTTAAAAAATCTACAAAGGTAGAGGGCTTGACCACAAAGATTCATTTTCAACTTTAAAAGTGGATATTGCAACATATTCGCAGCTAGGTGAAGTCTGTTGACACCTAATCTTCATGATTGGGAATTTTATGTAAATAAATAAATTGGGAAGGTGAACAATCATCGGGAGATGAACTGAACAATCACTCCCTATTATATATAACAATGGGTTACCTATGGAATAAAATACGAATCAGTTTTTCTGCCTTTGGAGAGTTACTGCCTGGCCTGACATGGTATCAGAGCCAGCACCATTTTTGGCTTCTATCTGCCATTGTAACTCCCTTCTGTCATTTCCTCATAAATTTGTCAGTTTGTCCTGCATTTTCTGCCAATTTTTGTAACCTCCCATGACTCCTCTGACATAGTCCACACGCTACTGGCCTCCATACGTTTCTCTCTCTATGCTGCTACCTCCATACGCTGCTCTCTCCATGCTGCTGGCCTCCATATCTGCATGAAATATTATGAAGGATTGAATGTTGATGCATTGAAGCTGGAGGCGATGTTTGGTATATCTCAGCTGTTACATTATTTTACTCCGTTCAGGCGTTTGTTCCGTTTCTTCTGTCAGATCAGAGGTTCGTTTCCTCGCAGCATCTTTTACCATACGCACTGCATAGAGTCAAAGGTTATACGATACTGGAACAACGCTTTGTAAATCGTGGTCTTGTTGGTTACTTTGGCAAATACACTGCTGCGTTTCTCATATAATGCTTGTTTTTTAATACATCTCCCACCGTTTCGGTGTTAATACACAGCTACGTTTTTTCAAATAATGCTTGTGTTTTAAATACACCAGAGTCCGGCAGTGGATTGTTATCTACAGGTTGTTTGGTTGCAGAATTGTGGCTCTCAGCCTTACCCAGTGGGAAGGCGCTTCTTCAACGTGGGTCTTCATCCACATCCGGGTAAGATCATACTCCGGTTGGGTGTTCTTTGGCTGAAAGTGGAAGACTTAGAGCATAGGTTTGGCCTCAGCCTTGCTTCTCCAACCTGGAGCGATGCTGTACGCCAGGAGCGATTCCGTAGTCTTATCCCAAGTTACATTCGAGACTCTTCTGTTGCTGTCGTTGTTTATGATGTTGCATTCCGACGGTCATTCCTCAACACTGCGAGATGGATTGAAGAAGTACGCACAGAGCGAGGTAGTAATGTGATTATTGTGCTTGTTGGAAACAAAACAGATCTCGTTGACAAAAGGCAAGTCTCAATTGAAGAAGGTGATGCAAAATCTCAGGAATTTGGGGTGATTTTTATTGAAACCAGTGCAAAAGCTGGATTTAACATTAAGGCCTTCATATAACTCGGTTCACCAAATTGCCCATATACGTTAAGCCTCCTCCATATACACCTTCCCATATACCACGACAAAATAAATAATACCTCTGTTTTTTAATATATCTGAGTACAATTTCACTGTACATCAGTAGAAGTCTTTGTATTAGCAGAAGTTTTTTTATCAGCAGAAGCTTTTTATCAGCATAAGTTTTTTTTATCAGCAGAAGCTTTTTATCAGCATAAGTTTTTTATCAGCATAAGTTTTTTATCAGCAGAAGTTTTTTTATTATCAGCAGAAGTATTTTTTACAGAATGCATTCAATCATCTCTATGGTAGGAATAGTTCTCACTGGCAAGGAGAACTATCCTGAATGGTCCCGGATGATAAAACACACCCTCATCTTCAATGAGTTGTGGAAAGGAGTGTGTGTCAGAGAAGCAGACAATGACCCAGTGCAGCCTACATCAGACAAAGAGCTCGTCATTTGGGAAAACAAGAACAACAAAGCCTATGCATTAATCGCAGCATCTGTAAATGAAGAAGTAAGTCGCCATATTTCATCATATTCAACTGCCTTTGAAGCTTTACAAAAGCTGAAAGAACTCTATGACTCACATTCTGCACTTGAAGTTGTTCAGCTCATGATTAAACTCTTCACTCTTGAACTGAAAAATAATGATCCTCTTGCTCTTGCATCTGAAGTAAAATCTATAATGCATGATATCAAATCCACTAAGGTTGAGCTGGATATCCCTCTTATTGCTTTTCTCAAGGCACTCTATCCTACTTACTCCAATTATCTTGAGCCTTTACAAGCAAATGGAAATCTTAAAGATATAACCTTTGACTCTCTTGTGAAAAAGTTTGCTGAAAGGGAGAAAGCCTTTGGAAAGAAGACAGTCCTTGAATCTTCTAAAGAGACTGTTTGCCTTGCTCATAAAGAAAAGCATCCTGCTCAATATTTTACAAGAGGAAGAGGTGGACGAAGAGGAAGAGGAAGATACTTCAGAGGCAGGGGGGGAAGACATTCTCAAGGAGAAAAGGCAGATCTGCATTGCATTCGCTGCAAACGAAATGGATCACATGATGCTTCTACATGCAAGCTACCATGGGACAAAATTGAGCAGAAAAGAAACCAGCAGAAAGGTAAAACTGATGATACAGACAAAGGTAAAGCACCTGAATCCGCTCACTATATTGAGGCACAATGTAACATTGGAGTAAATGAAGATTTGTTTAATGCTTCACTTGCTTCTTCGAAAAACGATTGGTTGCTTGATTCAGGAGCAACCTGTCATATGACTTATAGAAAATATTTTTTTGAAGATTTCACTGACAATGTTGATGGAGCAGTATACTTTATAGATCAGTCAAAAATCAAGCCATCAGGGCTTGGCACAATCAGGCTTAAACTACCTGGTCTTCCAGACTTTCTTCTGGATCATGTTCTATATCTCCCACAGCTCAGGAGAAACTTGTTGTCCTTGGTCCACATCCGCCAACAAGGTCACTCCATTCATATGTTTAATGGCAAGATTGAGGTAAGAAAAGCATCTGACCACTCACTTGTCATGAGGGGAATAGAAGAAGAAAGACTTCTCAAACTGCAAGGAACCTCTGCTCATACACAACATTCCTCGTATATTTCTCATCATGAAGAAGGTACACTTCCATCAAGTTTATTATGGCATGCTAGATTTGGACATTTAAACTATGACAGTGTCCGCTTATTGAAAAAAATGGTGTTGCTGGTTTGCCTACAATTCCTAGGAAACATAAGCAATGTGATGCTTGCATTCTAGGAAAGCATAGCAAACAGTCTTTTCATGATTCACATTCAAGAGCACATAGGAAGCTTGAACTCATTCATTCAAATTTATGTGGTCCAATGCCTGTTCCTTCTGCAAATGGAAATAAATATATCATGACATTTATTAATGATTACACCGGAATGTGTTGGGTTTATTTACTGAAGAACAAATCTGATGCCTTTCAAACATTCAAGAATTTTCATAAATGGATTGAAAATGATGCACAATCTCATATTGGGTCTATTCGCACTGATAATGGAAAAGAATATACATCAAATGAATTTGAAAACTATCTTCGCCAACATGGGATCAAACATCAAACAACTGTGCCTTATAATCCCCAACAGAATGGTGTAGCTGAAAGAATGAATAGAACAATCTTGAATATGGTATGATCCATGCTTTTCTTCAAAAATGTAAAGATAATGTTTTGGGCTGATGCTGTTCTATGTGCTGCATATATAAAGAATAGATGTCCATCTAATGCTATAAGAAACAAGACTCCTTATGAATTGTGGTATGGACATGTTACTTCGGTAAAACATCTCAGGGTCTTTGGTTCCACCTGTTATGCTTTGATACCAAAGGTAAATAGAAACAAACTTGGTGCTAGAAGTCGTAAGTGTATCTTCTTGGGGTATTCAAACACCTCCAAAGCATACCGTCTCTATGATGAAGTAAATAAAAAGTTTGTTGTATCTAGAGATGTAATTTTTCTTGAATCATCCAAATCTGACAATGTTGTTGAGCGGCAACTTGATCGCTTGGATATATTCGCAAAAATGAAATCATTTCAAGAATTTGATAATCAGATTCCACATCTTGAAGGGGGGATTCCTATACTAGATAAACATGTGGAATCTTCTTCTGAAGAACAATCTTCCCTGCATGAAACTCCAACAACGGATGATGCTTTAAGTGATGTAATTGATAGAATTGGGAGACTCAATCTTGATTCAGTCCCAACTCAATCAATAGAGCAGCCTGGACCATATCAGAAAGGTCCCCCAAAATGGCTGACAAAGACACTTGAAAGTGTTCAACCTGATGAAATTGGAAAAACAGGAACCAGAAATTCAAACCGACAAAATGGAGGTGATGTAGATGACTCTAATTCACTTGTTGATATGGATGTTACTTATGATTGTGAATTGAATTTGTCTACAGATTTTGAACCAACTTCCTTCAAAGAAGCTACTTCTCATTATGAATGGAAAGAAGCGATGCAAAAGGAGTATGATGCTCTCATAAAGAATGGCACTTGGAAGCTGGTTGATCCTCCATTTCGAACCAAACCAATTGGCTGCAAGTGGGTCTATAAGAACAAGTACAAAGATGATGGCTCACTTGACAAGCACAAAGCTAGGCTTGTGGCAAAAGGTTTTGCACAGAAGGAAGGGGTCGATTATGAGGAAACTTTTTCCCCCACAGCAAAATGGGCCACCATCCGGACACTCTTTGCACTAGCAGCTCAGAAGTTGGAAAGTCCATCAAATGGATGTAAAAATTGCATTCTTGAATGGAGATCTAAAAGAGAATGTTTTTATGTCCCAGCCTGAAGGATTTGCTGTGAAAGGACATGAACATGAAGTATGCAAACTTGTGAAGTCCTTGTATGGCCTCAAACAAGCACCGCGAGCCTGGTATGAAAAACTAACTGGGCATCTTCTGAAACTCAACTTCAATCATTTTGATCTTGATGATGTAACTTTATTTGTCAAGAAAGTTGGCAAAAAAGTTGTGTATCTTGTGGTATATGTAGATGATCTTTTAATGACAGGGAACAATGAAAGCTACATTGCATCCATAAAGAAGGAATTGGGGAAAAGTTTTGAAATGACTGATTTGGGCTATGTTCATTACTATCTTGGCATTGAAGTAACCCAACATCCAAAAGACATATTTCTTTCTCAAAAGAAATACATTGGAGATTTGTTAAACAGATTTGGCATGACAGAGTGCAATCCTCTTTCTACTCCAATGGAACAAAACTTAAAGCTCACATCTATTGAAGGAAAGAAATTTGAGGATGCAACAAAGTATAGACAGCTTGTAGGAAGTCTCATCTACCTCACTACTACCAAACCAGACATTTCATTTACTGTTGGAATCCTCTCCAGGTTCATGCAAAAGCCTTGTGAGGGACATTGGTCTACTGCAAAAAGAGTTCTAAGGTACTTGAAGGGAACTCAAGACCTTGGAATCAAGTATACACAGGTGGACGACTTCAGCTTGATTGGATACTCTGATTCAGACTTCGATGGAGACAAAGAAACTGGGGTATCTACTTCAGGATATGCTATGAGTCTTGGATCAGGAGCTGTCTCCTGGAGATCACGCAAACAATCAGTTCCAGCAGATTCCACAACAGAAGTAGAATATGTGGCAACAGCTGAAGCAACGAAAGAAATTGTGTGGCTCAGGAAAATTCTTGAAGATTTGCAGGTAAAACAAGTACAATCAACTCCACTCATGATTGGTAACACCTCTGCAATAAAGTTTGCCAAGAACCCAAAGTTCCATGATTGAACAAAGCATATCAATACTAAATATCATCTAATTCGACATCATTTTGAGGCCAAAACAATCCATCTCCATCATTTTTCCACAAATGAGCAAATTGCAGACATCTTCACCAAAGCACTTGGAAGGGAAAAGCTTGAACGATTAAGAATGATGCTTGGACTCACCAACATCCCTTCAGATTAAGGGGGGGAATGTTGACACCTAATCTTCATGATTGGGAATTTTATGTAAATAAATAAATTGGGAAGGTGAACAGTCATCGGGAGATGAACTGAACGATCACTCCCTATTGTATATAACAATGGGTTACCTATGGAATAAAATACAAATCAGTTTTTCTGCCTTTGGAGAGTTACTGCCTGGCCTGACAAAGTCCTTATAGTGGGTGATTTCAATGCTAGGACTGGAAGTGAGCAAGCTAGCATTATTTGTTGTAAAGATGATTGTGACCCTATTTGGCTTACAGAAGAAAGTAATCATCAGTGGGAAAGAATTTCAAAGGACAAGGGCTGCAATTTCTTTGGTGAATAATTTCTTACTCTATGTGGGGCCTTTGATTTAGTCATTTGTAATGGCTTGACTAGATGGTAAAAGTCCAACAATTTCACTTGCAATACTTACAATGGAGCAAGTGTGGTAGATTATGTAATTTTCTCGCATGGTTTGTGTGAGAAAATGGAAGAAGTTTTGGTTGGAGATCAGTTGTGGGATTTTAAATCAGATCACACACCAATTTATTTATGTTTCTCTTGGATTGGAAAAAAACAATTAGAGTCAAAAATTCATCATGTCCAACAAAATCTCCCACAGGGTAGAATTCTTTTGACGCCAGAAAATTGTAATACCTTCAAAATGGCACTAGAGAGGCTCTTTGAGAAGGAGAAAATTACAATTCACAGCCTTCATAGTCATGAATTAACACATTTAATTCAATGCACACTTGCAAAGTGAAAAAGAACAAAAATTAAGAAGTCTGAAACAAATTTCTTTCTGGTTAATGCTTGGTTTGATGAGGAATGCAAAAAGGTAAGGAGAATGTGGAAAGAGTCAAACAAGGATAACATAAAGCTCAAATTGTACAAGCAGTTATTAAGCAAGAAAAAGGTTGATTTCATGGTTTCAAGGAGGGAAGAACTAATCTTCCTTGGGAAAAATAATCCCATATTATTTTGGAAGGAGCTCCAACCGAAAAGGATACAAATTGGAAATAATATTACAGCTTCTCAATGGTTTGACTATGCAATACAACTCTATGAGAAAGTTCCCAAGGTTGACCCTCCCCCCTTAGTCAACAATGATACTGAACTCTTCACGGTACAAGAGGTAGAGATGGGTACCAAGAAGTTGGGTGTTGGAAAAGAAAAAGACTTAGCTGAACTCCAAGCAGAATATCTAAAGTGGGGCTCAAAAATTCTTGCACCTCACATTACAAAAATCTTCAACAACATCATACAACAAGGGCTCCCCACAGATTGGTCAACTAGTCTGGCAATACCTCTTTTCAAGAGCGGTGATGTCAATAATCCATCCAATTATAGGACCATCATGATAAAACCTTTGTTTGCAAAGCTATTTGGAAGCATGCTAGAAAACAAAATTAGCAAGTGGGCAGAAGAAAGAGATAATCATGCTAAAGGGCAAGCAGGTTTTAGACCTAAACATTCCATAGTGATCATTGCATAACTTTAAGGCACATCATTGAAAAAGTTTGGCAGAAAAAGGAAGAAGTCTTATGTTGCTTTGTTGATTTCAAAAAAGGATTTGACTCGGTTCCTAGGGATAAACTTTGTCAGAGAATGGAGGAACTTGGGGTTCCTAAACATTTGAGAGCAGCTATGCATAGTCTGTATGAAGATGTGAAAGTCAAAATTAGAACTTCAGTAGGAATTCTTGAAAGTTTTAGAAGTGATATCGAGGTCAAGTAAGGTTGCCCACTATCTCCTACCCTTTTTGGTTTATATATCGACAAGCTTGAGGAGTGGTTAAATTCGCAAGGGGGTGATGGTATCTATTTGTGCAAGTTTTTTATAAGGCTTCTTTTGTATGTAGATGACCTTGTTCTGATTGCTAAATCGACTCTTGGTTTACAAGAGCACTTACTATCCCTTGAGCATTTTTGTATAAGTGTGGGGATGCAAGTCAATATCAGCAAAAAGAAAGTAGTGGTCTTCTCTAAGAAAAGAAAGCATAACCAACATAAGTTCTACTTTGAATGCAACATTCTAGAAGAAGTTGTGGATTACAAATACCTCGGGATTGACTTAAACAAAAATCTAAGCTGGAATGGTTGTAGAAAGAAAAGAACTTTGAGGGGTTGGAAAGCATTTTATGCTTTTCAAAATAGGTGTAGAGAGGCGGAGTTATGGGATTGGAAGACCACTCAAAATCTTTTTGGGCTTCTAGTGTTTCCGGTGATTCTCTATGGTTGTGAACTGTGGGCTAGCTATACCTCTGACATGCAGTGGAGACAAATTGAGAAAATTCAGAAGCGTTTGATTACAAACAATTTAAGATTAAAAGTGCAGTTCCTTATGATATCTTGTTAAGTGAAATAGGGACTGCTAGTATTGAAGCAATTACTATGGTGCGAGTCATAAGGTATGTAAAAAAAATTGAGCAAATGGAAGAGGGTAAATGGCCTAAGGTTGTCTTTAATGATAGATTGTGCAAGAGAAAAAATTCTTGGATGCAGAAAAATAAAAAATGGTTTAGTAAATGGGGTATTTCCTTGAACGTGTGTCCCATAAACAACAAAGAGATAAAAGATTTTTTTATGGAAAAGTTCCACAAACGTACTTGGGATAAGGAGCTAGGAAGAAAGAAAAATTACTATATTGAAGTTTTTAATCCCACTCATAATCATCAACCTAAAGCATACATAGAGTCCAATATTTCTTAGAGAGCCAAAATTCTTATTGCTTAGTTAAGGAATAATTCTCATCAACTCCGTTGTGAAACAGGGAGCTGGAAAAGGCCAAAGGAAGTGTGGGAGGAAAGGGTATGCATTTTTTGTTCTTCCAGAAAAGTGGAAACAGAAAAAATTTTCATTTTAGAATGTGAGGCCTTCAAAGACAATAGGGAAAGATATGCAAATATGCTGGCAGCTAGCTCTTGGGATAATCTATTTAGCGAGGGGTTTGTCGAGAAGCTGAGAGCATTTATTGTGAAGCTTCATAGAAAAAGGGTCGAATACATCAAACAAATGAAGAAGCAATCTGTCCCATATGCTATTTTTAGCCTCGTGGACGTTAAAATAATTTCTTCTTCTTCTTCTTCTTAAATATTTTTATAATACATGACATATTTTTGAAGGTGCTTTTTTATTGAGAAAAATATAAATGGGTTTTGTTAGAGTTTTATAAGGAGATTTTAAAAGGTTTTTTAAAAAGGTTTAAAAAGAGTTATTATGTGAAGGGGTTGAAGATAAAATACTTTTTTCAAAAGGATTTTTTTTATATAAAAAGAGGGTTTGAAAGTGAGTTTATGGTGTTGTTAAAAGTCTATGTAAAGAATTACAATATTAATGTATTAAGGGTAGATGTCAAAGGTTAATAAAGGAATTTGTAAATTGTATAGTTTGATTCAAGTCAAGGATGAATTAAATTTAAAGTCAAAGTTCACCATTAATCATTGTAATGAAGGGTACAGTGTCAGTTATATCTGACACTTGAGGTCCATTAATGAAGAATTGATGTTAAATTAAAATTCTAGGGTCGAAATGAAATTAAGAGTCAAAATTTTAAGTCTTTGAATGTAATGGGTGCATGAACAGTGGAGCCTGACACCCAAAAGTATGGTCAATAGAATTTGAGAAGATACTGCAATTATTTGCAGTAAAGGAAGAAAAGTACAAAGGGTTGCTTAGAAAGAAGGTTCAAGTGAAGTGAACCATTGGCCAAGTTTAGAGGAGAGAACTTCGTAAAGTGTTAATTCGACTACAACTTATAGTGAACAAGGTGAAGTTCACGAAAGAAGAAGGAGATGAAGATGACCAGGGATAGTCACAACAATTCCATAGCAGTTGGCATTGGTGATGAATAAATTGAGAACAAGATCGATAAATTAAAGACACGACTTGAAGTGTTAATGGAGCTACTACAAAGTCAAATACATGGATGGGTAGTTGAGACAGAAACACAAGATAAAATTTTTGTTAAAGGAAGCAAAGAAAGTCTAAATGAATGTATGCATTTTTGAAGTAGAGCAAGGACCATTGCTTAGTGATGACGATGAATATGTGAAGGTGGGTTAAATTCCCACAAATGGCACCATAAATTGTAGGTTTTAACCCCGTGCAAAAATTACCTGCATCTGAATTCTAAAACACATAAAATAAACAATGCAAGAGCATAACACATGAAACAAATATACACAGAGATTTTCCCCTAGAACTCAAAACTGGGACTACCAGCTTGATTTTTCATTATGTTCCTTTCAATGTTACAATACATATATATATACATGTCGAAGCATCCAATACCATGGATTGAAAGCCATTGCACCCAAAACTGTGTGCGAAAACCATGCACAAAAGTATAGGTAGGTCTGCACACCTAATATAGGGTCCAAAAATAATTCCCCGGGATGCTACCCCGGACCCTGTAGAGGGGGGCTAACCACCCCCCTCCAACCCCCTGTGATCCCTTCACTGCCCAATCGGTGCAGCGAAGTGGGGGCTCTATCCCCCCCTCTAACCCCCCGGTTCATTAGGGTAGCTAGTCGTGGAAAGAATATAATACAACCCAACATAAATTGTTCAAAAGACAAACATAAAGACTTGAGGACATAATCTTTTGTCAAGCCTTATGTTTTTAAATCTAACAATTGGTGTGTGGATGCAGGATATGTTGTTGATATTGACTTTGTGTATAGTAATGATGAAGAAATGAAGCCTAAGGATGTTGAAGATGGAAAAATAATGGAAGTTACTGATAAAATAGAAAATGATAATCAAATAAATGGGTCAAATGTCAACATGAGAGATATTGCAGCATAACTGAAATTTCTAGAAGAATGGTTGGATAATATGAATCCAGAGTATTACGTAAACGAAATTATGGTGGATTACAACAAGACTTGAAATCAACAAACCTCGCGCAGCAGAAGCATAAAAGTGGACAACAAAGTTTAGCAAAGAAACAATAATGCACACTAGCTAGAAGACAAGTTAGATATCGAAATTAAAGAGATGAAGAAGCTAATGTTGAAAGAATCTCAGAAGATGTTCATTGAACAAAGAAAAATCAAGGATGATAACAGATTACTAATAACTGAGCAAGTCTACATCAGCAAAGCAAGAGGAGAATTACAACATAAAGTTTGGAATCTTGGAAGACAGAAAAGGACAACAACAGAATGGAAAGAATATGACAAAGCAATTAATCAGCGACAGACTAAAGTTTGGGATCCAGGAAGATCTATAATTAGTTATGAAGACATATGGTCGAGAAACCATGAATTCTTTTTACGTGGGGAATTTGATACAAGTGCATCTAACCTAGGGTCAAATGATTACTAAGGGAATTGGCTTATAAAGTTAGGATTTAATTAATTAATATATTTTTTCTATACTTTTGGGAGAAAATGATAATTATTGTAAAAAGGAGAAGGTTTGAGAGATTTAAGGGATATTTGGCTCTTATATAGGGAAAAGGGATTAGATGAGAGATTTTATTAAGTATGAGAGATATTTTGGGAGTTAGTTTAGTGATCTAGAACCTACTTGGGTTCTAATCCATCTGTATAAATTTAGGTGAGACATGAGGCATGAAGTATTTAGAAGTGTGTGAGTGAGCGTGAGGAATGAGAGGCCAATCATTGGGCCAATAGTTCTTATGTAATCATTTTGTTTATTAATTAATTATTTCTCATATTTTTATGTGCATACTTGATTTCATTTCATTTTTATATGTATTTGTGTGCAAGGCCATATGTTAGACCTGCATTACCACCTCGTGAAGTTATCCAGACAGTAATACCCCAACAGATATACCCTAGTGCGAATGAAAAAAATGCTCAAATGGACTCATCGAGATGAAACATAGTGGGATGACATGGATGGAAAACGCAATAGCATGGAGCATTTCTATTGGCTCTGATGGAGCCCACCCAACGAGTTACTCTGATGGATATACCCTGACAGAATTAAAATAGCGCTCAGATGCAAAGAGTAGGATGATTTGAAGTGGTGATGCCATCCCACCAGACTTACCATGAAGGTGCATATTAGAGGGATAACAAAGAAGAAACGCAAAGGAGAGTCGGCTCAGTGGAAAACTATGCAATATAAAGGAAAACAGTTGAAACTGTTTAAAATTTATTACAATGGAAATTGGAGAGAAACAAGGCCTTGGGAACCCTTTCTTTCTCATCTTTGATAGGACAAGTGGAAACATGTGAATGCTTAGTGATGAAGTCAACATAACTAATAAGAGGTGGAGACGTGGTAGGAAATTTTTGCATTTTTGGGTACCCAACGTGCCCATATTGGAGTGACATGTGTCACCTACCATAGATCAACAGTGCGGTCATTGTGTCGTCATTCCAGTGGATATAGTTTGGAAAACTTAAAGAAGTGTGAAAAGGATGCACTGGGAAAGAGGCGTCACGAAAACGTGACAACTGACTCAACCTGACCACTTTTTTATTGGCCCTCAGTAGTTGTGGGGTGACCCTGATGGAGAACTCATCCCATTGGATGGAGCCCGACAATTTGTTAACAATGTGCAGCCAAAGCATGAGGCAGCGAGAACTGGGATGCGTCGACAATGACATGGCACATACCAGTAAGTGAGAATGAGCTCGAGAGGACTCCACAGGACACAACATCTCATAGGGATGACCCTGATGGTAAATAAGAGAGTGAAAATGGAATGCATTGGGAGATAAAGCATCGGGGCATGGAGGACTGGCAGGTGGTTAGTTGCAGCCTTGTGGGAGAGTGGTAGAAAATAAGAGTGAGGCCGGGTGATCCCTATGGGACACGCCAACCCCGTAAACAGACCCTAACAACTTATAAAGAGGGCTTGGGAACTCCAACCTTAGTTCTAGGCCTTGGTCATTTCACGTAGAAATGAGCCCAATGGCACAGAGCTATTAACAAAGAAATTTGGCCCACAAAGGGCTCAAAAAGGGCTTAACATCTAAAGGCAAGCTAAGGGTAGCATAGACCTGGTCCTATGCCAGAAAAATAGGTAAAGGGCTAGAGTAAAAGGAAATTAAGGTAAAAAAGGGTGGAACTATGAATTTGAAAACAAAATTGGCAGTTAAGCCAAAGTTAATTGCTGATAAAAATAGAAGAAGCACTGCTAAAAACCTATAAAAGAAAAAAATTGCTAAAATTATTGAAATAACTCAATTTAACTTGTGGAAAAAGTTTTTTGAAGGTTGAGAACTTGGTAAACACAATCAGAGGATTGAAATAAACAAGACAAGGAAAAATAAGAATGCATGTAGAAATCAAAGAAAAGCAAAGAAGGAAAAAAATAAGAATGCATGCAACAATCAAAGAAAAGCAAAGAAGGAAAAAATATCAAGCCAAAATTTCTTTATAAGCTAGGTTGAAAAAACTGTTTGGAATAAAGAATAGATATGAGTTTTGTGAGTGAGTTGAGGTGAAGCTGATGGAATCAGAGATTGCTGAAGGTATTGGTGATTGAAGAAAGTATTCTATTTTGAAAACAAGGAAGTAATTCATGGCTCTAGTATGAAAATGGATGAAAGACGAACGAGTTGTTGAAAATAGCAACAAGAAATGCTAAAAATAGCATTGCTATAAATAGCATTTTAGGATATACTCCAAATCTGTTGGAAATAGAAAAAAATAGAAATGCTAAAAATAGCATTGCCATAAATAGCATTTTGGGATATATTCCAATTTTTATTTTTCCTTGAATCAAAATTGAGAATTAAAATTCGAATTTAGTTTCACTAGCTATTTGAAAAATAATTAATTAATTCATCTTGAGTTAATTAGTTGGAGAAAATCAAACATGAAGCCTTTGTGAAGACATGCAACAATTATCCCTTTGATTGAGGAAGTTATCCCTTAA
The DNA here is from genome assembly GCA_031772625.1 of Pinus tabuliformis. NCBI lineage: Eukaryota > Viridiplantae > Streptophyta > Pinopsida > Pinales > Pinaceae > Pinus > Pinus tabuliformis. Next base: position 258,556,089 of record CM062809.1, on the reverse strand, counting down.
TTAAGGAGATAAGGATGAGTTGTATTTGAGTTGTAATTAGTTAGCTTAGTTAATTAAGTTAAGTCCAGTTAAACTAGTTCCAAACAGTTGGAGGAACTAATTGTGAGTTCAGTCAGTTAATGCATGCATGCATGCAACTAGTGTTCTCTAAATAACTGAATATTCTCTCATAAATAACCAATGCATGTCAGTTCAAAGAAAGATCCAGTTGAGATTAAAGACAGGGACATTGCACTATCAATTGGAGGAATTTTCCTATAAAGGAAACTCATCCATGTAGACGGAATCAACTCCTTCAGGATTGCGCAGTTATTTCAGAGATCAATGTTGTGTGTGAGGTGAGAATTACACAGGTTGCAACTAGAGGACCCAGGAGAAACTGCACAAGGAAATAGGAGGCTTGGAGGACTAAAGGAAGGCACATGTGTTGTCTATTCTGTCTATGAGTAGCAGTGAGGGATTGTACTGAGAGCTGGATAGCTTGTGAGCTAAAGCTTTGTGTAATCCTGAGATATTTCCACTTGTATGATAATACAGATAACAGGGTTTTTAGCTGAGGCTTTCCCAGAGTATTCTTCTGTGTTTCATGTGTGATTGATTATTCTTCTCTGTTATATGTGTTATGTTTGATCTTGCTCAAAATCGATTAAGCTTCCGCAAGTTTGATTGTAGAAGTAGATTAATTATTTTGCTTTAGTACATTGCATAATTAGTTTAATCTACAGTAAGAATTTCTACATGGTATCAAAGCTAGCTGATCTATAGAGAAATTTCTACATGGTATGGGAGCCAATTTTATTAGAGAAAAGGTGATCGAAGTGGAGAACAATATAAAAAGAAGGGAGAAGTTTCAAGTTTGAAGTTCTTGATTGTAGGTACATAATTGATTTCTTATCACATCTCAAAGTTCACCAATGGCGTTCAATGGCTTGAGACTCGAGTATGCCTTGGATGGCAGCTTGAATTACATAGCCTGGAAGGATCGCATGGAAGCAGTATTAGATGACAGCCGTTTGAAGGACTTCATTGATCAAGAATTCCCCAAGCCAGCAGTAGCTAATGCCCAAGAATTAGCGGAATGGAAGAAATGTGTGGCAAGAGCAAGGAGGATTCTTCTGGAGGGAGTTTGAGACCATATTGTCTCGAGTCTCCATGGGAAGGAGACTCCATTTTCAATGTGGAAGGCATTGAAGGATCTATATTAGAACATCAGTGACCAAAGGAAGCTGGCGTTGAAGGACAAGCTTCGGAAAATCAAGTGTGAAAAGGGCAACACGATCTCTACATATCTGAACAAGCTCACCACCTGTAGAGATGAGCTTGGAAGTGTAGGAATCATGACAGCCGATGATGACATGGTGAGTCTTGCTCTCCTCGGTCTTCCTAAGAGCTGGCATAGCTACCATGACTCAGTGAATGGAAGAGAGAAACTTCTAGATTGAGAATGAATGTAGTCAGATCTGATGCAGGAGGAGCACTAGAGATGGTTCTTCATCCAAATAGGATGAAGAAAATTTCACCTTAGCCAGTAAGGCAAGGAAAGGGAAGGAGAAGGATTCTCATTCCAAATCGAGTTCTTCCCATGGTGGGAAGAAGATTGACAAATCTAAAGTGAGATGTTTTAATTGTCATGAGGTGGGCCATTATGCAACTAATTGTCCATTGAAGAAATCCAAGAAGGGATCCTCGGAGGGATCTGAAGGTGAGGCATTGGCCTCTTAGTTCGAATTGGATTTTAGCCTCATCACATTCATGGTTTCATCGATGATGGGTTGTGGTTGGTTTCTTGACAGTGGAGCCTCATTCCACATGACCGACGATAAGATTTTATTCAGTACCTTCGAGGAGAAGGACCTCTAGATGCGCATAGAGATGGGTAATGATGAAATGTATAGTGTTTCAATAGTGGGCATGATTGCTTTTCAGAGTGAGCATGGAGCTCTAATTACCTTGACAGATGTGAAGTATGTGCCAGGACTGAAGAAGAACTTGGTAACGATTGTGAAGTTGGAGGAAAAAGGCTACAATATTGTCTTTGGTAAGGGAAAGGTTTTCCTTAGACACATCACCACGAGACAAGTGAAGCAGATCAGTTCATGAGTCAAGAACCTGTATGCTCTTGAGGTTCAAGATGCATGCAAGGCCTTGAGGAGCAAGGAAAATGTTGGAGACTTGGTGGTTGAAAGGGAGAGTGCATTACCTCTCAATATGCAGCATCAGAAGAAGTCTCAGACAATTGTGGAAGAGCCACAATTGGTGAAGTAGCTTCAGGAGGTTGTGGAGCAGCCACAACTGGAGAAGTCGAGAGGAGACTGAGTGGAGGCATCCACTCATGCAGAGACCTCCAGTAGGGGGAAATTTTGAGCCAAGTGGGCAGAGGGATCACATGCAACCATACCTCTAGGTGTGAGATGGGGCGATGTGAAGTGATAGTCCCAAGAAGGCTGAAATAGGGGCAGGATCCTTGAGGTATCCAACCTCTTTGATTAGACCTTGCTATGGAAGCCCCGACGAGGAGTAGCAGGACTGGTTGAGTGGGTAGAGAGAGATGCAGATGGAGTGGCAGAGAGAGCTTCAGCATCAAAGGTTGTTTCTAGCCCAACACGGAAGTCAGTTGGGAGATCAGTTACTTACTTCTCAGTAACTGAGTTGCAGTGTAGCATTGGGTAGCATGATGCAACATGATGAGAGGAGCTGTAGTGCACATGTAGTGCTAGGAGATAGGACTAGCAGCAGCACAGATGCAGCAGGAGGAATCAGTGTGATTGATGTAGTCAACAATCCAAGTGACAGAGGCTAGAGTAGTCAGATACTGAAGAGCATAGAGGTGTAGAGATTTCAGTCGACAGAGGCAATAACAGTTAGAGACTCTGATGACAGAGGCATCATTCTAATTTAGGTTGGATATTTTTTGTTTCTGGAGTTTCTAAAGCAACAACACTTGAGAGAAGTGTTGCATGCAGAACATTCCAAAGGTTCATGATCAGGTTCGAGTTGAATGCCTTTCTTGTTGAGAGGGAGTGTTGAAAATAGCAACAAGAAATGCTAAAAATAGCATTGCTATAAATAGAATTTCAGGATATACTCCAAATTTGTTGGAAATAGCAAAAAATAGAAATTCTAAAAACAACATTGCTATAAATAGCTTTTAGGTATATATTCCAATTTTGATTTGTCCTTGAATCAAAATTGAGAGTTAAAATTCGAATTTAGCCTCCCTAGCTATTTGAAAAATAATTAATTAATTCATCTTGAGTTAATTAGTTGGATAAAATCAAACATGAAGTCTTTGTGAAGACATGCAACAATTATCCCTTTGTTTGAGGAAGTTATCCCTTAATTAAGGAGATAAGGATGAGTTGTATTTGAGTTGTAATTAATTAGCTTAGTTAATTGAGTTAAGTCCAGTTAAATTAGTTCCAAACAATTGGAGGAACTAATTGTGAGTTCAGTCAGTTAATGCATGCATGCATGCAACTAGTGTTCTCCAAATAACTGAATATGCTCTCATAAATAACTAATGCATGTCAATTTATAGAAAGACCTAGTTGAGATTAATGACAGGGACATTGTACTATCAGTTGGAGGAATTTTCCTATAAAGGAAACTCATCCATGCAGAAGGAATCAACTTCTTCAGGATTGCGTAGTTATTTCAAAGGTCAATGTTGTGTGTGAGGTGAGAATTACACAGGTTGCAGCTGGAGGACCCAGGAGAAACTGCACAAGGAAATAGGAGGCTTGGAGGACTTTAGGAAGGCACATGTGTTGTCTATTCTGTCTATGAGAGCAGTGAGGGATTGTATTGAGAGCTGGATAGCTTGTGAGCTAAAGCTTTGTGTAATCCTGAGATATTTCCACTTATATGATTATATAGATAACAGGGTTTTTAGTTGAGGCTTTCCCCAGAGTATTCTTTTGTGTTTCATGTGTGATTGATTCTTTTTCTCTGTTATATGTGTTTTGTTTGATATTGCTGAATATAGATTAAGTTTCTGCAAGTTTGATTGTAAAAGTAGATTAAGTATTTTTCTTTAGTACATTGCATAATCAGTTTAATCTATAGTAAGAATTTCTACATGGTATCAGAGCTAGCTGATCTATAGAGAAATCTCTACATGAGTGAGTGTTAAGCAAGTTGTAGCTTGCAAATCAGGCATTTGTGCTCCTTCTAGTGGGTGATACTAAATATTTGCGGTTGTAGCTCCATTTAGTTGTAGTTGATAAGTTAGGGAGTTGTATCTTCCTCCTAGTTGTAGCCAGGGAATTGTAACAAGTTGTAGCTTGTCTTGAGAATGAATTGAAGAGCAGTTTTGAAGAAGTTATTTATTCCTTATGTGTTCCATTGTGATTGTTGATATTGATTCCTATCATGTTTTAAATTAATTTTTGAAGTATTTAATGGTGTCCTAGTATTCTTACACAATTGAAAGAATTTTTTTTTTTAATTGGTAAAATTCCTACAATATTATTCCCTCCCCCAGTATTGTCTTGGTTTCCAACAATTGGTATTAGAGCATTGGTTACTTCATATTAGTTTAATAGCTGGAAGAAAGATCAAAGGACCATGACAAACTAGGAAGGAAGTTCTACCAATAGGGCATTGATGTTCATTGGAACAAACTACATGTTTTGGGAAGTAAGGATGACAACCTACATTCAATCACTTGGAGATGATGTGTGGGATGTTATGGAAGAAGAATGTCAAATTCCTCTAGTAGTGCTTACCAAATATCAAAATATGTTCACATGAAATGCTAAAGAAATGAATGCCTCGCTTGCTGGCTTACCTAAATCAGAGGTTGTCAAAGTAATAGATTGAACATCTTCCAAAGATATTTGGGACAAGATGAGAAACTCCTATGAAGGAGATAGAAAGATAAATAAATCTAAACTTCAAGGGTATAAGATACAATTTGAGTCTTTAAGAATGCATGATGAAGAAGATATTTAAAATTAGTTTTTAAGAGTTGATGAGCTTGTGAACACCATAGGAGGGCTTGATGAGGAGCTAGATGAAGTTGTAGTAGTTCAAAAGGTGATAAAATCCCTTCTTGAAAGGTTTAAGCCCAAGGTCTCAACCATTGAAGAGATGCCTAATCTAAATACTCTTACTCTAGATCAATTGCTTGGTATACTCTTTTTTTTTGCTAAAGCAAGAGTCGGACCTTCTATTATCTTAAACAACAAATAAAAATACATAGAATAAAACAATCCTCGGTGAGAAATAATCCAAGGAAAAAACCTATAGAAACTGGAAACGGGTGAGAGTAACAAGCATTGCACCCAACAACCAAATCTCTAAACACTCAAAAGAAATACAATGCGTAAACCGACAGACTCGAAGGAAATCAGAGCAAAAAAAAAAAAATCTCTAATACACCTCCTGAAACTGTGGGAGAAAAAGGATAGGCTTTTCTCATAAAGAGCAGATTGCTATCCTTCAAAATTTCTAAAGACTGACTCCACCGCATGAACATCAAATCCCGAACGCATCCACCTGACCCACAAAATAGGCAGGAGAATACCCAAAAAGTTATGATGTGGCTCGACTGTCGGACCCACCAAACTGCATCCACAATCTCAACTGTTGATCTAATCTGATGGATCCAACAGTCAGGGTTAATATCACAATCACCAACCTGTTTGAAGAATAGTGTGTGGGAGACAGCGGTATTTAGGAATGTACCTTGCCCATGCATCACTTGATCTATGGGATCGCTGCCATAACCCAAATACCACTTACCATGTATGAGACTTGCGATAACCAGACAATCGGCCCAAGCGTGGTTTTTAGAATTGAGAGTGGGAGGAGGGGAAAAAACCATTGCCAGCAAACCACTATCCCATCTCTGCCTGTTTTGAGTAGTGTACCTATCCGGGAGCCTGAGCTCCTTTGAGAATTGACTCCATAAAATTTCCTCAGAGACCCTGATAATTCCCCTCACGAGCTTCCGGAAGAGAATGCGACAGACCCCTGCTTGAATTTTTGTCATAAGCAAAACAGAAGGAAGAGAAACCGCTTGACATAAAAATTAATTTAATCTTGTCATCCGGGACCGATAATCAAACATTTCCATGTCCTCTGTGGCTTGCTCCTCACAGAGAAATTTTAAACGGATTGGATGAATTTCTCGCCACTTGTATGTTATCCCTCTTTCAGAATTGTTCACCCTTGGTTAGCAAGAAGGTCTGCTAATTTTTTGGCCGAACGACGAACATGATTGAAACTCACCGTTCGCAGCTCTTGGAGGTGAACCTGGATTCTTTGGTAAACCAGGAGAAGTTTCCAGTGATTAGACACTTTCTCCGGTCGAGTCCCACAATTAATTATTTTCACAGAGTTAATTGTAATCTCCAAGTCCGCTTCAATAATGACATTGGAGCACCTGTGTTGGATCAAAAACTCCAGGCATTGTTCCAGCGCCATTAATTCAGCGATATTATTAGTAGCTCTACCAAGATGATAATGGAAGATAAAAATTATTTTGCCTTCTTCATCTCTTAAAACTCCTCCAAAACCAGCTATTCTCGGGTTGCCTTTTGACACCCCATCAATGTTGTAATTTAGATATCCTTTTGGTGGAGGTTGCCAGAACTCCATCCCTATCTCCATGCTCGAATCCTATCTTCTTAGACCTTGAGGAATAATCCATTTCATACCCAGTTGGCTGAGAATTTGCAGCTCAGATACTGACGAAGGTTTATTGGGGAGATTTTTAACCGTGGTACTAACAGTCTCCCAAAGTTGTTTTAGGATCAGATTAAAAAGACCTTGAGGGGTGGACTTTTCACTTTTGAAGATCCTTTTATTCCTTTCCTTCCAAATATTCCAAATTATGAAGATTGGCGTAAAAGTCCAGGCTAGATTAATGAACTCATTCTCAGAAAAATTAACTCTCCAATTGTTCAGGGTATTAATGATACTATTACTGTCCCTGTCATACTGTTGGAAAATGGAAGAGAAGGAATCCCATAACCAGGTAGTATAAGGGCAGCTGTTGAGAATGTGCTCCATGTTTTCCTCCTTCTTTTCGCAAAACTGACATCTGGAGGGCCCCAAGAATCCCCTTTTCCGTATGTTATCCCAAGTTAAGATTTTTCTATGGTGTACCAACCACATGAAAATCTTGATTTTCATCTAGCCTTGGTGCTTCCATAGGCGCATCCAAGTTTTGTCTAGAGCCCTATTATCAAACCCTAGAAGCATTCTCTTGGATTCCTTAAGATCAAAGTTGCCTTTATTGTTATTGCCCCATCTCAATTGGTCCTGTCCCTCTGTCACTAAAATCATTCTTTGTTTAAGTATACTTCCAAGAGCTTCTGCCTTAATTTTCATGGGGCTATCCTCTCCATAGTTAAGTTTACTCTAGCTTCTCCATTTTCCTGAGGTCTGAGATTGATCCCAGAAGTCCTTGACTTTATTTAACCCTTGATTATCTGTTTCCTGTTTGAGACTAACAAAATCCTGTATTAGTAGAATTGATTCTTGCTCCCATTTATCTTCCCAAAAGAGTGCCAGATCACCGACTCTGATTTCCCAGAAGCAGTTGTTTTGAACAAAGATTCTGTTATCCCAGGCTCTATTCCAGATGTGAGACCCTTTCACGTAGCCAAACATTCTTATTAGATCATTGATGTGCCAAGAGCTTGCATATTTTTCTTTCCAGATTCTAGCCCATTGAGCTTGTGGCTCTTTGACCCAGTGCCACCAAAGCTTGGCTCCTAGAGTTTTATTGAGAATCTCTTGATCATCCAAGCCTAGCCCTCCTTGTCCTTTGGTTTGCAAATTTTGTCCCAAGAGACCAGGGCCCATTTCTTCTTAGTTTCTTCTTTACCCCAGAGGAAATCTCTTTGAATGTTTCTGAATTTTTCTAAAACACCTTTGGGAGCTAGGAGGGATGATAACATGAAGACCGGGATCGATTGAAGAACCACCTTTGTTAGAAACAACCCGCTTTCCAGATTCATGACTCAGAAAGTCTAATTTCTGACTTTGTCTTACAATTTATTAATCATCTGTTGCTAGATACTTTTGTGCATTGGTCTATCTGTAAGAGGAATCCCCAGGTACTTTGTATGGAGGGAATCCTTTGGAAGCCCAGAATTCTTGAAATGTTATTCTAAACAACAATATTAGTATTAAAGAAAAAAAATTGACTGGAAAGATTAACTTCCATACTTGTAGCCAGAGAGAATTCCTTCAAGATTATATTATAGGCTGAAGCTTCTTTGATTGTTGGGAGCCCTTGCAGCAAGGTATCATCAACAAATTTTTGATGAGTCGGATCTTGACCATTTTCCGATAATTTCAGACCTTTAATTTTTCCCGTTTCTTTAGCATGCTTAATAGATCTGCCCAGACCCTCCATCATGAGAATGAAGAGAAAGGGAGAGAGCGGATCCCCCTGCCTGAGGCCTCTAGAAGGAACGAAAGTCTCTGAGGGGGAACCATTCACCAGAATTGAAAAACTGGCAGAGGTTACCAGAGCCATGACCCAGCGTATCCAGTTATGGTCGAACCCAAAAGCCCTGAGAACTTTTTTGATGTAGCTCCAATTGACCTTATCATAGGCTTTTTCTATATCTAATTGCATTATCATCCCCACCTGTCTTTTACTGTTAAGATGTGGACCACCTCATTGGCTTGAATGATGTTATTCAAGATTTGTCTACCCTCCACATACCCTGATTGTTCCTTAGAAACTAAAGAAGGAAGGAGGGGTTTAAGTCTATTTGCCACTACTTTAGAGATGATATTGTAACCACATTGCATAAAGCAATGGGTCTGTATTTGTCTGTAGTTTGGATTGATTCATGTTTAGGGATTAGGGAAATGAAGGAAGTATTGAGGGCTTTCAGGATCGTTTTACTGGATCTGGAGTCCTCACCACCTCCAGAATATCTTGTTTAACAATGTGCCAACAAGCTTTGAAGAAGTCCACATTGAAACCATCCGGACCTGGAGCTTTGCAGTTCTTCATTTCTTTAAGAACTTCACTGACTTCGTCACCAGTAACAGGCCTGTTGATTAAAATTATCCTCTCTAGGCACTAATTTGGGAATGTGCCTTGTGATTTCTTTGATGGAAAGTTCCCTGTCTAGATTATTTTCTCGGGTGATATCTCGGAAATATTGGACAAGCACCGCTTCAATGCTAATATGGGTATTTTGTACCTGTCCATTTTCATCCTTTATCATTGAGATTCTATTGTGTGCTCTGTTGGCCATCGTGGATCTGTGAAAGAATTTTGTATTTCGATCTCCTTCCTTGAGCCATAGAATTCTAGACTTTTTCCTCGAGAATGTTTCCTCTTGTTTGCATACATTATCCCATTCTTGGTGATATTTATCAGCCTGCTCGATTTTGACTTTGTCAAAGCCATCTTTGATAAGGGCCTGGTTGAGTTCTTGTAATTTGATTTCCAATGCTCTTTTGTTCTCGAAAATATTACCAAACTCCTTTTTGTTCCACTCTTTTAGTTTAAACTTGACATGCTTAAGTCTTTTATGAAGGAGGAACATTTTTGTGCCCTAGAATTGCAAATCATCTGTCCACCACTTTTCAATATTACTGATGAAATATGGGTGAGAGAGCCAAATGTTCTCGAATCTGAAGGGCCTGTTCCTGGGAGAGAAAAAACCCTTGAAATCAATTGGATCAGCTAGTGGTCGAAGCCGCCAAAGGGAAGGACCGTTGTTGTTAATTCTGTATCAGCAAGCAATAGCTCCTCTGAAATCATGAACCTGTCCAACTTCGAGGAAACTTGTGCCTTGCCTCCTATTTTATTATTCCAAGTGAAAAATCGATTGTTTAGGGCTACATCTACTAGTTTCATGTCCTCCGTGAAAGTATGAAATGCTAAAGAGTCTCTGAAGAGCGCTCTGGTACCTCCCTTTTTTCTGAGAGTGATTTTATCATATTAAAGTCTCCTCCCAAGATCCAAGGAAATCCAGCCTGTCTATGCCTGAGATCGATAAGGGAGTCTAATAATTTAAGCTTGTCATCCATTCTTTGAGGACCATACACATTGGTGACCAGATAGGTTTTTGGCTCCCCCACTGGTTGCAGGACCACTGATAAATAATTCCTAGATGCTTCTGCATCTGTAATACTGATTTTCTTTGGATTCCACAGAGTTAGAATACCCCCAGCTGTGTTTTCCGCTTTAACCTCTAGGAAATCAAATCTATTAAGCCATTTGCTATGGAGTTGTTTTATCTTCTGGATGGAACATTTAGTTTCCTGGATGAAGATAATATCTGGCATTTCCAGTTTCATTCTATGACTGAGCATTCTTTGTTTTCTTTTGCTACCTAGACCTCTAATATTCCATGATGTGAGCTTCATGATTAAATATTAGTAAAAGAATAACTAGTTAGATCTTTCATCTTACCTGAGTCTATCATTAACTTTCCACACTCCATTAAGAGATCCTTCTGCTTTTTCCTTCCTCTCTTTTTTCCTGCATTTCTTGTTGCTATCCCTGGAATAGCTTTCATTATCTTAACTCCTTTGTGTGCCTACTTTAATTGATTTTTCCATTTATTAAATCTATATCCTGAGTTTTCCATAAGAATAGCTGTTGAATCTTGTTAAAGTCTTCTTGTGGTAATGAATCTATCCCTCCCATGGACCCCTGCCTCAAGAATCCTTCTAGTTCTAGATCTAGATGCTCCTTATCTAGAATTTCCTGAAGCTCATGGTCTTCCAGATCTGTTTCACTTTGGGTCATTTCCTGATCCATTTCTGGTTCCGTTTCATTTAATGTGTGTTCTTTCTTATTTTCCATCTCTTATGATGGGTTGCAATCTATTGTCCTTTCCATATCCATACCCTTAGGGCCATCCGCCATAGATTGTTCTCCATTTTCCATTTCTGCATTTTCCTCTAGAACATGATAGTTATTTTTGCTAACCTTTTGCCCGTCATTTCATGGTTGCCTTGATCCTTTTTTTCCGCCTTTCCTCTGCTAATAACTTTTTGGAAGCTGTCTTGATCCTTCATTTCCTTAGTTTTACTTTTAATTTCTGCTTGACTAATAGGGCAATCTCTGATCAAGTGTCCGTGTTCATGGAATTTACGACACCTGAAAGGGATATGTTCGTAATCTACTGTTTGAACCCATTCCTCATCAAAAACTTCCAGGATGACTTCATCCGGAAGGGCTCCTGATAGATCCATTTCCACACAGATCCTTGCATATGAAGTGTATTTGCCTCTTCTTGTGGCTTCCGAGGCTTTGACAAAACATCCTAGTTTGTTACCTATGGCAGCAAGCATTTCAGTTTGCCAATAATCAAGAGGAAGAGAATAAAGTCTTACCCAGACCGGTACTGAGGTGAACGTCTCCCACTCTGGCACAAAGTTCATTTTCCAAGGCCGCATGTAGAGGCCAGCTGCTGCATAAAAGTAGGGTCCTCCTTCGAATATTCTGTCTTTGTCTTTGATGTTTGTGAAAACCATCGTGAACAAACCCTTGGACCCTAGATGTAGATCTATGCTTCCTTTGGGTTTCCAGTGGTACTTAATCCATAACTGTAAAGCCTTTTCTGTGGGCCATATGCCCATAAACTTGCAGATTATAGCGTAGGTCCCCATATGTTCTCTGTGTGCCTGAAGAGCAGGATCGTTTAGCACCACTCTGGGAGTGACCTCCATTTTGGGTCTGCATGGTCCTTTTTGTTTATTGTTCTTAGTACCCTGACTTTTGTCTTCTTCTTCTTTGTCTTTAGTGTTGACATTTTCCTTGGGTCTGCCCCCCTCTGTTTCCTTGTCATTATTTCTCTATTCCTCCTCTTCCAAATCTTTGACTCTGCCCAGAGGGGACTTACCTTTATTAGCTACCACAGTTTTGTAGGAGGGAGGGGGGCTCCCTCCCCTACGCGTTTCCATTAGAGGCAGGCCCTAAACCTTTTCAAACTCTGGCGACGCAGATTTCTGGCCTGCAACTGATCCGCAGTTAGCACCCTCAGCTCCGGATCGCGCCCACATCGTTGTTCATGCCTTCAGCCCCAGATCATGCCCTCAATTCGCGCCCTCAACTCACTCATTTACCTTCCGAAGCTCTAGAGGCATTTCCGTCAAAATAGTTGTCAACCTACCTTGCTTGGTATAGTCACTACCTATGAGATGAGGATTTCTAAAGGAAAGCCTCCAGCCAAAGAATCAACCTTCAAAGTAGAAAATAAGTGCAAGGATGAGCATGATGACTCATGCTATGAATCATATGAAGAAGAAGCCAACTTTGTAACAAATCTCAAGTGTGGAGTAGGAAAGTATAAAGGTAAGCTACCCTTCAAGTGTTTCAATTGTGGAAAATTTGGTCATTATGCATCAAAGTGTCTTGAAAAGAAGAAGAAAGATTACGATCCTAAATAATTTAGAATAAAGAAATTTCAACAGGAAAAAAATAAGTCCAAGAATAGGTTTAAATAGTTCTTGAAGGAGAACTGGTAAGTGCACTTGAGGAAATAGAGAGGTTGAGAAAGAAAAACAAAACCTAGAAGGAGTCTTTGATAAAAGAAAAAGTTGAAGTTGTTGAGCCATTGCTTTTGCAAATAGAAGAAGGTAAGAAGATTCAAGATTCTCTGAACCAACAATTGAATGAAAAGATTCAAGCATGTGAGAGGCCAGAAGGAGAAATCATGCAACTAAGGAAGGAGTTGGAGAAGGCTAAAACGTAGCTCAATTTCAACCAAAAATTTGGAAAAGGGACTGAAGATTTAAATGAAATATTGGAAGCACAACGAGTCTCTAAAGACCAAAGTGGTCTTCGCCTTGAAGCAAATTCTAGCACAACAATAGAGATTAACAGAAAGAAACAAATTACCTTTGTTCCAACAAAGAATAAAGGGACTGTGCAACATCAAAAGGGAGACATGCAGCCCAAAAATCAAATCCATAAAAAATAACAAAAAAAAAGCATAACATTGGCCATGCAAATTAAACTACCCAGAATTCAGCCTAGCATAGAAGTCAACCTTCCAGGTACAATGATATTTTCCTATTGTATTGTTTCACATGCATGAATTATGGTCACAGAGCAGCAAATTGCAGAGTCAATCTTTCCTACAGGAAGCTCAGATCTAGAAGAATATTTCGGCAGAGGAAAATAAGATCGAGGTATAATTATCCTTTTGCTCCTCTGAATTATTTGGTGCAATATTTTAAATGTCAAAATTTTGGGCATATAGCAATCAATTGTAGACTTAAGGATAAGAAGATAGCGCCAATTATTGAGTAGATTGAACAGAAGCCCAAAGTCTGGAAAGAAATTGAGAAATTAGAGCAATGTGATATTTCTTTTTATGCACATAATGAAGGGAGCGATTGATATGTGGATAGTGGTTGTTCCAGGCACATGTTAGGAGACAAAGGCAATTTTTTGACATGGAAACCAGTTGAAAAGGTAATTTGACTTTTGGAAACAACAATCTAAGAAAAATTGTTGTAAAAGGAGTGATCAGTATATCAAATGGAAAAGGGAAAGCCAAGAATGTTTTATATTTTGATGGGATAAAGCATAACCTTCTTAGTGCATTTTAGATATGTGATCAAGGCTATGATCTGATCATTAAAGCCAAAAAATATCAAATCAAGTATACAGACACATGTGAGATAGTTGTTGAAGTTGTGAGAATAGATAATAATCTTTGTGTGTTGAAAGAGAAGACATAGAAGTGTTTCTTTTCAAAGATTGATGAGAGTCACAGTTATGGAATAAAATACTTGGACATCTAAACTTTGATCAACTTGCCAATCTTAGCAAGAAAAACATTGTCAAGTATCTACCGAGGCTATCAAAACTAGAGAATACTATTTCTAAATCCTGCAACTTGTGTTCCATTCAAGGAAAAGGAGAACTCATCATTAAATCCATTGTAGCGGGTACACATGGATTTGTGTGGACCATCCAGATCATAGTCACCCATAGGTAATTATATTTTATGCTAATAATTTATGATTTCAGTGGGATGATGTAGGTTACTTCCCTTGGAGAGAAATATGAAACTTTTAAGAAATTTAAAGAGTTCAAGGCCATGGTTGAGACTGAAACTGATTGAAAAAAAAAACATAAGCTTTGGCAATGGAGGTGAGTTCCCTTTGAAAGAATTTGATGAATTTTGCAAGAAGAATGGCATCAAAGGGAAGTTTACAATAACAGAGACTCAGCAAAATCGTGTAGTAGAAAGAGAAAACATATCAGTGCAGCAATTAGCCAGAGCCATGATGAACGAAAGGAATGTTCAGCAAAGGTTTTGGGCAGAAGTTATTCATACATGAGTGGTTAGCCTAATAAAATCTCATTTTATACAAAATATTGATAAAACTACCTATGAGTTGTGGTATGGCAAACCTAAAATAGTCAAATGCTTCAAAGTTTTTGGTAACAAATGCTACATCAAGAGAAATGATGAGAAACTTGGAAAGTTTGATGCAAGAGAAAATGAAGGCATTTTTTTGGGATACTCATACAACAACAAAGGATACAAATGCTATAATAAAAATACCAAGAGGATCATTGATTGCATTGATGTAAAGGTGGATGAATGCATTGAAAATGAAGATAAACAACCAATAAAAACCAGCGTTGATGAACCAATTAGAATTGGTGAAGAATAAAATGAGCCATCTCCAGAAGAAGGCAATGAAGAAACCCTCTAGTCCCCAAGCCAAAGATCCCCAAAGGTATGTGCAAAAACACCACCCTGTTGATCAAATTTTTGGTAAATGAAATACTAGGGTGTAGATAAGAAGGAAGATGAAAAATCCCCCTGCACAAGCACATGTTTCCCTATTGTCCATGGAGGAACCAAAAGATGTTATACAAGCTAGTCAAGATCAACATTGGTTAAAAGCAATGAATGAATAATTTGATCAAATAGAGAAAAATCAAACTTGGGAACTTGTTCCAAGACCTGCTAATAATAATGTCATTGGCACAAAGTGGATTTTTAGGAATAAATTGAATGATCGTGGAGAAGTGTTAAGAAACAAAGCTAGATTGGTATGCAAAGTCTATGCTCAAATAGAAGGACTGGACTTTGATGAAACTTTTTCTCTTGTTGCTAGATTATAAGCAATAAGAATGTTTTTGGCATTTTCTTGTTTTAAGAAATTCAAAAT
Organism: Pinus tabuliformis; assembly: GCA_031772625.1. NCBI lineage: Eukaryota > Viridiplantae > Streptophyta > Pinopsida > Pinales > Pinaceae > Pinus > Pinus tabuliformis. The sequence goes on along the minus strand of CM062809.1, from coordinate 258,540,960 downwards.
CTATCAAATGGATGTCAAATCTATTTTTCTCAATGGAGAACTACAGGAGGAAGTGTACATAGAGCAACTACAACATTTTCAGCTAACAAAGAAACTAGATTATGTTTTCATACTGAATAAGGCCTTGTATGGTCTCAAACAAGCTTGTAGGGCTTGGTATTCAAATATAGACAACTACCTACTCAAGTGTGGATTTAAAAAAGGTGCAATTGACAACAACTTATATGTCAAAGAAAAATATGGAAAACTAATTGTGGTCGTTGAATATGTTGATGACATCTTTTCTGCTAGTGATTCAAATTTGCTGACCAATGAATTTGCTGCTGATATGAAGGTTGAGTTTGAGATTTCCATAATTGGAGAGCTTTCCTACTTCCTTGGATTGCAAATTGCACAGACCCCCCAAGGAATTTTTGTTTCTCAAAGAAATTATATCAAATAAGTTCTAAATAAATTTGGCATGGAAGAATGCTCTTTAGTGAACACTCCAATGGTGACAAGTGGCAAACTTAGGAAGATGGATGAATCTCCAGGAGTGAGCGATACCTTATATAGAGCCATAATTATAAACCTCTTATATTTGTCAACTCAAGACCAAACATCATACAGGTCATTGTTATAGTTGGAAGATTCCATGTAGCTCCCAGAAAAATCCATCTACTAGCGACAAATAGGATTCTTAGATATCTCATAGCAACAATGGATTATGGACTATGGTACCCAAGAGGTAAAGATTTTTTATTAATTTTTTATACTGATGTTTATTGGTAAGGTGATGTAGATGATCGAAAGAGCACAAGTGGTGGTGATTTATTTCTTGGAGAATGGCTAGTCTCATGGTTGAGCAAGAAGAAAGCTTCTATTTCCTTATCTACAGCTAAAGAAGAGTACATTGCATCAGTGTCTTGTTGCACTCAACTTTTGTGGATGAAGCAGACCTTGTAGGAGGTACAAGTTTTCTATGATCATCCTATTCCCATTATTTGTGACAAAAAAAGTGGAATAAGCATTTCCAAGAATCCAATTTTTCACTCCATGTCAAAGTATATTCCAATAAAGTATCATTTCTTGAGCGAGTAGGTTGCAAATCAGATTGTGAAGCGAGCGTATGTTCCTACAAAAGATCAAGTTACTGATATTTTCACCAAGCCACTTTCTAGAGAATATATTGAGTATTTGACGTAAGGACTGGGAGTTATTCCTCTCGCCTCCCTTCGCTAGCTCTTCCTTCAAGAGGAAGAAAGGTAGCTATTGTATTTTTACCATATCAAGATGAAGCTTCTAGGTCCACAAGATCAACATGGTAGGGAAATATTGTTGATAGTAGGAGCATGGTGATAAGGGGAGCAAGTTTGTGTCTTTACCATTGATGTCAAGGGGGAGAGTTAGTAGTGTGTTCGTGTTAGTATTTGCATCCTTCCATCAGTGATAAAAAATTCTCTTTTCATATCATATTAGGGTCCCACTCAAAAACATTTGTCATTCCATTAGGTCATCATTCAAAAATTTTCTCACCGATGGTCACCCTAGTAAAAAAACCTCACTCACATACACTCCATCTACCTCCCTTGACCTTTTTCCATGTCCATTCCTCTCATTTCCCTCTCCCAAGGTTTCAAGGGCATTTTTCTTGGTTTCATGACCTCCATGGTTAAATCATCAACAAAACTTGTATCCCGATGCTTGTACACCTTCTGCTATCCTTAATATACCTTCCTAAACACTTCCCATCACTCCTATCCCTCAAAATCATCATTTTTCTACAAACCCTAGCCTATTGCTACGCTTTTGACACTTTTCTAGACTAGGTCCATGTTTCGCCCTTTTGGAACCCTTCCCCTGACTCAATCCTTAAAATTCCAGTTTCCCTTACTTACTAACATGCCTCCCTACCTCCCAAAATTTTCCTAAGAATTTAGAAGCCCCCTATCCCCTTTATTTCCCTTCATTCTGATAAATTTCCCAAATCCCCTGTTTTGCCTACACTAAACCCTAATTTCCTCTCCCACTGAGTTAGGGCTGGCTATGGAATCAGATACATATGAGTAGAGGAGGCCTAAGGGAGGTCATTTCAGAAATTATGAGTCCATTCGAACTCATAAACATCATGTCTCTATCATTTTTCAAGAAGTCATTCCAAGAGACAAATCCTTTGCCACACATAGGGCCAGTTTTTCTTCAAAATATGTTTCAAACCAAACAGGGATAGATTTAGCAACAGTGAGAGAGGGTTTTTTCCATCATAGGCCAAGGATGAAAAAAATCCTTCACTTTTTACACAGGTGTCATGGTTTTGGATGAATTTCAAAAATGCAATTGCTACAAGAGAGTTGTTGTACTTCTAGAGCGACCTTGGGAAAATCCGTTTTCCTTATAGCTGGATTGTCAGAATGATTTTCATGATGAGTCGAATGATAACTAGACAGAAATATATTTCTAATGAGCTATCATGAGCTCCATTTGGAGTTGCGGATGACCTCCAAAAGTTTGCTGCAAGATCAAATGTCATTTTTGCACCCTCATTCTGCACGTTTTGACCAGTCTTGGGAGAATGAAGTTTTGGAGGGTCAACTCAAGCCCAATTTGAAAAACAAAGGCAGTTTTGGAAACTAGACAAGATAATATTTTCAATGACCTATCATGGGCTCAATTTTGACAAAGGCAGGAAAAAGTGGGTCTGAAGATGGTGCTGCGCATCTGACACTGGCACTGAGCATTTGACCAGTTGCCTAATTTTTCATTGTTCTTCTCCAAATTTGATTTTAACCTATGGGAAATCAATATTTTACTGATTTAATTGATATGATTTATGTAATTATCATGTTTTTACTGTTACCTAGGGCAATTAAATTAGGTAAGTGGCCTCCATGAGATGTAATGAATCAGTTCACTTAAGTTAGGGATGTGTCACATTGACCAGCCTACACTCTAGCTATCAGTACAGTTTTTGTTGTAACTACTCCTCCTCTCATGGATTCGACCCCTGAGGCTAGGATGAGTTGTTTTGAGTTATATATCATGTAATTTTTTAGTCATTCTATAGGGTGGACTCCATTGGATGTTGTACTAGTGTTTCAGACTTTGGCATGGAATATATTCGATGAGTTGTAGCTATTTTGGCGGGATTCCTGTGGCATGGTATTTTGATATTGTTTGTTCTTCACTTACATGTGTGTGAATGTTTTGTATCTTCCATGATCCATTTCACTTATAAATATGTTTAATTTTCAAGGTGTGATAAGAAGAATACATCTTCTATGCTTTGTTTTGGGAAAATCATCATAATTTGTTTAATTTCTTTAGTTTAAAAATAATTCATGCTTTTCATGCTTTTTTTAAGCATCTCATCAGTCTAAACATTTCATCACTATACTATAAAGTGTTAAAGTAACTTGGCTACCTTACCCCACCAGATGTCTACAATTCTAATTCTCTTTTTCTCTGACCTAGTTCACTCTCTGACCTAATTCACTAATTCAGTGACTACCCCAATCAATTCAAATCAAAAAAACCTTGAGCTACTATATATAGCCTAAAACCCTAATCCATCTAGCCCTCTTGGCTGTGATCCATTGGAGAGAGCCCTCCCCGGCCTGGTAGGGCTAGCTACCAAGTCAAAAGATTGGTTTGTGGTTACCTCAGTTGGACTCTTCCTTAGCCTTGGAGATCCGGAGGAGTGATAACATGCTAGTGCCATTGCTGGGGAACGAAAGATTCATTTTCCCTGGGTGTACGACAAACTTTAGATCTGATTTCTAATGGTGAACAATAATCGGACACATATGAAAGCCGAACCATTCACCTGGCGACTCCCACTTGATTCGAAGACTCCACTGCTAGCAGGATCTAGAAATCAAAATGAGTTCTCAGTCCAAAAGGTATGCTTCTATGTGTCGAGATCATGTTCTAGGCTTTCCAAATCGTATGCCTCAGGTAAATTGGAAAACATACTTGCCAAAATTTAGAGATGGAAAAGGTGATGATGCTACACTTCATTTAATAAGATTTCATATGCACTTGCGTAAGCTGAGGATTAATTTTCATGAAGATTGTTTAATGAAGATGTTCATGGTCACATTAGAATAAAGAGGATGGTTTTGGTATGAAAGCTTGCCTCCTTCTTGTATTTACTCTCTCAAGGATTTTCACTCAGTATTTTTTGCGAAGTATAGAGAAGCCTATCCTTATTTGCTTTTGATTGAGGATTGTTGTGATCACTTTGAGAATTTTATTCAAGAGTTGGAGAGTGCTTATGGCGATGAAGAGTTTATGGATGATGAACTCTTGGATGATTTGAATGAAAAACATTTTCACCACCATGAGAATATCATGGATTCTACCTTGGATGATAGTGAACTTGAGCAAAATTCTTCAAAAGATGACATTGTTCTTCCATTTTCTGAAGTTGATGATAATTTGCAACAGTCTTACCAATCTTCAAGCTATCAAGATATATATAAAGATTTCTTTCCAGCTTCCCTTCATTCCTTTCCTCTTATGAGTTTTTAATTCAGGAAGAAATATGCGTAGATCATAATTTTGAGTTTTCTTGTATTGAAACTCTAGAGAGTCATGATTTATCCGTTGAGGTCAAAAATAGTGCGCAACACATTTTTGTCTTGAGTTTGATGAACATGTTCAGAAGCCTTCACATGATCAAGATATAGAATTTTTTCAAAGCCTAGAAAATTATTTTTCTGATATACATGAAAAGCCACTTATAGATATTTATGTTGATGTTGATTTGGCTACCTCAATTGAATATATGCAAGAACATACAAATCTTGTCTCTGATCTGGATGGTATGGAAGATGACATTGTTGCATTTCCATTTAAGAAGGATCACCCAAATGAAGAAGAACAATCAGCCATTATATTTGAAAGCATCTTCCTTCCTTTTGTTGATCCACAAGAGGTAATGCTTCATGATTTCCAAGACCCCTTGGGCAGTCTTTTGCAAGCATCGGAGAAGGTGAATGTTGTTTTGTTTGTCAGCATAAGTCTTGGTTTCAGTTTTCATTGTGAGTTGCCTACATGTACATCATTCTGTCTACTTATAGAGGATGTGAGCAGAATTTCAGTGAATGGTCATCTCATTTTTGGCTTCATTGGAAATTTCGCATCACTTGAGTGAGCAGGTTATGGATTAGTAAGAATAGAAAAGGTGTGATGAATAAGCTCAACATTATGAGCATCTTTTTCAATGTCAATTTTCAATAGAGTTTGCAACATTTATTCATGATCATTAGTTATTGAGTTTTTGAGAGTATAGCACAATGGATAGGCATGCTCGTCTATGGTGTTCTTGACAACTCTTTTAGAGATTCCATCCCCAATAAGGCTAATGTTAGTGTCATTATTTTCATCCTGCCATCAGTGATCAAAAATCCTCTTTTCATATCATATTAGGGTCCCACTAAAAAAAAATTGTCATTCCATTAGGTCATCATTCAAAAATTTTCTCACCGATGGCTGCCCTAGTAAAAAAACCTCACTCACCCACACTCCATCTACCTCCCTTGACCTTTTCCCATGTCCATTCCTCTCATTTCCCTCTCCCAGGGTTTTGAGGACATCTTTCTTGATTTCATGACCTCCATGGTTAAATCATCAATAAAACTTGTATCCTGATGCTCATACGCCTTCCCATATCCTTAATATACCTTCCTAAACAATTCCCTTCACTCATATCCCTCAAAATCATCATTTTTCTAAAAACCCTAGCCTATTGCTATGCTTTTGACACTTTTCTAGACTAGGCTTGCGTTTCGCCCTTTTGGACCCCTTCCCCTCACTCAATCCTTAAAATTCAAGTTTCCCCTACTTCCTAAAATCCCTCCCTACCTCCAAAAATTTTTCTAAGAATTTAGAAGCTCCCTATCCCGTTTATTTCCCTTCATTCCTATAAATTTCCCAAATCCCATGTTTTGCCTACACTAGACCCTAATTTCCTCTCCCACTGAGTTAGGGCTCGCTATGGAATCAGAGACATCTGAGAAGAGGAGGCCTAAGGGAGGTCATTTCACCAATTATTAGGCCATTTCAACTCATAAAAATCATGTCTCTATCATTTTTCAAGAAGTCATTCCAAGAGACAAATCATTTGCCACACATAGGGCCAGGTTTTTTTCAAACTATGTTTTAGAACAAATAGGGATGAATTGGGAATAGTGAGAGAGGGTTTTGTCCATTGTTGGCCAAGGATGAAAAACCTCCTTCACATTTTACACAAGTGTCATGGTTTCAAAGAAATGGAAAAATTAAATTTGCTACAAGAGAGTTGATGCACTTCTAGAGTGACCTTGGGAACATCAATTTTTCTTCTATCTGCAGTGTCCAAATGACTTTCTTGATGAGTCAAATGATAACTAGGCAGAATGATATTTCCAATGAGCTGAATTTGGAGTTGAGGAAGACCTCCAAAAGTTTCTTGCATGATCACACTTCATTTTTGCACCCTCATTTTTCACGTTTTGACCAGTCTTGGGAGAATGACATTTCGGAGGGTCCAATCAAGCCCATTAAAAAAAAAATGGAATGTTTGAAAACTAGACAGGATAAGATTTACAATGAGCTATCCTAGGCTCAATTTTGACATTGGGAAGGTAGGCAACGTGGGTTTGAAGATGGCGTTATGCGTTTGACACTAGCGCTGTGCGTTTGACCAGTTGCCTAATTTTTCATTGTTCTTCTCCAAATTTCATTTTTACCTATGGCAAATCAATATTTTACTGATGTAATTGATATTATTGATGTAATTATCATGTTTTTACTATTACCTATGGTAATTACATTAGGTAAATGGCCTTCATGAGATGTAATGAATTAGTTCACTTAAGTTAGGGATGAGTCACTTTGACCACCTTGCACTCTAGCTATCAGTTCAGTTTTTGTTGTAACTGCTCTTCCTCTCATGGATTCGACCCCCGAGGCTAGGATGAGTTGGTTTGAGGTCTATTTCATGTAATTTTTTAGTCATTCTACAGGGTGGACTCCATCGGATGTTGTACTAGTGCTTTAGACTTTGGCATGGAATATATTGGATGAGTTGCAACTATTTTGGTGGGATGCGTGTGGCATGGTATTTTGATATTGTTTCTTCTTCAGTTAAATGTGTGTGAATGTTTTGTATCTTCCATGATCCATTTCACTTCTAAATATGTTTGATTTTCAAGTTGTGATAACCAGAATACATCTTATATGCTCTATTTTGGTAAAGTGATCATAATTTGTTTAATTTCCTTAGTTTAAAAAGAATTCATGATTTTCATGCTCTTTTAAGCATCTCATGAGTCTAAACCATTTCATCACTATACTAGGAAGTGTTAAAGTAACTTTCCCACTTTGCCCCATCAGATGTCTACAATTTTGATTCTCTTTTGCCCTGACCTAGTTCACTCTTTGACCTAATTCACTCATCCAGTGACTACCCCAATGAAATCAAATCAAATCAATCAAACTTTGAGCTACTATATCTAGCCTAAAACCCTAATCCATCTAGCCCTCTTGCCTTTGATTCATTGGAGATATCCATCTCCGGCGTGGTAGGGCTAGCTACCAAGTCAAAAGATTGGTCTGTGGTTACCTCAGCTAGACTCTTCCTCAACCTTGGAGATCCAGAGGAGTGATAACATATTGGCGTCGTTTCCGAGGAACGAAAGATTCATTTTCCCTAGGTGTACAACAAAGTTTAGATAATTGCTGATGGTGAATAGTAATCAGATACATATGAAGGTTGAACCATTCACCTGGCGACTCCCACTTGATCTGAAGGCTCCACTACTAGCAGGATCTAGAAATCAAAATGAGCTCTTAGTCCAAAAGGTATGCTCCTATGCATCAAGATCATGTTCCAGGCTTTCCAAATCGTATGCCTCAGGTATATGGCAAACATACTTGCCAAAATTCAGAGATGGAAAAGGTGATGATGCTACACTTCATTTAATAAGATTTCATATGCATGTGCGTAAGCTGAGGATTAATTTTCATGAAGATTGTTTAATGAAGATGTTCATGGTCACATTAGAAGAAAGAACATGGTTTTGGTATGAAATCTTGCCTCCTGCTTGTATTTATTCTCTCAAGGATTTTCACTCAGTATTTTTTGAGAAGTATAAAGAAGCCTATCCTTCTTTTCTTTTGATTGAGGATTTTTGTGATCACTTTGAGAATTTTATTCAAGAGCTGGAAAGTGCTTATGGCGATGAAGATTTTATGGATGATGAACTCTTGGATGCTTTGAATGAAAACCCTTTTCACCACCATGAGAAGATCATGGATTCTACCCTGGATGACAATGAACTTGAGCAGAATTCTTCAAAAGATGACATTGATCTTCCATTTTCCAAAGTTGATGATAATTTGTAGCAGTCTTGCCAATCTTCAAGTGATCAAGATATATATAAAGATGTTCTTTCTAGCTTCCCTTCATTCCTTTCCTCTTCTGAGTTTTTAATTCAGGAAGAAATATGTGCAGATCAGAATTTTGAGTTTTCTTGTATAGAAACTCTAGAGATTCATGATTTATCCATTGAGGTCAAAAACAGTGTACAACATGTTTGTTGTCTTGAGTTTGATGAACATGTTCAACAGCCTTCAAATGATCAAGATATAGAATTTTTTCAAAGCCTAGACAATTCTTTTTCTGATATACATGAAAAGCCACTTGTAGATATTTGTGTTGATGTTGATTTGGCTACCTCAATTGAATATATGAAAGAAAAAAAAACAAATCTTGTCTCTAATCTGGATGGTATGGAAGATGACATTGTTGCATTTCCATTTAAGAAGGATCACCCAAATGAAGAAGAACAATCAGCCATTATATTTGAAAGCATCTTCCTTCCTTTTGTTGATCCACAAGAGGTAATGCTTCATGATTTCCAAGACCCCTTGGGTAGTCTTTTGCAAGCATTAGAGAAGGTGAATGTTGTTTTGTTTGTCAGCATAAGTCTTGGTTTTAGTTTTCATTGTGAGTTTCCTACATGTACATCATTCTGTCTACTTATAGAGGATGTGAGAAGAATTTTAGTGAATGATCATCTCTTTTTTTGGCTCCATTGGAAATTTTGCATCACTTGAATGAGCAGGTTATGGATCAGTTAGAATAGACAAGGTGTGATGAATAAGCTCAACATTATGAGCATCTTTTTCAGTGTCAATTTCCAGTAGAGTTTGTAGCATTTAGTCATGATCATTAGTTATTGAGATTTTGACGGTATAGCGCAATGGTTAGGCATGCTGGTCTACGGTGTTCTTGACACCTATTTCAGAGCTGCCATCCCCAGTAAGACCAATGTTAGTGTCAGTATTTGCATCCTGTCATCAGTGATCAAAAATCCTCTTTTCATATCATATTAGGGTCCCACTCAAAAATTTTGTCATTCCATTAGGTCATCATTCAAAAATTTTCTCACGATGGTCGCCCTAGTAAAAAAACCTTACTCACCCACTCTCCATCTACCTCCCTTGACCTTTTCCCATGTCCATTCCTCTCATTTCCCTCTCCCAGGGTTTTGAGGACATTTTTCTTGGTTTCATGACCTCCATGGTTAAATCATAAACAAAACTTGTATCCTAATGCTCTTACACCTTCCCCTATCCTTAATATACCTTCTTAAACACTTCCCATCACTCCTATCCCTCAAAATCATCATTTTTCTACAAACCCTAGCCTATTGCTACACTTTTGACACTTTTCTAGACTAGGCCTGTGTTTCGCCCTTTTGGACCCCTTCCCCTCACTCAATCCTTAAAATTCCAGTTTCCCTTACTTCCTAACATCCCTCCCTACCTCCCAAAATTTTCCTAAGAATTTAGAAGCCCCCTATCCCCTTTATTTCCCTTCATTCCTATAAATTTCCCAAATCCCCTATTTTGCCTACACTAAACCCTAATTTCCTCTCCCACTGAGCTAGGGTTGGCTATGGAATCAGAGACATATGAGTAGAGGAGGCATAAGGTAGGTCATTTCAGCAAGTATGAGGCCATTCCAAATCATAAACATCATGTCTCTATCATTTTTCAAGAAGTCATTCCAAGAGACAAATCATTTGCCACACATAGGGCTAGTTTTTCTTCAAACTATGTTTTAGACCAAATAGGGATGAATTTGGCAAAAATGAGAGAGGGTTTTGTCCATCATAGGCCAAGGATGAAAAACCTCCTTCATTTTTTACACAGGTGTCATGGTTTTGGAGAAATGTCAAAAATACAGTTGCTACAAGAGAGTTGCTGCACTTCTGGAGTGACCTTGGGAAAATCAATGTTAATTCTAGATGGAGAGTCCAAATGAATTTCTTGATGAGCCAAATGATAACTAGACAGAAATATATTTCCAATGAGATATAATGAGCTCAATTTGGAGTTTAGGAAGACCTCCAAAAGTTTCCTACAAGATCACACTTCATTTTTGCATCCTCATTCTGCACTTTTTGACTGACATTGGGAGAATGAAGTTTTGGAGGGTAAAATCAAGCCCAGTTTGAAAAAACAAAGGAAGGATGTTTTGGGAACCAGACAGGATAAGCTTTCCAATGAGCTATCCTAGGCTCAATTTGGATAGTGGGAAGGTAGGAATAAGTGGTTTTGAAGATGGCGCTGCACATTTGACACTGGCACTACGCGTTTGACTAGTTGCCTAATTTTTCACTGTTCTCCAAATCTGATTTTTACTTATGGGAAATCAATATTTTACTGATATAATTGATATGATTGATGTAATTATCATTTTTTTACTATTACCTAGGGTAATTACATTAGGTAAGTGGCCTCCATGAGATGTAATGAATAAGTTTACTTAAGTTAGAGATGAGTCACTTTGACCACCCTACACTCTAGCTATCAGTTCAGTTTTTGTTGTAACTTCTCCTCATCACATGGATTTGACCCCTGAGGCTAGGATGAGTTAGTTTAAGGCCTATATCATGTAATTTTTCATTCATTCTATAGGGTGGACTCCATTGGATGTTGTACTATTGTTTTAGACTTTGGCATGGAATATATTGGATGAGTTGCAGCTATTTTGGTGGGATTCTTGTGGCATGGTATTTTGATATTGTTTCTCCTTCAGTTACATATGTGTGAATGATTTTTATCTTCCATGATCCATTTCAATTCTAAATATGTTTGATTTTCAAGGTGTGATAAGCATAATACATCTTATATGCTTTGTTTTGGGAAAATCATCATAATTTGTTTAATTTCTTTAGTTTAAAAAGAATTCATGATTTTCATGATCTTTTTAGCATCTCATGAGTCTAAACCATTTCATCACTATACTGCAAAGTGTTAAAGTAACTTTCCTACCTTTCCCCATTAGATGTCTGCAATTTTGATTCTCTTTTTCCCTGATCTAGTTCACTCTCTGACCTATGTTGGGTTGTGTTATATTCTTTCCATGACTAGCCCATGTAGTTAACCAGGGGGTTAGAGGGGAGGCAGAGCCCCCCATTCGTTGCGTCGATTGCATAGCAGGGGGTTATAGAGGGTTTGAGGGGCAGGTAAACCCACTCTATGGGGTCTAGGGCAGTGCCCCCAAAAATTTTTGGTTTTGGAACCTATGTTAGGTTGGGCAGACCCACCTAAGGTTTTGTGCATGATTTTCGCACATGTTTTTGGATGCGATAATTTTTCGGTCCATGGTTTTGGATGCGATGGTTTTCAGTCCATGGTATTGGATGCTTCGACATGTATAAATATGTATTATAACATTGCAAGGAACATAATGAAAAATCAAGCTGGTAGTCCCGGTTTCGGGATTTAGGGGAAAATATCTGTGTATATGTGTTTTATGTGTTATGCTCTCGCATTGTTTATTTTCTATTTTTTAGAATTCGTATGCAGGTAATTTTTGTACGGGGTTAAAACTTACAACCTAATTCACTCATCCAATGACTACCCCAATCAAATCAAATCAAACAAACCTTGAGCTACTATATCTAGCCTAGAACCCTAATCCATCCAGCCCTCTTGGTTGTGATCCATTGGAGAGATCCCTCTCTGGCCTGGTAGGGCTAGCTACCAAGTCAAAAGATTGGTTTGTGGTTACCTAAGTTGGACTCTTCTTCAACCTTGGAGATCTAGAGGAGTGAAACATAGTGATGAAACAAAAATAAAGGTGAAAAAATCTACATTGTGACCAAATAATGTGTAACATCCTCGGTGAAAATTCCATGTAAAAATATATAAATACCATAGATGATGGGACACATATTCCAAGTTGAATGGTGGGCAGGACATCCTAGTGGGTGTTCATTTAGTTGTTTATGGCTAAGGAAATTGGCAAAGGCAATGTCTAAGGCTTTGGAAAGGAAAATTGGAACAATTATTTATGAAAATAATGGAAATTAGGAGAAAAAGGAGGTGAAAGGTCATAGGTTGCATGTGAGGAGGAAAATGAAGTAAAATAATGGAAAATGAAGAAAATGGAGGCCTCATTCATAAAAAGGCTTATGAGGATCAATTGGTAACTTTTTGTCATTTTAGCTTTGGATCTCTTTCATTATTCTCTCTCTCTCTCATACTCTTGGACAGTTAGAGTTTTCTTGGAGCACTTCGGCATTAGAGCGGGAAAGAAAAAGAAGGCAAGAGGAAACAAAGATAAAGTAGGGAAAGGTAGGGTCAAGCAGCTACAATAGGCTTCATTGGAGGTATCGACTTGCATGTGTATTTTCCTTGCTAGATTTTGAATGCATGGGATTGCATGTGTGTTTCTTTTCTACCATGGCATGGATTTTTCTAGGTGTGACAGTATTTTTAGCCTAACCTTTTCATTTCCTAATTGCTTTGATGAGATGGGTTCTCTCATTCGGTTTATGTGGGATGGCCGGATTGGATTCAAAACTAAGTGGGGTGGATATTCAAATTGAAAAACACACACTACACAAACAGGCAATTTGCGCTAGATTTAGCACCAGATTTTAGTGCATTTTTTTCTCAATTGGGATGAGCCTGGTGTTAAATCTAGCTCTATTGTACAATTTTTAAAGCATCCTTTTTTGCACCAAATTTTGCAACTTTTTTACACCAAATTTTGCATCATTTTTTGCATCATATTTTGCACCAAGATTTGCATTTGGTTTTACAATAGGTTTTTCTTCTACTTTTGTGCCTTTTTTTGCATTTATTTTTGCATCATTTTCTTCTTCCTGTTTTGTGCCATTCTTTTCTTCTAGTTTTGTGTCGTAATTTGCATTGAGTTTTACACCATCTTTTGCATTTGACTTGGTGTCTTTTTTGCATCCAGTTTGTGCCAGTTTTTGCATCTAGTCTTATACCATTTTTTGCTTCTAATTTTGTACTTATTTTTACATCTATTTTTGTGCCATTTTTTTTGCCTTTTTTTACACCATTTTTTGCATCCAAATTTGCACCATATGTTGAATCTCATTAGTGCCATTTTGCATCCATTTTTACACCTTTTTTTGCATCCACTTTTGCAATTTATTTGTCTCCCTTTTTTGCATCCACTTTTTCATTTTATTTGTCTTCCTTTTGCATCCTATTTTGCACCATATTTTGCATCTAATTTTGCATCATTTGTTGCATCCAATTTAGCATCATTTTTAACACAGTTTCTTGCATCCAATTTTTCATCCTTTTGATCATCTAATTTTCATCCTATGTTTAACCATATGTTGTGTCCACCTTTGCATCCTATTTTGTGTCTAATGTTACGTTCAATTTTGAGCCATTTTTTCGTCTACTTTTGCATTTGTTTTTGCACCAAGTTTTGAATCATTTGTTGCACCTCACTTTTCATCCAATGTTGCATCTCAATTTGCATCCAAATTTGAGCCATTTTTATTCCCAATTTTGCACCATTTTTTATGTCCAATTTTTCATCCTTTTTAGTGTCTAATTTTGCATCCTTTTTGGCATCCAAATTCTTATCCTTTTTTTTTGCCACATTTTGTGTCCACATTTGCATCTCATTTTTCACCTAGATTTTAGTTTGAATTTTCATCTAGTTATGCATCATTTTTGGCATCCTTGGTTTCACACTTTTTTAGTCCCATTTTGGATCTTGTTTTGTGTCTTTTGTTACATCCTTTTTGCACCCAATCTTGCATCCTAATTTTACACCATTCTTTGCATCCTCATTTTGGTGTCCATTTTTGCATCCTTGTTTGCGCGCAATTTAGTATCCTTTTGTCTGCCCTAGTTTGTTCCCTTCTTTGTATCTAGTGTTGCACCCTTTTTTATTCTACTGTAAAATCCTTTTTGTGTCATTGTTTGCATCTTGTTTTGATGGCTAGTTTAACATCTAATTCTACTCCACGGTTACATCCACTTTTGGCTTCTTTTTTAGAGTTTTGCTTTTATTTCCATTTATGACCCCCTTTATGGGCTCATTTTACTAATTTGAATTACATAGTGAAATATATTAAAGTTTCTAAATATCATTTTGTTGTAGGATTTAATTCATAGTTAGATGAACATAAAACCCTCTTATTTTATCCCGGAAACCTAGGACAGACTAATTAAGAGAAAGGTTGTTCTAAGGCTCAATATTATTATTAGATCAAGATGTCAAGTATATATTAAGAAAAGGAGAAGGAATTCCTATGAGTCCTTGCATGCAAGTATTGTTGGATTTTTTAGTGTAGCTGGGAAGCACTCCTAGCTAGCTTCCAAAGCTTGGTCCTACACATAAGAGAGAGAACAACGAAACCTTCACAACATAATGTCTTGATAATTGAAGCTATCAAAAACATATAAATATTACTGAATAAATAAATATAAACCAAAATCCTATACATTCATTAGTTAAATAGAATAAGTAAAGAATTAATAGCATCATATGGAAGGAAGAACAACCGATCTATATCAATAAAGGAGTTGGAGGAAAGTTACAACCATTAGATGCAGTTGCAACAACACCTCCCCCAACTCCTAGCTCCAAAACTCTCCCTCTCAAGATAGATCTCAACAGCGTGACAATACAAGAATTCCCATCCATTTCTCAATGGACAAGCCTCCAATATATAGGAAAGTGAAGGCTATGAAGATTTACCAAATTCCTCATTAGCTCAATTTGGGAAAATCTTTTGGGTGAATAATGATTCCTCATATAAAAATGTCTTTTTCCACTTTTTAGATGATTTTGTGCATAGGAAAAAGCTTCCCCATGCTTTATGGCTCTTTCCCGCTTTTGTATGCTTTTGTTTGTTAGGAAAAAGATAAAGATGTGGATAAAGAGATCACATTCCACCATATTGGTTTCCAAAAGTGAACAAGAGTGTCAAATTCTAGTCAACTCAAGGTTTTTCCTCGTGACTGAGTGAGAATTTTGGTAACAAAATTTAGATGGAGGGGACAGCTTCTTATAGACTATGATAACATGGTCCTCATGGTACATAACTTGTATTATATTCTTATATAGTCTAGGAGAAAGGGGTATTTCAACCAACAACATAGTATTCTCCTCCAAGATGATGAGGAGGTATTTTCATGTATAACACACTTAAGAAGATATCAAAATTCAAAATGATAACTTAATATTTGTAAACAAATTTAAGGGTAATTGGAAACATTCATAAAAAAGATAGCAGTATCCTCAAATATAACAATTCTCCATCAAAAAATCATTGACAATTTTCAATATACATATATGAATACTAAATCAACGCTTATTGCAGATACCATTATTCCAAGGTAAATTTACAACATTACATCCAAAAATAGTAATATCAACTTACATAATGATTCTCCATCAAAAAGCATTGATGGTTTTCGACACATAGATAAAGTAACAAGATAATACTAATAATATCCTCATAATCTTTAATCAAATCAACTAAGATTCAAATTTGTGATTATCATATCAAAATATTTCGTGAACACCATTATTCTAAGGTAAATTCACAACATCCATCAAAAGATAGTAATATCATCATACATAATAATTCTCCATCATAATAATGTTGATAATTTTGAATATATACATAAAATAATAAGATAAAAATGATAATATCATCATCATATTTAATCAAATCAACTAAAAGTCAATGTATGATTACCAAATAAAATTGTTTCATAGATATCATTATTCTAAGGTAAATTCACAACATCCATAAAAAATAGGAATCTCATGATACACAATAATTCTTCATAAAAACAATGTAAACAATTTTGAACATATTCATAAGGTAACAAGATAATACCGATAGTATCATCATCATTATTCGAATCAACTAAAATTCAAATATGTGATTACCATACCATATTAAGGCATCCCAACTAAATAAAAAAAATAACGCATGGCTAGTAGCACCATGAAAATCATAGTTAAGATCATCCTCATGATCATTTCCATGATCATCATCCTGACCATCCTGATAATATCATCCATATAATCATCACCAATGCCATCACAATCCTCATCATCAACGTCTTTGATATATGATGTAATCTAAACATAGTCTGTATCATCATCTTCGTGGTCATTACCTGTAGTGTTCTGGAAAAAAAATCAATATTACATGTTAGTACTAATTCTATAGCACAATGCATATTTTTATTAAAATTATAACCATAAAATGAGGTAGGGCATAATAAAATTTAATAGTACTAAAAAACAAAATGAAAATATAGTTTAAGATATATTGGAGATCCAACTAAGATTACACCTCTAATTCACATTAAAAAGTAGAAGCATTTTTTAATGCATATGAAGTAGGTACCCATTTGTTCTTCATATTTTATTGTGAATGTTTCTTATGATGTCCATGCACAATTGGTAAATTAAGAGTTACTCGAAGCTTTATTTGAAATTACGATTGTAATTCATATTAGAAATAGAAGAAATTTTAACAAAAAAAACATGTCACATGGAAAAATAAATTGTTTTTAATGTAAAACAAGTCACATACGATATGAATGCCACATGAAATATTGAGTTGTTTTAATGCATGTACTTTTATCTATGATAAAATGGATCCTAATGTTTGTTCAAGAAAAAATTCTCACAAATAATTACCTCATTTTATGCATTATCAAACTTAATCCATTATACCTAGTGATGACAATGATTCCATTCAAATTGCTTTGAACTCCACAACCGTGACCATGACCGCAACCCCATCCCTTGCTTTGTTCACCATCAAAGACAATGAACTTGGAGTTATGACCACGATAGCAACTCCTCCCTTGCCTCGTGTCCGTCATTAGATTAATTGAACTTGGAATTAAGAGTACTCATGTTTTCTTTGCTCTAATTAATATCCAAGGAATAAAAATATTGATTAATATATCAAGGAATCCATCAAGGAATAGATATATGACATGCAAATCTCAATAGGCTTTGCCAAAAGAGTGTGAAATAAAACTTATCTCGGTTTTATGAAATAAGTCGAGTGAGTGAAACACTTACCAGGGAAAGGAAGATTTTTGGTCCGTCCTTATTTCTATTATTATTTTTGCTTCTTAGAATGGAGGGAAGTGTTTAAAAAATTTCTAACATTTATTTTAAATTAAAAAAAAATTCTTATGTTTTAGTTTTTTTTAATATATATTTAGTTTTAGTATATTTTTTCATTTTCTAATATATATATATTTAGTTTTTGGTATATTTTTTTAACAAAAATTCTATTTTGTTTTTATAAAAATTGATTTTAAAGATTCCATTCATGCTAAATCTGTGATTTTATGATAGAAGTTTAAATTATATATAAAAAGTAACTTAATGCCATGTGTTGTGTCGTTGAGATGGGTATTATACATCTCTTCCTTGCTAAGTTATAGAATGTGCTTGAGTTTTCTTAATGCAATAAAATTAATTATGTTCTTCATTATATCTTGAGATGTTCAACTTGCACCTAATAAAACAATAAAGCTAAAATAGGTTTGCCTTTTTCCATTGTAGCTATTTGTCCCCATTTATCTTGGTCTTAATAGATTAATTGTCTTACGGTGGCCTTGAGTGGTCACTCCCATTAGTTGCATGCTTTTTAATTTTCTGTTAGTGACATTTCTTAGCTTGATAACTTGTTGTTTAATTTATGAAAATGCGTTATTGTCCATATTATTGTTAAATATTAATATTAAATATGTTGGTTTTGAGCATGGTTTAGCAAAAAGTTCCCAAAAGTTTTATAGATTGTATTTTATAATTTAATGATTCATTGATTGATGAAATTGTTTCGGATATATTTTTTTAATGGTTCATTGATTGATGAAATTGCTATGGATATTTTTTTTTAGTATATTAACTTGTATTTGATTAAGTAAAAATTCACCTCTTTTTGAGATTTTCATTGGTCAGTTTCCCTTAAGGCCATCAAAG